>OX104032.1:2310036-3021286 GCA_944470205.2 Schistosoma margrebowiei | reverse complement strand
ACATTCAACATGGACCACGCCTGCAAGACCAAGCCATGCTACCCGATTAACTCGAAATAATCCAATTCCTTGTTCCAGCTTTCTCCATCGTTGAGTTTTCTCTCCGTGTTAAATGTTGAACATCTATGTTCCTGTTCAGCTTTGAGGATTGTGTTATTAAGGCCCAGTGCCACTACAAACGCTTCAGCTAAAATTACAGCTAGTTACTGATTCGGCGTTCTTTAGAAAGTTCTTGTAAGTGATTAAAAATATTTCATACTTATGTGTCTTAGTGTTACATTAGTGGATGCAAAGATATTTTCACAAGACTTAGTAGTACCGTTTTATGATATATATCCTATCATTCATACAGCAGTGAAGATTTGTGGAATGTAGCTTGTTATTACTATAATACAAAAGGTAGTATTTCTAGTTTTTCAGTGTACAAAATTGTTTCGATTGAGCGTGTTTTTTTTATTTCGCTACCACGAAATCTGATGCATGTTTTAATTTTCAAGGTTTACCGTAGATAATTTTTGGATTTTTAAAATTCCGAAAACAGTGAGCGTCGTTTCGATGAATGTAAAGCAAGTTCTTTAAAGAGACTAAAGCTATAGAATTCTGCGTATCTAGTTTCATTGTGCATCTCAATATTAACCACTGTAATAGACCGAACCGAATCGAAGGAGAAATATGGATAAGTAAATACAATAACTGTATTAAAAGTTAAAATTTGGGTAAATAGAGGATCGTTACAGTAAATAATAATATGAAAGTCTTTGAATTAACTTATACTGCGAAAATACAATCATTCCAGAAATATAATTATCAGTTTATTTATTTTGCATTGATGTTCAAAATACACATAGATAGAATAAAGGTCAATGCGTCTAACTGTATAAATTCAACGATCGTGTTAGTTGTGACATAATGGAAAGTCATAATGGTAGTTAAAAACGGTGAATGAGTTCAAAAGCACGGTACATTTTGAGCAACAATCAGTCGACCGGTAGATACCTGCGAAAATAAACAATACAACTACAGTAAGGTGTTCTGCAATTAGCAATAAATGATCCACCGATGTAGCTAAACTAAAACGATTAGAAAAATCGTTCACAAAATAAGATTTTCTAACCATCTCCACGCCAGTCAAAATGTATCTAACCCTTCCACTGGTTTTATAAATGTAAAGATTGTAAATTAAAATCATTACATTTTTTAAAAAAAAACTGGAAAACGTCTGTATCTTAATACTATATTCGACTCAGCACGTTTTCAGCAAACTAAGTATATCTATGACCAAATACCCTGGTACGGCCGAGAGTTGGGAGAGTCCTCTCTCTCGAAATGCTCTCACACAGCCTCGCGTATATAGCCTCTGCCAGGGAAGTCCTATTCACTGCCTTCTCGTGGCACTACTGTTGTTTACGAAAATGAGAGGACGAAAAGCGAATGTCTGGCGCTTTAACCGGATCCCAAACCAAAGGTGCACATGGGCTCCAGTATCCTGCGGGAACAAATGGCGTATGAACCAATTGTTGGTCACCGGCTTCCATGGGACTGCATCTCCTTACGATGCTCCACTGCCTTGTGGATCAGACCCTCAGGTCGAAGGCTCGGGGAGTGGCCCCCTAAGAAAACCACCTGCTTCGGTTTGGGCACCCGGGCAGTATCACAGCCCCCACACATATGGAATGAGATTTGTGTGGCGCATATGTATTTGGTGCCTCTTTGTACCAATATCTATGTGTTGAAATAAAATAATTAAAAAAAATGACCAAAACACTTTTCATACTCTTTTTAAACAACTCATTTTCTTGAAATCATAAACTTCTAAATATTCCAGATGATAAAATCCGATATTTACTAGTTGATATGCCTGACGCTAGAAGCTTAAGTGTCTGAATTCTGATAAAAAAATCATACTTTTTCTCAATTTTATAAGCCGTGCATCAGCACAACTTGATCTTTTGTGTGTAACAATACGCTTTTAAAAGGACAAAAAAAGATTCATTAAAGAGCGAAAACATAAAGGCATTCAAAGACCTTAGTTTTCACACTGAGATAATTTATCTTGAGATTAAATCCAAACAGATAACGCTTACACTTTTTTAGGTGCACAGTTTGGGAAATGAAGCACAATATGGTAGTTGCTGAAATGATATTTTTAACACATGGCCAAAGAACTGAAGCCGGTGTTTCAAGATGATGATATCAGTGATAATTATGATAATGACTTCATTTTTAGTAACTTGCTAATATTTATCACTGTCCTCGAACACGAATTACTGGATCAACCCATTACTAATGCGATATTATCACTGAAGTTAGATTAAAACCTGGTTTTCATTACTGAGAGAGATATCAGACAGTGTCGTGAAGCTTTATTGATACCTTTTACAATGTATCGAGCATTTGATTAATCAAAAGCTTATTTTTAACATGCATGGTTTATTACAATGACAATTTCATTTCGACTTCTAACATTAACCTAAGAAGGATTAGTTTGTTATTAGTCAGTATATTTGAAACGTCATAAATTCAGTGAAACCTAGTTACAAAATGTATGAGGAAATTTTCGTTTAATGCCGATATAATAAACAATAGAAAAATAAGTATATTTTACGATAACATTTATAGTGATACATGGCTACTTCACCTATGTGCGTTTGACGTTATTTCATCAGTACAACGAATAATATACGAAGGTAAATGCTTCATTTGTACTCAATACGAAATTTGCTGAATATTACAAATGTGACTTCATATCCTCTGGAACTGATGATTATTCCTTTTCAATATTTCATCTAAAAAATAGGTTCTTAATGTGAACACCCTAGTCAAATATGAGCATTTTTCTGCTTGATGATGAAGTTCCTATCGAAGCTGTCCGTTGGTTGTATTTCCGTCGTTCTGGCGGAGTAAGCACATGGAAACCATTTTGTGGATATGATTCAATACGTCTTGAAACAGCTTATCGAGAGCGTTATAACGGCAGCACGGACCCAGTTTACGATAAGATTACTGTTCGTGGAGAGATGTTCGAAGTAGACATGGAAAGTTGCCAATGCATTCCTATATACTGGTTTGGCAAAAAACGATCTGTACATAGTAGAAGAAAAACTTGGTGTTCAACCAGAGTGGTGCGTGCTGTTTGGTTTCAGAAGATCAATTGGTTACCCTTGGATACAAAGTTATCTGAAGTAATTGAATATGAACATCGTACGTACGCTATACCTAAATTGAAAGGAGTTACAGGCAAAAGTCATAAACGTAAGTAATGATTGGCCCATAATTCTGTTGTCACATTTATTTCAGCTGTTCATAAATATCAGTCAAACAATTATGAAATAAAATGGATGCCTGATGGTACTATCTATTTAGTTACTAAAAGTGCAGAGCCTTTTGGTAAAGTTAGATTACACGGAGGATTAAGTGAGTACTTCATTAAAACTTTTTTAAACCGAATACTCTTACCTTAAAGGTAGTGTTCCTATTAGCAGAGGATTTAATCGTCCAGCGGAAACTAGTGATAGACCTCCCCCTATTACTCATGTATGCTTTGTTGTCCATGGTATCGGTCAACAGTTAGCTAGTATACGCCATGAATGTGCCAAGTACGTTTTTCATTTTTCAAATATTTTTTGTCACTTCACGTGCCAAAATTTATTAGCTATCAGATTCGATAATTTGATACATAGAGTCTAATTGCTAGTTGTTTAACGTAGTCGATTTAACTTTTGTTTGGTAATTTATGTGCTTTACACCACTAACTTGCTCCAGTTGAAAATTGACTAAAAATTGAGAAGTACTGGATAGCTGTCTTATTCTACTATGGGACTAGACAGTGCAGGTTATCAACCCTTATGATGACCAAATTCAGGACCTACAAGATTTTTGACTTGCACTTAACTGTTAGATGCTTTATCCGATATTCATTGCACAGCATTTACATTGATCGATTCACCATATTTTGTAACCACTTTCTATTCCCATTATTGAGTAACCGGCCCAAACTTGACGTGGTTAAGCTTCACTGATCACGGTTTCTTACTAGAATTCGGTGAATTAACACCTGAAATTAGTTGGTGGTGGACACATTATTATTGTTCACATAGTGAGTGCTTATAGGTTTTCAATGATTATCTTAATAAAATCAGTATGTATTGTAAACTATGATATTTAACAAGCTCCACATACCCTTTATAGAGAAAAAAGTATTTATGAAATATAACCTGTTATTCACCCTTCTAATTATGCCTATTCTTACTCATATATTTATTACGTCCTTGACCTGTTTACCTACTTTTGTGCAGAGAATAACTTGTCTAATCTAGATCAAAACCTTGACATGATAGGCTGACTGGATTAAACTTGATGCTAGTATGCCTGAGTTCGAATTGAAACCAACCGCTTAAGGTAGAGAGACAAAAACTATTTTATCACCTGATTGATTGATAAGCTCACGAGTGAGTAGAGACAAGTCAACTGGAACACTACTTCATTTATTCTCAATTCCAATCTGGTTCCCGATTTCAGATCAGCGTAAAAAGATACATGAATAAATAGAACACCAACCAGACCACAACGCATAACAATTAGGAAAATACAGTTATGTCGAAAACTGAAGATTAATGCAGAAAATAGAGTACAACATATTACGTTTAAACGACAATAGCTATGGAACAAAAAAAGGCTATGACAATGAATCATACATTAAACGAAAGCTTATGATTTGTAGAATAGACTAGGGACAAAAATAAATGTTAATGTTTTACAAGCTTTGAATGAAATGAAATAACGTTCCCGACAAAATAGCTTCAAGGCTTCTTGTTTCTCTGTTCACATCAATATTCATTTAAATACATATATGTTTAATACACTTACTACAAGAATACCTCACTATATATTTGTATATATGTTCTTTCATTTACTTTTTTTTCTCATCTAGAATAAGGAAAACATGTCAAAAAGTAGCTGAAAAACTTTATCCTAAATTATCTGAAACTGGACAACGACTTGAATTTATTCCAGTGAATTGGCGTAGTTCATTATCATTGAATTCAAAAACTTTAGATAATGTAACTATAGCACAATTACGGCCATTACGTGATTATATAAATCAAAGTTTTGTTGATATTTTATATTATACAAGTCCTGTATATCGTCATGATATTATGCAAAGTTTAAGTTATGAATTAACTAGATTATTTAATTTATTTTGTTCAAAAAATCCACAATTTCTTCAAAAAGGTGGTCAAATCTCTGTACTTGCACATTCACTTGGTAGTGTTATCATGCATGATATTTTACGAAGTACCGAAATTAAATTACCAAATTCAATGTTTCATTCATTAGCAGTAAGTTAAAAAATAGTTTTAAATTCACTAGGTATTATTTTACTTGTATCTTCCTACTGTTATTTAGGACTGTAATTGATCAGCCTCATGTTGGCACATGTGCATCCTGTGTGGATTGCCTCGATATAACCTTAAGTCACAAGCTTTTTGTAAGCAATGATGATTAGTGGCTAACAGTGGAATCCAGGACTCGCGTTTCGTCCTATTTGGGACTCGTCACATGGATGTACCTGCATCCCAGAGTTGATGTTTACTCCAGACATCGAACCCAGCACCGTTCGCTTCAAACGCCATCTCGTTATCCACTTACCTACTGAGTCGTGATAGCGACCTGCTTGTGCAAAGGGGTGAAGTTTAAATTCACCTGGTGTTGTTTTACTTGTATCTTCTCATTGTTATTTAGGACTTTGATTGATCAGTCTCGTGTTGACATATGTGCATCCTGTGCGGATTGCCTCGATGTAGCCTCAAGTCACAAGCTTTTTAAGCTTGTTAACGTTTACTGATTAACTCGAAGTCATAGTGCTTAATAGTCAGAAAAAAAGGAGATTTTATCCATGTTTCATTATTTTCATATGAGAATCCCTATAATGATATAAATTAATCTTTGATAAGATATATGAAAAGTTGAAGATGAAAACTGTCGTAATTCTACCAAAAATTAAATCCAAAACGTTTTAGATGTAAAGTTTCAGATTTTTGATCCCAATAACGATTGCTTCAGTCGTCTGCAAGATTCTCAGTCTGACAGAATTAGGTAGACTGCTGTTAACACGATTGGTCTTACTTTTTACTTCAAAAATCATAGAACTATTTATTGAATGGTAGTAATTCCGATGTCAACCATTAAGTAGTACATATTGCTATGACTAAAAGTTTGTTTGTAATTGAAAGAATTAAGCTGATACTCTTTTATTATGATAAAGATTCTTTTAGTAAGTGATAAGCTATTAATTTTTGTAGTTATATTCAAATAAATTATGACAAAGTGACGATTTCAATTAAAGATAATGACATTTTTACCAAACCTATTATAAAGCGCTAAGAACGTGGTAGAAGATAGAATACGTTAAAAAGTGGTGCACTTAGGCAGTTTAACTAAGGTATTGTGTTAGTTAACACTGACCAACAAATTGAATATATACTATTGAAGAAACTGTAGCTCTCCACACTCACGTTCGAACCCACATCACCTAATGTTACAGAGTTAAAAAGAAGTAAATATCAGTATCGGTAGTTTACGGATACTTGTTATTTAAAGCAGTTTAACCTATTATTATAATAAATTGCACATAAACATTATGCTATTGATTAGTTAATGTCAAGCAGTGCTCAGTTTGGTGTATCCAAAGATGATCATTGATTATATAACTAAATCAGATATATAATGGAGTGTATTAATACAGTTTCACTCATATTGTTGATACATATTGAAATATTGAACGGCATTTTAACTCTCTTCCTTGAGTTCATCCGTATCAGTAATTGTTCATGTACGAAAAGTAACAGGCAGCAACCTTTTCTCACTCAAAACAAATAACCATACCACTTTTTACACAGTTAAAATACTTTTTTAGAGAAATGATACTGGTGAACTATTCTTGTTGTACTGTGGTGTTAACACTTAATCATTAATGTATGAAGTTTGTAGGGATCTCCGAATTTTATGGTTCACAACACGAACCGACCCAAGTTACACCATCATTAGAAACCAGGAAGCGTTAGACAACTGAATTGTCCTATTCTGGGATTCCTAAGCAGTGGTGTTAAGACCACTAGGACAGCATCTAATCGTTTACATATCTTGTTTAAACCTATTAACTAAATCGAGTCATTGTCAGTGTTGGGCGACTTTCCCACCCTCGACATATGTTAGACGCCTGAATGTTTGAGAAGGTTAGCCTGTTGAGGATCGCCATGTTAGGACGGAACAGTTGTCTCGTGCTTACTGGTTTTCAATGGTTGTTTAAGTAATTTCAGCCTGTGATATAAACTTTAAGTCGTAATCGATATCATGTTGACTAAGGGATTCAAACGTCAATCAGGATAAAAGTCAGGAACTATTTAAGATTAAACGAATCGCTCCACAATTTCGTGTCATCCAGACTAGCATCCACAGAATACAAGATTTATCTAACAAATTTGTGATAACATTTTATCAAGTAATATAATATTTAACTAAAATCCACTCTCAAATAATAACTATCAGTCATTCTACAGATGATATACATTGTGATTAAGAGATAGTTATATCCTGATGAAAATAATGAATGATAACTGTTGGAATCTATGTCTGGAATATTACTATACATATTTTCTAACTGTGTAATTGTTAAGTAACTAAACTATACATATTCATGTCCCTCTTATCATGAGCTTTATTTTGACCTATGAACTATTATTATACCGTTTACCTATCTTGAGTTATACTCAGTCTATTAACTACAGTCTACCACATTCACAGCCACATTTGTCTAAATCTTGTAGAAATGTTATTTTCTATTTTATGGCACGATTTCGTCTATTTGGTTGGTATATAAACCCAGTATGTATGAAATACATGATTCATATCGCGGAGGCTGAGATTAGTGTTCTGGACTGAACAGGCAGTCAGGGCTAGGCAGGAAGAAGGACCGATAAGGATTCTAGACTGCTTGTACGGGTTTATGCCTCTTTGGTCCGATTGATAAGTCACTATTCTTTAACTGCCAATATCATTACGTTATACATTAATAGGTCACAAGCTCCACGAGATCTAATAGATAAATAATACAACGGATAATAAAGTCAAGTTTAAATGAGATGAAGATTCCTGTAAAGATTAAATTTAAAATAAAGAAATTAATAAACGTATGCATATAAATGTCTATATATAATCCTAGCTGTGATCTAATACACTAAAAACGATTGAATACTACTACTAACAGCTAAAATGTTTAAACAATATGAAGTAAAACTATGAATAGAAGATAAAATTCATCCCATTAGTTATACTGATTTATGTCAGTTGCGAATTTTGTTCTCATGTTGACTTTTATAAATTTCAACTTTCTATGATGTAACACATATGGAAATCAGTTCATTTACAGTGTCTGAGATTTTGATGGAGTTTTAATCTCTGAGCTAAATGGTTTGATTAAACTGATCATTTACTGGTTTTCTCTTTAAAAACATTAAGTAAATTAGTCTTGAAAATAAATTACAATGTCAGTCAATCAGTTAGTTACAACGTAAGACCAGGCACATACATGCATCGGTCCAAGTTGCCACACCTCATTAGCACACCAAGACGAACATCGAATTCATAGAAGTAGTTAACCCTATGGTGTAATATATAAAGTACAGAAAGAAACTATTAGTTGGTAGAAAGAAAGATGTAATGCAATTTTAATCTCATAGTTTAAGGGAAGATAGACAGTGTATACACCTACATCATTGTGATCGATTCTGAGCCATGTCACCCACACTCTGCAACCATTGGTCACGATAGTCAAGAGGACCACAACCAAATAGTTTGCATCTACCAAAATGGCTAAGACTAAAAGTTAGTGACTTCAAACACTGATGTCACGTTTTAGTTTGGTCGCACCTAGCTTTCTTCCAACCATTCTTAACTACTAGTCAGCATTGCGCATTACTATGTATCAACCGTAATTTCTTTTAAAAACGTAAAGCTTTTTCCTTTTTGTTTAACATTACTGACCATCATTTTTACCATCCATAGTATATTTATGCCACGAAATGTCAACCTTTAATCAAAACTGTCAATAAATGAAGCCATTTCAATGAATACATTATTTGCACGCCTTTTTTTCACAGATTTACCTTAGGTGTTATAATATTGATACCAAGGAGAATTGAAGAGTTGTTCCAATTTAGTATGGGGCCTCTCAATGGTGGGTACCCATACTACAACCGGTGATCAAATCCAAGACCCACTGACCACGCTTCTACAGCTTAACTAATTGACTGATATGTTAGCATCCAGAAGTACGGATTTTCAAGTTCACTCAATGCAAAGGAGTCGTGACTGGTGAAACTGAGTTGTGTCAGATATAAAGTAATCGTCTGCAAAATTAGCATCATATCGCCAACTGACTAAATTTGAATGTGTGAATAATCGAACTCAGAACCATCAGACTCGATGTCTCAAGGCAGGGATTTAAATCCCAGTGGGGTTGTGGATGCACACTGATGAGAATTTCGCTTTTAAGATGAACCAGCTATCCACTGTTCTTTGATTTATGACAGTTTCTCAGTTAAGATTATTCCGTGATAAAGAACGTGTTATAACTTGTTAATGTTTTTCGAAATCCCCGTCGCCAATTGTTATAACTTGTGAATCGAAAGCTTATATTCTTGATATGACGCGTATAACTTGAGTACTTGAACTCTAGAACCTTTCCAAGTCACAATGAGAAAACAGAAGACTAGTGAAAAAATGTTATTCCAAACAGTGTCAAATTAGAGTAGTTTTTAGTAAAAACAAAATCATCGTTATAGCTACCCAATCCGCACACAGGAGGTTATTAGCACTGTCCAATCGGGGAGCTACATGTAGAGATTCTAGGATATTCTTCCAAAAGCTTTTTAAAGCTTCTTCGAGTTCACTCGTGGATCGTCCTCACACCTCCCCTCTTTTAAGTCTGTTGTGTAAGACATTTTGTTCGGATCCACCTGAATCTTGGTTCCCGTGTTCCTCTTGCGGTCCATCACTCTCAAAGGTTGTACAGCTTTGCCCTTGCGTCTTTTTTCTTTTCTACATTCGCGGTCCTGAGGAGTTTTTCGAGATGAATCCACAAGCAATTGAGATGGGAGTCGGCTTTGTGGGACCAATGATCTGTCGTCCCTTCGAATTTGATTCATATGTATTATACACGTTTCGACATTTCTCCAGACTAGGTACAGTACATTTCCGATCCGACGTTCTATGACACCTGGTTCACACTTCCTATTACCTTGATACGATTAGAAAAGTACCCTTTCACCCACCTGGAAGCTACGAGTGACCGCACGATACTCATTAATGGGTTTATTTGTCTTTCTGGGCGGCAACATACTGTCAAAGACTGTCCGGATTTTCCTCCCGAACATACACTCGGTTGGTGAGTTTCCTTCTGGTACTGCCGGATTAGGGGTAACTGACAAGTTATAGCAGAATGTTTACAATTTCAACTAATCTACACAAAACTCTTCCCATAATACACCATTTACTTTGTACATTTTATTTCTTGTCTCTGTGTGGTAATGAAGTCAAAGCTTTTTCGACTTCTAGGTTGTAATCTGTTTTCATCTGTATCTCACTGTGTTCCAATAAATTACAGTAAGTTAAGAAAATACACTTGAGTACTAAGTAGAGCGTTTTTTTTTGTTATGACGATGAGATGATCTTGTTCAAATGAAAGCTGTTTTATGAACAGAACAACATCCTCAATGAACAATAAAAAACCAATAAATACTAAGAACTATAGCATTATATTAATTGGTTGTCAATAAAGCACCTCATCTCATTGGGATGTCCTATTATTCGAAAGAAAATATCATCTTAAATGCGAGGCGGGTCGCAGATGAGCACTGTTGAGGAGTCCCACAACAGGACGAAACGGTCGTCCAGTGCTTCCAGGTTTTCCATGGTAGTCTCGCTTCAACTGACTCATGATTTTAAGTGTTTAAATGTTCTTGTTAGATAATATCTTCTTAATTGAAATTTCAAAATAGTAAAATTTAGAAACAATATTATTATATAATGACTATTTCAATGTAAATAAATAAACAGAACGACATTAAATAGTTTCACAACATATGGGCACCGAGTTGATATGAATCCAAGGTTTACAAATACATTCTTCGTCTTTAATATCCGAACACTAATGTGTAAAACTCTCATGGACTTTGAGATGGTGGAGAAGATTTGTAGCTCAGGAGGATAATTTGGGTGGAGTTTTGTTCTCTGGTCTGGATGGTTTAGTCGTTCTAACATGATGGGTAAAAGTGATGGTCAGTAATGTTAAACAAAAAGGAAAAAGCTTTACGTTTTTAAAAGAAATTACGGTTGATACATAGTAATGCGCAATGCTGACTAGTAGTTAAGAATGGTTGGAAGAAAGCTAGGTGCGACCAAACTAAAACGTGACATCAGTGTTTGAAGTCACTAACTTTTAGTCTTAGCCATTTTGGTAGATGCAAACTATTTGGTTGTGGTCCTCTTGACTATCGTGACCAATGGTTGCAGAGTGTGGGTGACATGGCTCAGAATCGATCACAATGATGTAGGTGTATACACTGTCTATCTTCCCTTAAACTATGAGATTAAAATTGCATTACATCTTTCTTTCTACCAACTAATAGTTTCTTTCTGTACTTTATATATTACACCATAGGGTTAACTACTTCTATGAATTCGATGTTCGTCTTGGTGTGCTAATGAGGTGTGGCAACTTGGACCGATGCATGTATGTGCCTGGTCTTACGTTGTAACTAACTGATTAACTGACATTGTAATTTATTTTCAAGACTAATTTACTTAACGTTTTTACAGAGAAAACCAGTGAATGATCAGTTTGAACTGATCATCAATTTATTCATAAAATTATTCCATATACAATCTAAATTGTTGTTAAGTTTTTTAACTGTTTGGTATAGTATTAATTAGACTCATAAAATGTATTGTGCTTTGCCAAAATATGGATAGAACTCAACTGGTAGTCTGAAGGTACTCATATACTCATAGCCTTTATCTAACCATATACTTATATTTGCAGGAACCCTAATACAAATGTAAATAATTAAGTATTGTATGACATTTAACTTGAAAGTTATTCCTTCTAGAACTTCCACAATTATATAGTGATCTTTGCAATTTTATAGTTTGCTATGATATTACCCTGCCTGAAAAAGAACCAATTCCATTGTCTTTGGCATATCTTATTCGCACAGCATTATAAATCCCATCATGTGACTTTTGTCTACATTGCAACCAAAGATCGACTGAGAACACCATGTAAGCCTAATAAAAAAGTATATTATGACAAAATTAAATAAGATGGGAAAATATAGATTACAAATCAGATTCATTCATGTATTATTCTATCTGTAATGTCAAGGGATCACTGTTGAATTCCATGTACACAACAATATTCCACATAATGTACACCTAATTCCATTAGCTAGTTCTCTTGTAAAATACCATTTAAATGATGATGCTTACATGTCTAATTACCTTTCAAATAAGATATTAAAATATCTCTTGTGATGTTCGAATTTATCACATTTGGTTTTCATTGAAGAAATGTTGTTGTTATGTATTAACCATCCATCTATCTATGTATTCACATTAGATTTTATCATCTTTGGATTTCATATTTACTTACTTATTAACACCTGTTACTGCCAATGGAGAATAAGCCACCAACCAGTATTCTCCAAACCATCCTGTCCAAGGCCTTCCTTACCCGTTTTGTCCAATTTTTGTTCATTCTTCTCATGTCTGTCTGTATCCATTTCTCAGCGTAGTGTGTTCTTTGGTCTTCCTCTCTTCCTTTGGCCTTGAGGATTCTAGGTGAGGACTTGCCTTCTGACGTAGTTGGGTGCTTTCCTCATTGTGTTTCCTATCCACTTCCAGTGCTTCTTCCAGGCTTCCTCCTTCAAAGGAATCTGGATTGTTCTCTTCAGTAGTAGGTTGTTGTTGATATTGTGTGACCAACAGATCCGAATTATTTTGTGTAGACAACTGTTAATAACCACTTGTATCTTCTGGATGATGACTTTCGTAGTTCTCTCAGTTTCCACCCCATACAGCAGGAATGTCTCGACATTTGTACTGAAACTTCTGGCTTTTGTGTTGGTTGACAGACAGTTGTTTGGAATTCCAGATGTTCTTCAATTGTAGATATGTTGCTCTTGCTTTTCCGATTCGCACCTTCACATCTGCATCAGATCCACCACCGTGTTCATCAATGATGCTGCCAGATATGTAAAGGTTTTTACATCTTCCAAATCTTCCCAGTCAAGTGTGATTGGATTGGTGCATGCAATGTTGTATCGGAGAATCTTGGTTTCCCATTGTGTATGTTGAGACCTACTGCTGCTGAGACTGCTGCTACACTGGTCGTCTTCTCTTGCATTTAATGTTGTGTGTACAATACAAGGGTCAGATCATCTGCAAAGTCTAGATCGTCCAGTTTCATTCTAGCTGTCCACTGTTTCTTATGCTCCCCCCTCAGATGTTGACGTCTTCATGATGCAGTTGATCACCGGGGGAAAGAGAAAGTGTGAGTAAGCAACCTTGTCTGGATTTCATGCTCTCCTTCTGAATGAAAATAAAAAAGTTAATTGCTTAAAATATAATGATTGATTCTATCAGCTGTTTTGACTTTTCTCATTGATGTTAACAGCTGCAATCGATTAGTTTTTTTCTTGGTTTGTATGAATCCTGTGTAAATTGTCTCAATATTTGAATAGTGTAATAAGAAGACGAAGTTTATCAGAACTATATGATGATATATTAGCACAATACATTTCTAACAATCTGACCACACATATATATCAAATGCCTCAATAAGAGTGGATGATAAACATCCATCATCCTCTATTGTCACACACACACATTTGAAACATGCCATACGATTGATCTTAACAGGGCTTTTGTGGTGTTGTACAAAAGTGCGTGTACTGATCTCCATTGAAGCCTTAGCCATACGAAAATTCAAACTCCCTATGTATATATTCAAAAACAGTTTGCTTTCACCTTAAACTTACCCTGGTAATATTAGCTTATTATCCAGAGTGATGAGATTTCAAATTGTTTTCACCTTATTTTCTTTATTATGCTTATCTCCTTTTACCCTCCATTTCTAGTCTAGTTGACCTTTTATTTTTATATATAAACGTTCTTAACAAGTATACAACGTGTGATCAGATTGTTTTGTAAATGTATTGCGCTAATATATCATCACATAATCTTTATCTTCTTATTACACTGTCTCAATATTGTCATTAAGTTACAAAAATCATTATCAACATCCTGAATTCCATTGCTCTCCATCATCAATATCTGTTTATAATGCTTCTATTATTTAATTGTTTATTAGCATTCTAGTAATTATTCAATTAATTATGAGTTAATAATGAATACATTTTCGGTTATATAGTCAATACTCTCTGTATTTGAATGACATGGTGGGGTCGTGGATACGCACTGCTGAGGAGTCCCACAATAGAACGAAACAGCCATCCAATGCTTCCAGGTTTTTCATCGTGTTCTAGTTTCAGTTGACTCATGATCTCAACTATTGACATATACATATTTTGGTGGAGTTTTGTTCTCTGAGCTGGATGGTTTGGTCGTGGAGCTTTCATCGTTCCTCTGAACGACATCATCAGCACAAACTTCAAATCATCCACCTGAGCTACAAATCTTCTCCACCATCTCGACATATACATATACTAGAATGTGGGTTTGTGAAGATTGTAATGATTTTAATAGATGATTTCATGAGTCAATATAAGTTGAACCACTATTGAAAACCTGAAAGTATTGAACGGCCGTTTTGTCCTAGTATGAGACTGGTCGGTAATATGCATCCTCGGTTCGAGCCTAGCATGCGAGATCGTGGTTATACCATATATACACATTACTTTTCCTTCAGGAACAAATATGAACATTAATACGTTTTTAATTGATGTCTATGTTATAACTTGTGCATCTGTGTGCACTGTATATTGTATAACGCAACGATACCGCCAATCAGAGAGCAGTGAATTATCGATTGAACCAGTGAGGCATAAACACGTGCGAGCAGCCTAGAGTCCTGATTAGCCCTGCTTCCCTGTCTAGCCCAGCCAGTTGAGTCCGGAACACCAATCTCAGCCTCTGCAATATGAATCATTTATTTCGAACGTACTCTGTTTATATACCAATCAAGCAGACCACAACGTGCCGTAGAATAGAAAATAACATTGTACAATATTTGGCCAAAAGTGGCTGTGAATGAGGGAGGTAGTGATTTATAGACAGGCCATAACTCAAGAATGCTAAATCGTATAGTAATATTCTATGGGTCAAATCAAAGCTTACAATAAGAGCAACATGAATATGAACAGTTTAGTTACATAACAATTATACGATAAAAATATACTCATAGCATTGGTCCATAAATAGATCCCAAGAATTATCATCCATTATTCTTACCGGGATATAACAGTCTACAACATTATTTTATATATCATATATATATTTCTTTATTTCTGTTAATAAAGGATTTAAGTTGTTCACAATCATCACTTCATGAAAATGAATGTGGAACAATTGCCATTAGGCCGAAAAAAGGAAGGACTCGGTAAGCTGATATTCATAATTGATTTATTTTTTAATTTTCATGATCCCTTATAATTTTTCTGATATTTATTTTTAACAATAAATTATAAGTAATAATAATGATATATATTCTCTTCACTTAGTGTTTACAACAAGTTGCTACTGTAATTAGAACATCTTGAAGAATTTCACCGAAATGGTGGAATTCCTCAGATGGCTGAAATGATAGTCTGTTAATGAAGCTGATCACATCTAAGTCTCAACATGATGAAGTTTGGAAAAAACAGGTTCATCAAGTATGGTCAATCAGTTGATAAGGTTATGAATCTTCATCGACTGAGATGGTTGGGCCACGTGTTGTGTATGCCTGAACACCGATTACCATGACGCACAATGCTGACTAATGTTGGGAATGGTTGGAAGAAAGTTAAGGGTGGCCGAACTAAAAAGTGTCATCAGTTCTTGAAGTCACTAACTTCTAGTCTTAGCCATGTTGGTAGATGCAGACTACTTGGTTGGGGTCCGCATGACTATCGTAACCGATTGTCACAGACTGGGAGTGGCATGGTTCAGAATCGACCACAATGGCGTAGGTGTATGCACTGTCTATCTTCCGTTTCTTTGATATATTACTACAATTAAATTAACTACTCGGATGAATTTGGTGTTCATCTTGTTGTGCTAATGAGGTGTGGTAACTTGGACCGCTGTATATATGTGCCTGGTCCTATGTTGCAACTGAATTACTGACTGATACATTGAGTTTGGTCTTTCATCAGAAAAATTGGTTTTTGATGAACTTTAATTTTAGTTTTGATATATATATATATATATATATATATATATATATATATATATATATATATATAAACATTTTCTTAAATTAAAACTTCTAAATTGATTGATTAATAATTTTACAGACTGGTTGTAGTTGAATAACCTAATATATTTTTAAATATCTAACCTTACTTACTTAGCATAAGCCGCCGATCAGCATTCTCCAACCCACTCTGTCTTCCGCCTTCCTTTCTAGTTCTATACAATTTTTGTTCATTCCTCTCATGTCTGTATCCATTTCTCGGCGTAATGTGTTCTTTGGTCTTCCTCTCCTCCTTTGGCCTTGAGGATTCCAAGTGAGGGCTTGCCTTGTGAGGCATTTGGGTGCTTTCCTCAATCTACTTCCTCATCTACTTCCAGCGCTTCTTCATGACTTCGTCTTCCACAGTAATCTGGTTTGTTCTCTCCCACAGTAGGTTGTTGTTGATATTGTCTGACCAACAGATCCAAAGTATTTTGTGTAGATAACTGTTAATAACCACTTGTATCTTCTGGATGATGGCTTTCGTAGTTTTACAAATTTTCAGCCCCATACATTAACACTATAGATATTTGTACTGAAAATTCGGACTTTGATGTTAAAAATACATAATCTAATTCTTAATAGTCACTTTCTTGTAGGAAAAAGTTTTGTTCATTCCGTTCAACCTAACAGATTAAATTTATAGAACGAGGTGAAGTGAACAAAATGAATAACAAGGAGTTAAATGTAACGGCATCGTTTACGATGATAAAAAAGGACTTAAAATCGAGAGTCGTTTAAAAAAAGAAACGAAATGATCTAAGAAATCAGTGTCGTTGAAGCTGATTTCGAGCTGTCTCACTTAAGGTCTTTTGCTCTTGCTATCGATTAAAATGTTTATTATACATCGAATATGTACACCTAAGTTCACTTAAATATCTAATAACTCAATGAGTTGAATACCTTTGTTTGTTTGGTCATTTCCGAGCTCCATTTCAACTTTCTTCTAGTTCAATAAATATTGCACCTCAGGAAAGTAACAGATGGGCGTGTTTTACTACATACCGCCTCAGTTGATGAAGATTCACAGTCTTATTAACTGGTTTGCAATTTTTAACAAGCATCCTATATGTAACCTCATCAGTACTCATTTGACAGTTCAACCCTTAAATAAACAATTCTTCATATATACATATGATTAATTATAAACAATCTAGTAATTTCAATAGTTGAAATCATGAGTCAATTGAAGCTAGAACACCGTGCAAAATCTGGAAGCACTGGACGGCCGTCTCGTCCTAGTACGGGACTCCTCAGCAGTGCGCATCCACGATCCTGCCCCCGCAAGAATCGAATCCAAGATCTATCACTCACGCGTGCGAGCGCCTAAGCATTAGACCGCTGAGGTCATTAGCGACTGAATTCAAGAGGCATTTCCTGGAGTTCTAGTGAGAAACAGTGACCAGTGGAGTTCAACCAGGTCTGTTGTGAGATATCGGCTCACTAAAGACAATGTTGTACGGTGGCGCAATTTCGTGGATTGGTTGAAGTTAGACACTAACACCGTTGGATGCCTGCTTAGTGGTGTAGTGGTTAAGCGCTCGCGCGCGAGACTAATAGATCGTGGGTTCGAATCTTGCGGGAGGCGGGATCGTGTGTGCACATTGAAACTACTGAAAATCTGAACAGAACCCTTCTAATCTAGTAATTTATTCCAGTGATAAGTTGTTGTTGTAATATTTATATGAACTTAATTTATAGCTTTTCTCCTTGTATTAGTTTACTATGCGCATCGAATATTATTATTGATTCGTCATTACTATCATTGTGTTCTTTTAGTAACTTAACTGATTATTCAAATTCTGGATCGAAAGAGTCAGTCAATAATATTACCAATAATAGTAATAGTAATAATACAGATCGCGATCGTACCTTGAAATATCCAAATGTAAGTGTTCCTTTATATTTAATCATTTCCTACGTATAACAAAATCATATGAAATCGTGTGTTTGATTTCCTCATATATCCTATCAGTTGTTTTAGTGATGTTTATGTCGGCAGCGCTATCCTCAATTGCACATTCAAAGGGAGTCGATGGAGCCATAACTGATAAAATATGTTTCCGTCTACCTTCCTGTCCTCTATTATGCTGCTTATGTAGTTTTTTTTTAGCTGTGATTGGGTTCTGTCTCCTATTTGCACTTGAATGAAAAGCTGCTCGACGGCTTTTATCACAGCCTGCTTTGATACGTCATGTGGCTTTTCTTCATCCGGTTTAGCTAGAAACTCTCATAAATTGTCCTCTACTTCATCCAGAAGCAGTGGGCTTTCGTGGCCAAATTTATCTCGTTGCAAATGAATACGGTTAACTAAAAGGTAGTTTTCAAGCCGAACAGACCAAAGTTGTGGGTCAGTAACCCTAATAGGCGAAATAATAAAATTATGGGGCTTGACGGACAGCGCTTGTGGAAAACTTATTGTGTCATTGTCTGAAGACATGTTTGTATACAATGAGTAGTACACAAATAAATAAACTTATATATAAAGGAAGGGAATTAGATAGACAGTAATAATGTTAGTAACAAATGATAAAATGGTATAACACGGAACAGACTTGCTAAACTTCATTAGTATAATAATTGTATGTATGTCGTTACTTGTGGTTGTTAATATTGTTAAAATATGTTCGACAATGTTTATGAAATAATTATCGTGTAACGAATGTACGATAATAATAATAAGCCAGTTATAATTCGTATCGAGATGAATTAGGTTGATTTTTGTATTTCGATAGAATCCTAGAAAGCTATGTTGCGTTCTGTGACGATCGGTATTCGATATAATTCTTAAAATTCGTATACTGTCCGTTTTGATAACCGTTACTGGATAACACCCAACGATGTGTAAATCAGAAAACGAATACAGAGCGTTGATTACGTTTATTATCGCACTACACACGAAGCAAGAGTGATACGTGAGTGCCGAAGAGCAAGCAAGCGAGTGAGTCTATAAATAGGATTAAAATGTACATATATGTAGATAGGAAAATGAATACATCATCGAACCATTTAAGCGACTAACACTAAAGCTAGCAGAATGAATATGTATGTAGATGGTAAGCAATGCTCAAGCATACATGTTTATACAAGCGCAACAATAATGAAATTACATTGGTATAGATAAGATTTTGTTGCTGTGTGAATGACTCTGTCTGTTAAATAAGTTAATAAAAGGGCTTAACCAAATTATATATATGTATATCATTTATGATGTGAGTATCTACCCTTATACATCAAACATGAAGTTTCTGCATTTGAACTCCCTGTGAAGCATTGAACCCATCATTATTAGTGAAACCTAGATCCTTGGACCCTTGTAAATTTTCCACTGACCATTTGAGAAGTATGTATTCTGTTAAAATCAGTTCATAGAGCTGATCAATATAATTTGAGTAATATTATTTAAAGGCTAGTATGTGTAGGATTTAAATTATATTCGTGCAGTATACTTAATTTTTTGTAAGCAATGATAGATAGTGGCGAGCAGTGGTATCCCGGAGGCGCTTTTCGTCCTATTTAGGACTCGTCAGCCGGATGTACCAGCATCTCAGAGTTGATGCTCACTCTGGGACTCGAACCCAGTAACATTCGCTTCAAACGCCATCGCGTTATCCAATCAGCTACTGAGTCCTGATAACCACTTGATTGTGCAATGGGGTGAATTTAAATTCACTTGGTATTGTTTGGCTTGTATCTTCCCATTAAGGTTTAAGACTGCAATTGATCAGGACGAAACGCGCGTCCTGGATTCCACTGCTAGCCACTATCCATCATCGCCTACAAAAAGCTTGTGAATTAAGGTAATATCGAGGCATGCGCATAGTATGCATATACGCCAGTAACAAACTGATCATTTGCAGTCTTAAACCTCAATGGGAAGATACAAGCCAAACAATACCAAGTGTAAGTATACTTAATTGTTTCTAGTGATGACTGATTATCACATGAAACCGAGAAGATTGCATGTGTTTATTTCTATCTTTTATTTCAGTTACGGTTATGAGTTATCATTAGCGATTATTGTTAGAACCCGGTCATTACAAAAATCATTGGATTCATTGTAATTTGATTATCGACTTTATTAATTTCTAAAAACCCACTATGCTAATGATAATCATTTATTTATTAGTAACCAATTTTGAGAGTTGATTTTTAGAGTTCTAGTGAGAAGACACGACCATTCAAATTCAACCATTTCTGGAGTGAAAGAGTTATCCATCAATCACACTGGAAAATAGTTACTAAATATCACGAATTGACTGAAGTCGGACATATAAAACATCGGATAAGGGACTCAATCATTTAAAAGTTAAATGTCAACCATGAAGCCTAACGTACTTGGGTTCAAACCCTATCGCGGCACAGTGACCTTGTACTATTGCAGACCTTCACAATAAGATGATATAGCTTTCTAGTACTTCCTAGTCTTTAATTGTTGTCTAGTTAAGACCGCTTTGTGGTGTGAACTATAAGATTTCACATGAACACAAAAATTATAGGATAGCATGAGCTTCCTCGAGGTTTCATGCAATACATCGTTGATAATTTGGAAATAATTAAAGAAATCAGGCATCGAATTTCCAACTAAACTACTTTCTTGATATTGTATCATACATTTTAAAATCATATTTTCATCCAACATTCGAAAACATACTATCACCAGACTTCTGACTATGACCATGATACACTGTTTAAGTCTCCGTATTCAATAGTATAATAAACACTGAATGTTCCATATAATGAACCATATAATCAAAACCTACTTTTGTTTTCGTTGCATCGGACCATAATACAACTTACATATTTTGTTTTATATTGACCAATGGGAATTTTCTTTATGATTAATAATCAAAAAGTGGTAATTCTTCTACAATCAAGTTGCTATGCACATAGATTTAATATTTAGAACCAAATATTTGAAAATTTATCTCAGTTCTAATTTTTAACTGTTTAATAGCGGGGATCATTTTTGGAAAATATATCAAAACCAAAAGAATGGAAATCTGTACCACAGGTATTACTTGTGTTTTGAAAGGATTCGAGTTTACATGTGTACATGAGCTGTTGAAATGCTCTTCAGCGTGTATGTATATATATATATGTGTGTGTGTGAGTGTGTGTATTGGTGTGTGTGACGAATTCATCTGCTTAACATAGAATTGAATCTAGTGTTAACTATCAATATATATATATATATATTACTTATAAGAAATTTTCACCTCATGTTAACTTATAAAAAAATAATATTCGGTGTAATTCATAATATTTCCTAACTGATCACTTTCAATTTATACTAAATATATACTGTTTATGTATCAATGATGACCGAATGTCTACTTATGGCAATAATCTACTGATGTATGTTTTTATTTTATATACTTATTTTGATAGTAACTAACATCATATGGTTTGGTGATTAATTTTAATACAGTTTATATCAATTAAGTGACAATATTGCCATTATTATCAGAAAGGGTTTTGTGGAGATTTTAATAGTTTCAATAGTTGAAATCATGAGTCAATTGATGCTAGACCACCATGGAAAATCTGGAAGCACTGGATGGCCGTTTCGTCCTAGTATGGGACTCTTCATCAGTATGCACCCACGATCTATCAGTCTCGCGCGCGATCCGCTTAACCATTATACCACTGAGCCGACATCCATCGGTGTTAGTGTCTAACTCCAACCAATCCACAAAATTGCGCCACCGTACACCATTGTCTTTAGAAAGCCAATATCTCACAACAGACCTGGTTGAACTCCACTGATCACTGTTTCTCACCAGAACATCAGGAAATGCCCCTTGAAGTCAGTCACTAGTGAGCTCAGTGGTCTAATGGTTAGGCGTTCGCGCGCGAAACTAATAGGTCTTGGGTTCGAATCTCACGAGGGCAGAATTGTGGACGCGCACTGTTGGGGAGTCCCACAGTAGAACGAAACGGCCGTCCAGTGCTTCCAGATTTTCCATGGTGTTCTAGCTACTATTGACTCATGATTTCAACTATTGAAAATATTACCATTAGTCTAAATTATTCAATTTCATCTTATTTAATATCGACATCAATAACTGTGGCAGTTAGTGACATGAATACACTTCCTATTTAAAATATCAGTTTCCTTAATATCGTAGAGAATGACATTCTGACAATTGCCAACTACAAAGAAATATTAGATCAAGCATGATTTATTGTACTATGTTGATATGTTTATCTGGATTATGAACGGATTATAGACTATTCTAGATATTCAATGTTTGGTATATTTAGAATTCAGTATAGTTATTTTTTATTCAAGATAGAAACTCATGTCGAACATATAATTCTCACTTAGACATTGATAACACAAAGTTCAACAAAAGAATCTCTTTCTGATGAATTTGTTATCAAGCCGTCAAATTGTATATACATATATATGAAATTTTGGCCAAGTAAGGTTCGCGTTCCTACAATTGAACAACATATGGAAATCAAAACAACTGTCAACAAATATCAAAGTCAGAATCTTTAATACGAACGTCAAGACAGTCCTACTATACGGAGCTGAACGTGGAGAACTACTGCAATCATTATCAAAAATGTGCAAGTATTTATAAACAATTGACTAGGCAAGATACTCAACATCCATTGGCTGGATAACATCAGCAACAGCCTTCTATAGGAAAAGACGTTAGAAGTGGATATGACACACATTGTGAAAATCATCAAGCTGCATCACGAGGCAAGTGTTAACTTGGAATCCTGAAGGGAAATGGAAAAGAGGAAGGTCAAAGAACACACTGTGTCGAGAATGGGAAGCAGATATGAATAGGATGAATAGCAACTGGAAAGAACTGGAAAGGATTGTCCAGGACAGAGTTGAATGGAGAATAATGGTGAGCTGCCTATGCTCTTCCATGAGAGGTGACAGGCGTAAGTAAGTAATATATGAAATTTTAAGTACTAATTCTGTGAGAACATATGAACAATGGATTAACGTGATGATGTGACAAAAAGATTATAATACTAGATTATATAGTGTGAAATTCTTTATATTCAACTCCTCAAAACGATATAAGCTCTTACTATACATCGAACGAAGCTTGAAGTATATTTATAATGTGACCTTAAAATATTGTTATTATTATGATAACTTTATTTTCATCTCATTGATTTCACACTTGTGAATATACCCATCTCTTTATAATTATTTGTCATATTACCATTATTCTATTCATAAAGGAATTGACGGAAGGGCACCACTAGTAGTGAAGACCGCTGTTTAATTCGACACAACACAGGAAAACTCACTAGGCCCGGACACTGTGAGGATTGACAGATTGATAGCTCATTCTTGATTCGGTAGGTGGTGGTGCATGGCCGTTCCTAGTTTGTGGAGCGATTTGTCGGGTTAATTCCTATAACGAACGAGACTTTAACCTGATAAATAATAGACTGGTCCTCTGTCCTCGCTTAGAGCGCGGCTTCTATTGCTTCTTTATGGGGTAGTGTGTTCGCCGCACAATTAAGTCGCAAGAAATCGAGCAATAACAGGTCTGTGATGCTCTTAGACGTCCGGGGCCACATATGCGCTACAATGACGGTGCCAATGAGTCTGGAAACCTGGCCCGAAGATGTTGGCCAAACTGTTTCATCACCATCGTGACTGGGCTCATGGCCCGCAATTATTCCCCGTGAACGAGGAATTCCTGGTCAGTGCAAGTCATAAGCTTGCACTGATTACGTCCCTGCCCTTTGTACACAACGCCCGTCGTTTCTACCGATTAGATGGTTCAGTGAGATCATTGGATTGGTGTCGTTGTAGTAGCTTTGCCGCTCGACTGATACTGGGAAGATGACCTAGTTTGACTATTTAAAGGAAGTAAAAGTCGTAATAAGGTTTCCGTAGGTGAACCTGCGGAGTGATCATTATCATGACCTAAAATTATGTAATGAAGCATGCACGTGGCTTCATGCTGAACTGCATTTACCCTGGCTTAATGGCATTTACCCTAGACTTCAGCGGTTATTCCTAATCGTTACTGATATCATTTCATCTTGTTTAAACCTTTCATCACCTTTAATTATTGTAACAAAACCATTTTAATTATCTTACTCCATTCATACTACAATTCATTATTATCTTATTAACTTTACAAGGCTTTTTATTTGCATACATTCAACTATTTATTATTATTATTATTATTATTATTATTATTATTATTATTATTATTATTCATATAATGTAATCTAGTATTATAATCTTTCTATTACATCATCATGTTTATTCATTGTTCAAATGTCTTCATAAATACATTTGATTGTGGTTAAGATCATGAGTCAGTTGAAGCCAGACCACCATGGAAAACCTGGAGGCATTAGACGGCTGTTTCGTCCTATCATGGGACTCCTCAACAATGCGCATCCACGACCTCGCCCCCTGCGAGATTCGAACCCAAGACCTACTGGTTTTGCGCGCGAGCACTTAACCACTAGACCACTGAGACGGCATCCAACCGTGTTAATGTCTAAATTCAACTAATCCATGAAATTGAGTGACATATTCACCATTGTCTTCAGTGAGTTACTCTCTCACAACAGACCTGGTCTAACTCCACTGGTCACTACTTCTCACTAGAACAATTTGCTAATAGATTCGTTGAAAAGATATCCCGTCGTTGAACTTCGTGTTTGTTTGTTTATTTTTTAAGTCGAACATCTTTATTGTTTTGATATTTCGTAAGTGTTTATCGTAATCTAATTCTTTCTAGGATGTTTTTATACTGAATACATGATCATCAACCATATATATATCTGATAAATTGGTAAACAAAATGAACTTTATGAATAAACTAGATTTAAATTGTTAAGATGAAAAATTTGTTGATATTGTTAGAACCACTGATATATCTATCACTTCTTGGTTTTCAAGAGCATCCCAACTGAGATCAATCTTCAACTAGTACAATATACAAATTATTCTCCATTAAACACCTATTCAAACAATTAACTAAAATAACTTATGGTGGCATTGAATACAAATAAAGAGAACTGAGAAAGGAAAAGTTTCTTTTCAACGAAATCATTTACTTGAGCTGTTTATTCGTATTTATAGTTATATAGTTATTATTATATAACCTCTTAACTATTATTTATTTATTTAATTGAACACATAAATATGGGTACAAAGAGGTAAGGAATACATATGCGCCACACAAGTCACTTGATTTGTGTGTGAACTGTGATACTGCCCAGATGCTCAGACCAAAGGAGGTGGATTTCTTAGGGGATCAAACCCGAATCCTTTGACTTAAAGATCTAATTCACAAGGCAGTGGAGCAACGTCATGAGATGTAATCCCATGTTAGCTGGTAACCAACGATAGGTTCATACGCCATTTGTTCCTTCAGGATATTGGAATTGATGTTAACCATTGTTTTGGAATGAGGGTTTTCCAACTCCGCTAGGTGGAGTCTCCGCGTCCATCAACCTGGGAATCCTTAGATGATGAAATCTGATTAATGAATTATTTATTATTTGTAATACGTATAGAAAGATTCTAGTTTTGGAAGTTATACTATTTCTTGTGAGACTGTTTTTGTATGTTATTAGCATTGTTTTAATGTGCATAGTTAGTTATTCGCATAGAAATTATAAATTGAGCTAATCACCTGCTACATTGTTTTTTCGTTAACACTACTGATCTAATTAACGTTGAATTTGTTTTAGTCTTATTATTAACAATATTGAATATATCATATACAGTATGGGATTATTGAGATTGCTGAATTTCATTGAAATCCTGAAATGATCTAATTTAGATCGTGTATGAGACATTGTTGGATGTCAACTTAGTAGCCTAGATACTAGAGTTTCGTGTACAAGACTAAAGGTTCTGAGAGTGATTCTCGGGTATACAGTCGTGGATTTGCAATGCCAAGAGCCCAGTACTTGGACGAAACGGCGGTTCTAGGTTTTCAGTAATGATCTAACTTAGATTTGTTCATGATTCCAATTAATAAATATATTTTTACTGGAAAAACTATTTAAGCAGTAACATAAACACTTTTCAATAAAAGAAAATGAACACGTTTTATTGATCTCATCTACGTTATCAACACATCTTCAGTTTTATAAGTTTTAGACTTTAGTTATCTTCCGATAGTTTATAAAGAAAAAACGGGACTCGATCTTAGTTGCATAAAGTCACTCATTACTTATCTCTCTCTCTTCTTTGCTTTGCCTTTCCTAAAATATTAAACTTAGTATCATTTCATAAATTCTATTCGTTTATTTGACTTATTATCATTAGCTCATCAGGGTAACCTTTTATCTTGTGTCTGTTTCTGTCTCTGTACAAATGTAATGTATAACAATCTGAAGAGGTATGTATTTGTGTCAGAACATACTCTGTTTATATTTGTATTATGTATCATTCTTTATTATTCATATCAACACGGTAATAAAATAAAATCATAATCATAGTTCACATTATGATCAATTACACTCTCACCAAAACTTCAACAATTCTGAAGGCACAAGAACTTTAAAAAGCTCATTTCAGCTTCACCTAACGATGATCTATTGAAGAATAAATGGATATTTTTGAAAACATCTTATTTAATTTTTTTTCTGGTTAGCGTTTTTTAGTGAGTTAGTTTTCTACAGGATGAGGTCAATAACTTCATGCCCTACCCTCTTCTACCCGTGCTTGGGACTAGCAGTAGCCACAGAAGGGCTCCAGGCGGAGTGTTTTTGAAAACACCTGAAATACTTGGATCTCAGCGGAAAATTTTTAAAATAGGATTTTTTTTAAAAAAGTACTATTTTGATTGATTTTTCTTGAATGTTTTATAGAGATTTAGTAAATTTGTTTGATTGTCTATTTATCTTTAGTTTAATTGTCAACAACATTAATAGTGGCTTCGTTATTGAGTTAAAACAGTTAAATACTATTGTCTAAGTTACAATTTATTAGGTGTTCAACCAGGCAACTCTTTTCCTTTTTTAAATCATCTAGCTGTGAGTGGATGTTATATCCTTACTTACTTACGCCTGTTACCTCTCATGAAAGAGTTTAGGCCGCCCACCGACATTCTCCATCCATCTCTGTCCTAAGCAATCCTTCCCAGCAGCTATTCATTCTTTTCATGTTTGCTTCCGATTCTCGGTGTAATGTGTTTTTTGGCCTTCCACTTTCACTTTTCTCTTCAGGATTCCAAGTTAGGGCATACATCGTGATGCAGTTTAGAGATTTCCATAATGTTTGTCCTATCGACTTCCATCTTCTTTTTCTAATTTTCTCATCAACTGTTGTATCCTAGTTTGATTAAAGATTCTCCTAAAGTAACTGATTGTTTGGAGAAAACTCCATCTGTGCTAATCTGCTCTACAGTTTATTGATACATTTTAATAACTCCAATTAAATGGTGGGTTTACAATGCTCAGGATTTTCAAACTAGAATGCAATAGACAAATATAGATAGTGGCTAGCAGTGGAATCCAGGACGTGCGTTTCATACTGGATGTAACTGCATTCCGAAGTTGATGTTCACTCTGTGATTCGAAGCTAGGATTCAGTATCTAAGTGGATTACGCCATGTCGTTTGAAGTGAACGGTACTTGGTTCAAGTTTCAGAATGAACATCAACTCTGAAATGCAGATACATCCAGCTGACGAGTCCGAAACAGCACAAAACGCGCATCCTTGATTCTACTGCTAGCCACTATCTATCTCTGCTTATAATGCTTGTGAATTAAGGCAACATCAAGGCAATGAGCACAGTATGCACGTATGCCAATAAGAAACTGATTCATTGCAGTCCTAAACATCAATGAGAAGATTCAAGTAAACAATATCAAGTGAATTTAGAATGAAATAGTTTTCCATTTCTCCTTCATTAAGATTATTACATAATATAAAATAACAAATGTAACAATCTTCACAAACCTTTTACACTGATGACAACATAGTTGTTTAAATCTTAATACCATAAATACTAAGTAAAGAGTTAAAAAAAAAGCAAGATTAGACAACAATAATTTACTTGTAAACTAATCTATCATACAAAGTCTATGTATATTGACACTATGTATACTATGTACAACTCAACATATAGATCAATAAATTAGACTTTTTACGTACATTCATGATTTAGTATTCTACTATTTCAGCATAATATTACGTAATGATATTTCTTGTTAACTTTTCACCTGATCGATAAACTGAATTTGTCAGTAGGGTGTTATGGGGATTGTTGAATTTCATTGAAATCCATTGTCTTCAGTGAGTAAGTGCCTTTCAATTGACACGGTTCAGCCCCAATGGTCGCGGCTTCTCACTAGAATTCCGGAGATCTCCTCTCCAATCTAGTTACTAATGACCACATGACAAATTGTCATTAAGGAGCTGTGGAAATTGTTGATGGCCGTACGATTTCGTGGATTGATTGAATTTCAACGTTAAACCATTGAATGCTGACCCAGCGGTCTAGAGGTTAAGCGTTCGCGCGCGGAACCGAATGTCCTCTATTTGATTTTAGATAGTGTGATCGTGGAAGCACACTGTTGAGACGTTTCATATATCGAAGCAATCCATACAGGATGCCCATATACCAAACAATCTGATCAAATACTAGTTAAAATATCTAACAAAGAGATAATGAAAGTCATTTCAAATTATTAAATTTTGGTTTACATAAACTTTCCTACCATCTTAATTCATTCAAATTTTATCGTCACTTCATTGTACAAATCAGTGGCTATCTTGGAGGCGCCAAATACATATGCGCCACACAAATCTCATTCCATATGTGTGAGGGCTGTGATACTGCCCGGGTGCCCAAACCGAAGCAGGTGGTTTTCTTAGGGGGCCACTCCCCGAGTCTTCAACCTGAAGGTCTGACCCACAAGGCAGTGGAGCATCGTAAGGAGATGCAGTCCCATGGAAGTCGGTGACCAACAATTGGTTCATACGCCATTTGTTCCTGCAGGATACTGGAGCCCACGTGCACCATCAGTTAGGAATCCGATTAAAGCGCTAGACATTCGCTTTTCGTCCTCTCATTTTCGTAAACAACAGTAGTGCCACGAGAAGGCAGTGAGTAGGATTTCCCTGGCAGAGGCTATATACGCGTGACCGTGTGAGAGCATTTCGAGAGGGAGAGCGGACTCTCCCTACTCTCGGCCATACCAGGGCATTTGGGGTTATCTTGAGTAAGTAGCTAAAACAATAACATACCGAAGTTCAAAGCAAACAGTAATGGGTTTGAGCTCCAGCGTAAACATCAACTCTGGTATACAGGTACATCCAAGTGACGAGGCCTGAGTAAGACGAAACACACGTCCTAGATTCTACTGCTTACTACTAACTATCTCTACAATAGGATGATTCAAGTTATTTTCTATCATCTTAACTAACTTGACTAACATTCTAATAACCCATAACTGATTGACCATAAAATTATTATATTTAAACTTTAATATTTCAGCCAAAAGTTTGTTCTGAGATTATAAAAGTATCTTTAAATAATCAAATTAATTGTTGTGCTACATGATATTCTACTTATGAATGTGATGTTTATTTATAGTTGGTGTTCAAATCAATAGTTTAATGTTCAATTGAAGTAAATGTATAATCACTCTTATTGTCATGCACCGATGAGATTTTAATATAAAAAAATAAGATGTAACGTTGTATCTAACCCTGACATAACTATTAATGCACTTGGTGTTGTTTGCTTGTATCTTCCTATTGTTGTTTAGGACTTCAATTGATCAGTCTCTTGTTAGTATATGTGTATCCTGTGCGGATCGCTTTAAGTCACAAGCTTTTTAAGCAGAGATGGATGTACATATACTAGTCTTAAACATCAATGGGAAGATAAAAGTAAAAACGAAACCAATTGAATTCAAACTTCACCCCATTTCATAAAAAAACTGGCTATCAGGATTCTGTAGCTAAGTAGATAACGTGATGATGTTTGAAGCGAACGATACTGAGTTCAAGTCCCAAAGTGTACATCAACTGCGGAATGCTGGTACATACAACTGACAAGTTCCAGATAGGACGAAACGAGCATGCTGGATTCCATTGATAGCCAGAATCTATATTTGCTTAATTAATGTATTATTTTACAGAGATTCACTTACAATAAATAGTAATTTCAATCTTGATAATTAAACAATTATCTCATTAAATAAACATTTGAATTTTCATTGATTTATATTGTCTTGTTTTTTTTCTTCTTTGTTTTCCTCTTCGTTACTATTATTGTTATGATTTAGTTAGCAAATCTATTTTTAATTGGTTCACCATTAGCCTTATTTATATCAGTTAATGATTTATGTCCACCAACATATATAAATCCATCAACTCATTCATTACAATTAACTAATTCTACGGATGATGAACGAGATTCAACAAGTAATTCACATTCAATACAAAATAGTATTACATCGATTACAACATCAACATCTAAACATACAGGTATTGATTTAGATGAAATTGATCCTGAAGCATTATTTTCATATTTTGCATGTCGAAGAGTATTCAATATATTTCATTCATATGATCCAGTGGTAAGTGTATATACATATATATATGTAACATTTAATTCATGGTTATGTTATTACTATTTGTAATGTAACACAAGTTTATCTGTGTATTATTCATCATGGATTAAATTTACATGGACCATTACTGAAAATCATGAAGCATTTGATAACTGTTCCATCCTGGAATATGAAACTACTGAACATTAAGCAGTTAATGTCAGTTTTATAGTAAACCCTTTTTAATTATTATCATCGGTCAGTGCAACCCAGTATCTTGTTATGATAAGAATCATTTTGAAAATGATAAAATTCTCGAATTGAACACTATCTCAAACAGATGAACACTTGTTCGAACTACTTTTGTAGATGGAAAATGTATCTTTGAATAGATTGGCAACTTGGTTTTAAGACTTTTACATGTTATAAAAGGAAAAAACATTTCTATTCTATAAACTTTCTTATCATTTTCTGTAGTCGGTCTATCATTCAAAAGTGTGTTAAGGATACAAATCGATATGGATCTATAAATCCGATTGTTCTTTTGTGGATAGGTTACATAGGATGTACACTTCCAAAATTCATCTTACGTTATAACTTGAAGTGACTTTTAACATAAGAACGCAAAACAATAAACAGTTTAATTCTGGAACATCTCATTAATTCAAGTTATCCTATTTCATTAGAATTGTCTTTCGAAATAATCTACACAGCCAAACAATTAGAGTCAATAAGAGTACATATTTAGTTATCGTACACATCAAAAGCTTCAGCAAATCATTGGTTTAATTTTTAACACTGTATGTAAAAGCGTCATGTGTAATACCTCATTTATATCATGGGACTAACGTCTGTTCTAATCTATCTTACTCAGCAATCAACTGTTATTACCGTTTTTTTAGTTTTTTTTTGTGTGTTTCAATATTACTTAACTATTATTGTCTCCATGCTTTTCATTTCTTCTTTATACTTCTTTAATATAGAAAGTTCTCTCATACTTTTTTAACCTATAAACTATTTTCATTCTATCAGTTATATTTAATCTCTAAATCAATTACACTCAAACTTCCTATGATATATCAGATACTCAAATACTTCATTATATAGTTCACTTTGTTTTTTCCTTCAATAAACTACTATATCAGAAGGGATTTTTGTGAAATTATAGTAATTCCAATCGTTGAAGTTAAACATTAACACCGTTGGATACCAGTTCAGTAGTTTAGTGTTTAAGCGCTCGTGCTCAAGACTGACAGGTTCTAGGTTCGAGTCTTACGAGACGTGATCGTGGATACGCACTGCTGAGGAGTCCCACAGTAGGACAAAACGGTCATCCAGTGCTTTCAGGTTTTCCATAGTGGCCTAGCTTCAACTGACTCATGATCTCAACTATTGAAATTACTATTTTCTTTGTTAAATAATTACCAGTAAGAGTGTATAGTTCCACTGAATGATATCTCATTCACGGAAGCATATTTAGCTCTTCTTTGAATATGTAATACTTCTTCTTCTTCTTCTTGCTCTTCTTATATCTATTGAACGTTTAATTTTATATACTTTATTATTGATCATTTAAAGTACAGACTATTTCAGCGTTTGCTGATATATATAGATCCCCTTTTAAATCACTAAGGTCAAATGACATGTTTCTTAATAAAAATGTATTACATTGTTAAATTATATTTCAATTTATTAATTAGAAATTAAGGACAATTTTTGATATATTTGAAATCAAAATAACAGAGTTTATATAAGAGTTTGTTTAAAATAACTAAAGATGAATTGTCATTTCATCAGTCAGTCAGGTACAACGTAGGACCAGACACATATATGCATCGGTTCAAGTTGCCACACCTCATTAACACAACAGGATGAACAACAAATTCATCCAAGCAGTTAATTTAATGGTAGTAACATATAAAAGAAAGAAAGGCGTAAAGCACTTTTTATCTTACGGTTTAAGGGATGACAAAGAGTGTATACACCTATGCCATTGTGGTCGATTTCGAGCCGTCATTCAGAGTTTCCAACCACTGATTACGATAGTCATGTGGACCACAATCAAGTAGCCTGCATCTACCAACATGGCTAAGACTAGAAGTTAGTGACTTCAAGGACTGATGTCACGTGTTAGTTTGGCCACCCCTAACTTTCTTCCAACCATTCCCAACACCAGTCAGTATTGTGAGTCGTGGTAATTGGCGTTCAGGCATATATAACACGTGGACTAACCATCTCAGTTGATGAAGATTTAAAACCTCATCAACTGATTTAACATAATATCCTAATACCGTGCGTCTAACCTCACTATCTCTTAACCGGTGATCCTGGCGGATGTGTGCAATATTTCTACGACATCTGTGGTCAAATAATGTAACAGCAAAAGTATATCCGTTTCTTAGTTACATCCAAATATTTAGTTTTTGAACTGTTTTCAATACCATTGATATTAATATTTTGAATTCTTCAGTTTTAGAAACGATCGGCTTTTATTCCAAAGCATATATTGTTTATGACTCACGTATCCACTAACAACAGTATACCAACAAGAACCAGTGAATCTACTAACGGGAATCATTTGGTACTTGCAGCACACATTATTTGAGTTGAAACTTCATAGAGTGTTAAAATTATTCAATGATATTAAAATTTGTCAAGAATGCTAGTTTTTGTTAGTGGCAGTCGACTGATGACTGTGATCACGGATGAAGTGAGGAAACATTAATAATAACATATATATTACGTGATAGGGAACTGCATTTCATGTTTGTGGGGTTGAAATACTCTTCATTAAGTGGTGGATAATGATATCTCCATATAAATGGTTAGGATCAACTTGATATTTATCGTTCTACATCCCTTTGACTTTGCAGATGACCTAGCCCTCCTATCGCATGCACACGAACAAATGCAGATGAAGACAACCAGTGTAGCAGCAGCCTCTGCATCAGTAGGCCTCAATATACACAAGGGCAAAACCAAGATCCTCAAATACAACAAGCAGAATAGCAATGCGATCACTCTTGATGGCGAAACTTTGGAAGATATCGAATCCTTCACATACCTGGGAATCATCATCGATGAAAAAGGAGGATCTGATACAGAGTTAAACGTGAGGATCAGCAAAGCAAGGGCCGCATTCCTCCTATTATACGGAGCTGAATGTGGGGAACTACTGCAAACATCATCAAGAAGGTACAAGTATTTATAAATGGTTGTCTACACAAGATACTCAACATTCATTGACTGGACACCATCAGCAACAGTCTACTGTGAGAGAGAACATAACTGCGTTCAGCTGAAGAGGAAATTAGGAAAAAACGATGGAAATGGACAGTACATACATTACGCAAATAATCAAACTGCATCAAGGGACAAGCCCTAACTTAGAAAGCCGAAGAAAAACATGAAAGAGGAAGTCCAAAGAACACATTACGTCGGGAAATAGAAGCAGATATGAAAAGAATGAATAACAATTTCAAAGACCTGGAAAGGATTGCCCAGGACAGGATTAGATGGAGAATGTTGATGGGCAGCCTATTCTCCTCCGCAAGGAGTAACAGGCTTCAATAATAATAACATCCCTTAATGTCACTCATCAACTCTTCACAGCACTTGACCCTGTCCCATCATATTCTTCAAGTATTAAATGCATCTTAATTTTTTTTGGATAATGACTTATCTACTATTAACTGATTATTAAAATATCAATGGATCAATTTATGTTTAGTGTATTAGACCAACTCATATTGTGTTTATCACAAGTTATATCAAATAACAGTTTGTTTTTGCCTAAATATGTCATTAATGCATAAAACTAAATACTTTAAGTTTTCTCTTCTTGATTCCACTCAGTAATAACGATATTATTACCAATACCAATACCATTACTACTACTAATAATAATAATAGTAACAGTAATTATAGTAATAGTGATAATAATAAGATCAGCTTTCCTTATTTTGTCAGTCATATGCTTTCAGCTGTTTTAAAAAAACAAAACTATCATCAAATATTCACATTAAATGCATAAAACAGAATTAGTATTAACAAAGAATATTACACTATTAATCTGTATGGGTAACCATACAAAATTACCTCATACAATTTGTTTAATACTATCAATAAATACCTTAGAAACATAGAAATGATCTCACGCATTGAATAGTCATTTGATTCATTTATATATAAGTCATTATCACAATGGATGGTATCATCTTATGCTTACATTAGGGTGTGTGTGTGTTTGTATGTATGTTCGTGTGATTAGATTGGATTGTATTTTCATTGTTCTAAGTGTTTACAATTAGTCTAGTCAAATGAATGAATAAATTTCTTATACTAATTTATTTTGTTGAGGATTAAGGAAGTGTTGATAAATAAATGATCTTGAGTTCTGTTAGAGTTATCATTTCCCGGATGCTCACACTGTGAAAGGGTTCTTCTGGAAGTCCCTGAAAAGGGAATTGGATAAGAAGTGATCTTGTTGAATTGAGAGCGTGACAACTGCTTGAGGTTGGTCACACACGACCTTTTTGTAAATAATTTTCGTGTTAGTTCTATACTTGTTGAGACCTTTTCACCGGAGACGGATATCCGTGAGATAAGGCGAGGTATGCATTTTTACAGTCGACCTTTTCTAACCCCATCCTTCCTTGTGGGAAAGCAGCATCGCTGTTATGCTGGTTTTCTGAAGGAAAAACCTTGCTGCCGTCACACCTCTGTATATTCAGCAGTACGACTTCATCTTCGGGCCTTGAGTTTGCTGCTTTTAGTCTTACGGCTCTTCAACCGACCTGTCTGGCATGCTAGTACCTTGAGGAATGGTTGTCTCAGCCAGTATAGCTTGATTAGTTCATCACGATAAGCATGCTCGACCACCATGTCAAGATAACAGCAATGGTCGTCAACTTGCACCAATGCATATATATGCCTGGTCCTACGTTGTAGCTGACTGACTGACTGTTGATAAATTACGATATATATAGTTACAAAAAAATAAGCCTACATACTCCATTCTGAGCTTATTCTGTTTAGCTACTCACGTTGGACTAGACGAAGTGTATAAGAGTTTAAACCTTCTAAGTGCTGATTAAAAAGCTAGGTGAATCCTTTAGTAAATAAACCATGGATATATTAACTCTATTGTACCAAAATGATGGTTATAAACAAGAAAATTATTCTTTATAGTTTAATGAAAATCACCATTATAGATAAATGAATTGTGAATTAATAATTTTAATATAGGGGATTTGTGAAGACTGTGAAATTTTCACAGTTTGAAACATGAAGTGACAGTAGCTAGATCACCAGAAATTCCCTTTATTAATAGTAATCATGTTCTCACTGGTGATTACTTTGAAGATGTAAGTTCTGAAGTTCTAGGGCGAAACCATGACTAGCATAGTTCAATCCGTGTCAAGTGTGAGACAGATAATGAATGAATCTTGTGAAAAAATCGTGAATTGGTTGAAGTTAAACATTAACACCATCGAATTCCGACTCAGTGGTCCAGAGGTTAGGAGTTCGCTTACGAAATTGGAGGTTTTGGGTTCGGTCAGTAAGTGTTTAATCATGGGTTCACACTGCTAAGAGTCGCATATTAAAACGAAACAGCCATCCAGTCCTCGCAGGTTTCCAATAATGGACTATCTAAGATCAGTTTGTAATTTAAGCTGTGGAAACATCAGTTTCTTAGTTATTGGCAAACTAATTCGGAAGTAAAAAATGTGGCCAATTAATTTTGTCATCCATACTATAATGAATGTCTGGAATCGGAAATGAAAAGAAAAAATAGCAACTGAGAACAACTGGAAGGATTGTCTAGGATAGAGTTGAATAAAGAATGCTGGTGGATGGCCTATGCTCCTCCATGACAGGTAACAGGAGTAAGTAAAGTAAGTAACTATTATGATAAAAATCGTTGCCGAGAAAGATGTAGTGCTAGTTTAGTGGCGATCAAAGAATCAGGTCATCTAGCCACTGTATAGATTATTCTACATTGATTAATCACTTACTGTCATTGTTACTGACAACAACAAAATGTAATCTAAAGTTGAATGTCAAAAATCATATTTACTTATTGAGTTCTATTTTTATTTAAAATTTTTATTAGTTTTGTGAAATGTGGTTTAATGTCAGTAAATTGAAGAAAATGTGGAAGATAAATTTCAAATCAATCTTCATCAGTGGAGATTATTTTCATCAATTGAAAAATTTGTTGAAGTCATTAGTCGATCTAAGCTGGATCACCATTCAAAACCTGAAAACACTGGTCGGTAGTTTCATCCTAGTATGGGACTCGTCAACACTGAGCATCCATGACCCAACACATGGAACTCGAGCCCAGGACCTTCGGTCTCGCACATGAACGCTTAACCTCTAAACCACTGAGTCGAAATTCAGTGGTGCTAATATAAAACTTCAGTCGATCCATGATCTTGCATAACCCTTCATTCATTGTCTGAGATGGATAACTGTCTAGAGGTTGAACTTTCGCTCACCAAAGCGAAGTTCCTGGATTTTAGTCCCATATGTGGAATCGTGGATGCACACTGATTGGGAGTCCTATACTATAACGGAACGGCCGTACAGTGTTTCCAGGTTTTTAATAGTGGTCTAACTTGAATCAACTCATCAATTAATACAATCTCTACAAATCCCCATTTTGAAGTATTAGTGTTCACCAGTTAAACTTCGAGTATTTATTTGTTGAGCACTAGATTAATTGTATTTACAGAAGTAGTAGTTTTATTAGTTTCAACAAGTTGAATAACAGTACATATATACAAATACTCTATCTCCCTCTCTTTCCCTCTCTATCATTTCAACTTCATGAGTTATCAACTATCAAACAAAATACTAACTGGTGAATGCTAAAAGTACTTTACAGAACATGTACATTGTTACAATATATATCATAAATTCACTTTTTAGCTATAAATGTGACAGAAAACTATAACCCAATCCACGAGTTGTTTTATATATTTACTTACTTATTTATGTCTGTTACTCCCAATGGATCATAGGTCTCCGATCATCATTCTCCAACTCACTCTGTCCTGAGCTTTCCTTTCTTGTTCTATCCTAATGTTGTTCATTCTTCTCATGTCTGTCTACATTTCTCAGCATAATATGTTCTTTGATCTTTCACTTCTCTTTTAGTTTTGATAAAAAAAATATCATTGTTTTGCAGGAACGGTGCTCCAAGAAATGTTCCATGGAATTAAAATAAAGAAAATTCTTTCTCAAAACTGAAGTCTAATAATGTGCACTAAAAATATGGTTTGTTCACTTAATTGATTAATGAAAATTTCATCTATATTGATGAAAAATACCGGTAGTAGACAAACTATACCCAGTAGCATACAGTATTTTATTGGTTGAAATAACATCCATCACACTTTTAAGTCAGTTGAATTCGTGTTCATTCACCAAATGATGAAATTTATTCTGATTACAGTTTCTTTAGTCACTTGGAAAAATAAAAGTATTTCCTTTTCTATTGTGATCCATTTAGAATCTTATGATTAAATTTTCTAGATTGTCACTTGATGTCTCACTTAGCTTTTATCTCTTCTTCGTCATTCAGTAGTTCGAATGAATTGAAATAACTTCTGATTATTGCTAGGTCTTCTTACAAAAATGTTGTACTATCCAGTTGATGAGTCACGAATTGAAGAATATATATGTTACATACCAGATGGGGTTTTGTGGAAATTGTAGTACTTTCAATAGTTGAGATCATGAGTTAATTGAAGCTAGACCACTATGGAAAATGTGGAAGCACTGGACGGCCGTTTTGTCTTATTGTCTTGACTCCTTAGTAGTGCGTATAATACGACCCCGCCTCGTTGAATTCGAACCCAAGACTTATCAGTCTCGTGCGCGAACGCCTAACCACTAGATCACTTCCAGGTTTTCCATGATGGTTTAGCTTCAATTGACTCATAATCTCAACTATTGATATATGTACATACATATGTCTTTTATTTCATTATTACTAAATACCATCAGTATAATTGTGTGTGTGTGTATTTTGTTAACCACTTGGATAGTTCTTACTCATTTATTGTAAGAAAAGTAATGAAACCCGAAAACAAATCATTTCATATTCTGTTATTTAACTAAACTATTTACTACACCACATATCTTTAACATGTAATAAACACTGATATTTCCATTTATGGCATTATTTTTTCTACATTTTAGAACACTAATATAATGGTATGTATATCCTTAAGTACACAATTATATATACACACAGATATATTTTGTGTAGTAATGGTTACTTTATTCGGTTACTTTTTCTTTCGATTGTGCAAACGTGTTTTGCACTTCAACAATCACTCTACTTGTATGATTGGATTGGAATGTTTATTATGGTGTTGGTCTTTGTTGTCTTTATCTCTATGCCAAAAATAAAATAAACAATTAAGGATTTCATTTTCTTATGTTAATAAATTTTTTGTCACTACAAAAAGTGATTACACATCATCAAAAATAAAAAAAAATTTTTTTATTGATAATTAATGAAGAAAAAAGAGGTGGGTGACAGATTTTTTTTTCTCTTTTTTTTCTTCTCTGAAAGTCATCTGTTTCATTTTAAAATAAACCAGATTCCCTCTTTTTTGTGCATGTGTGCTTAGGTATGTGTGTGTGTGTGTCTGTATGTATTGCTGTAAACTGTCACCACATTGAATTGATTTACAATTGCAAGTGTTTTTTGTCGTTGTTGTTGTTGACTATATTGGTAGTAATAACTGGCATCATGAATGTATTAAGTAACTGTGCTAAAAAATTAATTACTACATATTATAAAAGGAATTATATATATATGATTGTATGATATCCACATGCATTTCATCTTAACATTGAGAGTAAGAATACATTAGTTTGATCAGCTGTCTATCATTGTAATTAGGTTGAAAGTGAGGCTACAAAGGTTTCCAATTTCTAATGATGTATATTATGTGAAATGAAAATGAAATACTTCTCAGTTAAAGTGACTAGAACAAATAAAGTTGAAATCACTTATATTATTTCATCAAGACTTAAAACCCATACTAACAGTAAAGAAGAAGAAGAAGAAGGTTGTATCTATGAAAATCTTAACGAAAGAATTTGAAGTAAATTCAACGTTTTGCCTGGTAATGTGGTTCTAGCTTTTCCAAGGAAATCATATCAACTCGGTGATTAAATACCGTGATACTATTCGATCTTATTTAAAATAAAGATATATACATTCTTGATTGAGATCATGAACCGATTGATTTTAGACTACCATCGAAAAGCTGGAAGCACCGGATGGCCCTGGATCCGAATCCCGCGAGCGGGATCGTGGATGCGCACTACTGAGGAGTCCCACAATAGGACGAAACGGCCTTCCAGTGCTTTCAGGTTTCCAAAGGTGGTCTAAAATTAATCGGTTCATGATCTCAATCAAAAAACTTAACAATCTCCACAAACGCTAAACTGATAATGATACATTTCCTTGAAAAAGCTTGAACCAGATTACCAGGCGAAACGTTGGATTTACTACAAATTCTTTCGCTGAGATTTTCACAAATACAACATTCTTCCTCTTTAATGTCTCACATTAACTCAGTGCTCAAATACTGTGAAACTTTTCAATACTGACAGTGTTTTTAGAATAAATAATTCAATAAAAACTCATTAATAATCACGCTACAAGTAGTAAATCACTCAAAGATTTGTAATGCAAAAGGATAGAATTGCGTGTCTGTAAGCTAGGTGATTTAATCATGATGCTTTTATTTTCTAAACTCTACAACTTTATCATCATGACAATTGATTATCTATCAAACGCCAAAATGGATCTTCCCCTATATAAATACATACATATACACGTTCGACTGAGAAAATGTTGAGATTATGGGAAGATGACATACATAAAAGACCAGGGAAATTTTAAAGGTTGAAACTTAGATCAATCAGCTATTCATAAAAATATCGACATTGATTGATTGACAAATATTAGGTCATAAATCAGATCAAAAAAGAAAACTGCCGAAATGGATGTTCAGACATTAACATGACAAGTATCAGCAACAACTATTAATATGCAAGGTCTTTAAAATAATTAGTTAATCATATGTTGGTAAATTTCAATAGTTCACTTCCAACCAAAGTTTGTGTTAATTTAGTATAGAAGTGAAATAGAAACTTCATGATTAATCCATTTACCTCACAGAACGTAACTCTATCGAAACCAGGTAACGCTGGAGAGAGAATATGTTGTCCATAGGTTATACTGTTAGAGGGATCTAGACATTTGTTGTCTGATATACATCGAACAATAATATTTCTAATGAAACTAGTTACAAAGTCATTCTTCATTCTCCGCTCAAAGTCAAATTAGCATTGAGAAGTATTATAGAATCACATGACCATCTTCGTACTATTAGAAGATAAACAATGAACTATGGCTATTTTGTAAAGCAGATCACATTCTCCGTTTTTTTTTATTTTCCATATTACGTTTATCTCAGTAGATTAGGGAAAATGCTTTGGGGTTTAAAGCAACAAGTACTTGGTTTGAGCTTCATGGTTAACATTTGTTTAATAAGTAGGATGTAAAACAAAGCTTTAATCCTGTATTTCACTCCCACTTTCGATTGAAGTAAACTTCTTTTGTATATAGATAAAAATATTTGAAGTTAAGAACTTACGTAAAATATTATATATTAACGTCTGGATATAATCCCCAAAGGAAATCTAAACGACTGAATTAACACAACTCTGTATATACTTGTTAAGTAATAATAAATCCCACACTAAATATTGAATTAAATCTGATTAATTGCCATTGATTCTATCCTAGGCCATAAATATTATAATTATCTTCGGTAAATCGTATCTCATCCAGGAACTTCATTATGTATAGGGTAGGTGTAGGTAATCTAGAAAAAATCTTGAACATGGATTTCGTACTAGTTGGCAAAAATCGAACACGTACCTACACTTAAGAGAACTGATGCTCATTGGGGGATTCAAAATTGGATCATCCAATTTCATGTTATGACACTAACCTCAATCTTTCTATTTAAGCTACACTCCTTTAGCAAAAAAGAAACGAAGAATCCGACTGAACAAATAAATCGTCATGTCAATTATCTAGATCAACCTTACACAACGATCACAGACTATTACATTTATAAACAATCATCCACTTATATCTGTATACTGATTCCTTTTTATAAGTATGATTTATTTAATGCTAAATGTATTCAAATTGTTCCATAAGATGTTGTATATAAGATACTTACCAATAATGTACTGAGGACTGTATTATTAAAAATAATATATAAGCAAAAGACTATTGTAAGTCATGTACATGAAATATGTGTCCCTATGAAAATATATATATTACGTAATGATACTGCCAATTAGAGAACAGTGACTTATCGACCAGACCAATGACACACAAAACCCATAGGAGCAGTCTATAGTCCTTATCGGTCATGCTTCCTGCTTAACACTGCCTGTTAAGCCCAGGACACCAATCTCAGCCTCTGCAATATGAATCATTATATTTCAAATATACTGGGTTTATATACCAACCTGACAGACCTTATCGTACCATAAAATAGAAAATAACATTTGTACAAGATTTAGCCAAATGTGGCTATGAATAAGGGACATAGTAATTGATATACTGGGCATCACTCAAGAATGTTAAATCGTATAATATTAGTTCATAGGTCAAAATAAAGCTCATGATAATGAGGGACATGAATATGAATAGTTTAATTACTTAACAACTATACAATAAAAGAATACAGAATATTATTATTCCAGAAATAGATCCCTAAAGTTATCATTCATAATTCTCGGAGGGATATAACAAATATCTCACTTTTGAATGATCTATTCCATAGAGCTAAGATATGAAATAGAAAAATGGAAATATATCCATCAATCAATTCAAAATTGACTGATCACTGGGTAGTGATCAATGTCAGGTGTGTCAAAACTGCCAGGGCGCACCAGTTCCCTCAAGATTACAGGCATACCTTGCTGACGAGTGCCAAGTAGCACGAAACCCGGGTCCAGGGTTTCCTATCGACCAATTACTTAAACAATAAACAGAATATATATATATATATATATATATATATATATATATATATATATATATATTCCATCCTTTAATTGATTTATTTACATTTTAATTGGAACATAGAAACAAAACTTCGTTTGTCGTCTATCTTACATGAATCACTAACTGTAAAACTTAATCAATAGATGATTTATTTAGAAACTAAGATCAGTAAAAACTGATTATTTCATAATGTGCAAAATAACTTTTAAATTAAACATCGAATTTAAACTCATATAGTTAATTGATTGCATTTCAATACAGATCAAATGATGTAACATGGAAAATTGATGAATCCAAAGTCTAAATAAGGATGGGGGTTGTGAAGATTATAGTAACTTCAATAGGTGAATTTATCAGTCAATTTAAGCTAGATTGACTTGCAAAACCCTGGGAGCACCATACGGTCGTTTTGTACCAGTAGTCTAGTCTAACTTCAATTGATCCATGAACTTGTGCAACTCTTTATTCATTGTCTAAAGTGGATACCATTCTCTACCCAACACCGATTGGACTCCACTGGTCACAGCTTCTCACTAGAATTCCAGGAAATCCATCTTGAATCCAGTGCCTAGTGAGCATATGATGATTATGATTAGAATGAGGGTTTGTGGAGATTGTAGTAATTTTTAATAGTTGAATTTATTTCTAACTGAATAAAGCACTTCTCTGATAATCAAGTGTGATGTATATAAACAGAGAAGCTTTCAACTAAACCATATAGTTTAGATAATATGAAATCTATCAAAATTATCTTTCATAAAGAAAATGTTATAATGTTTAATAAGTAGACAATGATTTGTATCTACTGTTAACATTTATCCAAAATATTAAATCGTTCACTCAAGTAACTCAAATAATATCAGAGATTAGTCGAATACATTTCTATGTATTAAGCTTTTCTAAGTAATAATATTCACAACACCATGACATTTGTAATGTTAGGTATTAGATCTAAGTCTCTATGGAGACATTAACATTAAAATTGATAAGTCTGGCAAATTGAACGCTATATTCGTTTCCTAAACTCTTCTGTAGACCTCCCCCCCCAAGCTAGAACTATACAGCGACCTGAACACGAGAGAAAAGACGCGAAGTATATGAGAAGTACTTTACTCCAAATGTTCATTTCAATACAGAAAATATAGGGTTTTTATAATATTTTTCAATGTCCTTGGGTTGCTTGAAGATTCTGGAATGCCAACCAGAACTTCTACATGTGACGTTTCACTTCCTTGATATTTCTGGCTAAAACTAAAAAGTGAACGCTGATTCGGTGAAAAGCTTCTTAGTGTTTCCTGATCCTTGCTTGTCTTTTGTGAGAAATTTTCTGGATCACCCCAACAAAAATGTAAACACATCCAGTTAACCTTAGTCATAGATTCAACTAATATTCATTATCCAATGATATATAATCAGATATCTAATAAGTAGTATATTAACTCATTTCACAAATAAAATCGGACAGTTGACATTGTTAAATTTTTCCATGTTTTTTTTTCTTTCTTTCTCTTCATTTATTTCAAGGCATATCGTTTAGAACCATTATTATTGAAACATTATGCGAATATCAGTCCTGTTGTTATACCGAAAGCATCAATTAGTCATTTAGAAAAATGTTTATCAATTAAAGATATTTCTTTTATTAATAATAATAATAATAATAATAACAATAAATCAAATCAATCAGATAGTCAAACACCAACATTAAAAGGTTCTAATACATCATTAACAGCAATTGATGATATTGAATCAACACATTCAATGCATACATTGGATTTATCTGATTCAGATAGTGATTCATCTGATCTATCATTAAATGGTGCTAGTGGTAGTAATGGTTCTGATCATAAAGAACAAAAAAGAAAAGTATGTACATTATGTTTGTAAAAGAAAATGAAAACTGTTTATTTCATGTAATGTTTCAATAGGTTTTGTGATTGTTTATATATGTGAATACGCGAGCTGGGACCATGAAGACTTTATTTTTACAAAGGTTTCGATATATGAACCCTATGAACTACTTCTTATGTATGACAGTACATATGTTCTATCATGTTTCGTTGTTCAAGATATCATTTACAGTGTTTATAAGTCATGCTATTTAACTACCTTACCGTTTTACATCATTTTTTCTCTCCTTGATTAATTGACATCTGGAGAATGGAAAGAAATAATATAGGGGTTCTCTCACATGGATAATTTCTGGGATATTTTCCTGAATATCCCAACACATGTAACGAGAGTAGTCCGTTGTGACATATCAATCAATAATCAGAAACTTAAAAATGGTTTCTGTTAATATTCAAAATGTATAGTTGTATAATTGTTTGAGAAACAATTTGCTTATTCAGAGATTACAATTTTCCTCCATTGGTATTAATAACATTTAGTAAACTCAGGATTCTCTCAATACAAGGAAACGTTTTCAACAAGGTATTTTTAAACAGAATGAAGGACTCCGTAGACACCCAACTTTGAGGCCGACAGGCTGGATTCCGTAAGGATCGATCGTGTACAGACCGAATCGCAACACTATGGATCATTGTGGAACAATCAATTGAATGAAATACATCACTCTACATCAACTTCATTGATTACAAAAAAGTATTTCACAGCATAGGCAGGACAACACTATGAAAGCTTCTTCGACACTACGGCGTATCTGAGAAGATAACCAATATCATCCGGAATTCCTATGATCGATTAAACTGAAAAATCGTTCATGAAGGACAGATGACAGACTCGTTTGAGGTAAATACCGGTGTCGGGCAAGGTTGCTTACTCTCACCCTTTCTCTTTCTCCTAATGATCGACTGCATCATGAAGACGTCAACATCTGAGGGGAAGTATGGGATACAGTGGATAGCTAGAATGCAGCTGGACGATCTAGACTTTTGGACTGGAACTCTCATTGAAAAGAGTAGCCATCTTACAAGTCAACAGATAGAACTCGACCAAATCTAGAGAACTAGACGAACATGAAATCGGTCATCAATCAATGACCAAATTTTAAATTATACTTGGTTATCGGACAAAATTCATTGAAAGGTTTATATACTATTGGTTCAATGATTAATTCAATTGAATTTCAACCAAATTAAGTTACCGATTCAAATCTCCCTACACGTACACCAATTTAGATCATCTAGTGTAATATCATACTTATCATATATAATGCATTAGGTCAAAATAAACCATATAAACTGGATCTTAATCTTATGAATTACACTTGATTCGAGTGTTAATAACAGAACATTATCTTTTCGAATGGTCATATTAACAGTCGTTGATTTGTACTCTTTAAATTTAAACTTTATATGATATAATAGTTCTTATTCATTATATATCTGATTTACCTTAGTAATTAACTACCGCTCAATATGACTTTAATAATTCCATTAATAAAATAATAATAATAATTTTCTTATTATTTGGTAGCCCGAGATCTGATTCCAATTGATTGTTACTGAAATATATATGTGTCGCCTATCCTCGTATATAATCACCGACTTAAATCGCGTTAGTCAATAAGGGAATTAAATAAGTCAAATACGTGAATGGATTTTGAATATGTATGTTTCATACAATTTTTGAATCACACAAAATGTCGAAGAAGCGAAGCAAAGCAATGCACAGTGGAGATGGCGGATAAGCCAACTCCATTTAGTCAAGCGTTAATCAATACTTATAGTCACACAAAAATAAGCTACAGGTATGTGATGAAGAAGATAAGAAGGGCACACACAGATGTGCGCTCATATAAGAACAGTAAAGATTGATTAGTGAATAATTAACAAGGTCAAAATGTAACTCAACTAGAATGAATAGGGTATGTATGGGCTTAACATAATAATCAACACTACAATTATTTAATCATATTCCCGTATTTATCTTTCTTTTGTTGCTTAGATGAATGTTTTATTTGATTCATAATATAACTGTTATTGTATTTATTTTGTTTTATTCTATTCTATCTTAAGTTTTTCAAACGTTTAAGTGTTGTGGATGAAAATTCCGTTTATAAACAACATCAATCTTTAGCAAGTAAGAAATATGTTCAACAATTGAGTTGTCATTCTGTTTTATCTTCTTATGATTATAGAATGTTTCTTTTTGCCAAATCCAGAAATTACTAAATAGTTGTCTCCATTTATTATTGGAATCTTCAGATAAAGGTATCTATAGCTTTGTCAGGGAGTTAATGTAGTACCTTCAGATTTCGTAAAGATCCATTTTTTTTTACTTGAATTAATTCTTAAAATGGTTCGACGTTAATTCACTTCAGGTGTAGCTGAACTACACTAATAATAACTTCAAAGAATCAATTGAAGTGTTCACTTTGAAAATTGAAGGTCTTAAGCTCAGTTCTTGTTGTGATCACTTATACTCATTTCTAATTAGTTCCTTATTAGAACAAACCAATTATTAAGTACTTTCTGGTTGTTAAATCTTACTCCAAATGAAGTCAATCTATGATGGACATCACATACAAACCAATAAATTAATCTTCACTGGACTGTTGAGATAGATTATAAAATTTCTGTAAGGTTCATAGATGATTATCTATGCAAACTAATGTCAAATGAACAAACAATAAAAAAGAATATCCCTTTATTTGGAATTTTTTTAATCTTTAACAATCCGGAAATTTAATACGTTCATGTCTCTGATTTGTAGTTTCGTGAAGAATTCGTATAACTGAAATATAAATTTTATCAGAAAGGGGTTTTGTGGAGATTTTAGAAATTTTACTGATTGAAATCATGAGTCAGTTGAAGCTAGACCATCATGGAAAACCAGGAAGCACTGGACGGCCGTTTCGTCCTGAGGAGTCCCATCCTAGGACGAAATGGTCGTCCATTGTTTCCAGGTTTTCTGTGGTGGTTTAGCTTCAATCGACTCATGATTTCAAACAAATTCTATCATCAATTTAATCATTATTCTTTGAAGGTGATTTGTTAGAAGTTAAATAATCACTCTTGAACTATAACATTTGTAATGTAACAATTAAAGAGGTTACATATTAATGACAGTTGATGATTATCTCATTGGATTACAAATTGATTAACGTTCTTTTATATACATTATACAATTAGGACTTAATAAGTTAATTGTATTGTTTATAGTAGTTAAATTCATGAGTTAATTATAGTTAGATCATCACAGAAAACCTGAAAACACTGGATGGCTATTTCGTCCTAGTATTATACTTTTCAGCAGTGCGTATCCACTATCCCCCCTCACAAGATTCGAACCCAGAACCTATCAGTTTCTTTTTACTGTTTATTCTTAAAATTCTAACTTTCATTACATATTGAATGGTGTAGTTATTTACTCAAGAACAGAATAATTGTCCATTTTTTTTCTGTTCCTTAGTTGATATCTATTTTTAGGAGGGTAGGGGCATTATTCGTAAATCAATTATAATTATCGATATAAAAGAGATTCGTAGTTGTTTATAGACAATAAAAAATACATCACAACTATTACAATTGTCATGTGTTCTAATGATCACATCATCAATCAATATAGTTAGAAAGTAAACTAGCTGGAAACTATAGTACTTTTACGTTATAAAAGTTTACAAATACTTTAATTTTCATTAATTTATATATGATTTATAAATAAGAATAAGTTAATAGTGGATTAGTTGAAGTTAGACATTAATACTGTTGGATGCTGACTGACTCAGTGGTCTAGTGGTTAAGCGCTCACGTGCAAGATTGATAAACTTTGGGTTCGAATCTCACAAGGTGGGATAGTGGATACGCAATGCTGAGAGGTTTCATACTAGGACAAAACGGCCGTTCAGTATTAACAGGTTTTTCATGGTGGTATAGCTTCAACTAACTCATGAATTCAACTATTACGTAGTAGTGTTAATAATAAAGTTTTGATATTGAATGGATAGTGATTGTTTTTGTGAAAATAAATAGTCGACCGAATAAAAATTATGGATCACTTTCAAAAGGTGTAGAATTGTGTTAGCAATGGAATTCAGAATACATGTTTCATCCCATTTGTGACTCGTCAACTAGATGTACATGCATCTCAGAGTTGATGTTTGCTCTGGGATTTGAACCCAGTACCGTTCATTTCAAACGCCATCACATTATTCACTTAGCTATTGAGTTCTTATAACCACCTGCTTGTACAATAGGGTGAATTAACTATGTGATGTCGTTTGAAGCGAACGGTACCGAGTTCAAGTCTCCTAATAAACACCAACTTTGAGATGCACATACAACCAGTTGATGAGTCTCAAAAATAGGAGTAAACGCGCGTCAAACTGTATTCCACTACTAGCCATTATTTATCATTGCTTAAACTTTCAATTTATTCCTTTCTTTTTCTTAGAAATTACGTAATAAAGTAAAGTCTACAATATTCTTTTTTTTCTTTTTTCTCTTTATTTAGTGAAAATATTTAGTAATTATATAACTAGACGATCATCTAATGTAACTAATTTAAATCCAGTATTATGTCAAATGCGTTCAATGCCAACAACAAATGAAAAACAACTTCGACGTCGTATTGATTATGAATGGCAAAAATCATTTTCACCACTTGCTATATTAGGTGCCCATAATAGTTATTGGAGTAGTCATGAATTAGCATTTTTTATGCTTTATCAAATATTTGGACCACCACATTGTTTACGTTAAATAATAAATAAATAATTAGATAAATCTATATCATCTATATAACATGTTAAAGTATACATGAGTAAAGTCTTTTCCAGTTTCATCTCTTATGTAATGCATTTGTATTTATTGCCTAAATACTTGAAAACATTCCATTTCATATTTCTTTTTTTCTTTGGATAAGCTGAATTATTTTTTATTTCATTTGTTAAATTCACTAAAACAACAACAACAACAACAACAAAAAGAAACATTTGCACCCACAAAGCAAAAAGAAAAGAAAAAAAGAAAGAAAAGAAAAGAAAAAACTACTCTCACAGATTATAGAATAAACTTCTTTTTATTTTTGAAATTTTTCTCTCTTTTTTTTTATTTTATTCGATTATTGTAAATTATATCAATAGATTAATGTAAATTCGTTGGATTGAATAATACACATCGTAACGATTTCCCTTTTTCTTTTAATAAGGAAGAAAAAAACGAGAGAAAAAAAACAAAAAAAGACAGAATAAAAAGAAAACTTTATTACTCTTAATCAATATTCTTTTATTTTATAATTGATCAATGAATTTATTTATTTTATTTTTGGTAACTTAGATATTTACTACTTAATAATGAGTCTAGATCAGATTGTTAGATGGAACGTTGGATTTACTTTAAATTCTTTCAATGAGATTTTCACAAATACAACATTCTTCCTCTTTTAATATTGAGCTGTTTGTTTTTCATGTTTATCATTTATATATATTACATAATGATGAAATCAATTTGATTGTACTTGTGTGTGTGTGTGTATGGATGGGTGTGTTGATGTGTTTTCAGCTTTCTTTTATTTTTGTTTTTCTTTTGTTGAAAAAAAAACAGACAAAACAAAACAAGTAAGTGAAAATGTTTTGTTTTTGAATTGTTCTCTTTTTATATTTATCCATCTGGTTTGAAGAATAATGAATGGGGATTTGTAGAGATTGTAGTAATTTTTAATAGTTCAATTCATGAGTTGATTTAGGCTAGACTAATATACAAAAACCTGGAAGTACTAGACGGTTGTTTTGTTCTAGCATAGGACTTTTGAACAGTGCACATCTATGATTCCACACATGGGACTCGAACTCAGGGACAATAGCTTCTGATTGGTTTGGTCTATCACAGTCCAAGCTGTGAGATGAATAAGATCCTGCTAAGCAGTCTCAGTAGCTCGACATGTATGGGAAAACTTGGCATACAATGGACAGCTTAAAACCAATTAGACGATTTGGACTTCGCAGATGACCCGGTCATCCTATCGCATCCACACGAACAAATACAGATAAAGACAGCTAGTGTAGCAGCAGCCTCTGCATCAGTAGTCTTCAGCATGCACAAGGAGAACACCAAGATCCTCAAATACAACACGGAGAACATCAATTCAATCACACTTAATGACGAAACTGAATTGTCAGATAATTCCTTCGAGCATGAACTAGTTGATGCAGTTATCACATGTGCCCTAGTCCAAAATGTGAAAGAAGCTACTAGGTATGATCCGGACTCTGAATCATCCTTACTAGATCTTATATTGATTCATTATTAGGGTGATGTTACGAACCTCGATTACATGCCACCGCTAGGTAAAAGTGATCATGCAGTTTTAACCTTCCACTTCTATATAATTGCCGAAATCGAGCATGGGTCAGCTCAGTCCAGACCTAACGTCTAGAAAGCAAACATACAATATATCATATCCTCAGCATAATCAGTAGATTGGACAATAGATCCAGAGTCCTCAATTGAAACGGCTTGGAACTCATTTTGGAATTTATACCTAAAAGTTACCGCACCCCACGTCCATTCGATTACGTCAATGAGGCCGAAAAACTCTCCACCATGGTTCAGAAGGAAGGCTCGCATCCTTCTCCATATTAGGAGAAAAATGTGGGATAGATTCAGGTTACTGAGGACTGATGAGACAAAATCTGAGTATCGAGAAGCTCAAAATACCCGTATCTCGACCGTCCGTAAGTCTAGAAGGTTTTACAGAGAGCGAATTGTTAAGAAATCCATAGACTATCCTGAAAGCTTGTATTCCTATATAAACCAAAGGACTAAAAGAAGAGAAAATATTCCTGCGTTATGGAGATACAGTACTGCCTCAACATTGGTGTAGAACGACTATGGTAAAGCTCAAGTATTCTGAAACTACTTTAGCAATGTATATACCATAGAAACGCCTTTCCATTCAGTTCATACAAATCCCCTACACACACTAGACAGCCTGGCCACTTAAGAACTCGATATTTTTGGTTTGCCAAATAAGCTTGACATAGGCGAATCCACGACGAATTGCATCCTAGTCTACTGAAGGAATTATCTAACTTCGTTGTCAACACTTTGAGTATACGCTTTAATCTATCTGTAACCCAGGATCGTTTACCAAATGACTGGAAGAACACCATATTAAGACCTGTCCTCAAAACAAGTACGAAACATAAACCTGAGAACTACCGACCCGTCAGCCTAACTAGTGTGGTTGTTAAAATCTTAGAAAAGATTATTCAGGAGGAGCTGTTTAAGTATCTCGATGAAATTCGGATCCTTCAGGAAAAGCAGCATGGTTTCAGAATAGTTTATTCCTGCCTCGCTAACTTATTAGTGGCTCTTGAAAGCTGGTGCACGGAAGGATCTATAAACTCCTTTGATAGTAAATTCCCGATAACAATAATGGAGCATGCATTAATACAGAATGTATCCAAGCCCATACGTTTTGGTGCAAATCAAGATTCTTCTCTGTCAGACTTGGTAATCACTCATGAGACTGAGGATATCGTCGAACTAAATACTCTTCCACCGTTAGTGAACAGTGATCACGCTGTTTTGTCATTCACGTTTGGAACTAGAGATATGATATGCGATTAGGTTACACTCCGCCCAAATGTATGGAGAGCTAACATATTGGCAATTTAGTATTGCGCTACTAAGACAGATCGGTCTGTAGATACTAGCTTATCAGTTGAAGAAGTGTGGTCTTTATTTAAAGGCAGGTTTAGTTTAGTTGAGTCCTCGTTCATACCATACCTAGTAACGCGTAGACCAACTAACATTCCACCATGGACAGTTGAACCAGTCAGGAAACTTCTTAAAAGAAGGAAGAATCACTGGAATATGTTCATCTTCACTGGCTTAGAACAGATCCAGTTATTGTAAGATTAGGAGTACCTGTAAAGCGTTAATAAGTAAGGATAAATGGTCACATGAAAAACGATTGTTTAGGGATTGTAAATATAGTCCGAAACGGCTATTCTCGCGTTTAAAAAGGTGAACTCAGAGAAGCGATGGAATTCTGTCACTTTTGATACAAGAAAACCCGTTAATCTTGGCAGAAAATGATATCGAAAAAGCTTAAGCTTTATCAGAATATTTCAGTAAAGTGTTTGCTAACAGTAATGAGGAACGACCAACGATTCATCGCGATTCAGAAAGGTACTGCCTTAAGACTACTTCAGCATCTCAAACCTGAAAAGTCCAGTGGTCCTGATGTTATTCGTTCTGGGATTATGAAAGCCTTACCAAATGTAAATGCGGAACCTTTAGCGATACTGTTTGATATGTCTCTGCGGTAGTCCGAGCTGCCCAGAGACTGGAAACATGCGATAATTATTCGGATAACCGTTGTAGACTATATGGAAGGGTGTAATCTTCTATCCAGGGAACAACATGGTTTTCGGAGGGGCCTATCATGTTTGACATTGCAAAAGAAGCCAAGGCCGCGGCAAAAGATCGAAATATTCCTGGAGATCTAAGTTCTATAGATCTAAGTAAAACATATAAGGTCTCCCATTCTAGTTCTAAATTAAAACCCGAAAGTTTTGGAATCCATTATATAGCTTTAGACTGGATAAGTGACTTTCTCCATGACAGTAAACATAGGGTAAGGATAAATGGAGCCCTCTTGGCTTGGGAACCCTTAAAATGTGGAGTTCATCAAGGTAAATTCCTCAGTCCTTTTCTCTTTTTACTTTATGCGGATGAATTACCAACTATAGCAAAGTCGTCCATTCTAATCTTCGCCGATGACATAAAGATTTGGAGACTCATACACACTATGTCAGATAAAATAGTATTACAATATGATCCCAAATCATTGGTGGCATGGATGGACAGACGGTCACTGGAAGTAAATCTTAACAAGATCGTAGTGATGTAATTAAATAATTATGATGAATCGTATCACTACACAATATGTGAATTCGTGTTACCCAAAATAAGAAACTATAAAAATTCAGGAGCCATGCTAAGCAGCGATATCAAGAATACCAGTCACTGTAAGGTTGCTGCTTCTGCAAATGGCCATATGGTGTTAAGGTCTATTCGCAAGTCTTCAGTATTTGGATGAATAAATGATTAGATTATTATACCCGACCTTCCTGAGACCACTTTTGGATTATGGGATTCAAACAGCGAGTGCTAATTTCTAGTATGAGGCGGGTATACTGACGAGTCCGACGGCGGAGAACCAAGATGGTAAAAGGCCTATCTGGCCTATCTTATGAAGACAAACTAAGATACCTTAACTTAAGTCCGTTCAAATGGTTCAAATGGTTGTGGACGGAATAAAAGAAGCTTTCGCTTAACAGGCTTCCACGTCTAGTAGCAGTGCATCATCAATACTTCCACGCAGGAATCTAGGTATATTAACGATAAAAGAGGAAAAAGGAAAGTGGTAAGTCATAATAAGATGTTGTCCTTATTCGTTAAGAATAGTTCAAGTTTCCTATTTACAGGACTCATGGGAAGTCTGCTAAGTTGTGTCTCCAGTTTCTGGATGTTACCCCTTAGGTTTGCATTGGGACTAAGCTTAAGTAGGTGATTAAAGGGATGTCCAGAAGTGTTGAGGATACTGTGAGCCATTAGAAGTTCACCTCTAAGACGCCTAAACTCTTATGGGTAAAGGGTGAGTGATTGGAGGCGCTCTTCATAAGGTTTAAATTTAAGTCCCCGAACCGATTTCATGGCTCGTCGCTGGATACGCTCCAGAGTGTCCTTATATTTTTGGAGTGAGGGAGGAAATACTATGTTTCCGTACTCTAAATGGGGACGGATAAAACTATTGAAGAATATATGGAAAGTTCTTCCGTCAAACTGGCCATAAATGCCCTTCAGTGTTACCAGTGCAAGGTTTGATAGAAAGGCATTTTTGTCACAGTTAGCGTAGAACTTTAAATCATTGAGGACCAGGACTCTTAAATCTTTTTTGACTCGGGATACTACTAGAGGGGGTTTCCTAAGTTGTAACTATAGTTTGCGACATGTCGCAGATGAACTACTTTACACTTTGAAGTGTTAAAGGTAAGTCTGTTATCGTCTGTCCAACTTGGAAGTCGATTCGGACCCTCATGAAGTGCCTGTATATCCTCTTGGTTGTGTATCTCTCTCCAAAGCTTAACATCATCGGCAAACAGTAATAATTCTGACGTTACCTGTTGAGGAAGATCACTTATGTAGACCGTACTGAGCCCTGGGGGACCCCACTAGAACATTCCATAGCCTGAGATAAAGTGAAATTAAACCTAACCTTAAATTGTCGATTTTTCAGGTATGAAGTAAGCCAATCGATTAGAGGTGGTCTGATACCTAGTCGTTTGAGCTTATTGATAAGACATAAATGGTTAACCTTATCAAAAGCTTTTAAGAAATCTAGTTAGATGATATCAACCTTCCCATTGCGATCGGGGATGCATGTCCATCTGCCCACTGCAGTCAGCAGGTTGCTTATAAAAGAGTAACCCTTCCTGAAACCATGCTATCGGGGTGCGAAGAAATTTAAGGACAGTAGATAGTCGTTTAAACCATCGCATATCAGGGACCCCATGATTTTTGAAGGTATTGAGAGAAGAGCAACCAGTCGGTAACTTGAAGGTTTGCTGCGTCAACCTCGTTTGAAAATTGGTGTGATGTGAGCCAGCTTCTAATCTTCCGGTAGTTTGCCTCGGCTTAGAGAGTATGAGAACATCACGCTAAGCGGCGTTACCAGGATTGAAGCTGCCTCCCTCAGTATAGCAGAATCGACCATGCCTGAGTCAAGAGAAACGTCTTTTCTTAGGTGCTGCAGTTTCCGGAACATCAAGTCAGCGCTCAGGTTCACTTCGGAAAGTCCTTTGGAGCTGCAGATGAAGCTGTCATCAGTATAGTTGATGTGGGTCGGTTGGAATGTCCGAGAGTATTGTTCAGCCAAAATGTTAGCGGCGTCGCCGTCATTATTGGTCGGGCCAATAGGACCTAACAGTTGGGAAACTTCAGTTTTAGCTTGAAAAAATGAGGTTGCATAACGAAATAAGCTATTCGGATCAAAGACTGATTTATCTATAAGCTTTGTTTGGTATTGAAGCCTGTCTTCTCTTATAGCCTTCGTGCATATATCCCTTTTATCTTTGCGTTGCTTATACTCTCCATTGTTGTCAGTTTGTTTGTATTTTACCTAATGGTGCCTTTTGCAGCTTAGCAAACAAAGATTGCGGTTCATGATGATTGTAGGTTGTTTGTAGCTTTTTGAGGAACCGACTACCGTAGAATACGGGGTGATCTAATATTGGCCTGTCGTATACTGAATGATGACCGTGGTTTTATTATGTATATTTTTCCCTTCTGTCTAGGGCTGACCGTTTGAGAGAACACTCAAAGAAAGTTCAAAAACCGAGATCAAATTGTCTATATCTGGAGTTTCAGTTCTTGCATCGAGTAGTGAATTACTGGGATTCTCTTCCAGAACATGCAATATGAGCACCTTCTGTTGATACATATTTAAAACGAGATTGAACCTCCACGGTGTTAAAAACTGCAAAGAATAATATAGGTCGATAGACTTATCCTTATTACTGAATACTGAATAACAAATTTAACCTTTGCTTGTTAGGTTGTACGTCCTACCGCCCACTTTAAATTATTGAGCATGGTAGGTTGATTGGATTTCACGTTTATCCTGATGTGCTTCTTAACTTGCAGCCTAATAAACCGAAAAAGATAATTAAAGCTAAGAAGATCAAGGAAGTTGTTCATCATGAACCTGAGGTGCCAGTTATTCGTAAAGGGAAGCCTTCAAAAGTTGCTCCACTCCCTGAAATAGCAAAGAAAACGGTGGCAAAGAAGAAGGTCGTCAAAAATCCCTTAATCCAGCGCCGACCTAAAAATTTCGGAATCGGACAGGATATTCAACCAAAAAGGAACCTGTATCGTTTCGCCAAGTGGCCAAAGTACATCGAGCTCCAAAGGAAAAAAGCAATCCTGAAGAAGCGATTGAAAATCCCACCCCCGATCCATCAATTTTCACAGACATTAGATAGGAACTCAGGTAATTCCCGTTTTCGGACATTTTACTGTACTTAGCTGGTCAAATATTCAACTTGGTTACCAAGTATCAGCCTCTAAGTAAACAAGCTAAGAGAATGCTTCTTGTTCATCGAGCACAATTGCGTGCTGATGGCAAACCTGATGAACCAACATCACGTAAACCCACTGTTCGCGCTGGTATTCGCGAAGTCACTACCGCCATCACTCAGAAGAAGGCCCGCCTTGTTATAATAGCGCACGATGTTGAGCCAATCGAGGTGGTACTCTTCCTTCCTGCATTGTGCAGAAAGATGGGTGTACCCTATTGTATAGTTAAAAGTAAGGCCAAACTTGGACTTCTGGTTCACCGAAAGACGTGTACTTGTTTGGCCTTCACTAACATTAGAGAGTAAGTAGAACTTTTTAAAATAATTTTCAGAGAGGACAAATCGCGGTTATCAAAAATAGTTGAAATGGTAAAGAACAATTACAATGATCGTTACGAAGAGGTGAGGAATAATTTCTCATATTATTTGCGCTATAGATTCGCAAACATTGGGGTGGTGGAATCATGGGTTCTAAATCCCTCGCCAAAAAGGCTAAAATTGAAAAGGCAAAGAAGAAAGAGCTTCAGATTAAACTTGGATAACTTTACTTTAATACATTTTAACGGAGAAACCTATTCGTTTTATGGCCTTTGAAGACGGTGTCTAGTCTGTTACTCTGTTTTATTTACCTTGCTCATAATGGCTTCTTGGGAGTATGTTTACTTTGCCAATAACTTCGAGTGTTAGGCTGTCCGTCTTGACACCATTCGTTGTGCCACATAATGAGATAACCTAGTAGTTTTTAAAACCTGCTATGATAGCTTATAGCTAACTAGTAAATAGCGTCTCATATTGGTAATCGTTTAAGATTAACATAGAATTAATTAACATGACTCAGCGTCAGGTGCATTCTCGTTCTTTTTACTCTCAGTTCTTACGTTTTGTAGTCATTCGACCTTACTGTCTTTGATAATATCACTCAAATATTCATCTGCCCTCAGTTAACGTTATGTTCATTCAAGTTAATATACTTTCGCTATAAATTTTCCTCGTGATCGTGACTACTTTTCTACAAGTAGTGTCTCCTTTACATTAGTATTAATGACTCCCTATAAATTGATGTCAACTGAAACCTAGGTGTAAGCAGTGACAACCCACTTGTGATTGGGTCTCCATCACTTGCTATGTATGCGGCTCCATTGATGATTGGTGAGTTAGCCTTTTGAACCATCTAAAGCATCTGAACCTGATCAAGTACATGAGTTTCTTGTTGTCAGTTTGGTAGGGCTGATAATATAGTTTGCCATGGTTGTGGTTACAAAATCTTCAAATGATGTAGCATTTTGCCATCTGTCAGGCACGAACAATTCGTAATAACTGATCAAGTGACAACCTAGACTTCGAATATTTCTAATTCACTGCATATTATCTCTATAAACTTGACGGACACTGGTCAAATGTTCCAGTCAGTCGTCCAACGGTTTTGGTTTCGAAGTTTAGCGGTTTAAGGGGAAAGTTTTTTTTAAGCTTTATAATATAGCAAGCTTGGACTTTATTAATCTAAGAGATGTTTAGTGCTGCTAGTTTGTTAATGTGCACTGACATCCCTGTACATAGTTAATAGCTAGTATTGTTATACATAGGTTAGCGTGATTTCGTTAGGCGACCTATGTATAATCACTCAATGAATGTCACTTGCGTACTTTATCGTATCGTGTAAACTTAGGTTATTTTTTCCATGTTGGTCACCCGTTCACCAATATCACCAGCCTCTGTTTCCATTTAGTCTACCATGATTCGCCTAGTGTTACGATACAAACAGCTTAGGTTCACGCTTATTATTTCTTAAATATGTGATACCGCCTTTCGGAGTTATGTACAACGTGGTTTGGCATTGCTTACGCCCGTTACTCCTCGTGAAGCAGTATAGGCCGCTCACCAGCATTCTCCATCCAACCCTGTCCTGGGCAATCCTTTCCAGCTCCTTCCAGTTGTTATTCATCCTTTTCATATCTGCTATTATCCGATGTAATGTGTTCTTAGGCCTTCCTCTTTTCCGCTTCCCTTCAGGATTTCAAGTTAGGACTTGTCTCGTGATGCAGTTTGACGATTTGTGGGATGTATGTTCTATCCATTTCCATCGTCTTTTCATAATTTCTTCAGTTGGAAGCTGGTTTATTCTCTCCCACAAAAGGCTGTTGCTGATGGTATCCGGCCAACGGATGTTGAGGCCTACTGATGCAGAGACTGCTGCTACACTGACTGTCTTTATCTGCATTTGTTTATGTGTATGTGATTGGAGGGCCAGGTCATCTGCGAAGTCCAAATCGTCTAATTGATTTTGAGCTGTCCATTGTATTCCGTGTTTTCCTTCAGATGTCGAGGTCCTCATAATCCAGTCGACCACTAGAAGAAAAAGGAAGCGAGTAAGTAGCCCTGTCTGACTCCGGTCCTTACTTGGAATGCAGCTGTCCTCCATGCACAACTTTGCATTGTAGTCCGTCGTATGAGTTCCGGATAATATTGACAATCTTAGGAACTCCGTAGTGTCGTAGAAGTTTCCATAACGTCCTCCTATCCACACTGTCAAATGCCTTTTCATAATCAATGAAGTTGATGTATAGTGATGAGTTCCACTCAACTGATTGTTCGACGGTGATCCGTAGTGTTGCAATTTGGTCTATGCACGATCGATCCTTACGGAATCCAGATTGTTGATCTCGAAGTTGGGCGTCTACTGCATCTTTCATCCGGTTCAGCAACACTCTGTTGAAGACCTTCCCTGGTATTGACAGTAGTGTTTTTTGCTCAGATCTCCTTTCTTTGGAGGAATAACCCAACCCGAGAGGATCAGGCTGCAAATTTTAGAGATAAAAGATGTCTTTAGTTTCAAATAACAAACGGACTATAATTAATAAGACGTACCTTTCCCGTATGCGTTAACAAAACAGAATAAGGGTCTCATAACATTCCGTACTGGCGAAAGTAAATTATGATTGAGAGGACTTGATGGCCGTAATGTTAGCCCTCTAGTCCTTATGTCGCAAGCTCGAAGCCTATGTAATTTGTTTTGAACAAACAATATCGTTCTCAATAGATATGGCTAGTAGTAGCATACGCGACCGGATTTGTCGACCTAGCTACTCGGGCTTATCCCAGTTTCTCTTATATTGTCACATTCATACCGTATGTTCCCAGGATATCATGCATTGGATTTAGTTATTAAATTACCTAGCTACTGTGAAGAAGTAACAGTCCACTCTTCCGTCCTTTTAAAACTTGTCGGAGTTCCGAAACCACTTCTGGGTAGAAGTTTAGAAGGTTATGGTTTTCAATCTAGTATCACTCTAAGTTAGTCTAAAAGGCCAAGGTTGGAGACCTTAAATGACATGGCTCAAAATCGTTTGCAGTGGAGCAGGTGCATCCACTCTGTGTTCTCCCAATTCCTAATATTCTAAATTGTTCATGTCCCTTTTTGCAAGTTTATTTCACTGGATTATACTCCTAAAATAACATCTTCAAACGCTAATGTTCCCGATTACTGCTTATACGTTTACTACCTCTCAGTCAGTCAGTAACAACGTAGAGCTTCGTACGTACATACATCAGTTTGAGTTGCCACACCACATTAGCACAGAGATGTAGTGGTCGATTCGAATCCCGTAGTGGTAGAGGTAATAAGAGTATAAGCATTAATCGGGAAGATTAGTGTTTAGAGATATTACTTAAAGAGTATAATACAGTGAAATAAATTTGGGAAGAAAAAAAGACAAGGAGGAATAAGGAGATCAAAATTTGGGAGAACACAAAGAGTGTATGCACCTGCGCCATTGCAAACGATTTTGAACCATGTCATTCAGGGTCTCTAACCATCGGTTGCTATCATCTCGCGGTCCCCAACCAGGTAGTCTACACCTATCAACATGACTCAGACCACTTGTCAGTGACTTCATGGACTTGTGCCATGTTTTAGTCTGGCCGCCCCTAGATTTCTTCCAATCTATTGAACATCGCACGTCGAGGCAGTTGGGCATACGTAACACGTGTCCCAGTCATCTCAACTGATGAAGTTTCACTACGTCATCAATTGATATGCCATCCTTACCTAGTACCCGTTTCCTAACAACTGCATTACTTACTCGATGGTCCCATGATATACGAGCAATATTTCGGAGACACCTATAATCAAATACTAGTAACCTACGAATATCCTCTGCTTTTACCGGCCATGTTTCACTGTCATAAAGTACGACGGAACGAACTGCTGTGCAGTAAACACGACTTTGGTTGATAGATGGATATCTCGCCTACGCCATAAATGACGCAAGTTGGTAAAAGCTAGTCGAGCCTTCTGTATCCGTGCTGAGATTTCGTCACACACCAGACCACAAGGGCTGATGAGACTTCCAAGATAAGTGAAGCGATCGACACGCTCAAATACTACACTCCCTATCACTAGTTCGGGTGTAAATGCAACCCAATCCTGAAGCAACATTTTGCATTTCGAGGGGAAGAATCGCATCCCGAACATGCTTGCATTGTTGCTTAGAGTGGTTAGAAGACGGCATTTTGTCAGCGTCTTCACCAAATAAAACTATGTCATCAGCATATTCTAAGTCAACAAGTGAACCTCCCGGTAGAAGTTCAACACCTGTAAATTTAGATGAGGAGAGTGTTATCTCTAAAAGTACGTCGACCACAAAGTTGAACAAGAATGGTGTGAGTGGACAGCCCTGACGAACACCACTTGAGGTAATCAATTCTGATGACAGTTCGCCATAAGCTCTCACTCTACCAGTTGTGTTCGAGTAGAGAGCCTGAATAAGGTTAATGTACTTCTTTGGTACTCCTTTCAGTGACAAACACTGCCATAGAACCTTACGATCAACAGAGTGAAATGCCGCCTTAAGGTCGAGAAATACTACCATTGTGGGACGTCTGAATGTGTGTCTGTGTTCTAGAACCTGACGTAGTGTGAATATCTGATCTACACAACCACGTCCAGGTCGAAAACCAGCCTGACTTTCTCTAGTCTGCTCCTCATGAGCTTTGGTTAGGCGTCGAAGTACTATTGAAGCTAATATTTTAGACACTATATTAGTCAAACTGATTCCTCATTAAGTAGGGCCCTAAGAGGTTTCCTTGCAGAGTCTTTCCTACGTCCAGTAAGACGCAGACAGATACGCGCTCGTACTAGAGCATGATCTGAATCTAAGCATGTGCTCCATAATGAGTGACAGTCTTCTATCGAGCCCCCTCATCGGTGGCTGATAGCGATGTGATTTATTTGGGTCCAACGTTGGGACGAATTAAGGGGTCGCCATGTTAAAAGATGTTTTTCCTTATGCCTAAAGTTAGCATTTGCAAGAAAGAGGTGGTTATCTGGGCATAGCTGCAACAGACGGTCGCCATTATCTGTTCTTTGAGCCACGACACCATAAGATCCACCTAGGTGTCTTTCCCTATCGCTTAGTTTACCTACTTGAGCACTAAAGTCACCGGCCACTATTACTACATCCGAGCGCCTAGCTTTTCGGAGAAGGTCGGAAAGCTTTCTGTAAAACTCATCTTTTACATCATCTGGGCTGCAGTCAGTGGGAGAATAGGCAGAAACGACGAAGAGACAACGACGGGTGTCCCTATCTTTCCGGATTCTTACTGTTCCGTTCAGTCGGACAGCGCACAAACGGCTGTCTACTGGGATCCACTCTAAGAGAGCTAATTCTGCCCTAGGGCTCAATGCTATACCTACGCCGGCGAGTCCACGGGAAGCAGAATCCGGGCTTCCAGATACACGAAGCGTAAATCGAGTCGGTTCTTTATTTTGGCATGGTGAAGTCAAATGAATGACGCTACTCGGATCTTGTATGCGCGTTTCGGAGACGCAGCACGCGTCGATGGCGCGAGATTCTAAAGTCCTAGCTAAGGAAGCCTGCTGTCCTATTTGGCACAGTGTTCGGACGTTAAAAGCTCCTACGTGTAGTTTAGAGCGTGGTTTCAGGAGACCAGGAATAGAGTTCCACGTACTCGAATCGTTTGCCCTAGCGGTGCGAGGTGATACAGAGACATGAGGAGGGTTAGTCATGGAGATAAGAGAGGTATTAGAAGGTGTAGGAAGGATTTGAATGTGACCAACTTGGTCTCGTGTGCTGTTACGGGTATGAGGGCTGGTGTCACTTCCCGGCTGCCCACACCGTGGAAGGGTATTTCTTGAGGAACCTGAAAAGGAAATTGCATTAGTGTTGGTCTTGACGACCTGGGAGCTTGACCGCAGAGCCCAAGGGACAACTGCTTGAGGCCGGTCGCGCACGGCCTTTTTGTGGAAGGATTTTGACGTGTTAGCTCTGTTCTTCAAAGGGCCTTACCGCCGGAGACGGAAATCCGTGAGGTAAGGTGAGGTGTGACATTTTTAGGGTCGACCTTTTCTAACCCCACCCCTCCTTGTGGGAAGGCAGCATCGCTGTCATGCTGGTTGTCTGAGGGAAACACCTTACTGCTGTCACACCTCTCTACAGTCAGCAGTACGACTTCGCCCTCGGACCTTGAGTTGCTGCTTTTAGTCTTACCGTTCACCAATCGACCTGCCTGGCATGGTAGAACCTACAGGAACATATGTTCTAGTCGATATAGCTCGGTTGGGTCATCACGATAGGCAACCCCGACCACCGCGTCAAGGTAGCAGCTTCGGTCGGGTTACTACCTCTACCACTATGGCATTTGAATTGACAGTTGTATCTTTGTGCTAATGTGGTACGGCAACTCGAACTGATGTACGTACGTAAGAAGTTCTACTTTGTTGTTGACTGAAAAAACAAGTAACTAGATCATCCGGCCAGTAGCAACAGTTTGATTGATCAAGATATCAGTCATAGTCCTAGGTTTCGTGACTCAGTTCGACTGATATCAATCGTTGTAGTTCGGAATACCAATCTTGCTAAATATCTCTTGATCAACAGTTTCTAAGGTCCTGGTCATCGACTAAGTGTTGTCTCGAATTGTGAGTCTACTTATAGGCATCGGGCGATAGCCCTCTTCCTTGTCTTGAAGAAATTAGTGACTGATAGGAAGTCCCTGTAAGTAATGTAACGGTAAAATAAGATCGTTCGATAACTCATGGTCAGATTTACGTGTAGTTATGCAGTCCATAAGATAGCTTATTGGCATCTGGAGTCGACCATGATAAAGATGTGTTATTTCTTCCTTCTCTGGTTATTAGCACATTATTTTTCTGTACCATTTGCTTTCCCTCTTGTTGAGCCGATGTGAATTATGGTGGCCTGAATCAATGCGTATATTTGCAAGGCTGTAATTTGTCATTGTCGTCGGCTCGAGAAGAGGAATAATTAACATAATAATCATCTGACAAATCTACAGAAGTAAAAACCTGTAGAAATAATGAGCAATACAATGTTCGAGAATATACCAATGCTAAAAGCCTTCTCATAACCACAGATTACTTGACTGTCTTATGAGTCTCAACTAGGGAGATTGTGTTTCTATATACAACTGGAGCAATAGATATATGTAATCACTTCACATCGGAATTTTCGTGAGCTTCTTGGAAAATGCATGTTTGTACCCGCTGACATTTGTCGCATATTTCGACCTAGCTGTGCTACATGACTATGTAATTCTGGACCCGCCTAAATCTATTAAGTTACTAATGTTTGTGAATCTCTGACATCACAATCTGGAAGATTATTAATATCCAAGCGTAGAGTTCAAGGCAGGTAAAGTAATGTAGTTGTTAACGCTAGTGTACATTTCCTGAGGCGGTCGAGGAATGTTCAGCTCATATCGCACCACTGAATAGTGAGATTTAAGGAGGGTTGACAATAGCCTAGAGCTGGGGATAATTTTTGGTCTACGATAAATTGACGGAAGGGTTGGAGACACAATACATCTGAATTTAGAGTAAGTAAGTATTGTAGGTCCCGTAAGTACGTTACCACCATTCACACATTAGCACACTCATTCCGAACTATATTGTTTCTACTGACTGTCTAATTAAAGTTCACACAATGATTGTCACCGTAGGCGACATGACGTTGAATTCATCCTTTATTTTCACTAAAATTGAGAATTTTAAGATTCTTCCACATGCTTTGTTTTGCGAATTTCTTCATCTTCGAAGCATTCCCAATATTAAATCTTTCCTTATCATCATTATTACTACCTTTATTCCAACTACTTTGCTATTTATCTTAATCTTGCTGAGTTGATGTCATGTGATAACATGCGCTCATGGACATCTGTAGCGGGTCGTATGTTGATTACGACTGACTGAACAACTGATCTAAAAAGTCAATCTAAACTAAACAGCATTTCGTCAGCCAAAAGCAACAGAGAGCCTGGTACATATGTACATCAGCTAGATTTGTCATACCCCATTAGCATTGCGAGATGAAATTGTCAGGGCAAATCCCAGAGTAATAGAGGTAGTAACATATTGCTGGTAATAAAAAAGATTAGGTTAGAAAATGTATAAACTAGTGCGGCAAAAAGAAAAGTCATGAATTTAGATACAGGCTTTAAGGGAAAACAGTAAGTGCACGTTCACCGTTGCGAACGGTTCAGATTAGTGTCATTCAAAGTCTCTAGCCACTGGTTACGATAATCACCCTGACCACAACCACATAGTCTGCATCTATTTACAATGTCCAGTTCAACAGTAATTGATTTCATGGAGTGGTCCCAAGTCATCGTTTTACACTCTCAAGTTTCCTAACCCACTCATACACCTGAAAATATCGTCCATCGATGTAGGCAGTGTTTTGATAACTAAAATGCATGTAACACCCACTTCAATTGATTATTATTTACTATCTCATCAACCGATTTGTCACCTTGTATCTTATATCCGATCCATAACCTCAGCAATGCTTCGAGGGCATCTATAATCATAAAAGAATAACCTACGAATATATTTTTAAATGCCATGTTTCACAACCACAAAGTAAGGTGGAGTGGACTACTGTACATTAAGTTTGTCCTTTAGTTAGGAAACGGATATCTCGCTTACACTACAAGTTATGTAAATTGACAAAAACCAGCCTGAATTTCTGAATCCATGACCAGATTTCGTCAGACGCCAACCCATATGAACTGATGAGACTTCCAAGATAAATGAAGTAATCAACAAACTGAACTACTTCATTCATTATCACCGGTTTAGATGCTGATGCGTGAAGGTTCTGAAGCAACATTTTGCATTTGCAAGGAGAGAAACGCATCCTTAACATCCTTGCAATGTTGCTTAAGACGGTCAGAAAACTGCACTTATCCAGGGTCTTTAATAAACAAAAATATACCAATTGTGTATTCTAAATTGACAAGAGAATCTCATAGTAGAAAATTGATTCCTGATAAGTCAGATGATGAGAATGTTATTTCCAAATGAATGTCTATGATAACACGTTCACAGTAACGATAAACTAGAAATAATACTAATTAAAGAAAAGAGATACGATTTGCAAAGATTGATTTATTAAACATAATTGAAATGGAAAACTCTTTTTTAGGGAATCTTGGACTCTAGTGCTATTTTTGCTCGAGTAAATGCTGAAACAAATGCACCCAATTGTAATCTCTCTGATGCTCCTTGCGACATACGATTTTCTATATCGGATAGCGCAATTAATAAATCACAGCGTATTGCATCCGGCAAATCAACTAAATATCAATTGAGAAAATAATTGAAAGTTAAACAGAAATCCTACTACAATGAAATGTCGAATAGATATTGCTAGAAAAACTAAGTGTTCATGATATCAATATAACTTCAATGACGAAATCGGATGGGATGCCGAGTAGGTTAGGTGAAGAGACAGGTACCCAATTCCAGTTTATAGTGTGAATATGTACATACAACTGATGAGTCTCAGCTAAGACGAGATGTCTGTTAACCAAATAGCAAATATACTAAAGCTTTTAACTAAAGGCTATATGAAGTAGATCTGCCTAGGATGTGCATATGGTTTGAGATATTGATCGCAATTGCAGTTGTGAATATCAACAAACGGGCAATAAAATTTTTAAGCTTAACGCTGTAGCCGTAATGAGTAAAATGTTCTGTCAACTAGGATTGTTGACGGTTTTGTAATAACAATTATGAATACTTCACTGCACATGATTTTCATTGGAATAGATTAATACTCGCCAATAATTATAGCGCTTTATTGATTATTACAGATGAAGCTAACACAGGATTTATCAAAAAGATGGGGTTAAATAACCAATGAAATCCAGATTATATTAACAAGGATTGTAAATATTCAAAAGAAGTGTTATGTTGACATTTTCATTTGGCCACACTCTAATCGGTAGGTCCTGTTAATTACTGGCAAGGACTAATCGAATATACTTCCGGTTAAAAACGCAATATGGTAACATTGGTTAACAGATATTTGTTCCAGGTTCTGCTCTACGGTAATAATGATTGACTGATTTCTAGTCAAGAAGTAATATACAAGCTAAAGGGATTACATCAGATTATTGACAATTTTTTACAAGAGAGAAACTGAGTTATTTTCTAATTTGGTGAAAATATTAGACATTAAGTGATTAGAGACAAGCGCCAAGAAGCTTTTTTCCTAAATTTGGTGTAATTTAGCACTCATCAGTCAGTGATACGTATTCCGCAGTCTATAGGTCACTGATGCTTTTTGTGCAGTTTAAGCCTGTATTCAATGATTAATTTGGTGCTACTAGGGCAATGGTTGACGACATACCGATTATGGTAAGCCGTGATTGGTCGACAAGAGATATCCGGCTATACTAAACATAAAAAACCGTCTTCTATGTAAAATTGACTTCACTTGGTCCAACTCTGCATCCATTGGCTAACTGCTTTATATTGCAACAAAAAAAACTGTTGTTCTGGACTATATCTGGTTCTTGAATGCTAGTTGGATAATTTAGTCTCGTGCATCACGTGACCGAGTATTATGACTTAATAATCTATCGACCTAGTACTCCTTTTGGTGTTTAGTTCTACTTATCAAGTATGCATTGTTGAACCGCATCAAACGCTAGGATCGCGATTCCAAACCTTTATATTTTTTCGTTCTAATAGTTTGCAAATGGACCAATTTTAAGTAGTGTGGTATGTGCTACTGCTGTCAACAGATATAAGTAGTATGTATCATCAATCGAAAGTTAGATGTCTGGCGGCAGAAGGAGAAGAAGATCGAAGAAAAAAGAACGGAAAACAGAGAATGATTGGTGTGGAAAAGAAAGACGATTGATTGATATTTTGCAAATGAAATATTTACTGTATGGTTCTCAGATTTTACCAAAAGATTCTGTAATTTTGTGTCGAAATACATCCCCATTGTTCCCACTATATTTATTTAAAAACATAAACATTGGTACAAGGAGGCGCCAAATAAATCATTCGATCTGTATGAAGGCTGATATACTGCCCAGGTGCCCAAACCGATGCAGGCGGTTCTCTTAGGAGGCCACACCCGGAAACTTTGACCTCAAGGGCTGGTTCACAATGCGGCGGAGCATCGTAAGGTGGCCAACAATTGGTTCATGCACCATTTATTCCATAAGGATACTGGAGCCCATGTGCATCATTGGTTTGAAATCAGGGTTTTCTAACTACACTAGTTGAACTCTGCGTGTCCATCAACCCGGTTAAGGCGCCGGAGTTTCGCTTTTTGTCCTCTCAATTTTGTAAACAACAACCCCGCCGCGAGAAGGCAATGATTACATGTGGTCATGTGAGAGCGTTTCGAGAGGGAGAACTGACTCTCCTCACTTGTGTTCTCGTTCACTACAGTTTTGTTCATTATATTCTGTAGTCATTGTGATTTGTCATCAAAACCACTCGTAACCCAACTGCATTTTTAGAATTCTCTTTATGTTATATGTAAGTTACATGACGTTACCGACATGATCTATGGATCTTAGCGTTTAAAGGATGAAACTAACCAGGTATTTTAACATATAAATATTATCCTTGTATTATATCTAACTTTGATTTTGTAATAGTTAAGATAGTAATATTAACTGAAAATGTATTGTATTTCATATACTACACTATATTGTATACATATGACTTGGTTAAAAAGCTAAAGATTGCTGGGGGGGAGGTAAAGATATTTGACTACTATACAATATATAATTTAATATCAAAAATAACAAAGAAACTTACTACGCATTATGAATGGATGAATTTCTGTAATTATATCTTGCAATGCAATTCCTTTCAAATTTTTTACTGCTGTAATATCTAAAAATATATTAATATATTAGTCAGTCAGTAACAACGTAGAACTTCGTACGTAAGTACATCAGTCCGAGTTGCCATAGCACATTAGCACAGAGATGCAGTTGTCGACTCAAATTCTGTAGTGGTAGAGGTAGTAAGAGTATAAGCACTAATCGGAAACATTAGGGTTTGGAGATGTTATTTAAAGAGTATAATCCAGTTAAATAAATTTGGGAAGACAAAAAAGAGACAAGGAGGAATCAGATTAAAATTTGGGAGAACACAAAGAGTGTATGCATCTGGACCAATGCAAACGATTTTAAGCCACGTCATTCAGGGTCCCTAACCATCGGTTGCTATCATCTCGCGGTCCCCAAACAGGTAGTCTACACCTACCGACATGTCTCAGTCCACTTTTCAGTGGCTTGATGAACTTGTGCTATGTTTTGGTCTGGCCGCCTCTAGCTTTCTTCCAACCTATATATATAATATAATATGAATGCTTGCTGTTAGAAAGTTATTTGTACTTTAGAACAAAAGTGATCATTAACTTAAAGTATAATTGATCGTGTTCAATCCGAAGTATGTGTAAACATATCTCAACGTGCTCGCTACAAGAATACGAAGAATTTGTAGTCCCGAAGTCATAGATACAGAATTGGAACTCTTAAAGGAGATATTTATGAAAAAAACAGGTATCCTTCGATATTCATTGATAAGAATGTAAAACCGAAAACACAAATAATTACAGTAGAAAACAAAACATTATACATGAACATTGACTTGAAGGGTGACAGAGAGCCACATACATCTTAAAGAGGAGAATTTCGGATTCTTTAAAAAGAACATTCTTTGCAGCAACATTGTGAATAGTATTCTCCGGTCGATCATTGTTCACCAATAATCTTAAAGATAAATTATTGCATCTGATTAACTCGATGTGCATTTACCAATTTACTTGCTCATGTGGAGCTAGATATATAGGTTATTTGATGCATACCTTACAAAAAAGAATTCAAGAACATAATCCGGCGTGGCTCAATAAGAAGTTCAATAATCGAACACCTTATGGACACAGTTCACTTAGTCAAGACAGACTCTGTGTTCAATGTCATCCACAAGGCAAGTGGAAATCTTCCAAAGACAATTAGATTGCATCTTCTTTGCATTGCTGAAGCAATAGCCATACATCTGGAAAAAACAGAGTTGTGTGTACAAAAGAGACTGGTACAACCTCTTCTTCTACCATGGTCCTAATGCTTTATAATTTTTGTTTCTTTCTTCATACTCTGCTTCCTTTACAGCCATCTGTTTCACCTTCCATATCCCCCTTAAATCTTCTAACCCCCCAACTGGTTTATTTGTTTCTACGATCATCCTGATTACATATAATCCTGGAGTTTTGTTCTCTTAGCTGGAAAAAAAACTCCATCGAAATCATCCATCTGAGCTACAAATCTTCTCCACCATCTCAAAATCATACATTTAATCTCAATTTCAACATTTTATCTTATCATGCTGAGCTATTCTTTCCCAATGGTGATTTCACTATTTATCATTTGATGAATACTTAAGCCATTACCAATCAAACGATTATTAAACTTTCCTTGTTTTTTAGAATTTTTAAATAACTTTGTTTATTTAACCTCACTGTCAACATGCCTAACAGAAGTTTATTACCAGTATTATTATCAGCCTGTTAAAATATGTATTTATATTTGCGATTGTACAGCTTTCTTATCTAAACGTGATCTGTTATGATATGATTTAATAACTGATTAGTGGCTTATTGATTAGGGCGCTTAACTTTCTAACATTAGGTTGTACGTGGGTGTCACATTGCACCTCTTTTGGTTCGGGCAGTTGGATAAGATCACTAACCCTTATATATAAAATGTGACTCAAAGTGAAGTAAATGAATCTGTACTTGATGAAATGCATCAATGACTGAGTATATGTTCATGTAATACGAGGCTTTACGTCACACTTATTATGGGGATAATAAAATATGTTAGCATAATATATCACTAAACTATCCTCGATATTATCTGATTTTATCAAATCCTTTAAAGAAGCCATTCAAAAAGATGCAACTGAGAAAATGGGACAGATGTTAACTAGAATCCTAAGGAGGAAGAAAAATGAGTTTATTATTAACTGTCACTTCTATGAACATCTTAGATTATCGTATTCCTTTATACCAAGACTGTACGGCCTCGCAAAAGTTCATAAGAAAATTATGCCCCTATGTCCTATACCTGATATGAGTTATTCTCCATATCATTTGATTGTCAAATAGCAGAAAAGATCTTATTGAATGTCACTTCTCTCTTTAAAAATGTTCCAGTTACAGAAACTATAAGTTTTTTATGCGACTATATTGAAAATAACAACTTTGAAATTTGTGTCCCAAAACATATTTCTACGATGTAGTCTCAATGAGAAATTTATATTTGATAATGATTTCCATAGACAAACTGATAGATTTGCAATGGGTTCACCATTGGGTTTTCTCTTAGCTGATTGTTTCATGGGCAATATCAAAAATGCGGTACTTGGAACAATAATTGATATTTCATTTATATAAGATGGTGAGACACAGTGACTAGACATTATCAGATATGGCTCAGAATAGAAGCCAGTGGCGATCCTGCTGTAACCTTCTTTTACTTTCTTCATAAAAAGTGGTTGTGTCTCCCTTAACTAAAAGATTTCTTCTGATTGTACCTTTCCGTTCCCTCATTATTACTATTATTATTCTACACTACCTTACACCAACCTCTTCGTTATTGTTCTGTTTTTTTTCCTTCTCTTCGAATTCTCATTGTTTTGTGTGCCGCATATATATTGGCGCTCTCTTGTACCAATATTCATATGTTCAAATAAATAAATAATAAATTTATATAAGAAATATACGGATGATACTTTCATTATTTGTGAAGAAGATATAGACCTCAATGATAGTTAGGATGGGTTCAATATTTGTCATCACTCAAGTGAATTCACATTGGAACCAGAGGCGAACGAGAAATTTCATTATCTTAGTGTACGGTTAGAAATAAGGTCAGATGGTTTTTACAGAGATCTATATATAGAAAACCGACCTGCAATGTTCGATATACGAACTTTCATAGCTGGGTCCCCTTGGATAGAAAGAGAAACTTAATTCCCTCTTTATCCTCCAGGATCATGCGAATATGTTCTAATGGCACAATTGACGACGAACTACTTCAACTTCGACAGACACTCATCGGAAATGGTTATCCACCTAGATTTGTCGAGAGGAAGTTAACACCTAGACAACATCCGAAAGAAGTACCAGTAGTTCAGAAGAAAACTCTTCATGTATATTGAATTTACAGGGGATACTGCTGCCAAAATCTTGAACAAATGGATTTCAAAGTCCCTGAAAAAAACATTCTGCTCAGTCCTTTATTGTCTTCACAAGCCGGCCTACCATTCATGTATGCGTTAAGGATTAACTTCTACTCTGAACCACATCGATGTGCATCTATGAATTTACTTGCTCATGTGGGTCAGGTTACATTGGCCACACAAAGCGGTCACTTTCTAAACGCATTTCAGATCACGCGGTGTGGATTTTAAAAGGTGAATGCAAAACAAGAGCATCTAGTAAACTCTGAACAAGTTTCTACGAATGAGTTTTCCCTTAAAATAATCTACATAATCAAAGGAACTGGATCGAATGAAGGCCGAATCAAAAACTTATACACTTTTGAGTCGTTGGTGTTTCATCAATTCAAGCCCAAACTTTGCGTGCGAAAACGATACGTTCAACCTCTCATCCTTCCTTGACCCTAATTCCCTTCTGTAGTCAGTGGTCTTGAGTGTTGTTAGAGCTATGAGGGCGGTTATCACTCCCCTGTTGCGCACACCGCGGAAGGGTTCTTCTGGAAGTACCTGAGAAAAAATTGGATTAGAGGTGGTCTTAGTGACCTGAAAGCGTCACCGCACTGCCAAACGGACAACTGCTTGAGGTCGGTCACACACGGCCTTTTTATGGTAATTTTTGTGTTAGTTCCATACTTATTGAGACCTTACCACTGGAGACGGATATCCGTGGGATAAGGCGATGTGTGCATTTTTAGGTTCGACCTTTTGTAACCCCACCCCTCCTTGTGGGAAGGCAGCATCTTGGTCATGCTGGTTGTTTGAAGGAAACACCTTACTGTTGTCACACCTCTGTACAGTCACAGCAGTACGACTTCGCCTTCGAACCTTGGGTTTATTGCTTGTAGTCTTACCGCTCTTCAACCGACCTGTCTGGCATGGTAGGACCTTGAGGAACGATTGTTTCAGCCAGTATAGCTCGATTGATTCATCACGATAGGCAAGCCCGACCACCACCTCAAGGTAGCAACAACGATCGGGCCTTCTGTAGTACGTTTTAATCTTGTTTCTTTAATTGGTATTTTGTTTTTTTAGACCATAATCAGTTATTATTATTATTATTATTATTATCATCCCTCAACCATTTTTCATGATTATTATTCAACTGTTATCATGACTTTTATGTTCCTCGTTTTTTTCAGTAAATTATCTTTCAAAATTCTGACCCATAAATTATTTTCATCTTATTCTTCTCTAACCCCCACGATTATTACGTAGCCTCATTTGATAATTGTAGTCTAAAATCACTTTATGATGCAATCTTTTCTATCTTTCTATAGATGTATATTAACCATACAATTACAAATATGAATGTACAGCTGGAGTAAATGATTTCGTTGAAAAAAGAATTTTCTTCGTTGAATTCTATTTTAACTATCATATTATTTGAAACTAATCAAACGAAATTGTTTTTTAGGTTCTTAACACCAGTCAAAAATATTAATAAGATATACTGTAGCCATCATTGGAAATACATGTCAAGGTAAAATGTCACCTTCAACGTAAGTCTGACATATATACAATGGGTTACGTTACAATGACTAAGTTAACTGGAGCGGCTGCGAAACATTACACATGAATGGGAAATACTAGTATACTACGGTACAGAAGTTTTTGAGTGGTATGACACTAACGTATTGGATCTTGGACAACTGGTTTTCGTAGAATATGGGAATTTTCTATCTTAACAATTTGTTTTTACTGATTTCGTCGATTGCTATGTTTAGTTATTTAGTTACATCTTGGATTACTTTTGCATTTTATTTACGACCGATTTGGAATTTTCATCTATTTAATGTCAATATAAGAAGCAATGAGTTTCCTGTTTTGAGTATGATATCTGTTCAACATAGATAGATTTTTACTCGCGATATTGAGATAGAGGGACTTTTTGATATTTGTAACTACTAAACAACATCATAAATGATCAAATGCAATAAACATTGATACGGTTGTCGAGGTAACTTACTGTGATAAGCAGTACTGATCGGCTCATTCAGTACATGATCCAATAGCGAACGAACCTCAGCCGGTGAAGGATATGCAACACAAGCATAGACAGAAGGACCGTCGACAGTTTTTGAAGACATAGATGTACTCTTCATGGATTGGAGATAAATGATGAACATAAGGAATATTTGAGTCAAATAAACAATGATAAGAACATATTACAAGAAATCTCTACAAAAATATCTGTATTGTGTAATAAGTAGTTGGTACGCCAGTTGTGTAAATTATTGTAAGTTTCAAAATATCTTATAGTGGCCCGATATCTGATTCTGATTTGGGCGAGCAGATCAATAAGTCATGAATATTAATCTCCGATTTAATTCTCTATATTACACCTAGGCTAATACCGTTTGAACGACGGGGGTACTATGAAGTTGAACACGGATTAAGTTTGATGAATTTATTTCAGACATTCATTTACTACAACATACATTAAAATAAGACGTAGGAAAGAGAAGACAAGTGTGCCAAACCGTAATATAGCTTAAACCAGAAAATGCGTAGTATGACAAAAGACATTGAATAAAATGGATGACGGACAAACACGAGACACATAAGCGTATAACTACAAGGATATCAATATAAGACTTATGTGTGCTGAAGGTCACAACTTCTTATGAAAAGAATAGTTACTATGAAATTAATAATGACTCAGCAGTTCCATTTTATCTAGTACTGTGTGCTAAGCCTTCGATTCCATTGGTTATGATCCTAGAGGCTTCTATTCTGTGAACTGGTTGCCGGCACACTAAACGAGCGATAAAAGGTGTGGTTATCGTGACACTGGACGGTGTGATGGAGGATAGTTGAAGTCATTAATATTTTCTAGGTTCGCTAAGACTATAGATGAAATACTACAGACCCTGTAGCTCAACAATAGTAACATTATGAATATAGCCAAAATAAATCAGCATAAATTATTTTTTGGATGTGAGATGGATGACTTAGTTGTGAAGCTTTCATTATTCCACAAACCTACACCTTAAAGTATAAGTACGCCACTCTGAATCAAATCACTCGGAGATAATACGTAACTGTGCAAGACCAAAGGAAATGAGGGGAAGTTTAGGCATATAATCTTACAGCTTAAACCTGATTGGTTTAATTATTGAACTACTACTTGATTATAAAACTTGGTGTTTGTGAAAGCTACCAGTCATGGTGATACAGCTGAGATTTTACATTGCGCTCTCCATAGACGGTCAAATGTAGTCAATACAACTTAGATCAGCTAAGTCCATATCTGAACTACACACTTATGATTACAAGTTTGTTTTTTAAATGACTCCTATATTCCTTCACAATATGGTAATTTGTTTCTTATGATAAATTTCTGGTTAGAGAGCATTTTGGCATTTAAGCTATCAGTTCGTGATGGAAATCCCAAACGTAATTCCTGACCCTTATTGCAAATGATAAGCTCGAGTAAGTAGGTGAACATTCCCAAAGCCACTTCAACGTCACTCAAATGTCGTCCATAAGCTACAATCTCACAAGTTCTACAGCAGCGTCGTCCTCTAGTTGTTTGGTTTCTTTGAATTTAATGCAACCTAAGCAGCACAAAAAGATATAACTGGTGGGATTTTTATGAAACAACAGTTAAGTCTGGTTTACGGTTTATTTTCATTTATTAATTTGAAATAAAAATAAATCGTAAACCAGACTTAACTATTGTGTTACATAAAAATCCCACCAGTGATATCTTTTTGTGCTGCATAGGTTGCATTAAATTCAAAGAAACCAAACAACTAGAGGACGACGCTGCTGTAGAACTTCCTGTGAGATTGTAACTTTACGATGAAAACACTACACTCTCTAGGTGATTTCAGTATGACATAAATAACGGAGAACCTACTACGTGTGAATGAAGATACATCCAGGATCAATCTGAAATTTGGTACTTATCTTTCGCTATGTATTTAACTAACAAAAACAACTAGGAACGTAATTATACATAGATTACCTGCAATAAGTTGATAGATTTACGCATATCCCCAGATGCGAACTGGTAAATTGCTTTTACTCCATCGTCTGTTAAATCGACGCTAAACAGGAATAAGAGAGACTTTTGTTTACCCTTCATTTGATGCAATTTTTCGAAGACACACACTGACATCATTGAAGGGCAGTGGTGCAAAACGGAACTTGGTGCACCGTGATTGGATTGCAGGGATAATTTTGGACAAGTAGTTACAAATTAAACAAAATCGGGTGTTTTCCGTAAATTTTTCGATAACTAAAACATATACGAAAACACAGAGTTACTTCTTCGAAGTGCATTTTGAGCGTCTTTTGTCATGGAATCAGCTTCGTCTAGAATAACCAGCTTGAATTTCCCACTGGAGAGTTTGTGTAAAAATGTATATCTTACGCGAAGAGAGTTTTCGTGCTGGCGAAACTCAGTACTTGTTCACGAACAACATCAATCCCCCGATCATCGGAGGCATTAAGCTACAACTATGTTATAAATCTAAACACGTACCTCCAAAACCATGGATGCAAACTGACGAGAGTACAAACGCTTTGCGGCAGCTAGGATAGTGCTAGTTTTTCCCGTTCCCGGTGGACCATAAAACAGTAAATGCGGTAGCCTGTCATTATCAATAAATCTCTTTACTACAACAGCAGTTGAATTTAATAAGAAATACTAGTTTTTGATATGTCATCATGACTTATAAGATCTTCTATCGAGCTCGGTCTGTACTTCTCAATCCTGAAACAGAACTCCAGTTTTATCTACAAAATACCAAGGTATTTCCATTGCAATCCGGTAGTATTTCAAAAATACACAGTGGCGCACAACCTTTGATAGTGGTGCGATAAAAGTTGTCGCAACCTCAAGTCTAAACTTCCCACTTTGTTCAGCAGAATCAGAGAGGTGACCTTATACTGGCATTTCGTATCTTTAATTATGATTTGGGTGTTAATATGTCTTATCTTAACTTAAAGTGGGGTCCCGTTTTTCTCATCGAGTAGTAAGTGAATGGAACGCCTTACCCGAACAAGTGATATCAGCCCTATCAGTGAATATCCTCAAGGAGAAGCTGAACCTTCACTGGAAGGCAATCTATCAGAATTAACACTGGTTCACTTGCCTACCAACCTTATTACTGAGGACTGAAGACAGACTGAAGACTGAAGACTTTCTATTATCTTCCCAGTAAGTAGCCTTATTTGTATTCTTAAACAAGATAACTTCCTCTGTGAGATCAATAATATCATCAGAAAGTTTAATCTGTTATCTAGAGACGAACGCTTTGATATGTTGAATTCCTTCAGGGATGAAATTTGAGGAAAACTTATTATATGAGCTCTTATGATGATACGTCAACGTGAACAGTTCATGGTATCTCGGATTGTAGGAGGTAATCTAAAAAAAGGATTGATTTGAAGGATTTCCGTCTTTCTCATCGAGTAGTCAGTGACTAGAACGCCTTACCCGAAAAAATTGGTATCAGCTCCATCAGGGAATACTTTCAAGGAGAAGATGAACCTTCACTGAAAGGCATTTTGTCAGGATTAATGCAGGTTCATCAATCTACTATTCTTATTGCTGGAGACTGAAGACTGATGTCTAATCCTAAGGGACTTTAATGTACCCATGATAGACTGGGAAAATCTGCGAACTGAATTGTCAGATAATTCCTTTGAGTGGGAATTAGCTGATGCGGTTACCACATGTACCTTAGTGAAAATGTGAAAGAATCGACTGGGTATGACCCGGACTCTGAATCATCCTTACTAGATCTTATATTGACTCATTATGAGGATGACGTTACGAAAGTTACCCGATTACATGTGGATGAAGGAATTCCTAGTTGAGTGGCAACCAAGCGTACGGATGAACTCAAAATTATATATCTGGGAAACTGTGCCTAGTGGGGCGCCCCAAGGTACATTGTTGGGACCAGCCTTACTCTTTTTTTATAGAAATGAACTTCCTCGTCTGCTATCAACATCGGTATTGCTATATCCTGATGATGTCAAGATATGGAGAGCAATACGAAGTGAGGGTGATAGGTTAGAACTCCAAAACGATCTGGAGAAATTATTTGAGTGGTTTCAAACCTGGCAGTTGTCGATAAATACTTCCAAGTGTATTGTGATGCATGTCGGTCATCGAAGCACAGATACGTAGGTGATGGATAACACTGAGCTTCCTGTTGTCTAGACACACAATGACTTGAGAGTCATCGTTAGCCAAGACTTAAAGACTACTGCACACTGCCGTTCGATAACTGCCATAGGTTTTACAACCCTATGGTTAATACATAGGGCGTTTAGTCATGTCGATGCAAAAGTGTTTTGGACTTTGTATACAATATTCAACATACAATCGGCTAGCCTCTGCTTAAAAAAGACTGTGTGCTTTTGGAAAAGTTGCAGGGAACAGCAACTAAGCTGATTCCCAGAATAGCGAAGCTCCCGTATGATGTTCGATTGGCCAAGCTAAACCTATTCCAGTTGTCTTATCAAAGAAATAGAGGTGACCTGATATCAGTTTTCAAATTACTTAGTGATCACTTTGCACCTGATAAGCCCTCATTTTTTTGTCTTTCGAAACAGAGAATTTACGAGGACACTCCGAAAACGTTCACAAGCCCAGGACAAATTAATTGTCAGATGACTATCGACTTTCCTATCGAATCACCAACGAGTGGAGTTCACTACCTCAGCACATGGTTAAGGCTTCATCCTTCGACTATTTCAAAAGAAGGTTGAATCAACTGAGAGATCATCAAGCCAGGACTGACACAGGCTATCAAGCCTGTTGTCTTTTCCAAACTGAAAGTTTTTCCTGTCTTTGAAATTTTCAGTCTTCAATAATAGGAATAGTAGGTTGATGAACCTGTGTTGATTCTTATAGTTCGTTTTGCAATGAGGGTCTAGCTTTTCCTTAAAAATGTTCACTGATGAGGTTCATGCCAGGCGTTCCAGTTACCGACTACTCGATGAGAGAAACAGAACCCCACGGCAAGTTTATTAGATAGTGGTTTTTGAACCTTCTTGATAAGGCCTCAAAAATCATTAGTGATGGAGGGAACAAAAAGATACGACATGATAATAACCAAATAGTAATTGAAAATGCTGAATGCCAAAATAAGGTCACCTTGCTTTCTACAATACAATAAGGGGAAAATGTTCGGGCGTTTTAGGCAGTCATCGTAAGATAATTTAGAAAGACATTTCACTGATTTTGTTTTCACACTCTGAACACTCTCAAGTGAATAAGTATCCATAATAAAACATGGGCCAGCTGCCTGGATGCAGTACTTTATATGTGGTCTTACGTCAGTGGTCTACAAAACTCGGAACATTTCCTCGTCAAAGCGTTCAAATGCTCAACGAACTAAGCATGGCTCACAAAACCTCTTGGCAGCTTCTGGGTTGCAATGCATAGCTCTTTCCAAGTTATATCTTACTATTACCTGATAGTTTTTTTGTTTCTGCACTCATGGAAGGGATGTACCGCCGATAGCATGATTCGTCTAGGTCAGCTTGTATATCAAAATGATCAGTCTCACATCTCTTTGCTATCAGGTTTCCTGTCTCACGATTTATAACTATCATTTCTAATACAGATGTAACCCACAACGATGAGTGGATAGTCCATATCTACGATAAGCTACGTTTCTGTGACAACAAATATATCGAGAGTTAATTCATCCACCATCAAACTTCGTTCGAACGTTTTGGTTCTGAGACTACGAGCGTTTGTTTCGCGCACATCTAAGGTGTTTTGAGAATCACTAGTTCCACACATACATAGGAATCCAACGTTCTCGAAACATGACTGCCCGAAAACTCTGGATCTTAATTGTTGTTCCGCCATTTAAACTTCAAGCTCTTATTCTGTAAAAACACTGTCATTTGATTCGATCCTTAAGCGGTCAGTGTGGTCAAATACAAATATTGGAATTACGAGTTTTGTATGTGTTATTCAGTGAGACGTCTCTTTCTTCATAACTTCCGAGCATTAACTTCAATATCCTTCTTGGTTGCGCTTCACCTCCAACGTACCTACCAAGCCACATTACTTTCGCGATATGAACCCCCGAAATATATTCTGGTAGTACATTTCTGATGAAAGTTTCAAATAAGTCCAAATCACACGTATGCCTTTTACCAAGGTCATTATTTTTTTACTTCTTCAAATTCCAAATCATTAAACTAGGGATTGGTTTGACTTCTCTGAAACTTATGTTCATCGCATCCGATCGTGATACCATATCCTGCTTGTCAACCAATGGGAGCTTATCTCTGGTTGTTCTTGGAACGGAGTCGTGTGAGTTCGGCAAATTACGCAGGACAATATTCAGCGGGACCAAATGTTTTCTAAATACGTTAGGGTAAAATTTTGTCTTGCCTTAGAACTTCGGCGGAACAATCTGCGAAGCAGAGTGTGAACACAGCAAAGACTTGTCGAATAAACGGGTGCTACTTTTGGTTATCCTCAAGCTCTTTGTTTCTACACTATCCACCGTTTCTCGATAATTGGGACATCCACATAGAGACTACACTGGGCGGTGACGGTTTTATCCGGATCGTAAGTTGCTGCTGTAGCAACCCGACCACCTTTTAATTGTTTCCAGGCCGATTTCTCGTATTGCATGTTGCGCAATAGGGTGTCTGAAATGTCCTGTAATAGCAATAAGTTATGTTTTCTTTGTCCAACTCAAGTCTAAAACAATTCGAATCACGGAGCGTTTTGGCAATGCTACCTAAAATCACTTAAAAATTGTATTTTTTTTTATCCAAAACTGTATGAAACGACAACCATATAATTTAGTCAAAATAAAATTTGCTTTTACAAATATATTTTAACGCACGAAAGTGCACCCCTTTTACTCGGATATTTTGTATAGACAAAAATATTTTTGTTTCCATTTTATTAGTTTCTAGAGTCTCAATAAGGTCACAATATTTTCGTATTTTTGTTACCTATAAAACGTTTTCGTAAAATCTGTAAGCATGAAATAAACCCAGTTTCTCATCACGATTTGCACATTATACCTAGAAATCAGAAGTAATCTCACATCATCGTTTCTATCATCATTGTAAGTTTGGTTCCATTTTGATGGAACGCTGCAACATTTAGTGTTTTGGTTTGTCAGAACTTTGCTGTGTAATGGATTTTAAGATTTACGTAGTACGTTCGTATATCACCAACGCAGATGTTTTATGTCGAGTGATTGTCGGCTTACTCGATTTAGGCGGGAATTGTGCGAACAACGAGCTTTCGTTGAAGTCGCATCTTGCGATTAGTTCCTAACGTGGATTAAGCCTTGGCGTATCCTGGTACTATGGCTGCTTTGATTGCTGAAAACAGAACTGACGTCACTACAGAAACATATTACTATGAGTAGGTACAAGGAACAAAGTGTAACCACTGGTGCCTGGGACAGTTCATCACATGTAGTCAACTGATGCGCGTTGGTTGTTTCCGACTCTGACTAGGATTGGTGAACTGTTTGATATTCGGTGACCCGACTGCTCGTTGATCTGTCTATATTCCAGCGACATTTCACTGACTCTACAAGCTTTTTGACTGTATCACGTACATATTCACTTTTGTTTCATTATCCCCATGTGAATGTGTTTTGCGAGGAAAAGCTAATTCGGTTCATTATTGCCATTATTAATATTTAACAATATTGGAAACGGTTGTAATCAAGGTTTCTTTGCTTGGGATTTTTCGACTACCTATATATTCCTTCTGAAGTGTCAATTAGCAACACTGGGGAGACTATACGTTATGGACGAACCAATCAGGTATCAGATACCAAGTTCCGAATTTAGGCGCGAAATGGATTCATCCATTTGGTAAAATAGTGTTTTGTCATTAGAGCTGATGTCAGTTCGTGATGAAAACACTAAATATAATTCCTAACCTATTTTGTATTGTATGTCATAGAGGTGCTTCTAATGGTATATGTACTAAGGAAGTTGGTTTGTGTTCCTGCGATTCCAATCAGCTTCTAAGATATTACAAGACTTCACTGAACGTTTTCAATGAAGAATGATGTTACTGGAATGAAGATTAATATCAAACGTATTAATCATATTTAACCAGTTGCAGTATAAATGACTGACACACATAAGCCGATCTAAACTAAAATATTTGTAATCAACGGTAAACAAATAACGAGAGCACATTTATGAAGATTGAATAGTATGGGTAAATGAAAATAGACATATATGTGGCTAGTGAAATATCATCGAACTTTAATTGAATCGGTCATCAAGTTGAACACTGTCATCGTCATAAGGAGGCTTATGAAAAATCATCAAGGTCAGAAGTGGATGACGAGAGTGAATTTGTTACACATCCTGAACTTGCAAATACGACAGGTTGGTTTACTGAGAGACGGCCGCAAACATCTTGGTAATGTCAAAAGCTTATAGCTTAAGTATCCGTGCACTCCCTTATTATGTTTAGGCATTTAATATCATGTTGCTTTACATTAAATGTCAAAAAACTTGTGTGTCTAAAGAAGATAAACTGGTGCTCCAACTGTTCTGTTCAATGACGTGAGCAAATACCTAATTACCGCTAGCGTAATTTCTTTTTTAGATATAACGAGGCGAAATCATCAGCACAATAAATCTGCTGTGTGCTTCTCCATTCCTTTTCCTATGATTCATTTCCCCAGTAAGATTATGTTTGTTCTATAAATCCAATATAGTGGCCGCATTACCAAAACATTACCACAGAATAGCAAATGTTCATCATTAGACAAGAGGTGTAGATTCCACGTGCATTATGTGATTATGCTATCACTGCCAAACACAAGCAGAACCTTATCATTAACCTATATCAATGTATATATGATTTACAGGTGAATGCACACAATGCGATTAATGAAGTCGCAAATAACTATAAAAAATTCAGCAAGAGGTTAGACAACAGTTTGTCATACTAATTAGCCATGCGACTAAAAATCGTCCAATCACTTTTCGCAAGTTTGTAGTAACCAACTTTTACAGCCATCAACTGCCTTCTGATATTTGGCTTACGTAGGATCTTCTCGGTTAACTGGCACGTAGTCTTCCTGTAGTGGTGATCACAGTCAACCGCTTATCGACGCCACACAACAACTGGTGAGACAAATCTAGGGACACGTCTCAACCTATAGTCAAATCTCCCTAAGAAGTGAATTGCGGTGAGTCTATTACTTATCTATTCACGTCTGTTGCACATTTCCATATTGACATTTTCCAATACATAATATTCTGGTAACAATTTTAGATGACGGATAACGATAAGAATAGTATTAGTATAATAGTCTCCGATGTACGCGTACCAAACCTTGGACGTCTTTTATTCTCGTGACGACATATTCCACGCTTTATTCGAGAAATTCCCCAAATTAACCAAACCACTCGAGGAGATTTCATCATTGACCAATCGTGTGGTACACCACATAGTCACCCGCGGACCACCAGTCACGGCAAGATCATGCGCTTTCTCTAAACGTGAGTCTGACAATTTAATAGCTCTTGGTATTATTCGTCCTTCTCACAGTCTCTGGGCTTCATCCCTCCATACGGTGCGCAAAAAGGATTTGGTTAGTTGGAGACCATACGGCAAATACGGAGCATTAAACGTAGTTGCACGCTTCGATAGAGATCCCATCCCCCACATACATGACTATCTTTTCTAAGATCGATCTGGTACGAGCATATTACCAGATCCAAGATGAACATTATCAACATCTTACATTATTATTCCAACGACTTTCGGATAATAGAATAGTAGTCAACCAGGACAAGTGCGAACTAGGCAAACCAGAAATAATGTTCTTAGGTCAAATTATCAAACAAGAGGGTATTTTACCTTGCGAGAAAAAAGTGTGTGCAATAAAGGAGTACAATGTGCCGTCTTCACTCAAAGAACTGAAGGCATTTCTTTGTTTGGTTAACTTCTACCGACGTTTGATCACACACGCGGAAGAACAGTTACGACCACTAACCGGCTTACTTCGCGGTAATCTGCCCAAATTAGAGATGAACGATAATGCGCGTACTGCATACTCAGAGATCGAAACGGCTCAGGCGCAAGTCACACTCCTCGCTCATCCTGACCCATCAGCCACGCCTAGTATAGCGTTTGATGCATTAGACTTTGCTTTGAGAGCCGTTATTCAACAAAACAAATCCGATAGTTAATAATAATAATTTATTCTCAAATAACAGTTTGTTACATGAGGCATGCCAGTTTACAGGAAAGATCAAATTGATACAAATGACACAATATACACTGCAGTAAATTACAAAGCTGGGTTGATAATTTATAAGATGTGAATGTAGATGGTTTTAATCAGTACCACAGTCGGCGCGCTTCATGAAAGTTGCGTTTCAAATGTGCGACTGACGGTCAAGGATAGGTCCATCGAAGGTTGGAGCTTCTAAATGTTGCAACCTTATGTCCCTTTGGAATGTCTAAGGCTTTGAGGATGGTGCAGGATGAAATCTTTCGTTCCATATCACAAGGGGTCTGAAAGAGGGAGCAACTAAAAGAAAACACGAGAAGCAGAGTAGCCAATATTCATGAAGGAATGTTTAAGGTATGATTACTCAGTCTAATTTTCCTTTCTTAAGGTATATGTTAAAAAAGAGCATTTTGATAGATTAAAGAAAATAAGTGTTAACAAGGTGTGAGTGGACATGCAACTGACAAATGGGGGCGATTCGGAAAGGAGCTGAAAGTATGGGATTATTTGTGGTTATAAACCAAAATATAGTGCTAGAAGCAGTATTGTGATATACAATTGGCTGTCTTCCCTTTATTATCGAAGCTATTAGAGCCCCTTTCGTTTTTTTGTATTATTACTTTTTCCCCCAGGTATTATAGGGTCTTGAGTAGGCTTCGTATATTAGCGAATTGTCTAGTTTGCTTGTAATAGGATTTCTGGGAAGGAAGTGAAACCAATTCAACGTTCGTAACACGATTTAAAGAGGTATTTTGCGTGATAAATCAGCTTCAATACCATAAGTTCGTGGCATCCCACTAAACCATAAGGAGCCGTAATTAAACAAAATGTTCTGCCCTACAGACATGAGTGGATTGAAGTTATCTCCCCACCTTCATGTTTGCTGGTCAGTAACGCCACCCTCCCTCCTTTTGTGATGTTAGGCTCTCTTACGTTTGTGGTAAGTATGAATACTGCTTTAATCAAAGCCCATAGTTGAAATACACTGTCTATACTAGGTCCATGTTACAAGCAAATCATATAGTTGAAAAGTCTGTTTTATGGGTTAGTAGTAAATCTACGTAAAGGTTTTTTATTACGCCCAGAATGAATTTACTTCCATTGCAAACGAATATCATCATTAGGTTATTCATTTTTGGTACAAAATATGTTATTGACAGCAAGCATTTATAGTTAGAGTGATGACTTCAATTCACCCGTGTTTGTTTGACAGGACATTTTGTATGCATTAGGCTCTTTGTGATTGAGAATAATTCAATCACTCTGTGATATAGATTGTGTTACTACGCTCACCACTCAGACACATGTTTCCAATTTTATGCTGGACTAGCTTTTCTACTAAGACAACCTATAACATGCTAACTCGGACTTTAACACTAAGATTGACAAAAGAAAGAAAAAATTAGACAATAAAAGATAAGGTTATTAGTATTCTTAATACCTCGCCCTCTATATGAACACTCAGTTATAATAAACAGCTTTCTTTGTACCAACCTTGACTCTTCCTTCATGTGGGCTAACTCCACATTGTTAAGCATCACAACTTATTGTTCTTTATTCCTACATTCTCTTATACGGAGCCTCTGACTTCATTTCAATCTAACAAGAGATAATATGAATTTAATCTAATTTATTATACCTCTGTTTGTTCTACTACAAAATATTAAGCAACGTTTGGCGTTCATATCCAAGTGCCTTGCTGCTCTTCTGTTTCTTTTTTTTCTTATTCAGAATCTTGCTCTGAGGACACAGTTATGGAACTTCTGACGTTCTGAACAAACTTGATGTACGCGTCTCCTCAGAGTCATAGTTTACAGCAAGCGCTCCACGAATCTACTTTATAACAACTATAAACTTAATAAGTTGGAAAGCATTCTGTGTGCCAACAAATGTTGTAATTTATAGATCATGCCCTTAAAAATGGCGTGTACCTGCTCATGCAGAATTATCATCATATTGAATGGCTTTTGTACGAAACGTATGGGTTGAGATTTGAATGTTAATGCTCTCAGAATATATGGACCCATAAATTGATAACTGAAATTGGCTGACAATCTGAACAGGAATCCCGATTCTATCGGCCCCTAGAATTGTGGTGGCCTAATTATCTACGGTATTTTGCATAAAGCTCAGTGTCCCATCAACAATGCTTAATAAGCTTTACTTCACCGAAAATACTGAAGTCGATAGGTTGCTGAACATAACTCAAATCGTCTGTCTCCTAAGAATATTATTATTCTTAGATCCTGTATATGAACGACCCACTATCAGATGAATAAGATATCAAGAATTTCGATGTTTATCGTAAAATACTAAAAACTGGGACAAACGATTATCCGTTTCGTATGTGCGTAGACATTGCTCTGGTAGGGAAGCCGAAGCTGAGGTTACTTAAACGCTCGGTGGGTGTTTGAACTCTCTAACAATTGAGATTTGAGTCATAAGGTTCTACAGTGTTGTCGATTCCCAGTAACACGAGCTTTGAAGCGGAACTGAAATTTGCATTCAACATTCAACACTTTGAGAAGGCTAGAAGTGTGGGACATGGGAACACTTAATCAGCACAGAATAGTGGTTTGCATCCATGATCAGTGGACTGCATTCGTAGGACAGAACCACGTTGAGGCAAGGAGCCAGGAGCGACCAAAACAACCAAGTGAGAGACCAAATATATGCCAGACATATTTGGAACCAAAAAATCGACTTAGTGTATCGACAAGAGTGTGGGTGGCCAGACCAGCTTTCGCCAATGTTGACTGAAGTCGACGGTACCAAACGGAGATGGTCGGAGGCGTGGACTCAGGATACAAAGAAATAAGAGAAAAAGTTTAGCACGCATGTAGTATAGGAATAGTCTTACACCGTATCCGTTGTTGATTGTGCGGTTAGTCACGAAAGCGTACGGGTAGGCGTACTCGGCACTCGGAACGTGAGACGTTAGTCCCGTTCGGGCTTCGTGAGCCTGCAGTCTCATCCGAATTCAAGGGCGGCGTGGTCTGCTGATCTGGACGTGAGACTGTCGTCTCATCAGTAGATGGTGCAAACGACACGTGCTGTTGGCCGGGACGTGAGAGTGGGGTCTCTGATGTATCGAGCGTGGGACCTGAAGTAGATGTAAGGATCCCGCTATTAGGTATGATAGGTCTAGCATTGGGTCTCAAGTTATCGAGTAGGACACTGTCATCAACGTGTGCTGGTTTGAGACGATCAATGCTGACGATCTCGATGCGGCCAAGTCGATAAACCTAGAAGGTCTTTTCGTAACGAGAAATCACGTGAAAAGGTCTTTCGTAATGCTATTGCAGGGGTTTGCGTACTGAATCTACTCGTATGAAGATATGTGAACAGGTAGATAACTCTCGAGGAAGAGCGACCTGTCGATGTTGTGTACGAGTTGACACCGGAGGCAAATTTCGCATAAATTCAGACAGTCGTTGGACGTAGTCTGATTTGCCGAAATCGTTACTGCTCCTTGGTGTGAAAAATCTCCCAGGCAGACGCAATGTCTTGCCGTATACATGTTCAGCGGCGGGACATTGAATATCTGCCTTTAAGCTCGTTCTGATGCTCAAGAGGATGAGCAGTAGGGTTTCGTGCAACTTGTCGTTTTCGTGTGCTTGAAGAGCACTTTTACGTTACCGGTGAAACCGTTCAACTAAACGATTTGATGCTGAGTGATAAGTGGTGCATATGCGTTCCGTACCAAGCAGCCGGGTCAGTGAGGTGGATAATGCGGACTCGAACTGTTGTCCTCTGTCAGTCGTGACAGTCGAAGGACAACCGTACAGCGCTATCCATTGTTCTATGAAGCGGTGAGCAAGTGTCTCCGCCGTATTACACGTGATGGGAATAGCTTCAGGCCATCTTATAAAACGATCGCTGCGCGTGAGTATGTGATCATGCTCGTGCGATGAAGGCAATGGTCTCACAATGTTTGAATGGACGTGATCGAGGCAAGCACCAGGCGTAGCGAATGTGCCAATAGGGGGAACTACCTGCATGTACACTTTTTATCGTTCACATTGTAAGCATTTCTTTACCCAAATACGGACATCTTTAATAATGGACGGCCAGACGTGTCATGCAGAGACGAGACGTAATGTAGCTGCGATACCTGAACAAGACAATCAATCCAAGGCATCGATGACGAGACGACGGTAAGCAGAGGGTACGATGGGTCGGGGAAGACCGGTAGATGTATCACATAGGATAGTTCTTGAGCTAATAGCTAGGCGTATTTCGTGGCACTGAAGGAATGTAGATTGTGTTGCTTCTGTACAAAAGGGATCGTTTACTTGCGCTGCATCCATAGCAGGAAGATCGAGCACCGGTGAAGTAACTGCTTTCACTTGGATACGCGACAGAGCATCAGCAACGTAGTTCGACTCGCCTTTAATGTGACGAAGGTTTGTTATGAACTGGGAGATATAGTCCAAATGTCTGCACTCTCGTGGTGAGTAGCGGTCAGACTTGGTATGCAAAGCATACTTTAAGGACTTGTGGACGGTGAATAGGATGAATCGACGCCCTTCTCCTGCGTGCCGCACATGTTTGATGGCACAGTCGGCTGCTAACAGCTCGCGACGAAAAGAGCTATATCTCGTCTGCGTGGGAGCAAGGCGTCGTGAGAGAAATTCAAGAGGTTGCTAACTATTAGTTATTTTCATAGCAGTGTGATATACTATAAGGACATCTAACCCATAAAACAGACTTTTCAACTATATGATTTGCTTGTAACATGGACCTAGTATAGACAGTGTATTCCAACTATGGGCTTTGATTAAAGCAGTATTCATACTTACCACAAACGTAAGAGAGCCTAACATCACAAAAGGAGGGAGGGTGGCGTTACTGACCAGCAAACATGAAGGTGGGGAGATAACTTCAATCCACTCATGTCTGTAGGGCAGAACATTTTGTTTAATTACGGCTCCTTATGGTTTAGTGGGATGCCACGAACTTATGGTATTGAAGCTGATTTATCACGCAAAATACCTCTTTAAATCGTGTTACGAACGTTGAATTGGTTTCACTTCCTTCCCAGAAATCCTATTACAAGCAAACTAGACAATTCGCTAATATACGAAGCCTACTCAAGACCCTATAATACCTGGGGGAAAAAGTAATAATACAAAAAAACGAAAGGGGCTCTAATAGCTTCGATAATAAAGGGAAGACAGCCAATTGTATATCACAATACTGCTTCTAGCACTATATTTTGGTTTATAACCACAAATAATCCCATACTTTCAGCTCCTTTCCGAATCGCCCCCATTTGTCAGTTGCATGTCCACTCACACCTTGTTAACACTTATTTTCTTTAATCTATCAAAATGCTCTTTTTTAACATATACCTTAAGAAAGGAAAATTAGACTGAGTAATCATACCTTAAACATTCCTTCATGAATATTGGCTACTCTGCTTCTCGTGTTTTCTTTTAGTTGCTCCCTCTTTCAGACCCCTTGTGATATGGAACGAAAGATTTCATCCTGCACCATCCTCAAAGCCTTAGACATTCCAAAGGGACATAAGGTTGCAACATTTAGAAGCTCCAACCTTCGATGGACCTATCCTTGACCGTCAGTCGCACATTTGAAACGCAACTTTCATGAAGCGCGCCGACTGTGGTACTGATTAAAACCATCTACATTCACATCTTATAAATTATCAACCCAGCTTTGTAATTTACTGCAGTGTATATTGTGTCATTTGTATCAATTTGATCTTTCCTGTAAACTGGCATGCCTCATGTAACAAACTGTTATTTGAGAATAAATTATTATTATTCTTATTAATTGATTAATAGATAATTTAAAATTATATGGCCACATTCTTGTTGTTCGTATTAACCGAACCTTGTTATACCATGTGGTATATTAAAACATACCCTAAACGAGTATACCGGACAATAAGTTTCATTTAGTAAACACATAATGTGTTGGATTTTTATCATGTTCATTATACTGATCGATAAATCGGAATCTTACTTGCATTAATTACATGTTAGCTTTTATAACCACAGTCTAAACATCTCATATAGGATAGGGAAATTGATTTCCACCTAGTGAATGAGATAAACATACCTCCAAAACTAAGTTAGTGAGGAGTAACAAATAAATGTTTAGGTTAGTTTAGTTACGCGCTATCGCCAAGTTCAAAGTAGAACAGTAATTAGATAAATGGTGTTCTAAACTTCTCTGGAGATTTTAATGTGCATTATCACCCAAACAAATATTACCACCCAGTTATTCAACCAATAATTGTTCAATCAATAGTCAACTCCAGTGCAACAAATAAACGTTATTTTATCCTTTATGGATAGATGATGCATGAACTGTTCGAAAAGCATTGCACGAACCGTTTTTGACCGCGCACGTAAAATTTGCTCAAAAGAATGCCTGGAAGAAGAAATCGCTCTCATCACTAATTGCCTAAGTAAAAATGCATATCCTGCGAAATTTCGCGTTGGAATTAACCTACCCAGCAGCAAAACTGACGAAGGTATATGAAACGACCTGCTCACTCAAACAAATTAAAATCGGCAAGCCCTCTCTTCTCAGTAGCTCCAACTGCATTTGTCAATTTACATATACGCGCCAAAGCACATAAATTGGAAGAACCAAGAGGGGGATACATGTTCGCATTTCTGAGCATGTTCCAAAGAAATTGAGGCTGCGAGGGACTAGGGCCCTCAACAGTGCAATAGCTCGGCATTTACTTGACACCACACATTATTTTAAAATTATTAGCAGACAGGCAAGCACGGCTTCTCTCCGTTTCGCTGAAGCAATCGCGATAAAAAAACTCAAACCGGATCTATGTATTCGAAAAGAGACCGTAATAAACCTATTACTACCATGGTAATCCATGTTTTTGTTTCTGTTTTTGTTATTAGTTTTATTTTTTCCATTCCAGAATTCTTAAACCACCCTTTAACTAACACATTTCCGCTCACTTCACCCCCTCAAATTACGTGAACTCTTCAAGTTCTATTCAATTATTACGTAACTCATCTTATCACTTTTTAATTCCATGACTCCTTCATTACCTCTAAAATTATCACAGTTTATCTTATCTGTCTCTGACTCCACTCAACTGTTAAACCACCGATCCTCAATCTTAACACCAAATAACCTCTGACCTGTTCTTGCATGTATGTATTTAGTTATTTTTGATAACCATTATTGTTTCAATCCTCTACATTCACTTATGTCAAGTGTTCCATACTATTTCTTATCTCAATGTACAATTCTAATACGTATTTCGTAGTAAGCAGCTGACGAGAAACCACAAAATACAGTGAATTCATATTATTCTGCACCAATGTTTGTTCTGGCTTATTTGAATTCGAGAGGTAATATTTGATTTTGTTACATCACACAGTGTTTCCAACTAGGGAAGAGTGCTTCAGTTCACAATCGAAAATGCACAATTTCAGTCAATGCAAGCGAAACAATCAAGAAAGGGAGCGTACCAATATGGCGGCCACCATAACTAAATAGTGACTACAACAATATGAACATAGTTAGGAAAAAGAACATGAGGATTCAGAGACGTAAGGAAAACGAAAATTATAATGAAATACAAGTAGTCCCATCTCGAATGGAATCGAAATATTGATATGTACATCTCAATGAATCACGACGCATAAATCACTTCAGTAATTACGCTGAGAGATTATCATACACAAAACTTTCGGAAAGGTTTTTACGATAATTAAAAGCTGGAGTTAATGCAATTGATCATCAGTGATCATTAAGTTTGGAAATTTATCGTAATATAGTAGTTATTTCGTTTGGTGTCAATACATTTTAAACGGGACAAGAACCAATAGGTTTGTAGGATGAAATGGAATCATTTTAACTCACGGTTTGTCATCAGCTGCATACAAATTAGAATGATAATTCTTAATAGGATTTTTGACAAATGTTTCATCATATTTAATTCGTGAAGTTCAGTTAAGTGTTTGAGACGTAATTGAAATTATATTAGTAAGGAGAATAAGACACAAAGTGCATGAATAAGTGCATTGACATGTTTGGAAGTAATAATGTAGATTAGAACAAACGTTATGGTTACCAGCAAATATGATCAATCTCATTACTGTTAAATAAACGTTTTCAGTGATTGTGGAATTCCTTAACATGACAACATATATGAATCTAATACGCTCTATTCTCTAATGAATGATAGAGCCAAATAAACAACGCTTGGCTCAAGAAGTTTCAAATGCTGTGATTGTTCGTTCATTTCGTCAAAGTGAAGCGTAGTAGAGTATTGGACGGATGAAAATTATTGCGTTCCAAGTTATGGAATTGAAACTTTATTTAAAAGACACTTGAATGTGCCTTTCTATTCATTAAAAGGTACACCAATATTTCGTAACAACATGCACCATGTGTATGATATAAATTTGGTCCTAATTCGACAATTGTTTGTGGTGACCTTGATATTGATGCTTAGCCTTGACCTACATACTCTAATTCTATGGTGACTTGTGTTGACGCGCTGAACAATAGTGATGCTTGATAGTCAACCAAATATAATCGAACTTGTGAAGGAGGTTCTTTGAATTCACATTTATATTTTTAGCTAGTTTTTGGAGTACTTTCAACTTCACGAGAGTTGCAATGCATTTACAGAAGAATCACGCATATTTCATGGTGTGAACCTGGAACAATGGAGGCCTGCTTCCGATTTTAAAAAAAAGGTAAATTAGTGATCAGACTGCATAAGTTTTAAAAGCAAGAAGTACTTAATCTTCTCAGAAATATTAAGAAAAAAGAATTTTATCATGCCTTGTTTACTTTGGTGCCTGAAATTGAGCGACAGAAGCAGGAATTTATGCAGCTAGAATTTGATCTCAACCTATTTTTTCTGACTGCATTTTGGCAGGAGTATAACAACGTAATTTTTCGTCAGATTAAATAACTTTTCAGGACGAAAGACATGCATCCATGCAAGAATTCAAGCTGTATTTAGAAACTAGAGGCTCAGTTCATAGTCAGAACACGGAGTTTCTGGCTTATTATGCATTGCCTTATGTGAATAAACCTAATGAACACCCGATATACCGTCAACTTTTTGAAGAAACGTGGCGAAACTCTGTTGTCCTACGTTTGTCAAAGTATATTGATTCAGTCATTCAACCAAATAGTGGTAAAATTCCCCATCTACTTAATTTGGTCACGAAACCTAATGTGAAGCAAGATCGTCTGATGCGGCAGCTTACGGTGTGTTTAAATAAATTTATTTTTATTGTCCAGAATGAGTTGTCAGATGCTGAAAAGCGAGCAACACAGTCTCAGAAACGGTTAACCAGACTGCAGATGGATTATCAAACACTTATATCAGTAACTGCAGATATTCTAGATGCCCTAGAAAGTACTCTTAAAGGAAAATCTCTTGATAGCTCAGTAATGCAAAACATATACTCTCGTCTGGTACATAGTCAAAATAATGTGAGTTTAAGGGTAAATCATCAAAACAGTCAGTTCAATAAGACATCGAATAATACTTTTGGATGTGAAACCAAAGAAATACCGTTTGGGGAGGAAAAACCTGAAACTAATGGTAACAAACCAAACCCACCCGTTGGCTTGTATTGGTATGTTGGTATAAACTTGTTTCTTTCAGTCATTTAAATTTCTATAATTATGTAATGTACATTTTACTACCACCATAAACTTAAAAGTCAAGACCGATTGTATGTAGTGTCTTATCTGGCTTTTAATGGTGGATTGTCATTTCGGAAGTCTAGATCAGTGATAGACTCAATAAGTTGTTTGTTTGAAAGTCACAGAAGTAACAAATTTATTCCGTGGAATTGTTACTACGTGAATTGTATTGGATAACGCGCTTAAGCGAAGTCCCCGACATTAACTTGAAGATATCTATCAGTGCTTTATGTTTCAAGGACGGTTATTTAGTGTAATGCACTGGGATACCATATAATTCTACGTTAAATATTTGTGACCCTCAATGATATAATATTTTTAGCTATTCAGACACATTCACAAGAGGCACCACAATTATCGACTATGTCATTCTTATAATTATTGTTCGTACCTAAGTATTTTTGTAAATTAGTCGAGACTACCGTTTTCGAGTGTTTTTGATTTAGCCTCTTTGAGGGATTGTACTCTAGTTTTAGATCTGATTTGTGTAATCGACGCTTGAAGGAAATTTATATATCGTATAAAATACAACTTTTCTTTTCTAAGGTAATTAGCAAGTATTTAAACTTCCAGAATATTAGAAAGTTTAACCCTGTTATGCTTTATCTATGACTCAGTTACTAGATCTGCCTAAAATAATCATTTCGAGTGAAGTAACTACACAGCTGAATTTCGTCAAACTGCAAATTTTTTCATTTTGTTATTCGTAATTTATGAATAACTTGAAGCGTAAAAAGTACATTACACGCCATATAAACAATATATTGATCTTAAATAAAATATATTTATTCATACCATCAGATTTTACTGATCATGTTTCAGTAAAAGCTGCCTGTAATAATTAGTTTAAATGTTATATTTCTGAAAACAACCCGAAAATTCTTTCTTCGAATTCAAAGAAAATCAAATTTGTCAATGTCTAGAATAATTAATTAACTCTACCACTTCACCAACTAAACCGTTACGTTTTATAGATGTTTACTTATCGAGCCTTAATGTGCCTCTTAGGGGTTTTGACTTGTAACTTAATAAACCACCTAATAATTCATGCCTAAATTAATCTGGTTTTTAAGTACCTCTGCTTATTTCTGGAATGAGCTTCTCTCTTTTAATTAAGCCTATTAATTCACGTCAAAATTCAGTTGGCTATAGTCGAATGGTTTGTGATTTATATGAATGACTGATTAGCCCATTTGAGTTTGTTTTTAAATAAGGTTCGCTATGAATAACTTTAAGTTTCTTGTTAATTCTTTCCACTGAATCTAAATTTTTGGTGCTAAAATGATATTTGTGTACTGCTCTTCCTGTAAACCTATGAAAATAAATTATTTAAAATCTTCTGACAAATTAATCCATCTTTCTTTACCTTAGTAGAACCACCTTTTTCCTCTAATAGGCAATATTTATAATGCAACCGCGCAAACATAATATTCTGTTTACATCAATTTGCAAGATATTCTTTTAAACTGTCATCTTAAATGGTGTCGTAAACAAATGATCCTTTTAGTTCTTAGGCTTTACTCATGACTTTTTTTCTGATTAAGATTTCATGTAACACTAATACCGTTACTTTTAAGTTTCATTATTTGGAATAAGCGTAAGTGGAAAGAATTCTACTTGTGTTAGCTGACGATAATCTGTTAAGTGATTTGATATCAAAAAGCCTAAATCAAACTTAAAGAAAGGACCGATAAAGGATAGCCGGTTGATTGTGTTCTACCCCTAAAAATTTCAACACGTTGAAATAATACACTGTGAACTTGTTATAACAGAAGACAATATCATTACTCGTTTATCGCTCAACAATTCTAAGAAAGTATTATCAGTAACAATGTTGACAAGAGCTTGAGTACTGAAGGTGAATTAGCAATTTATCTCTCCAACATGCTGAAATAGTTCATCAAAAGATCAATAATGTGAATTTTTTTAAGAATTATTAACTTAACTGCCCGCAAACTCCGAAGAACTGAAGATTCTAAATAAAAAGTATGTGAATCATCATGTGCTAAAATTACTAAAGAATCTTTTTCATGTTAGACGTACCAAATTTCATATTTTATTTTTATAAAGAAGGTTCAAAAAAAAGTTTTACAATGATGATATGTATTAGGAAGAAGGTTTTGTTTCTGTATGGCTTTAGTGCGAAAGCAAAAGGTCTCATGACAATTAAACGATAGGTATTTGTCTGATCAGTGGACTATATTTAAAATCTACTAAGAGTTTAAAGCAAAAGCCAATGCAGAAAAACAATTTTTATTTATATTGTTAATAATTGTTCTTACGTGATAGATAGTCAGAGTTAGTCGATAGAAAAGCTTTAACTTCGACTTCATGATAGTTAGCATATGTTTACGAAGTATACCTAATATATTAGGAGGACTCATGCTCACTTTTGACTCAAGTTTGCTCCATACTGAACCCTATAACCTTATAACATAGTGCACACGGTTTTTATCATTTAGACCAATGTGTACATTGCAACTTGAGTAATAAACACAAAATAACCAGACGTACATGACACTGGCCACTACTCAGTGATCAATCAAAAGTAGATGATTTAATCAAAAATGGGTAATTCTGTTCATGTGGTTCGTGGTTTGTGTATAAAACCAATACTTTTCATCTGAAATAGATGGACCTCATACAAGATCTTTTCGATACAACAGTTGACTAGTTGAAAAACTACCTATCTATAGAAACGTTTGATATAAACAATGAGGTGTGTAAACAGTTAAGTTTTTTTTGAAAAACATGCATTAGAATAGAACATAAGTCTAGTTCTAAGAATATATTCGCTTTTTGTATTGTGGTTATTTGTTCTATGTATAACAGGTTCAAAAATCTGGTTCTCTTATTTACTGAGTGACGTTTCAGTTGTACCATTTAAATGACTGATAAACATGAATAGGTAAAGTTCCAATTTTATTCCTTATAGATTTGAGTAGAATGACAACAAAATAGATTTGCGGTTCTATTTTATAGATTCTCATTAGTTTTTAAACAACGAGAAGGACATCAATAGATCAATGTAAAAAATATCTAAGTACATGAAATGCATGTACAACTCTTAAGTTGGGAAAATGGGCTCGCTGAACTTCAAATTTACTTCAACTCATATTAGTCATCGTTGGTATACTTTCGTAGATATTTTATTTATTCAAACACACAAACATTGGTACGAGAAGGCAACGAATAGATATGCGCCACACATATCACTTGATTTGTGATCGGGCTGTGATACTGCCCGGGTGCCCAAATCGAAGCAGGGAACACACCCGTAGACTTCGACCTAATGGTCTAATCCACAAAGCGACGTCAAAAGGTGCAGTCCTATGGTAGCCAGTGACCAACAGTTGAATCATTCACCATTTGTTCCTTAAGGATACTGGAGCCCATGTCCCACCATTGGTTTGGAATGAGGGATTTCCAACTCCCATAAGTGGATCTTCAATACCCATCAACCCATCTAAAGCGCCAGACATTTACCTTTCATCGTCTGAATTTCGCAAACAACAGTAATGACTTGAGGAGGTAGCGAGTAGGACTTCACTGGCAGTGGTTGTATGCACAAGGCCATATGAGAGCACTTGAAGAGAGAGACAGCTGACTCTTCCTGCTCTCGAGAGTACCAGGTCTCTTGAATTTTTATAAAATATTATTATATAAAATCTATTCAGGATATAAATAATTTTATGAAACTTATTCTGTATATCACTCACTAGTTAATGAAGCTAAAAACTTAACTATTATATCGAGTCCTAGATTAGTCATTTAATAAATGTGGACCATTTTCATACGAAGAAGTCTCTATATGATATCAGAAATTGATTTTTTTGAGATAGTTTTCATCATAGACTAGCATCAATTTATAGGCTTTCAAAACCCAGAAAGCATTGGTTAGTTATTTTGTTTTAGTATTATGCACCTATAATCACCCCAAAGTCTCCTTGAAGACTTTTATGTTTTGAAGTGAATGAGCTACCTTTAAACTATAGACGATTATTACTTAATGATCTATATATCAATTTGAGTCAATTTATGGTGTCAGATGATTTATCCAATGTCGATAGTTATATATCTGTTTCACTTTCAATACGATTTAGCTTTACAGATCATGATCCCTGACTACAGTAGTGAAAAGTAACATGATTCATATGATTGTACGGCAGTTTCTCATAATGATTAGTCGATTTAGTAAAATAGTAGTTTAAATCAATAAACTGATGTAATTAGACAGAGTATGTGATCATGTACAGTGTTGATTCATCCAATTGAAAGATCCTTATTTGGGAAAATTCCTGTAAAGTATGGTAAAGATAGATAAGAACTATTCATTTACTATACCTAAAGAATTGAAGTAAATATATCAACTACAATATATCCATCTGATTTATCGATGACAGATTTATGTACTTGTATTTGAGTTATACTCTTTATGAAAATTAATAGTAGTAATCAACTGTCTAAACTGAAGTATATTCGGAATGAGATTGGAAAATCAAAACAGACTGGTTGAAAACCAAGTATCTTAATTATTAAGTTATTTCTTTGTCAATGTTCATATAAATTCTAGCAAAGCCATCATACTTACTTACTTAATTACGCCTGTTACTCCTAATGGAGCATAGGCCATCAACCAGTATTCTCCAAACCACTCTGTCCTCCGCCTTCCTTTCTAGTTCCATCCAATTCTTTCCCAATTTTCTCATGTATGTCTGTCTCGATTTCTCAGCGTAATGTGTATTGGTCTCCCTCTTCTCGTTTGGCCTTGGAGATTTCATGTGAGAGCTTGTGTTGTGAGGCAGCTGTCTGGTTTCTTCAATGTTTGTCCTATCCACTTTCAGCTTTTGGTGAGTTCTTCCGCCGCTGGAATCTGGTTTGTTCTCTCCCACAGTAGGTTGTTTCTGATAGTGTCTGGTCAACGGATCCGAAGTATTTTGCGTAAACAGCTGTTAACAGACATTTGTATCTCTTAGGGCAGAGTTTAAATGATTTGAATTATTTTTTCTGGTTATCGCTTTTTTAACGAGTTAGTTTTCTACGGGATGGGATCGATGACCCCATGTCCAACCCTCCTCCTTTATCCTAGCCTGAGACCGGCAGTAACACCAGAAGGGCTCCAATAGGACCTGAAATGCCATCATACATTCTATTAAGTAAATACTTCTTAGAATAAACTTTGAAAGTTGAGTTGATGACATTTACATAGTAGTTTCTGTTTACATAGTTGTACATTTGAACATTAAGTATTCCGTATAATTTAAACTAATATAATTATAGAATTATTTTTACTGATTAAACTTCAACAATTCATCTTTTTTAGTATTTTACTTCCCTTTTCATTACTTCCATAATCTCCATTTATTTTTTCTTGAGTTAAATCTAATAATGTTTTGAATCCCACCAGTTGGATCATGAATGCTTACTGCTAAGAAATCCCATATGAGGACAAAACAACCATCCAGTGCTTCCAGGTTTTCCATGATGGTCTAACTTTAATCAATTCATGAAATCAACTATTACAAAATAACTACAATCCACTAGAAACCTCATTCTGATAATTAATTTTTGATTGTTAAATGTTTACGTACTTTTCGAAAAAATATCTTTGTACTGTAGTGAACGAGAACATACAAGTGAGGACAATCAAATGTATTTTAACACAAAATTATAGAATCTCTTAGTGTAATATGAGAACCATATAGTGAATACTTCATTTGCAAAATGTTGATCAGACATTGTCTCAGACATGATTGTTCCTTCATTTCCACACCAATCATCTTCGGTTCTCATTTATTTTTCTTTGATCTTCTTAACTTTCTGCCTCGGGCTATTTCATATTCAACTGATGATGCACACTACTTATATCTGTCGACATCAGTAGCACACATCACAATACCGTTTTTATATAATAAAATGATATTTTTTAGAAAAATCTCAAATCAAAGGGCTCAGATTATCCATATATTTTTGTATAACGTTGAAAATAACTAAAACGTAATTACTATTAGACTATAGTTACTTACTTACGCCTGTTACTCCTCGTGAAGGTGCATAGGCCTCTCACCATCATTCTCCATCCAACCCTGTCCCAAGCAATCCTTTTCAGCTCTTTCCATTTCCTATTGATCTTTTTCATATCTGCTTCTATTTCCCAACGTGATGTGCTCTTTGGCCTACCTCTTTTCCGTCTCCCTTCAGCATTCCAAGTGAGGGCTTGTCTCGGGATGCAGTTTGATGATTTGCGTAATGTATGTCCTTTCCATTTCCATCATCTTTTCATAATTTCTTCTTCAGCTGGAAGCTGGTTTGCTCTTTCCAACAAAAGGCTGTTACTGATGGTATCCGGCCACTGAATGTTGAGTATCTTGTGTAGACAACTATTTATAAATACTTATACCTTCTTGATGGTGGTTAATATATCTTATATTTCAATACAATCCGTATATATTCTCATATAATTTGCTTTTTAATTGTAACTCGATGTAAAATGGTCTAGAGGTTAAGGGTTTTTCGTGCGAGATCAATACGTCCTGAGTTGGAATCCTATGGTCGGGATCACGGGTGCACACTGTTGAGGAGCCCTATACTAGGACGAAACAATCGTCCAATGCTTCCAGGTTTTTTATAATGGCCTAGTTTACATCAAATTATGAATTCAATTATTAAAAAATGACTAAACTTTTCACAAAACCCTCTTTCTCATAAAACTATTCTATTATGTAATTAATTGAGTAAAGAAAGCAATTAAAACGTAGATAATCACATTTAATTATTATCAGAAGAAAACAGCTGATATACATTAGGTATATTAATTACTTACATGTGATAATCATTATACAAACTAACTAACCATTTCTCTATTTTATGTATCAATAATAAACCAGTCATTTTGAATATGAATATACGAATAATAAATTTTTCTAATAGTTGAGATTATGATTTGGTTGATATTAGATCAACATGGATAACCTTGAAGCATTGGTTGGCTGTTTCGTCTTTTTATGTTATTTACACTAGTGAGTATTTTCTGGATTTCTAGTGAGAAGCCGTGGTCAGTGGAGTTCAACCAGGTCTGCTGTGAGATAGTAACTCACTTCCAATGGAGCATACGTCGCCAACTAGTATTCTCCAACCCACTCTGTTCTCCACTTTCCTTTCTAGTTCTATCCAAATGTTGTTCATTCTTCCCATATTTGTCTGTCTCCATTTCTCAGCGTAGTGCGTATTGGTCTCCCTCTTCTCCTTTGGCCTTGAGGAGTGCGTTGAGCTTGCGTTGTGACGCGGTTATCTGGTTTCCTCAATGTGTGTCTTATCCACTTCCATTGGTTTCTTCTGATTTCTTCCTCCGCTAGGATCTGGTTTGTTCTCTCCACAACAGGTTGTTGCTAATAGTGTCTGGTCAATGGATCCAAAGTATTTTACGTAGACATCTTTTAATAAACACTTGTATTTTCTGGATGATGTCTTTCGTAGTTCTCCAAGTTTCTGCCCTAATAATGCACACCTCACCTTATCCCAAGGATATCCATTTCTGGTATCAAAGTCTCAACAAGTACAGAGCTAAAACGGAACTTACTCACAAAAAGGTCATGTGTGACCGACCTCAGGCAGTTGTCTCTTGGGCATTGAGGTCACCTCTAATCCAATTTCCTTTTCAGGTACCTCTAGAACTATACTTTCATAGTGTTGGCAACGGGGAAGTGATAACTGACCTCATAACTCTAACAGCACTCAAGATGTAATATATATTACGTTGCTAATGGAATTTCATTAATTTCACTTATTTAACGTCATATTCAAATGATATAGATGTTTTTATGTTAATCATTTAACAGAAATACTAGAAAATTAGTAGTTTAAAGCAAATTATACAAATGGAAATTACTTCAAAGATTGTTCCTTACAGTCATAAATTGAAATTCTGAGAAAACTATGAATATTATTTTCATCAATTAACACAATTAACTACATTGACTGTAATCTACATAAAATGTTATTTCATTGTATTCAGTGTTTAAGATATTGAAACTTATTGAAGATATTGAAATTAGTTTCCTTTTTAACCTTTCAAAAATTTATTAACGGTGAAATGATCAATTTTGAATGTAAATATTTTTTAAATAATATTTCTTTTTCTATTGTCCATCTATTAGTTGCCATGGTTTCGGGTGTATAGTTTATTCTGTATACCATAATGATAATATGAATAGTGTGTTTTTAGAAGAGAATTTTCAATTTTGTCTAGTTATTGCTTAAAATTGTGTATTTTTAAAAAAATCTGTATAAACAGTTCCGTTTTAGTTTTCATAGTCATAATTATTGACCAGTCAAATAGATAAGGCTAAATTGAAACATGCCCCTAAATGCCCTGGTATCGCCGAGGGTGGAGAGAGTTCACTCTCCCTCTCCAAATGCTCTCATATGACCACGTGCATACAACAACTTCCAGGGAAGTTCTACTCACTGCCTTCTCGTTCCATGGGTGTTCTATAAAAAATTGAGAGGACGAAAAGCAAATGTCCAGCGCTTCAACCGGGTTGGTGGACACGGAGAGTCCATTTAGGGGGGGGGGTTGGAAGACCCTGATTCCAAACCAATAGTGCAAATGAGCTCCAGTATCCTGATGAAACAAATGGCGTATGAAGCAATCGTTGGTCACCGGCTACCATAGGACTGCATCTCTTAGCGTTGCTCCACTGCCTTATGGATCACATCTTTAGGTCGAAGGTTCCGAGTGTGTATTCCTATGAAAACCAACAGCTTCGGCTTGGGTACCCGGACAGTATCACAGCCCTCGTACAAATTGGATGACTTATGTGGTTCATATCTATTTGTTGCCTCCTTGTACTAATATTTATGTGTTTAAATAAATAAATAAATCAGTTAATTAGTTGTTAACAACATGAGACCCGGTACACATGTCAACTAATCCAAATCAAAGCATTTTACACTAGTATAGTAAGGTGAAATGAAAAACAATATCATATATAAGAAGTATAGCAAATCTTTAAAGAGTACTGAATTCTACAACTTTATATCATGGAATAAATCTTTCAAGTGACAATTAAAATGTAGACAGCAATTTATATCCCGATGAAAAACATTCCCAAACAATTTTCACTTAAGACCCTACCTGTTGTTTTCACTTAGAACATTCAGATTTCTTGAATTCTAATGGGTAAAATTTCCAAATTTAGTTAGTTTTCTTTTTTTTCGTATCACCTGATAGAACTCACTTGATGAAGTAGTGAAACTTCATCATTCGAGATGACTGGGACACGTGTTACGTATGCCCAACCACCGACTACCTCGATGTGCGATGTTTAATGGTATAAGAGTAGGTTGGAAGGAAACTAGTGGCGGCCAGAGCGAAACATGGCACAAATCCATGAAGTCACTGACGAATGGACTGAGCCATGTTAGTAGGTGTAGACTACTTGGTTGGGGACCGCGAGATGATAGCAACCTATGGTTAGAAACCTTGAATGGCATAGCTCGAAATCGTTTGTAATGGCGCAGGTGCATCTACTGTTTTTGTTCTCACATATTCTAATCTTCTGAATTCTTCATGTCCCTTTCTTTTTCCTCTCTCCAAATTAATTTCACTGTATTATACTCGTAGAATAACATCTTCAAATCTTAATGTTTTCGATTACTGCTTATACTTTTACTACCTTTATCACTACGGAATTTGAATCGACAACTGCATCCGTGTGGTAATGTGGTATGACAACTTGAACTGATGTACGTACGTACGAAGTTCTACGTTGTTACTGACTGACTGATAGAACTCAATCTTTTCTGATTTTGTACAGTTATCCAATCAAAGCTATTCCAATTATGTTAACTATTTTCAAATTGTACCATATCCATGAAAAGCTCCTATCCTAATAACTTGATATCTAATTATATATGATGATAAGTTTGATCTTCGAGTTCAAACAGTACTACTACTCATTTGTTTATTTATTCTCTGAAGAAGTAGTTTACACTGAGTTACGAAACACCAGAAAACTTAGAAACTTGATTTATCTACTCATTGGGATATCACCCATCTATTTTTATTTACAAACACTACTATGTTGAATCCGCTTCTTCCAGGATAGTATAATGCGTTTACATAGTTTACAAATATACTACTTACTTACTTACTTACGCTTGATACTTCCAATGGGGCATATGCCGAATATGACTACATTATATTATCTCTAAGCCATATTTTATAGAGTAATCCTTGATGTTTTTTTTTCTAACACTTCAGGAATGAAAATACTTCAGCCAGATTATTTGAATTGAATTATGAGAAAATTAAAGAAGATATTAAAATAATGAATGATCGTAAAAAGTGTTATTTACTTCAAGCATTACGTTGGGTAAGACTATCATTATTACCATTACTATTACTACTACTACTGTTACTAACACTACTACCATTATTACTGCCACGATGACCACTACCACCACTAATACTACTAATACTAACACTACTACTACTACTACGACGACGACGATGACGATGATTACTACTACTACTACCACCACTACTGCTACTAATACTAATACTAGCACTACCATTACTACTACTACTATCTGAATACCATGTAGTAAATCGTCAATTTGCAAAATATTCATGCATCAAATCAAAGTGAACTGTTTCTGTTGCAAACACCAATCCGTTGTCGCCCATTCCATTCTTCATACGTTTCTTACAAATTCCATTTGTGTTTTCGCTCTTCTTTTTTTGATCTTCCCCTCATCTTCTGCTGCTAGACATTACGTTTTAACTCGTGTCATATACTACTCATATCAATATAAGTAGCTCACACCACACTACTACTACGACGATGGACGATGACTACTATTACCAATATTGCTACTACGACTACTATTACGATTACTACTACTAATAGTAATAATGAAATATTCCAATATCATTTTTACCGATATTAATTTCAATAATACCTTCTTATTTTATGTTTGTTTTCAGAGATTAACAAAATCTAAAGTATCACAACGTGAACATTGTTTAACATCATTTGTTCGTAATGATATACTGGATTTAACAACAATTGGATCTATTAAAGATGTTGATATAAAACATGCACCATTACTTTATTGTTTAAAATCAAAACATCATCGTGTTCGTGAATATATGGCACGTTTTATTAATGCACTTGCTTCTTTATGCAGAGGTAATGTCATGTTATGATTGAACAAATGAATATGTGTGTGTATGTATCATATATGAATTACGTTTTAAAATGATCAAATGTATATTTTTATTACATTCAAATATTCTGTGGAAGCTTCTTATTAATCACCTGGTAGTTCCTGTTACCATGACGCGGTGGTCAGGCTTACCTGTCATGATGAATCAATCGGACTATACTGACTAGAAGAGTCGTTCCCCAACGTCCTACCATACTAGACAGGTCAATTGAAGAACGGTAAGACTAAAAGTAATAATCCCAAGGTCCGAGTATGAAACTGTACTGTCGACTATACAGAGTTATGAAGGAAGTAGGGTGTTTCTCTCAAACAACTAGTTGTGTTACTTTCTCACAAGAAAGGGTGGGGTTAGAAAAGATTGACCCTAAAAATACACACCTCATCTTATTCCACGGATTTCTTTCTTCGGTGGTAAGGTCTCAACAAGTATGAAATTAACACGAAAATTACCCACATTAATATCTTATGTGATAGTCACTATGGTCTCTCAGGTCACTGAAACCAACTCTAACCAGATTTCTTTTCCCAGTACTGGTGTGGGAAACCAGGAAGTGATAACCACTGTAATACCTTTAACACCAGTCAAGACCACTGTATTTATGATGAACTTCCTCCTTGAATTCCTAATATTCCTTCTACCTCGACTGACTGACTTTTATTGGTCAATCTTTATTGTATTTTAACTGTACATTATCGATAATACTGTGAAAATGTAGCCTCGAAAGTTAGTTTATTGCTCCAAGTTATTAGATATATAACTAGATACTCAATACCAACCAATAATCATGCCTGATGCTCGTCAGGTTAAGGGTGCAGACGATTGAGAGCTATATACTAAGAAAAAAACATTCATCTTATCTCTCATAGTTTGTAATGGTTGTCTAATTATAGTCAGTTCATGATACAAACCATCAAAATAAGTATTTATTTATCTTTGAGAAACACACACTGTATATGGATTATCAATACTATCCAACTACTGAAACCGAAATAAGTAGGACGAAGTTCGAACGAATAACTTAATAACTGATATTCAAATCCTTTAACTTCGTAGTCACAAATTAAACGTATACTTGAAATGAAATATATACCATTTATTAACTGGAGTATGATGATTCCACTACAAAACCGGATCGTTTTGTTCATAGTTTCAACAGATATATATCATTTTACTGATAAACAGTTGATCTCAACAACAACAACAACAACAACAACAACAACAACAACAACAACAACAACAACAACAACAACAGCAACAGCAACAACAACAACTCACAAACTCAACTATTCAATTATTGATGTTGTTGAATTATGTAAATCTCTCTCAAGGTTGTGAGGAGTTCTCAACACATAAATGTTCAACGTATTATTTGTTACTTCTTTTTCTTTTTGTCTACAAGGACGTGCATATCTGTCACAGAATAGTTTAGTTGTTGAAATTCTAATTGATGAAGTACGTAAAGAACAAGATGAGTGTATTACAAGAGAAAATTTTGTTGGTGCCCTACAGAAAATGAGTTTGAGGTAAAACAAAACGTTTTGTTTCCATGTGGTATAATCTATTATAATTATTACTGGATGCCGTTAATTTCCCTCGTATGGGGTAGGGAGAGTCAGCCTTCCCACTCGAAACACTCTCATATTGCCACATGTATATAAACACATCCAGGGAGGTCCTGTTCATTGTCTTCCACCTGCAGGTGTGTTGTTTGTGACATTGAGAGGATGTAAAGCAAATGTCCGGCGCTTTAGCTGGATTGGTTCATACGGAGGATCCACCTAAAGGAATCGGAAAACAGTGATTCCAAATAAATGGTTCACATGAGCTCCAGGATCATGGAGGAACAAATGGCGTATGAAACAATTGTTGATCACCGGCTACTATGGAACAACATCTAATGTCGCTCCACTGCTTTGTAGATTAAACTTCTAGATCAAAAGCTTGGAGTATAGCTCCCTAAGAAAAACACTTGCTTCTGTTTGAAAACCAAGAGAGAATCCTAAACCATACAATAATTCAATAATTTACGTTACTCATATGTATTCGGTGCCCCTTTTTACCAAAGTTTATGTGTTTAAATAAACAATATAATCATAATTATTTGTTTAATTAAATATTTAAGTTTGACCTGAATGTAGATTTCCATGTGTTATTCATTGTTAAGAAATAAAGTCTACTGAACTACCACCAAGCAACGGATTAAGGGTTTTATCCATTTCAGAAAGTATGACTAAATCAGTTAAGGTTACTTTTTAAATAGTAAACTACTTTAGACTGTTTTACTAATCGTAAAGTTAATCCACTATTACTCCTAGTTAACTAATATTAATCAACGTATGTTAACACCTTAATCTACTTAATCTATCTATCTATCTTGCTACAAGTAGTTTAATTTGAGTTTTTCTCATAACATGAACTCCTCTTTCAGCGTGACAGCAATGCTGCTTTTCCGCAAAGAGGGATGGGGTTAGAAAAGATCAGCCCTGAAAAATACACACCTCACCTTATCCCACGGATTTCTATCTTCAATGAAAAGGTCTCAACAAGTATGGAGCTAAAACGAAAATTACTCACAAAAAATGTCATGTGTGATCGGCTTCAAGCAGTTGTCCCTTTGACACTGCGGTCACACTGTCAGGTCACTGAGATCAACTCTAACTCAATTTCCTTTTCAAGTACCTCTAGAAGGACACTTCCATGGCGTGGGCAACCGGGTAGTGATAAACGCCTTCATAACTTTATTCGCATTCAAGACCACTTATTCATTCTACATACAGTTCATAACTGATTAACATATTACAGTAATATTAGCAAATTTACACTTATTCTATATTTTCTATGATTCGATTCAAATAAACATAAGCTCAATAGCCTCTTTCAATTGAATGGAAACGAATACATAAACGTTCATTACTACAAGACAATGATTACAACAAATACACTTATTTATATATTGGTTCCTACACTCATTTTGATTAAGCATTTGCTTTCGAGACCGATAGGTCCTGGATTCGAATCTCGCGGACGGTATAGTGTATACGCGCTGCTAAGGAGTCACATACTAGGTTTTTCATAGTGATCTAGTTTCAATTGACTCATGAATTCAACTATATATGAAAAACACTTAGGGTTATAAAAAATCATATGCTACATGTCATGCTGACCATAGTTCATATTAAGATTAGATGGTTGAAGATAGTCGACACGAAACCCTGGACCCAGGTTTCGTGCTACTTGGCACTCGTCAGCAAGGTGTGCCTGTAGTCTTGAGGGAACTAGTGGTCCCTGATGGATTCGATCCCATGTCACCCAGCTTCACAGTCAGAGACGTTACCACTGAGCTATCTAGGCCGCAACCGACCTCCTGTAGGACTGAGATGTAATCACAATTGATTGATCACTGGGTGGTGATCAATGTCTCAATATATAGTACACGCAGTGTCGAGTCATCTAGACTAGTGGCCACATTGCAACATGGTCGATAGCATTCGATCTTCACTAAACAAGGACTTGACACACATGAAATTGATCATCACCCTGTGATCAATCAATTGTGATAGTTCATATTAATTTAATACAAGAATATCGTATGTCTTTATATTAATTCTTTAAAAACAACATTCATATAATGAAGCCTTTTAACATAATACATAACTCTGTCAGTTGGTTGTATTTCCCCTTGAAGTAAATCTTCTTTATCACATGAAAAGGAAGATTTTGAATTTATTGAATGTTCAATTAATAAAATTCACTCAACTAAACGTATTTCTCGAAGTAATGTGTTCTTTGGTCTTCTACTTATCCTTTGACCTTGAGGATTCCATGCGAGGGCTTACATTGTGACGCAGTTGGCTGGTTTAGTCAATGTATGTCCTATCCACTTCCAGTGCTTCTTCCTCCACTAGGAACCCCTATGGGGCTACTACCAGTCTCAAGCCCGGATAAAAGAGAAGAGTTGGGTATGGAGTTAGCAACCCTATCCCGTAAAAAACTAACTCGCTAAAAGAACGCCAATCAGAAAAAAATAATTCAAACCAATTAAACTGTGCCCCGGGAGTTAGAAGGTCTTGACTTAGAAGAGTTATGACACCTCATGGTTAAGACCGAGTTTTTACGGTAACCACGAGGCTGATTCCCCTTCTGACAACCAGAGCAACCATTAATTTCGATACCCCTTTTTTAAATAATCACCTTTTGGTTATACACACAAATTATTATTATTATTATTATTATTATTATTATTATTATTATTATTATTATTATTAGGCGACCAATGCAAACTGTAATGATTAAACAAGGAGTTATTTTATGGGTAATAAATTTATTAGAAAATATGCATAATCTATCTGATTACACATTGGAATATGCAGTTGCACTTTGTATGAATTTATGTTTAAGAAGTTCTGGTAAGTAAAATTCTATTTGAAATTAATCTATATTCAATTATATTTAATAAAACTATTCACAATTAGATAATTAGGGATAGTGTTGTAAGTGAGGACAATCGAATGTATTTGAACACACCAATCATTCTTTGTTCTTGTTCTCTTTTTTATTCGATCTTCTTAACCTTCTATCGTCAGACATTTCACTATCGATTGATGATGTATATCGATATCAGTAATATACAGCACACTCGTCCTCCTTCTAAAACAGTTTTCCTTGGATTGGTTCTGCTCGTTGAGTCACTTTCTTCTTTTCTGCAGTCTGTACCATGCTCTTCGTCGAGTCTGCAACGCTTTGATCTTCATAGCTCCGTCGACCCGCCGTGCTATCAACTTCCGATGTCCACCCGGCACCCAAGACGTTCAACGCCTGCAATCCAGCGACCTGCTGAGCCACCTAAATCCAGAAGCCACACGTCTCATAGCTCCGCTTCGTCAACAGTACCCGCTACAACCGACGCCGCCTCTCCAGAACACGCCACTCTAACAGTAGATTATTGTACATTATAGTATTGCGTCAAATATATCATGTACAAAAAGTTACACTGAACATATCATGAAGACTTTGAAAACATTGATCTTGTGAAGATCTAAGAATATTACTCGAAATTGATTTCAAACTTCACAGTTAATGCACAGAATCCGGATATATATATAATAAGTCATTTTATCTACGTGCTGTTAACCATCAAAGATCTATTTTTACATTGTAAAACCTCGAATATAGAATAATATATATGGAAATTACCTATGCCAGTCACCCCTGGTGGAGGAGCATAAGCCACCCACACGAATTCTCCATCTAACTGTTTCCTGGACTGCTTCTAATTGCCGACTTAATGTGTTCCTTGGTCTTTCTTTTTTCTGTCCTCCTTCAGGATTCCGAGTTAGCGCTTGCCTCGTTATCCAGTCTGATGGTTTCCGTAATATATGCGCTATCCACCTCCAACATTGTTTCCTAATTTCCTATTCAGTTGGAAGTTGGTTTGCTCTCTCCCATATCGGACTGTTGCTGATGGTATTTGGTTAACGGATATTGAGTGTTTTACGCAAACGATTGTTCACAAATACTTGTAATTTTTGATGATGATTGTAGTAGTTCTCCAAGTTTCAGCTTTATGCAATAGAACCAACTGTCTTGATGTCCGTATTGAACGTTCTGATTTTCATGTTGATTGGCAGTTGTTTTGAGTTCCACACGTTTTTCAATTGTGGGAATGCTGACGTTGTTTTGCAAATCTTTATCTTTACACCTGCATCAGATATTCCTTGTTCACCGATGATGTTTTCCATTTACGTGAAGGATTTCATATCTTCCAGAGCTTCTCCATCAAGTGTGATTGAGTTGATGTTCTTCGTATTGTATTTGAGGATGTTGCTTTTTTCTTTATGTATGTTGAGGTCTACTTCTGCAGAGGTTGCTGTAACACTCGTTGTTTTGACCTGGATTTCGTGGTGTGCATTTAATAGAAGGGCTAAATCATATTTAAAATTCAAATCACCGAGCTGTATCCAAGCTGTCCATATGTATAACTTTAAATCCATCGTAATTGTTTTTCAACTTTCTAGGTAAACGATGTTGCATACCAATCACTGGACGTTTACTTAATGTTTTAATGGATCTGTTAAGTATTGACAATATGGATATAGTACCATATATCAACGGTGCATTATATTCTATCTTATCATTATCAGAGATAAGAAAAACAGCTGAGAAAATGGTAAGTTTAGTACTTCTTACTATTTTTCTTTCTCTTAAATATTATTATGTGTCATAGTTAAATATGGATTATTTTAATGTTAGATGGTTGGAAGTAGTCAGTAAGTCATCTATGCAATCTTGAAGAATTTGATGTTTATTATGGTAGCATCATTCAATTTCACACTGTAAGACATTACCATTAAACATTTGGAATGAAAACTGATCTAAGTTATTTTTCGTGGTTAATATCACTTCGATCTTTTCAATTTTTGTCGAGTTCTACTTCACCATAGTTTATTTATACTGCGATGTATGCTACTTATGTTAACAGACATAAGTAGTATGTAGCACTGATTGAAAGTAGAATGTCTGCCAGTGGAAGATTGGATTGAAGAGATTTATCTACTTATATATTTAAACACGTAAATATTGGTACAAGAAGGCAACAACTAGATATGCGCCACATAATTCATTCGATTTGTGTGAGGGGTAATATACTGCCCGTGTGACCAAACCGAAACAGGTGGTTTTCTTAGTGATCCACACCCGGAGCCTTCAACCTAAGGTCTAATCCATAAGACAGTGGAGCAACGCTAAGAGATGCAGTCCCATCGTGGCCGGTGACCAACGATTGCTTCATACACCATTTGTTCCTTCAGGATACTGGAGCCCATGTGCACCATTTGTTTGGAATTAGGGTTTTCCAACTCCCGGTCAAAGCTCCGGATATTCGCGTTTCATCCTCTCAATTTTATATAGAACACCCGTGGTGCGAGAAGGCAGTGAGTAGGACTTTCGTGGAAGTTGTTGGATGCACGTGGTCATATGAGAGCATTTGGAGAGAGAAAGCTGATTCTCCTCGCTTTCGGCCGTACCAAGACACTTGGGTGCAATTGAAGAAAACAGCAAGGGGAACTAAGAAAATTTGAAATAACAACGGAGTTGAAATAACCATGAAGCAAACAAAAGGACAACTGATGGAAGATGTGCAAATAATGTATTGAATATATTATATTCACTGTCGTTTTACATCACGTGTTGAATATACTTGAACACTGATTACCACAACGCACAATGATAACCGGTGTCGGGGATGGTTGGAAGAAAGTTAGGGGCGGCCAAACTAAAACGTGGAATCAGTGTTTGAAGTCATTAACTTCTGGTCTGAGCCCAGTTGATAGATGTAGACTACTTGGTTGGGGTCAGGTTGGATATTTTACGTTACGATATATTCGCGTATAATTTAAATGTATCTTCTTACTAAATTATGCTTGATTTCTTCTTTAATCATGGGAACATTTGGACAGAATAGAATGGAATACGAATATTGTCAAATTTTATCATGTCCAATTCCATTTCAATATGCCTAAATTAAATATAAAAGCAAAACAATTGTTGATTAGTGGAATGAAAAGTGACCTAGAACCTTACAAATATATGAATGGATTTAAGATGTTACATAGTATTATAGAACTAATCAGTTATGAGACGAGAATTCTAAGATTGTAGAGTGAAGCGTAAAAATGTTACCTTGACTTTTGTTTGCCCGACGAATAAATTCGTAAAGCACATGTATTGAAAACATATTGGACCAACGTGAAAGAATTGATTGTCTTGTCATCGAGTAGCAATTAGACAGTTTGAATGCTAATATATGCGTAATGCTTACTAGATTTCGTTGACTATCGTAATGAATGGTTGGAAACTTTTGGTGACATAGCTCAGAGTCGATCACATTGGCGTACACAGTCTTTGTCTTCCCTTAGATTATGAGATTAAAATCGCTTCATATCTTTCTTCCTGTACTATGTCCTTATATACAGCCTTTCGTTCATATATTATTGTCAATGAATTAACTGTTTCAATGAATTTGGTGTTCATCTTGTGTTGCTAATGCGGTATGGCAACTTGGACCGATGTATATAGGTGCCTGATTCTATGTTGTAGCTGACTGAATGACTAAAGATGAAAACAAGCTTTTTTTGAATATACACAAGGGGTTTGAATTTTCGTATGGCTAAAGCTTCAGTGGGCCCTTTAAAACTGTTGTACAACACCACAAAAGCTGAGTTAAGATCAATCTTATGACCTGTTTAAATTTTATGTTTGGCTATAGAGGATGATGGATGTATATCACGTACACTTATTGGGTCATTTGATTCTATTTATTTCTGCAACCATTCAGGTATATGTTCACATACCCTAATTTTGAGATCACAATTACTCCTCCCTATATACATGTGTGACTACATACTTTATTTATTGATTTATTTTAACACATAGATATTGGTACAAAGAGGCACCAAATACATATGCGCCACACAAATCTCATTCCATATGTGTGAGGGCTGTGATACTGCTCGGGTGCCCAAACCGAAGTAGGTGGTTTTCTTAGGAGGCCACTCCCCGAGCCTTTGACCTACAGGTCCGATCCATAAGGCAGTGGAGCATTGTAAGGAGATGCAGTTCCATGGAAGCCGGTGACCAACAATTGATTCATACGCCATTTGTTCCTTGAGGATACTGGAGCCCATGCGCACCATTGGTTTGAAATTGAGTTAAAGCGCCGAATATTCGCTTTTCGTTCTGTCATTTTCGTAAACAACAGTAATGCCACGAGAAGGTAGTGAGTAGGACTTCCCTGGCAGAGGCTATATACGCGTGGTCATGTGAGAGCATTTGGAGAGGGAGAGCGGACTCTCCACAATCTCGGTCATACCAAAACATTCGTAGTCAATCGTTTTCATCTTTTTTTAAGTTTTCGATGAAAATTAACCTTGTTATTTCGTTAATAATCACCTTTACTGTGCAATACGTTCTGTTAATGACTGGTTTAAGTCTCTGTTTCAATAAACGGTTATTTAACTCATCTTTAAAAATAGCAAGATGATGTAAGACAGGCTTTTTTTTCTCTCTATCAAGGCTACAATCAGTCTTACTATACTCATTGATAACTATGCATAACTATGTTGTATTGTGTTAATATATATCACATAATTCTAATAATCTTCATCTTCATATTACTCATTCATTGTATAAAGTATTAATGAATAAAATTTATTCTCTTTCATGGTAACATACAATGCACACACCAACTTTTTTTTCTTTTTTTTTTGAAAAAAAAGAAAGAATTAGTTGCCATGTGTACATGTTTATGTAATAAACACAACCATCAGTTTACTGTAAGTTCATATATAGATAATAATTTAAAGAAAAAAAAATGGCATAGAATGTTAATCAATAACTTCAGTCTAACTACTAATACTACTACTACTAGTAGTAGTAGTCTCCCCTCTCTCTTTCTCTCTCTCTCTCAAATTATGTATTTCATGTAAGTGTATCGGTACATACCTGAATATAGTTAAGTATTGTATTAGTATGACTTATATTGTAATTCAGTAGTATAATGCATGATATTGTTCTAATTAAAGGTTACTGGTTAATATATAACATAATACTATGATGAACTAACTCTAGTATCATTATTATTATGAATTTGATATTCTTTTAGAAGAAAAAACAATAAATGTAGATAAATATGCATAATTAACTACCATTACAACATTCGGTTCATTTTGAATATTGTTGATATTCAATGATGTCACTATATACCATAAGAATTGATCTAACAGGTTATGTTAAATTTAATATTGTCATTTGTAATGATGTTATGCCAATGATGATTTGATAAACTTTAGTGGTATCATTTTTGTAGCTCTTCTAAAGCTACTGTCGATTCTAAGCTTGGATAAAGGAAAAGGGTTTGGTATGGGGGTATTAGCAATCATATCTCGTAGAAAACTAATTCTCTATAAAAGTAAACGCTAACCAGAAAAAAGGAACAATAATTTAAAACATTTAAACTCTGCCCTGGGAATTAGAAATGCTTGATTTAGAAGAGTTATGATGCCTTATGGTGAAAGTCAATTTTCTTCGGAAGTCACAAGGTTGATCATTCTTGTCAATATGAATGAAATGAATAGACTAAATGTATGATCTAAGTATCTTGATTATTATGGTTAATATAATTTGTGACTCAGAAGAGGTTTTTGATTGCCCCCAAATGCCCTAATATGGCCGAGAGTGGGGTGGGTCGGCCCCCCCTCCTGAAATACTCTCACACGACCATGCGTATACAGCCACTTCCAGCGAAGTCCTACTCACTACCTTCTCGTGGCGGAGGTGTTGTCTACGGAAATGAGAGGACTAAAAGCGAATGTCTGACGCTTTAACCGGATTCCAAACCAATGGTGTAAATGGGCTCCAGTATCCTCAAGGAACAAATGGCGTATGAACCAATCGTTGGTTACCGATTACCATGGGTCTGCATCTCCTTACGACGCCCCACTGCCTTGTGGGTTAGACCTTTAGGTCAAAGGTTCGGGGTGTGGCCTCCTAAGAAAACCACCTGCTTCAATCTGGGCAGCCGGAGAGTATCACAGCCCTCACACTTATCGAATGAGGTTTGTGTGGCGCATATGTATTTGGTGCCTCCCTATACCAATATCTATGTGTTCAAATAATAATAATTAATGTTCCATATACTTTGAAATGGATTATTTTATTAGAAAATATTGATTGTCTCTTCAGACAATATAATCCAAACCTTATTATGATGGAATAATAGTCTGTTATCAGTCTCTAGGTAACTATCGATCGTCGATTTAGATTATATTAATCCGTTAAGGTTTATGAGATCAGTAATTTTTCTACAACTGTACTTGTTAACCAACAGTTTCTTTTTTTTCAATGATTTACGTTAGTTCCTGTAGTTGATATTGGTTTTAGCTTACCTGAGATCATGATACATATATGTGTAAATGAGAAACTTAATATATTACAAATGATGGTTCAATGAATGTAATCTATTTATCTTCTTGTAAGTATACACCTTTAAGAAATCCTTAACTTTGGTACAAACAACTATTCAGTATAGTTTTACTCTTTTGATCCTTTGATCATTTCATAATCAAAATCACTGTTCCCTCGGTTTTTGTGGATATTATAGTAATTTAATAGTTGAGTTCATGAATTAATTAAAGCTAGACCACCATGAAAAACTTGGGAACACTGGACGGCTATTTCCTCCTAGTATGGGGACTCCTCAACAGTGCTCATTCACGATCCTGTCTTGCGAGATTCGGACCCAGGACCTATCGATCTCACGAGCGAATGCTTAATCTCCAGACCACTAAGCCGGTCAGCTGGCATCCAACGGTGTTAATATATAAATTCAACTAATCCACAAAATTCAGCGACACATCCATCATTGTCTTCAATGAGGTACTGTCTCACAACAGACTTGTTTGAACTCCACTGGTCACTGCTCCTCATTAGAAATTCAGGAAATACCTCTTCGAGACCATCACTAGTGAACATATGATGATTATAATCAGAGAGGGGTTTTATGTATATTATAATAATTTAGTAGTTGAATTCATAAGTCAATTAAAGCTAGATCGCGATGCGGTATCATGGATGAGCATTGGTAAGGAGTCCCATACTAAGACGAAACAACCGTCCAGTTCTTTCAGGTATTCCTTGGCGGTTTATCCTCATCTGACTCATGAATTCAACTATTAAATCACTAAATAATTATCATTGAAATGTATTTATCTTATTGAAATTTCTTAAAAATTAATATACACTTAATAAATGTTTGAATGCAAAAACTATTGAATAACTAAATCATATGACGCGTCTATACATATAAAGAGAGAGAGAGATGTAACCATAGTAACGCACATTACCGCATATATTCTCTGAAAGAAATAGATTTCACAAATACGGGTGCCAGTATTTTTCTTATTTCAACTAAACCATTTCTAATGATTAGCTTCCTTTTGTTTTTTGTTTTGATACTCTTTTATTTGATATAAACATTGGAGAAAACCAACACAAACACAAACTGATCTTATATTACTTATGTTCGGAAAACAGTAGTGAATTCAACAAGCATTTTTGACCTGTTTTTGTTAGGTCCCGATGAACATAATGAATGGTAACTTTTGGGATCTATTGATGGATCAATACTAAACGTATATTTCTATCGTATAATTGTGAAATAACTAAACTGTTCATATTCATGTTCCTCTTATCATAAGCTTTATTTTGACTTATGAACCATTATTATATGTTTTACCATTCTTGAATTATGCCCTGTGTATTAGTCACTACCTCCCTCATTCACAGCCGCATTTGGCTAAATGTTGCACAAACGTTGTTTCCTGTTTTATGATACGTTGTGGTCTGTTTGATTGGTATATAAACTCAGTATGTTTGAAATATAAGGATTCATATTGCAGAGGGTGAGATTGACGCTTGGGGTTTAACTGGCTGGGCTAGTCGGGAAGCAGGACCAATCAAGACTCATACGAGTTTATGCGTCTTTGATCCGATCGGTAATTCGCTACTTCTGATTGGCGGCTTTGGGCATAACAGTTTTTTTCTTTTTTCTTTTTTTGTTTCTATAGAATCTTAAGCATCTTTTAAAAAATTTTATTAAACCAAATCAACCAGAAATGAATCGTCAATTCGAATTTATTTTACAAAGATTAAATTCATGTAAGTTATGGGAAATGTAAATAGTTTATATGAAGAATACTTATTTAATTACACCTGTGCCCCCCCTCTCCGTCCTCGTAGAGGAGTCTGTAGCTTTTCATGAGTTACTGCCGATTCCAAACTCGAGTAATGGGAGGAGGGTTAGGTATGGTTTCAGTAGCCTTATCTTGTAGAAAACAACCTTAGTAATAATAAAACGCTAACTGTAATAAACATTTTGGTTTAGGGAATATGAGTTTCATATTAGAATAATTGTTTTCTGTGAACATATCAAGTGTTGTTCAGCTGAACTGATCAGATTTAAAGAAAAATACAAGTATATTAGAATCCACTCATTCACTAAATAAATGAAAAAATGGACACTGAAAAAAGGCTTAAACTATATTCATTCATTAAGCAAAGATGGATAGTGGCTAGCAGTTGAATCCAGAATGTGTGTTTCATCCTATTTGGGACTCGTCTGTTAGATGTACACATGCATCGCAGAGTTGATATTCACTCTGGGACTTCATTCATATATGAAGGTTAACAAAGTAAGGTTATCGCACAACAAGATACAGTATATGACACTGAATAAAATTACTTACATTAGTTTTACCATTCTATATTCAGTTCTAATTGAATAAACAGTTGAAAACTTTGAAATGTAGAAATTCATTACAATTTATTCAAAGTACTTAATCAAATAAGTGTAGATAGAACTGTTGAACCAACGCATGATGATCAATCAGTGAAGCAGTTATAAACATCGTACTTGCCTACTTACTTATGTCTATTACTCTCAATGGAGCATAGGCCAACGATCAGCATTCTCCAACACACTCTATCCTGGGTCTTCTTTTCTAGTTCTATCTAACTTCTATTCATTCTTCTCATGTCTGTCTCCATTTCTCAGCAGAGTGTTTCTTGGTCTTCTATCCATCCTTTGGCCTTGAGGGATTCATGTGAGGGCTTGTCTTGTGACGCAGTTGGATACTTTCCTTAATTTGTGTCCTATACATTTCCAGCACTTCTTGCTGATTTCTTCCTCTGTTAGAATCTGGTTTGTTCTCTTCCACAGTAATGAACATCGTAGAACTGGGTATAAACGTTCAGTGGTTCAAATAACAGCATTCAATATTCGTATTAATGATCGGATAGTAAAATTGAATTAAAATCAATTTATTTTATTTTATTTCAACATATAGATATTGGTACAAAGAGGTACCAAATACATATGCGTCACATAAATCTCATTCCATATGTGTGAGGGCTGTGATACTGCCCGGCTGCTCAGATCGAAGCAGGTGGTTTTCTTAGGGGGCCAAACCCCGAGCCTTCGACCTGAGGGTCTGATCCATAAGCCAGTGGAACATTGTAAGGAGATGCAGTTCCATGGAAGCCGGTGACCAACGTTTGGTTCATACGCCATTTGTTCCTGCAGGATACTGGAGCCCATGTGCACCATTGGTTTGGAATCCGGTTAAAGCGTCAGACATTCGATTTTCGTCCTCTCATTTCCGTAAACAACAGCTCCGCCACGAGAAGGTAGTGAGTAGGATTTCGCTGGAAGTGGCTGTATACGCGAGGTCGTGTGAGAGCATATGGAGACAGGGAGCTGACTCTTTCCACTCACGGCCGTACCAGGGCATTTGGGGGCAATTAAAATCAAAGGAGCTGATATAATAACAACATCAATGTAAATTAGAAACTGTCAAACAGAAAATATAATTCAACAAGAATAAGGATACACTGAAGTGGAGTTCATGTTATCAGTTGTTCTATGAACATAGATTAGGTTCATAGCATAAACTTAAACCAAATCATAGTCTACACCTTTCATCACAAATGATTTAGTTATTTAGTTAACCTTGATAAAGTTGGAGAAGGAGATTGACTTTTCAGGAAGAGAGAACAGCTTCAGTAAAGATTTGTGAAATTGTTGGACTCGAGAAAACACAGCAAATGAATACATTAACAGTCCGATTTGGTACAATTCTTGCTATCAAAAGATCTATCACTCTAGTTTTCATAAGAACTATTGGCCTTTCTAAAAGATAATCCGGCTAGGCATCAAAACGAATGATTTACTTCTCCAGTCATGTCTAACATATAAATCTTTACCATAAGCCTTTCAAACAGTGCTTATTTATGACAGAGTATGAAGCTAAACCGATATCCATCAGTTCCAACAGAGTGAGGTGAGCCCGATCACCTTATTACCAACGTCGGTTCATAGGAATACTTTCCACTATCCTCGTGACATCTTGAATAGGTGTGAATCAAACTTTCTCCGGAAATGATAGTCTTGACGTTGTGACCAGTATTAAACTAATTAGGAAAATAAAACCAATCGATAAGAAAACGTTATTCGAAAATCTCAAGAAGTTTAAACAACCAAATAATTGATGCATTAACATTGCCTTCTTCCTTCTATAGTCAGGATCTTAGTCGCATATTCTAATTTCACTAATAAGTGAGGGTTAAAATTCGGATATTTAAGATTTGTCAAGTTCCTTTTTTCCCTTAAAAAGTTAACTCACCATGCAATTTGTTTTCTTTTCTCCCTATTTACTATAATTGTAGCTGAACAACCACCTTTAGTAGACTCAGATGATGATATTGACGATGACGATGATGAGGTTAGTTAATATATATTCTTGCCTAATCTATTGATTCCGGTAGTTAAATGATTTGAAGTTTAAACAGACATGAATTGGAATTCTATTAATAACTGACTCACATAAGATTTCATTCTCAGAAACTAAACTTGAATACTTTATTATTTCATGAGTTTTGACTATTTCATCAGTAATAGAATGTATGTTCATGTTTAAAGATAATTATATGCAGCTTAAAAGAAAGAATATTGTGCTGAAACTCCTAGATCTTAAGATTCTGAATTCACTTTCTTGTGAAATTATGAGCCTGACCTTCGACTTTATAATAGTCCATAAACAAGACAAATTAAATGTTCAACTTTTCAGCAACTCTGAAGTTGATGTTGATGTATACCTGAACATCGGTTACCACGACTCACAATGCTGACTAGTGTTGGGGATAGTTGGAAGAAAGTTATGGACAGCCAAACTAAAACGTGCTTGAAGTCACTAACTTCTAGTCTAAGCCATGGTGGTAGATGCAGACTACTTGGTTGAGGTCCGCATGACTATCCTAACCAATGGTTGGAGACGCTGGGTGATATGGTTCAGAATCAATCACAATAGTGTCGGTGTATATACTCTGTTTTCCCTTAAACTAAGAGATGAAAATCGCTTCATATCTTTATTTCTATGTACTAGTTCTTCCTTTCTGCACTATCCTTATATGCAATCTTTGCTTTATATATTACCACCACTGAATTAACCACTCCTATGAATCCGCTATTCATCTTACTGTTCTAATGTGGTATGACAATTGGACCGATGAATATATGTGCCTGATCCTACGTTGTAGCTGACTGACTGATTGTCTGATGTCAGTTCGTAGTGCTAACTATGAGATGTGGTTTTCAGCACAAAAAAACACGCTAAGATATGTGATAAAGCACTAACCAATCAAACAGAGTAATAACCATACCTAATTCTAATAACAAAAAATTAGAAATCTCGGAAGAAGTAGTGATACGTTAAACAATACAAATCATATAGAGTAAAACTCTTTGCTCATAATGCTTGTAAATTAAGGCAATATGCACAGTATACACATATGCCAATAACAGACTGATCAATTTCAGTCCTAAATAACAATGGGAGGATGCAAGTAAACAACACCAAAAGAATTTAAAACTTCACCTCATTGTACAAGCACGTGGTCATCAGGACTCAGTAGCTAAGTGGATAACGCGATGGCGTTTGAAGCGAACTATACTGGGTTCAAGTCTCAGAGTAGACATCAACTATGAGATACAGGTGCATCCAACTGACGAGTCCCAAACAGTACGAAACGCACGTCCTGAATTCCACTGGTAGACACTATCCATTTTTGCTTATAAGAATCCAATTTTTCAAGGTTAAGAAAAACCGTTTTATATGTTATACTACTGATCAGTAGGCAGTCTTATCTTAGAGTGAATACTGTAATCATTTGTGTGTTTATTAGAGATAAGCTATTTCGATAGATTTTAATTGTTTTCAGCTTGATCTGTGATGGTCCTAAGTATTGTTAAGGAAGATTACTCCAGCTTAATTTAAAAATTGGTTACTCTGACTAATTACCTTGTGGTTGAGAGTCAGGCAAATAGACTGACTTGCAATTTACTTGATAGTTAGTATGATGATTTTGTTTTAATAAATGTCAGTCAGTTAGCTACAACGTAGGACCAGGCAAATATATGAATCGGTTCAAGCACATAATTACAGTAGATTGAACTTCATGTAATACTCACCAAAGTTCTTGAAGGTGATATAAATGTTCCCTATAAATACTTCCGATTTCAGCCATTTACTTATCAGATATCAATTTCATTTGTTCATAATATCAGTGAAATGACTTGGAAGTCACTCTCGATTTTGTGTTCTTTATATTTTTTTATTTGAACACATAAATATTAGTACAAAGCGGAACCGTATACATATGCGCCACACAAGTCACTTGATACATGTGAGGGCTGCCCGGGTGCCCAGACTGAACCAGGTGATTTTCTTAGTGAGCCACACCTGGAGCTTTCGACCTAAAGGTCTGATTCACATGGAATTGTACCAGCGTAAGAAAATGCAGTCTCATGGTAGCCGGTGACCAACAATAGGTTTGTATGCCGTTTGTTCCTTCAGAATACTGAAGCCCATGTGCACGATTGGTTTGGAATGAGGTTTTTCCAACTCCCCCTCTGTGTCCACCAACCTGGTTAAAGCGTTGGACATTTGCTTTTCGTACTCCGAATTTCGTAAACAACAGTAATGCCTTCAGAAGGTAGTGAGTAGGACTTCGCTGGCAGTGGCTGTATACGCTTGGCCATATGAGAGCATATGGAGACAGGGAGCTGACTCTTTCCACTCACGGCCGTACCAGGGCATTTGGGGGCCAATTTTGTGTTCATTAAGGTTTAACTTATTATGAATGATGATCCTTGAAAGAAAATAGGAGCTTTAGAGAATCTTCTCTACTCTGTATTACTTTGATTTTTTCTAGCTGTTGATTAATTTTCAGCAACTTCGAGATGATGTTTGTACATGGTTTTTCAATTTCACATATTTCACTTAGATCATACAAAATGACCATCAGAAAGCCTGAAAGATCGCTGAAGTTCGATGTTTTACCTCACTTAAATAATTGATAATCAATTTTTAAACCTAGTTTCCACTCCTATTGCCTATTGAAGATTGTATCATGTATTATATGCTCATATAATTATGTACTTGAATTTTTATACTTTATTTAGGAGGATGCATCAGTATTAGAAGGTGACCTCGATCGACAAGATTTACCTCCTCCAGATCAAAATGATTTATTGATGTTAACTGGTTCACAAACTATTCATCATGATCCACATATATGGGTTGGTGAAGGTTTATTAAAGCATGATTATGCCGTAGAAACAGTAATGAAAAATGATGCTAACAATTGTATTGATTGGTGTAAATCATCATGGAATAGAGACAATGATGTAAGATTGTCTAATAATAGTTTTCGAAATGATTTACCTCTTCAACGGCCTACAACACCTAGTCAACGTTCTGCTCGTAATTCAATATCTGAAAATCATCCGTCAACAGGCAATAGAAATCAATTGTATGTACCATTTTACAAGTATATATATATATATATATATATAGGTTTCGTTAAACTTGAATACTACTACTGATTCGTCTTACTCGTAACGGAACGAAGGATCAAGGATTCAGAGACTCGATAGGCCATTCTGGTCCGTTGTCCCCGACTCAGCTAACTCGACCAAGAAGTCTTTGTAAGACATAGAAAGTGTATTCTACAGGCAACCAGCAGATAACAGGTCAATCAGGCACACAAATCAAGCGTATTTATACAAATATGTATATATATATATATATATATATCGATATTGCCATGGAAGTTTTTAAACATTTAATCGATAAGATAAAATTACAAAATATGAGTTTTGGGGGATCTATCATCCCCAACAATATATAAATCTAATGTAGCTCGAATTTTCTTAAGAATTAAAGTCGGATATGATGCGACAATAATCACGATTCTTTGAGATCAGGGATGAGTTTAAGTGTTACTTCACATTTAAAACAGTTTCCATGGAAGCCTATCTATGATCTTTCTCATTACATTCAACATTATTAGTCTTAAAGAAACAATTAACTGTAAAAAGGCTGAGCCAAAAGGGTTTTGGATGATTGTAACACATAACGTTAGGTTTTTATAAAAGTGGAGTATAACAAAAACTTCTTTGTTTCATGCTCAAATGACATTGTAAAACAAGCCAAAACTTTGGTGCTTGAATATATATATATATATTTAATTAAACTATCATACAAGAAACAATTTCAGTTGTTGTAGTCATCCCTTGAAAGTCTAGAACAATTCGTTACGTAAGAAATTCTTATCCATCCAACTACACTACGCCAGTTTTGGTGTTTTTCCTCAAAAGAAGCATTTACCAGTAATCTGAACTAAAAAAACTCATCGTGTGATATTCGAAGGGGCGTTTATGATAATTAAAATTATTCAAATATATGTGCTAATAAAGAATTCCTGAAATAGGGCACTTTACGCCATGTAGAAGTAAATGAGCACAAATGAATGTATTATATTTAGAATTCTCAATAAGCGCTCAATGAAATACAAATCAATCATCAGTTAGTACAAGTTCCAAAATGTTATCTGATTTCATTGTTAAAACTTTACCACTAAACCATTCAAGTGGTGATAGACCTTTCTTTTAACGTATAAAACACAAAGCTTTTATCATCAACACAGTTTGTTGGTGATTACAATGAAAGATTTTCTAAAAGTATATACATTATGCAAGTTTCTGCAATGTACAATAAAATTTCATTGACTTTGTTATTATTGACTGGTATACTTCACAGTAATACCCTCTGGTTTACATTGTCTGTCTAATGAGGCCTTTAAAAATAGAGTATACTTGTGGGTTAACAGTATTCCGTCAGAGATTCCTTCAAAGAACTACTCATGTGTGATCGGATCAACCGGCGAAGAATCGTGATGTCAGATATAATGCACTAAGTAAGCATACAGGATCGATTACTGAATTAATGAGTCTTTATTGATTGAGATGGATAGAACAAGTATGACATATGCCCAATTACGGAGAACATCGACTCATGATGCTTACTGGTGTTGAAGTAAGTTGGAAAAAAAGCTAGATGTGGTTAAAGCATAACTTGAATCAGAACATAAAGCCAACTACAGATTATCTGATCCATTTAATTGATGCAGTCCATCTATGAGAGTTATGTGAGATAATCGAGATTACTAAAGAAAACTTAAAATGTTTCCTAAACAATTGTAGTTTCTGACAAATCAAATACACGAAGATTTATTCTGGTTTACTACTTCTCTGTATTATCATAAATTTGCTTAACGAAGGAGAAGTTAAACGATATTACATGTTCTAATTAATCTCATTGGTTAGTTTATTCTTTTGTTGAACCAATCAATATACGTTCATCATTCAAACCGTTAATTCTTGTAGTACTACTTACTTACGCCTGTTACTCTTAATGGAGCATAGGCCGCCAACCAGCATTCTTCAACCCATTCTGTCCTCCAACTTCGTTTCTAGTTCCATTCAATTCTTGTTCATTCTTCTCATGTCTTTCTGTATCCATTTCTCGGTGTAATGTGTTCTTTGGTCTTCCTCTTGCCCTTCGCACTTGAGGATTCCATGTGAGGGCTTGCCTTGTGACGTAGTTGGGTACTTTCCTCAATGTGTGTCCTATCCACTTCCAGCTTTTCTTCCTGAATTCTTCCTACGCTGGGATCTGTTTTGTCATTTCCTACAGTAGGTTGTTGCTAATAGTGTCTGACCAACGGATCCGAAGTATTTTGCGTAGGCAACTGTTAATAAACACCTGTATCTTCTGGATGATGGCTTTCGTAGTTCTCCAAGTTTCCGCATCATACAGTAGAACTGTCTTGACATTGGTGTTGGTTGACAGTTGTTTCAATTCTTGTAGTATAACCCTATCATATTTGTATACTTTTGTTTGTTTTATTTCAAATACAATTCTAGTTTAATTAATCATGAATACGAAGAAACTTGTAATCAAATCGATTTACGTGACAGTTTAGCAACAATTACACAAAGTTTTGCTGATGGTAAGTTAAATTAAAATAACTAAATGTATCATTTAATTGTGGTTAAGATTTCCGACTTCCAGTCATTCAATCTCAAGTTCGAACCTTGTCTTATTAATTTCGTTCTAGCGATTGAGCGTTGTCATTAGTTATTACACTTAGAGTAAGGTTCATACTCAAGTACTAGACCAACTAACTCTTATAAAGTGCGTTAGAGATGCTCAAATGGTAATAAGAACTAAACATATTCACCAAGAATTGCACATAAGGATCGGTCTTTCTAATAAATATTCTGTTGTTAAAAAGTGTATCATTTTCTGTTTGTTTAGATGACTTAACCACTCCTATGAATCCGGTGTTCATCTTGTTATGCTAATGAGGTGTGGCAACTTGGACCGATGCATATATGTGCCTGGTCCTACGCTGTAGCTGACTGACTGATTGTTTAGATGAAATAATTAACAAAATGATACCATTACTGACTTGCGAAATACTAGATACTGTCATGTTGTCTTATGTATGTAATTCACAGATTGATTCACGGAGTATGAACATTTTAATGGAGTTTTATTCTCTGAGCTGAACGACATCATCTGCAGTACAAACTTCAGGTAGAATTGAAGTGTTCAACTTTCTCCGCATATGGTTCACAGCTTGGTCCTGTACACCTCGCTGTTGATTGTATGAGGATCTATATAGAAAAATCTTGTCAAAAATCATTTATAGTAATGTTTAGTGCTCCTAACTGAATTGTTTAATTGAAGCAACACTACTAAATGCATCTATTTGAGCTACAAGTTTACTCCATTGTTTTAAAAACAATCACTTATAAATGTAACACAGTATAACCCAGTAGGTCCTGGGTTCGAATCTCTCAGGGGGCGAGGTCGTGGATGCGCACTGTTGAAGAGTCCCACAATAGTACGAAACGGCCATCCAGAGCTTCCAGGTTTTCTATGGTGGTCTAGCTTCAACTGACTCATGATCTTAACCGTTAAAATTACTATAATATCCATAAAACCCATCTGATATTTATAAATGTATCTGTAACCCTATCAATGACCTAAATAGATGATTTACTCATGAATTAATTACATTTTGTAGGCGAAATAATTTGTTATGGAATAAGAGGAACTAACTATTAACCTTGAATAATTACGACACTAAATAATACCAATTCATACATTTTGTTATTCACTACTGATTTCGCGACAGATCATTGACTGACCATCAGGGTTTTACTTACGTCTGTTACTCCTCGCGGAGGAGTATGGGCCGCCTAACGTCCAAATCTGTCCTGGGTAATCTTTTCCATTTCTTTCCAGTTGCTATTCATCCTCTTCATATCTCCTTCCATTTTCTGACGTAGTGTGTTCCTCGGCCTTTCTGTTTTCCATTTCTCTTCAGGATTCCAAGTTAGCGCTTGCCTCGTGTTGCAGTTTAGTAGTTTCCGTAATGTATATACCATCATCTTTTCCTAATTTTGTCTTCAGCCAGAATCTGGTTTATTCTCTCCTACAGTAGGCTATTGCTAATGGTATCCGTCCAATGGTTATTAAATATCTTGAGTAGACAATTGTGTAGAAATACTTGTACATTTTTGATGACAGTTGTGATAGTTTTCCTAGATTTAGATCCGTACAGTAGAACTTTCTCGACGTTCGTATTGAAGATTCTGACTTTGATATTGACTGACAGACAGTTGTTTCGAGTCAACTGCAGAAATACGACCCTTGGATTGTCAATCCTTGACTTAACGTCTGCATCAGATCCTCTCCGTTCATCGATGACGCCTCCTACGTACATGAAAAATTTCAAATCTTCCAGAATCGCTTCATCAAGTGTGATTGAATTGATGTTCTTTGTGGATGTTGCGTTTTCTTTTGTATATACTGAGACCTACTGAATTCACTTTTATTCAATACTGTTGTATGGTAATCACATCACAATCATCTTTTCTTTTGAATATTTCAATAATAATAATTATTATTTTTATTTAAACATAGAAATAACACCAAGATGTACAACACCTAATGACAAGTTCACATCATCTAACAAGGATACATTCAAAGAACTTTCAACAGATAAATCAAATGAAACAAATGTTAAAAAAATTCTTATTAATCGACAAGAAGGTCAAGGTATATTTCAAAGTCGACCAAAACTATTACGTACACCTGATTCTTCACCAACAGGAAATAAAAAGTTCACTAAACACAATAACAATACTACATATATGAATGATGTTGATGACGTTGATGATGATGACGATGATAACAGTTCAACTAATTTAAGAAAAGCAAGACAATCACCAGATTCCACTGTATCAAGTAGTACACATAATAAATCAATAATTGATAATAATCTACTATTCAATAATACTGAAATTGATTTACAATATTCTGATAATAAAAATAAACAAAAATGTAAGTTTTTTCATCATCATTTTATAATTAGTCAGAATAATTTCTAACTAATTATAATATGGTATGGCAATTTGAACTAATGTACGTATGTACGAAGTTCTACGTTATTACTGACTGACTGACTGACTGAGTCAGGATAATTCATCTAATCATATAGAAGTATATATAATCTATATTTTAGATAGTGGTTAGAGGTAATCGACAGGAAACCCTGGATTTGGGTTTCGTGCTACTTGGTCACTTGTCATCAAGGTGTACTTGTAATCTTGAGGGAACTGGTGCTCCCTGACAAATTTAATCCTGTGTCACACAGCTATCCTTTTGACTACCTCCAACTACCATCTAATCTCAACATAGTTCACGCAGTGTCGAGTGACCTAGACTAGTGACCACATTGCAACTTGATCGATAGCATTCGATTTGCAGTAAGATGAACTTGACACACATAACATTAATCATCACTCAGTGATCAATCAATTGTGAATCTATATTTTAGATTATTTATATATTATTCACTATGTTGAATAAGTTGATATTTCAGCATGTACGTGAACATTTGTCCGTATTATGATATATGTGTAGTCATTTAGTGATGATTGAATTCTGTCAGTCAAGTAGTAGTATAGTCGTTAACCTAAGTGATTTGATATTGCATTTATTATATGGTGTAGTATTTATGTTAATGATACAATAATGAAGTTAGTTGTTTGTTTGTCATTTATTTTAATAAATTAGGATTTGATACAAAGGAGTATCAATTCGGTGAGAATATAATTTATGGATGACCTTTGAGTGACGCTGAATTGACCTTGAGAGTGTTCACCTAATAACTAGGATCAAATAAGGGTTATAGGCCAGTGTGAGGGATGAAAATTATGATTTACAATTGATGGTTAGGGTTAATAATTAGATTTAGGGTTTTCATCACGAAGTGACATCAGCAATAATGCTAAAACTCTATTTAGCCAAACATATACTTACTTCCTAACGCCTGTTACTTCCAATGGAGCATAGGCCGCCGATCAGCATTCTCCAACCCACTCCCTCCTGGACCCTCCTTTCCAGTTCTATCCAATTTTTTTTCATTTTTCTCATGTCTTTCTGTTTCCGTTTCTCGGCGTAATGTGTTGTTTGGTCTTCCTCTCCTTCGTTGGACTTGAAAATTTCAAGTGCAGGCTTGCTCTGTGACGCAGTTGGGTGGTTTCCTCAATGTGTTTCTTATCCACTTTCAGCGCCTCCTCCAAATGGATGAGTGAATTTCGAAGCCAAAATCGCAGACCTGTTATCTCATACCTGATTGGTTCGTTCATAAATTATAGTCTCCCCAGATTTTGGGTAATAGATACAGCCTAATTAATTGATTACACAATTAACAGATGAACAACTATCGTGAAACAAAGTTTAATCAAATTAACAAACATCAAGCGATTGGTAGATCGCTCTAAAACTAGGCTTCTTAATAGTTTACACTCATCTGAAAAGTGTATTTTCAATCTTGGGACAACTGATGCTTATTGTAAGATCACACTTGTCGCTTACTATCACAGTTAAAAACTTTGTTAATCACTTATTCCGTTATTGAATGATGCTTTGTCTAAATAAGATATTTACATTGATTAATCATTTGATAGTAACAATAAGAATGTTTATCTAAATGTTAATGATGATTAAGTTCAATCAACCGAGTTACATTATGGTCAAAAGTTTGATCGATTGAAGACTGCACATTGTTTGTAATTATATCAATTAAAGTAATCAACAGGAAATCAACACAAATAACCCTATTAAAAATTAGTGTGTTAATCATTTTGTCTAGTTTGGTATGGCAAAGATTTCTAGACAAAAACGTGAACCCAGGAAGCGCATTTCATTCTATTTGGGACTCCCAGAGTGAACATCAATGCTGAGATGCAGGTACATCCAGCTGATGAGTCCCAAATAGGATGAAACGCGCGTGCTGGATTTCATTACTAACCACTGTCCATCTTAACTTATAAAGCTTAGGACCTAAGGTAATATCGAGGGCAGTGCGCAATGAATGTACAAATACCAACAAGAGACTGATCAATTGCAATCCTAAATGACAATGAGAAGATACAAGTAAAGAACACTATGTGAACATTTACCATTGCAGTCACTCAGTAAAAGCGTAGAACTTTGTCGTCTACGTACTTTTGGAGGTAACAATTTCCTCGTCTAAATTTACAGGGGTTGGACTTCTACCGGGAGGTTCACTTGTTGACTTAGATTATGCTGATGACATAGTTTTATTTGGTGCAGACACTGACAAAATGCAGTCTTCTGACTACTCTGAGCACCAATGCAAGCATGTTCGGGATGCGATTCTCTACTTCGAAATGCAAAATGTTGCTTCAGGATTGATTGTGTTGCATCGACACCCGAACTAATGATAGGGGGTGAAGTAATTGAGCGTGTGGATAGCTTCACTTATCTTGGGAGTCTCATCAGCCCTTGTCGATTGATGTGTGACGAAATCTCAGCACGGATACAGAGGAGTTAACTAGCTTTTACCAACACGCGTCATTTATGGCGTAGGCGAGATATCCGTCTATCAACCAAAGGACGTGTTTACTGCACAGCTGTTCGTTTCGTCCTACTTTATGACAGTGAAACATGGCCGGTAAGAGTAGAGGATATACGTAGGTTACTAGTATTCGATCATAAGTGTCTTCGAAACATTGCTCGTATATCATGGGACCATCGAGTAAGTAACGCAGTTGTTAGGAAACGGGTACTAGGTAAGGATGGCAAATCAATTGATGACGTAGTGAAACTTCATCAGTTGAGATGACTGGGACACGTGTTACGTATGCCCAACGACCGACTGCCTCGACGTGCGATGTTCAATGGTATAGGAGTATGTTGGAAGAAAACTAGGGGCGGCCAGACCAAACATGGCACAAGTCTATGAATTCCCTGACAAGTAGACTGAGTCATATTGGTAAGTGTAGACTACCTGGTTGAGGACCACGAGATGATAGCAACCGATGGTTAGAGACCCTGAATGATATGGCTCAAAATTATTTGCAATGGCGAAGGTGTATCCACTCTTTGTGGACTCCCAAATTCTAATCTTCTGAATTCTTCATGACCTTTTATTTTTCCTCTCTCCGAGTTTATTTCACTGTATTATACTCCTTGAATAACACCTTCAAACCCTAATTTTTCTGATTACAGCTTATAATTTTACTACATCTACCACTACGGGATTTGAATCGACAATTGTATATGTGTGTCAGTGTTGTATGGCAACACAAATAGATGTACGTACATCAGTTCGAGTTGCCATATCACATTAGCACAGAGATTCAATCGTCGATTCAAATCACAGTGGTACAAATAGTAAAAGTATAAGCAGTAATAGGAAAGATTAGGATTTGAAGATGTTGTTCAGAGAGTTTAATCCAGTGAAATAAATTTGAAAAGAGAAGAAAATATGGTACATGGAGAATTCAGAAAATTTGAATTTGGGGGAACACAAACAGTGGGTGCACCTGCGCCAGTGCAAACGATTTTGAGCCATGTCATTCAGGGTCTCTAACCATCGGTCGCCATCATCTCGTGGTCCCCAACCTGGTAGTCTACACCCACCAACGTGAATCAGTCCACTTGTTAGTGACTTCATGGATTTGTGCCAGATCTTGGTCTGGTCGCCCTTAGTTTTCTTCCAACATACTCTTATACCATAAAACATCGTTCGTCGGGTCAGTTGTTGGTTGGGCATATGTAACACGTGTCCCAGTCATCTCAACTGATGAAGTTTCACTACTAAATCAATTGATTCGCCATCTTTACCTTCGCACTATTTTTTTCTATTCAATATACCATATACAATACTATCTCCTTTTATTAATACTTGGTTTATTTCTATAGCAAATAAGAATGGTTCAACGTTAAGTGGCAATTGACCGGATAGACCATGAACTAAACAACTTTTTGCATTTCATTCAATATTAAACAATCACTATTGTTTATTATTATTGGAAAAGACAACAGTTAGTTTGTTTGTGTTTTCTTCTCTTTTTTATCAATACCAACTAATAGTTTTCAATATAATTCACCATTGGAATAATGAATAGAATAGTTGGATAGTTTTGTATGATTCTAGTTATTTGATTTCAATAAAAAGCATTTATGATTTTAATGTAAATATCATTTAGGTTTTTATTTTAATACATTTTCTTTCTGTTAAACTTCTCTGACAATATCGTATCAGGAGGGGTTTTATGGATATGTTATGGTAATTTCAGTATAATTGAGATCATAAGTCAAATGAAGCTACAAAACCATAGAAAACGTGGAAGTAATGAACAGACGTTTCGCCCGACTGTGGGACTCTTCAGTAGTGCACATCCACGACCCCACCTCTCGAGATTCGACCCAAAGACCTATCAGTCTCACGCGCGAGCTCTTAGCCTCCAAACCACTTGACCACCCGGCCGAAATCCAGCGGTGTTAATGTCTAACTTCAATTAATCCACGAAATTGCACCACCGTCTACCATCATCTTCAGAAAGTTGCTATCTCATAACAGACCCGATTGAACTCCATTGGTCACTTCCTCTGACTAGAACTCCAGGAAATCCATCTCGAAGCCAGTCACTAGTGAGGTTAACAGTTCGCATGCGAGGCCGATAGGTTCTGGGTTCGAATTTCGAGAGGTTGGATCGTTGATGTGCACTACTGAGAAATCCCACAATAGGAAGGGACGCCCATCTAGAGCTTCCAGGTTTTTCATGGTAATCTAGCTTAAATTAACTCATGACGTCAACCATTAAAATTAAGGTATATTGATTGAAAGGAATGCATACTTTACCATTATATACTGTAGAAAAACACGATTCTTTATATAATCATACGAGGTTATAGTATTGTTTGGTGGATCAGCAACTAGTAAAATATCTCCAAATATCAGAGGAAACTAGTTGTCCTTTGTTTATGTGCCTAATGTATATTATAGTCAATGTGTACAGACGCCTATTGATGACACTATTTTGCACCAGTCTCGAAATATGCTTAATCAATATGCAAATGTGCAGTTTTGAAAAAATATGTATTCCTGTGGTAACCTATGTATAGGTGTCCAACGGACAAGTGAGAAATGCCGGTTTGTGATATAAAATCATAGTCAGACCTCACATTGTAGTGTCTATTATTATGTGAAGCCTATATGGGTTGTCCTAGCTTCCGGACGGACCAGTTTCTTCATTCACATATTAAGTCACGCTTGATCGAGACATGTTGGCATACTTGTTTGCTCAACTTTGCATTCCCGCTTCTCATTCTTAATGTCTGTCAGAATAAACGAGTGTCTGAATTAAATTCATCCAACTCAATCCGTATTTGCTTTTTAATAACGCCGTTAAACAAATGGGATAAGCGTAGGTAATATACGGAGTTAGACGGAAAATTCATGTTCTTAACATATTCATACGTTCATCCAAATCAGAGTCAGACCAAACAACTGCTGAAACATCATTCATGAAGTATTGAACATGTTATTTGGGACGTCTGTAGTGAATGATCATATACTATCTACTGTGGTGATTCATTCGGAAAGAGAGTTAATTGTGGCTGCATTCAAACCTTATAAGGTATTCATATCTGGAAAACTAATAATGATTATCGAAGTTAGGCAGAGTTTCTAGCAGAAAGTCAGAGACTTTAGATCTTCAAGGTGCCTCTTTATCACACAACTACTCTTTGTTTACAAATTAAGAAAACTAGTTTATCTTTTTCCTTTCCACATCGTTTGGAGTTTGTTCTGAGCTTCACTCATCCCCATCTGATGATCGTTCGTCTTTTTTCGTTACCTTTACGTAATTCTAAATACCAACCCCTCCTCCCAGAATTTCCGTATTGGTCATACAAATATAGTGCGTTATCGATTAGTCGATAATCAACATAATCACTCCCCACACTAGGTATCTCATTCGTCATTGAGGCGCAGAATATCAGATGACTGTGATAAATCCTTATTTAGAAAATACACCATTCTATGCATAAACTTGGAAAACCTAAAATTACACTTTAAAGAATATGATTAGATAATTCCTGTTGTTTGGTTCAGAAACAGCACAAATCGTCCAATAAGACAATGAGAATTATGTAATAGCATAAACCAGTACATGGATTAGGAAAATGATTGCCTCATCAATCGTAATGTTGACTATCGCTATTAATGCAACTGCTTAATTTACAATGACAATCCAACCAACTCCTCACTATACGATAAACTGCTGACCAGAATATTCATTTCCTTGTCACATCAGAACACTAAGCAATGACCCATCTACTTTCTCTTTATAACAACGTCCAATTGATTTCAATCATTTTTCTGTTTCACAAATGTTTCAACCTACTTTTATCACAATTCATATGTGCATCCACTACATTGTGTTTCTACCAGACCGAAGTCTGCCTATATTGATGTAGCCATTATAATGGTCACATGTTTTTCGTATTTATTCAAATGTTTCGATAGCTACTTAGTGTAGAGCAGTCGTATAATGATTCAACCACATAGACACCGCCCGGTTTGGGCATTAGTATGCAAACATATACTTGATTATGGGGTCCCTCGTTAATGAAAGTCTAGTTTATATTACTTAGTGAGTCCTAACACACACAAGTACTCAGAGAGGGTTGCTGTTTTTCCTACTCCTACTTACTCAGGCTTTATGCATTGACTACAATCGCAACTTTTCAACACAAAATTTCCATCACACGAGTACCTTACGTGACAAGTAAGTGATTGCAGGTGATGCTCATCACCAAACATTTTCATTTAATGTATAAATAGGAACTATGAAGTACTGGGAATCTATCACTTCCTAGTGTGATATCCGTTACTAATAATTACCCACGACTTCGCTAAGGATCTATGGATCTCGCTGTGAGTGCCTCATTTTAAAAACAACAGAAATCGAAAGCTTCATATTGCTCCAATCAACTCGTGATTTGTCGAGAAAACCATACATCGTTATCCGTAATCACCGACTCTCTATCAACATGACTCAAACTCACTGGTCATAGATTTCTTCTGGAATTCGTTTCGAATTCACTAGTAAGAACAAGATAATGGTTTGCTTGAAATGTCCAATACTATGAGCCGAAACAGCTGTTCAGTGTTCCCTAGTTCTTCATGGCCCGTCGGTCTACTCCGGGTGACCGTGAATTTGACCATAAACGAAGGATGTTAAGTAATGAAACCAGGCAAAACTTGCGTAAGGACAGAGAAGCCTGGTGGTCGGAGCGTGCTAATGAGCTGGAAGCAGCAGCTGCATCTGGTAACTACCGGAAGCTCTTCCAACTCATCCGAGCAACTGGCAGCAAGAAGTCTGGTGTGAGTGAAACAGTCTGTGAGGATGACGGGATGCCAATCACTAACATCCATCGACGTTTTGGACGATGGGCAGAATTCTTCGAAGGGCAGTTCAACTGGCCTGCTGCTCCGACAACATCGGTCAGACTGTCCTGCCCTCCATGGCAGGTGACGACTGACCCACCAAATGAGACGGAAGTCCGCAAGGAACTCCAAATCTTGAAGCTCTACAAATCACCTGGCCCAGACGACTTGCCTCCGGCTCTTTTTAAAGATGGTGGTGACTTTCTGACTAAGGAACTGACGGCGTTGTTTACAAAAGTCTGGAAGCTAGAGAGTGTGACAACATCATGGAATGAGTCGATAGTTGTCCTTATCTTTAAAAAAGGTTCATATCGTTTATGTAACAACTATTGGGGGATAAGTCTACTTTTGATTGCGTCCAAGCTATTGGCTTCGGTCATACTTCGTAGGTTGTTCAAAACTCGAGAAAGATTGACACAAGAGAAGCAGGCTGGTTTTCGTTCTGGTCGATGATGTATTGATCATATCTTCACCCTCTGCCAAATGTTAGAACACCGCCATACTTATCAAAGGCCAACAATCGTAGTGTTTCTTGACATCAGGGCTGCCTTCGATTCGTTGGACACGACTGTTCTCTGAGATTGTCTATTGAAGAAGGCTGTGATATTCCCCTGGAAATTCCGTTGTCTCTGGGGGAAAATTCCAACCGCTTTATTCTAAATCCGAACTCACATCTGTAGTAACAGACGACCGGTCAGTTGACTTAATATGGTGAGGACAATGGATCTCAGAATATGTTAGCTTTTTGACCACCCATATCACAAATAAAGCCTCCTTTCAGGTTTCGGAATACTATTATTTTTCTTTACAAATTCGTTTCGAAATAAAATTCTTAGACTTCCTATCCGGCTTTACGGCTGCATTTTTCCTCTGGAGACGCGTCTGCTATGCGAATTACTTTTTGGTTGACGAAACCACCTTAGAAATGCTTCACTACTCAAGCACTGTTATGTGTTTCTTAGTGTATCCACGCTTGATTCCTATGTGAATTATTTACTAGAAGTCAGATGAAAAGGGGTGAATGATATTCGCGTGAGGTTTCAAATGAGTCTAAGACAAAACGGAACAGTGTCAACTAGTGATATTTTTGTTAAGATATTCATTTGAGAAAGTTCTTAAATCAGTGTGACATAGCTACTCATATCAGGTATGAAACTCTTGGCATCCACTGTGTAGACTAAGTAATTGATAGAGCCAAGTTAGAAAAATTGCTTTGCTGAATATACGGCAGATTTTGTGTAAAAAAAAGTGTCTTAGTAACTTAAGAAAATGTTCACTGATCAATGATTGTGCATTGGCACAAACAGAATTACTAAGCAACAATTGAACTGTAGAGTATTCATTATACACTTCAATCTCGACAGCTAATGTTTTTAGTTTGCAGCATTCGTTTTCTACCGAATAATAATCACTCCTCGATTGCATACCATGATACAGCTTTGTTTTAATTTGCTACATTAGTTGTACTAGTGGCTGTGACAGGTCCGATTTACAATCCTAATGTGATCGGTTACAGTTTATTGGAAATGGGTAGAGAATCGTTTGTTACCCTTGCAACAAATGATGAATACTGTGTGGGTGCACTTGTTTTAGCAGCGTCCTTAAAACAATCAGAAACGTCTAAAGAGCTTACTATTCTTGTAACACCTGGTCTCTCATCACAGATGAGGTAAGTTGTGACACATATATTTACTGACTTTTAAAGACAACTGCTCTGCAGCACTTATGATAATGTAATTGAAGTACAACCAGTTATAACCAAAGGCTGGAGTCAGCCTGTTATTGGTGGTAGAACAGAGCTCATTGAAACATTCACAAAAATTCAGGTTTGGTGTCTTATTCAGTTTACCAAAGTTGTATTTATGGATGCTGATACTCTGGTAAGGCTTTAAAAGTTTTTGTCATTCAAGCCAAATAGATTTCCCATAATTGTTTCCTAAATACATAAAGGTTTCACGTTTTGCAGGCGGAAGTCGCCATCAAGTTGTTTAGTTTCAGTAGTAAAGATATTAGATCAACTGACTTCCATTAAACCCTATACTATATCACGTTTAACACTGGCTTTGTGCTTAAGGTTTTTAATGATAAAAATGATGTCACTTGTCTGACTAAGCAGTTCCAGTATCTGGTCACTCGTTAGGACATAGAGGATTCGATACTGAATTATTTCAGCGTAGTGCTTAACTCTTTCTAGGGTTGTCTCCTTAGTATATTCTCCTACAAAAAGCAAAAATAGTATGTTAGCCGAGAGTCTAAGCATCCAAAGAACCTCTTGTGTTTCATAATTATTGAAATAGACCTAAGCATTTTTATTATCCCTGCTGGAACCAAGCTGGTAAACGATCTTCTTATACACCTAGGTATATCTCTATTTTTGGCAGACTTTGATAACATCAGCGAGAACTTGTTCGTCAACTTTTCAGACAAACCGTATTCGATTTACACCTTGCACGGTCCATATTGTTAAACAGATAGGAATCATTTATTTGGTCAGTTAATTTTATCTTTCTCCAAAGACCTACAGAAGACCAACCAAGAGTTTTGTGGTCTTGAAAACTATGTGTAATTTCTAGTTGTACCCCGTTTGACATCGGGCTTTCTAACTTTCATTTTACTTTACTCCATATACAATTGTCAGACATATTCCATCTTTAATACAGAGATGTCTTGACATTTGTTGATTGGTATTTTACACGGTAAAACTAAAAATTGTCTTTATGTTCGTATCCCCTTAATCAAACGTCTCTTATGTATACCATATACGTTCAAAGGTGATATATTAGAATCAGACAGCCGTGTCTACTCAAAAGGTGAAAGGTGGCCTCATCGATAGTAATAATTTCAGAATAATATGAAACGAATCACAAGTGCTTCTGCCTAAAATGAGAAAAAAATCAGATAAAAAACTAGTTATTTTTCCAGAACGTTTCACTTTGGTTGATTAATAGTGAGTTTTCTAATGAATCCAGGTTTTACAGAACGTTGATGAATTGTTCAACAGATCTGAGTTTACTGCGGCACCTGATCCTCTATGGCCAGACTGTTTTAATGCTGGTGTCTTTATATTAGAGCCTTCTATGGACACATACAACGGTCTTCTACGAATGTTGTTTGACTCTGGGAGTTTTGATGGAAGAGAACAAGTAAGTTCACAAGATTTATATTTGATTAAGACTTCTTAATATAGTAATACGTGTTGTTAAGTGAGATTCGAATACGGATCTCAGCAAAAGGCTACACATATGAAGTAGCATTCCGATTCCTTGGGTTTATGAACTCAAATAATAAGAATGTTTTTTACACAGCTAGTTTGTTTAATACCCATAAGCACCATGCATAACATAACTACTGAATTCCAATTATTTATTAGTTAATCATTTTATATATGTTTGTAAACAGTACTGTTTATCTAGTGTCTTGTGAATAACCTTATTTTCACGCTATTAATAAGAAAATTGTTTCAAAAGTTTAAACAGATAGAATAAGTGTAATTCAAGGTAAAAAAAAGTCGAATGATATGGAAAATTGAAACGGCTATGTCAATAATTATATGTCTGACCATTAAAAGATTGTTGCATTTTATAAATTCCCGAAGAAAAATACAGATGTCTAGGTATGAGTGTTATTTAAATTATATTTTATTAGTAAAATAATATTCAATGATAATATTCATTCTTATTGGTATTTTAATAGGGTTTACTGAATACGTATTTTTCCAACTGGTTAGAAGGAGATATATCACATAGACTACCTTGTATATACAACTGTATTTGTCGTATATCAGATGACACAAGTTTTGAATTTTATACAAGCAGATCCGCTTGGGTTCAGTTTGGCGGATCTGTTCGAGTTGTGCATTTTGCTGGTCCAATTAAACCTTGGCATAAAACATCCGCGGCTAAAACATGCAGTCAAGCTGCTTTTTGCACATTCTTTAATACTGATAAAAATAGACGATCAATATGTCGTGTAGCTGGTATGCTGGCCTACTGGTGGTCATTATTTCTAATTCTTGTACGACCAAAACTTTATCCTGATATGGTAAGTAGAGAAAATTATTTATTTGCTTTTTCCAACCTGTCCGTTTAATGCAAACATTTATGAAAACAGTAGTTTTTCTGTTTATCACTACTATTCAGAACTAGTGGGTTAGTGGGTCATCAATAGAGATTAATACAACTATGATTAAGAGTTTAATTGAGCAGAACGAATTCACTTTTTTAATAAGGTTATCAATTAATCTTACTGTAAACAATGATTATCAAATTAGTGTACATCCGTAAAATTTACCATCATCTCTTTGATTCAATTTGAGTTTTTGCTTTGATTGAATTCATTTTAATAAATAATGAAATTTCCAGATATACAGTTGGTTTTTTGAAAATTGTCGGATCAGTTTATAACAAAATGTATGGACAGCTTGATAAACCAGAAAAAAATAGGAAAACTGTGGAGAATGATGCTTGGATAAATAATTGATCAGACAAACAGTACTGACTACAAGTAAAAATGTTTTGAAATCTAAAAATGACAGATATAAGTCGCACAATTTGGCTGCGTAGTATTAATTACGTGAAACAGGCGAAAGATCAGAGATACAGGACTTCACTCAAATGACTGCACTGCACGTCTTTCTCGTTTTATCTTTAAAATGACTTCACTTCTTATTATCTAGATTATCAATTTTTGTCGCTATCTTTCTATAACATTTTGAAACCAGATAATGTTCTGTCATAGTATCAAACATCCTTAGTTATGCAATGATTGTTCTAATACTTAACAATCCAGTCTATCATATTCTGTTAGATAAAGTTTGTTATAAGACACATGGTCTTTTAAGTCCATTTAAGAAAAATTTGAGTGTTTGAGTTGATTTTTGGATATACTAGTTGTAAGATATCTACCGAGAAATAGCTTTAGAACAAGAAATAATTTATTTCTATTCGTTACCACAACGACAACGACATCAGTTTTGTTACGATAGTCTTGTTCAATATAATTGAACAGTTCCCAGATATTTATCTGACATTCTCTAGCTTAGATGTGTCATAGAATTCATGAGACATTTAGTTGTGGTGTCGTACACGTGGTTATTCTATATCTACTAGACGCAGTCATTAAGGATTAAGGACATTTATAACTAGGGATTTTCTAGTAATTTTTTCAGTATGTATAAATATATTGCACTCTGTAGTAGGCATGAAAAAATAAGATCGTTAACTTCACTAACACCATACCGTTATATATAACAGTTTTATTAATGACCTAAACAATATATAACCCATATGTTATGAGCATGCTTGATTTTTATTTTTCATTATTTATTTACTACAATGTGATTGAATACTGACATTGTATGTTTTCCCTAAAACCTTAATGTCGTCATCTTTATTTGCATGATTGTTTTAGAATTTAGTTAAACATGAAAAATTTGTACATAAAATACAGTCTACATCTTTTTTTACACAATTCAGTCCTATTGGCTAATGCATGACAAAATATTTATCAATGATAGAGGTAATTTCAATGATGGTCTAACGTCGGTCAGTTCATGATCTCAATCAATAACTTAATAATCTCCACAACCCCATAGTGATAATTACCATATGCTTGCTAGTGACTAGGTTCGCAAGGGAATTCTCGGAGTTCTGGAGCTAATCCATGTCGGATAAAGACATGTATCTACCTCAGTACAATGGAAGGCGGTTGCGTAATCTTGTGAATTGGTTGAGGTTAGACATGGAATAACGACTGGCTCAGTGGTTTAGGGAATGAGCGTTTGCACGCAAGACAGGAGACCCTGGGTTCGAATCCCGGGAGGCGGGATCGTGGATGCACACTGCCGAGGAATTCCACGATAAGACGAAACGACCGTTCAGTGCTTCCAGGTTTTAAATAGTGGTCTAAAATCAATCGGTTCATGATCTCAATCAAAAACATAATAATCTTCACAAACCCATACTAAAAATATTTCACTGTTGGATGATTTTAAAAAAATGGATTGTCTACTAGCCTACAGTGACGGTTTATCTTTCGAATGCCATTCTCAATCAGATGTTATATTTGGCTAAACTATGATTTTACGTAAACGAATGATACCAATCAATATTAGGTCTTGGTCATCACTGGACATTTTAGAATTCTGTCACAAAAGTTATCATCATGGGCTGACATTAACATGCATGAAATAGTCAAAAATCTCACTTTAAATTATAATGGTCACTGATTGTGTTATGCTGAATGACAATGAACAGCTCTCAAATAAAAAAAATATACATATAAAAAGGAAATAAGACTGTCAAACGTTGACTATATTACCGAGTCGTCCACACAGTAATAAACGTAGGAAGGATTGGTTGGATTAAGTATTTAATTTCACAAAATTTGAATGTCTTAATTGTAAAACGAAAAATCAATAGTGACTAGCTTCAAGTTGGATTTTCTGAAATTCTAGTCGGAGTCCGTGACCAGTGGAGTCCAATCCATGTTGTGTAGAGACAGTTAACCACCTAAGACAATGAATGGAAGGTTGAACAAGATCATGGATCGATTAAAGTTAGGCATTAACACCACCTGGATAATGGCTCAATGTTTTACAAGTTAAGCATTCACACGCAAAACCGAAGGTTCTATGTTAAATTCCTATGTACAAAATCGTAAATATATACTGCTGAATAGTCCTATAATGAAACGAAACATCTGTTCAGTGTTTCCAGGTTTTCAATAGTGATCTAGCTTAGGTCAATTCATGAATTCAATTATTAAAATTATTGCAATCTCCACAAATCCCCCAGCCATTCGTCCGAATAATTATATATTTAAGTATTTGATAAAATTGACTTTTTTGTAATGTGGTTTCTTATCTTTTTAATTTGTCTTTTGGTGATATATAAATATATCCATATTCAATGTCAACAGTGATTCATTTTAGGTTTTGTTTAAATTGATGAATATAATTCAATGAACAAATGATGTGATATTATGAGTTGGTTGACTTAATCCCAACATTACATAGATATGTACTATTGTAATACGTATATATACATTACTTAATTACCTACACTTGTTATTCCTAGTGGAGAAAAGGCCGCCAATCAACATTCTCCAACCCACTCTGCCTTGGGACTTCCTTCACAGTTCTATCCAATTTTTGTTCATTTTCCTCATGTCTGTCTCTATTTCTCATCGTAACATGTTCTTTGGTCTTTCTCTTTTCCTTTGGCCTTGAGGACTCCATGTGAGGGCTTGCAACCCTCCCCGTTTGTCCGGGTTTGGGACCGGCAGTAGAATCAGAGGGGCTCCAGACGGATATATATATATATAGAAATAGTTAAATGGTATATTCCAACTATAGATGACCATCTTTATTGCTTGACTATTATTAACATGAATAAATAATCTAATTGATAATTAGTATAGGTAAGTTATTAGAATAGGGATATACTAATTAATGATGAATTATTCACCATCATGTTATTTGTATATACATATAATGCAATTCAATATAATACAATACATTCTAACTATTATTTTATAATTTTTCTTCTTACATATTCATTTAATCATAAAACTAAATGTATGTGGATAAAATTTATTGTGTCGGTGATTTGCTTGTTGCTGTTGCTGTTTTTGTTGTTGTTGTTGTTATCATCGTTGTGTTTTGGCTTTTCACTCTTTTGCTTTTTTCTTCATCTTTCTCTTTCTCTCATTCTGATTATTATGTAATCATGTAATATACAATTTGGTTACTTTTTGCTTGATTCAAATTAAATTTAATTCATTCCTATTTTTATTGCCTGTGATTTGCACAATTCTGTCACACCTACATATATATATATGTGAAATGTACACTTAGTATTTAAGTCACATTTCATTGGATAGTCTAAGAAAATATGATCAAATTGAAGATTCATTCCATAGCTGTCATGATAAGTTCCATGTATTTACTAATGAAAATCGTGATACTCATCATAAAAACTCGTTTATTCCGATCAATCATTCTCCTCATGAAGAATATATTGATAAAGTGAGTAGAAGAAATCATTCTTTATTAACAACACTAGAAGACAATTTAAAATTACCTTATCATCCAGAATTTCATGATACTAATTGGGATTATTTATATAGAGGACAACGAATTGATGAAAGTAATAGATATGTTGAACATCATCAAACATGTATTGAAACACCACTACTACCACCACCACCACCACCACAATTTAATCTTTCATTATCTGGTGTAAACTATTGTCGAGAAGAGGATACTATGAAAAATTCATCTCATGAAGATCATTACCATGATAATGAACATGAATATCAACAAAAAGAAATAAGTCAAAAGTTGAATGAAAAACACTCTAATCATAATGTAAATCATCAATCTAATCATTATAATGATCAAGAAGAAGTTCATGAGCATCATTTTGAAAAGAATCCATTGAATATTATACAACATCATGATACAACAGAACAAAATAATCAACATTATGAAAGTGATATCGTGAAGAATGATTTTCACCATAAGACAGAACTTTTAAGTCAAGAATCAAAATCAAATAATACTCAGACAATACCAGAACAGCCATTACCTATATCAAATGCAAACGTATCTCCTATAAATTCTATACAATCTGAATCAATAGAAAAATCTAAATCATCATTCAACTATTCATTAAATTGTCATAAATGTTATGATAAATTAATTAAAGAATATCAACGATTATTATGTCCTATGAAAGTGAAAAAATTATCTTTTGATTCTAATATAAAACCTCGACAAGTATTTAAAAAACATCGACATTACAGTTTAGGAAGTTCATTCAAGTCTACAATTAAAACTTTTTATCCAATTAAAATAGATTGTAGAAAACTTAATAAAACATCATCATTAACAGATGTAGTAAATAAGAAGTTAATTAAGAATGATTCTCCAGATTTCTTCATAACTTGTAATACACTTCCTAATAATATGGATCTTGGCATAGAACATTACAATAGGGTTCCTATTAAGAATATTGATTTTGAAACGAATTATAAACATCAAAACATTAATAATAGATTATCAATGATTCAATTCAATCAAACAATTGAATTGAATAATAAATTAAGCAATCCATTTCGTGGTTTAGATATTGCTTATTTGGACAGTAAACAAGTTGATCACACTATCACTACTACTACGACTTCGACGACGACGACGACTACTACCATTACTACTTCTAGCAAGAGGAAACCTCATGGTCATAACAATAAATCATGCTTATATAATGAAGTGGATTTAAGAAGAAAAAGGAACAATCTATTCTCTTCACAGTTTAAACAAAGTTATAGTGCTGATAATATAATACAACTTGATTATAATACAAAGATAATCAATTCTCAATCAACCGATTATTTGAATCAATCAAAGTCAAAACGATTATCATCAATATATGATAATAACAATAATCTACAATCCAATTCTATGAAATTAGATCAAAATACATGGCAATTAAAAGTAAAACGTAAAATAAAACATGGATATCCATGGAAAATCTATGAAAATCAATTTATCAACAATAACAAACTATCAACATCATCATCAACACCATCATTCAATGTAACTAAAGCACAACACAAATCTACTTCTTATCATCATAGAATGATTGCGGTAAACACCTTATATGTGTACATAACTATTATGTAAATCATCTTATATGGTTCAGTTTTGTTTGTTTGTTTGTTTGGTTGGTTGGTTGGCTGGTTTATTCTTCTTTTGCATGATTACACTAATACATGCATGCTATGTAGATTAATGTTTTGGTGTACAAAAATTTAAAAACACTAATTTCTTAATCATATTGATTTTATATGATTATAATATCATTCTTCCAAATCATGGCTTTTTTCTTAATCCGAAACTTCCAGTTTTATAAATGATTATCTCTTTATGAATTCAATGATACTTAATTGTTAATTGTTTTCCAGTTTGTATTGATATTCGTTCTTGTTCTTTTTGTTGTTGTTGTTGTTGATTAGATAGGAAGATTGGTCATTGTCATATTAGAAAAAAAATTCATTTCTGTCTCATAAATTTACGAACTATTAACTATGCAGAAATAAATTTTACTGACAAAAATAACAGTAGCAGCAACAATTTGAAAGACTCTCCTGGTCTCTCACATTGTACGAGCATTCTATGTATCAAAATTAATAGTTGCTTTGGTTGTTAGAAGAGGTATCAGCCTCGCGACATCTGAAGGAACCTGGCTTTTACCATGAGGTGTCATAACTCTTCTAAATGAAGAACTTCTAACTCTTAAAGCAGGGTTTAAATGATTTGAATTATTTTTTCTGGTTAGTGTTTTTTTAGCGAGTTATTTTTCTACGGGATGGGGTCGCTGGTCCCATGTCCAACCTTCCTCCTTCATCCGGGCTTGGGACCGGCAGTAGCCCAAGAGGGGCTCCAGGCGGAGTTGAACTAACTTATAAGCGTAAAGTAAAATATGAAAGAAGAATAAAAATTGATCAGCTATTTTGTGTTTCCATTTAATTATTTATTTATGAGTTATTACTAAACAAACTCAGGTTACATTCTAGTCACTAGATCTGAACATGTTTTAGTTCTAATCCCTTAAGTGAATACTGTTAGGATATTGTGTCCACAATACTGAAATAACTCCCTAACAATAACTTGACTTTAGTCTATGCTCATCTTTTTTTTAAAATCAAATACAGTTAACATAACTTTTTTTTTAGTAAAGCTTAGTTGAAAAATATTTGTTTAGATTAAATCAATCAGTTTAATTCCTTGTGAATTGGCTTTCATCATTAGTTTTCTAGCTTATTCATAGTTTGTAATTGATTGCTCTGTTGTCAATTAATCACATTTATATGTGTGTTTAGTGTAGAAAGTAGTTAGTATATCCTATTCCTTTCATATGTTGCTATCTATGCCCCCTCCCTACCCCCTGTTTTTCACACAAAATAAACAAATAATCGTAACTGTATTTAAAAGATACACAATTTTCCTCTTAATAACTATTTAACTAAATATGTTTTGTTGTTTTCTTTCTTTTTTTTTCTTTTTTTTTCGTTTTACTTTTTCTTTATAAATGAGAAGACTGGAATAGCTGGTGATTTAGCTAATATTGATTATGGTAAACAATTATGCTCATATCATGCACAATTAGAAATTGCTAGTAATGAACGAATGTATGCATGGGAACGTGGTGAAATTGATTATACTGGAAAAGATCGTTTTATAAATATTTTAAATAAATTATGCACAACATTACGTGATATTGGCGGTGAAACAAATCTACCCATTGGTACAGATATCATGAAATAATCAAATTATAAAAAAAGGTTTTTTAATAAAATGTATATATATATATATAAATATATATTTGTCAACTTGAATTTCTCCATTAACTATTTCGTTTATATACTACTAATAATAATCAGTAGTTTTATGAGTAATCTATTTTATTTTTCTTTTCATATTCATCAATTGAAAGTCATTCATTATCTTTATACTTTATGATAAGTATTAGTTTATTATGAGCTTGATCGATTTATTTATTTCCCTTTTTTTCTTTTTTCTTTCTCTTTTCTCTTTTCTTTTTTCTTTCTTTTAATACGAGCTATATTATCACTTAGGTAATTTTTGTTTCGTTCACCTTCTCAGGTTTCTTATTACACATGAATTATACTAACAATACTAATGATTATTATTTAACTACCTATTGAATATTGGAATCTTACATGACAAAACCATGTAAAAAGATGATTGCCACTGTTGTTATTTTCTTTTCTAATCATTGACCTAATTCATGTCATTTCAACAATACTGTCACCTTTAGCATATATATACTGTTGAATGATTTGTATATTATAACTGTTTATCGAATATATTAATGTTAAATAGAATAACCGTTTATTCTTTGATCGTAAAAAACAAAACAAATAAGGTTGTTTTATATTTGTTACTAAGAGGGAGAGAAAAAAAACAAAAAATAAAGAAATTTTTTGATTTCGTTTCATTTAATGGAAATCAATAAATATTCCCATGTATTAGATTAATCCCAAATGTGATTTTTGGTAATCTGATATTATTCTTTTCAAAAAATGTAACCCTATTGTTTGATGAATAGATGATGTAATGTAATTTGTTTTTTTTAAAATAAAAGATCTAAGTTATGTAATCATATATGACATGAAAATAATTTTTTAAAATAAAAGAAAAATACAGTTTTTTTATTTTTGAAAATGGTTATATTCCAAATATGATGGATGTTATATTATCAGAGGGGGGTGTTTTGCGGCTATTCTAGTAACATTTAATTGTTGAGATTATAAGCTAGACTACCGTGGAAAATCTCGAAGAACTGGATTGTAATTTCGTTCTAATACGGGACAAGTCAGTAGTAAGCATCCGCTATCCGACCAGTGGGATTTGAACTCATGAATTGTCAGTCTCGCCTGCGAACGTTTCACTTCTAAACCAATGAGCTGGCCGATATCCAACAGTGTCAATGTCTAATTTCAACTAATTCACGAAATTGAGCGACACATTCATCATTGACTTCAGTCAATTACTATATCACAACAAACCCGGTTGAACTCCACTGGTCACAGCTTCTCACTAGAATTCCATGAAATACTTCTTGAAACCAGTCATTAGTGAGCATATGTTGACAAATATCAGGAGGTGTTTTTGTGGATATTCTAGTTGAGATCATTAGTCAATTGAAGCTAGACCACCATGGAATTGAGCGAAATATCCATCGCATGTTATATTATCATTCGTTCCTTAATTATGAAACACTGGTACTCTGAAGTATAGAAGAAGTTTAATTATGATAATGTTTGTTAATGAAATTAAAACTATTATTGTCATCCGTAAAGCTATTTTTATAATTTAAACAAATTTGCCTGAATCAATATATAGTATTCATGAAAGTTGTTAACTATCAGTGTTATTTAATGAGGGTAGTCAAGTACATATCATTTTAACTACAATCAATGATTTTTGTATATTTGTTAAATGGCTAGAAGTGGAATGCAGGACAAATAATTCTTCTATTTCGGAACTTGATAACTAGATATTCTCGTATCCCAATGTCGATATTCACAGCGAAATTCAAATTTAGTACATCCCTTTTTGGAACCCATATGCGTTATCAAGGTATTGATGTATGATATTTAGAATCCTGCGTTTCAAAAATTGTTAGTTCCTAGTATACTTATCTGAAAACAGTGATAATATTAAAAGTTCTTCAGATAACTGGAGAAAAAATATATTATTGATGGTCATCTACTGTGTATCTATTAACAGAAATCCTGGTACTCTGAGACCCGTTTGCTACGAACACCTTATATGACAAAGATTAACTACGCCACTGTAAAATATTTTTAACTCTTTGATGAACTGCATTTGGCATCAGTATCTGTTGTTTTAAGCTTTCCGATTCAATATATTTAGTCTCAAACTGTGAAAGTAGTTGACTAGGGTTCACATTTAAGAGTATGTAGTAGGTGCCTTAAGATTCAAGGTATACCTTACTGACGAATGCCAACTAAAACAAAACCTAGGTCGAAAAAGGCTTCCTGTTGAATGTCATTAACCACCAAACATTGCTGGTCGTTCGAAATCGATGAGTAACAAAAATAAATTCAGTATTTATGTTCCATGGTTTCACTCATCAATAGGGCATCTTAAGGGGAGTGATAGTACCTGTTGGATTCGAACACCCATGCCGTGATATTGATTCACTCAAACTGTTGGATATGCTACAAAGTAACTAATAGGATTTAGCCCGTACTAAAGACCAGACAGACATAACATTACTTGCTACCTATTGATTATTTAATGCAAATGTCTTTTCTATTGTTCTAGATAGTGAAACTGACTGAATGTTTTATCAATATAAATGTGATTCACTTGGGAATAAAAATTTTTTTTAATGTGTTGAACTAATTCCACTTTAGCCTATCAATGATTATTTTCATTCTACATATATAAAATCTACAATTTCGTTTCAGTAGTTCATAGTAGCATTTACGATAGACTAATACTTTAAACAAGAGACTGATCAATTACAGTCCTAAATAACTATGGGAAGATACCAGTAAACACCATCAAGTGAATTTAGAACTACAGACCATTGCACAAGAAGGTGGCTATTAGGATTTAGTAGCTAAGTGGATAACTGATGTCAACAGAGAAACAAAAATCCTTGATAAACTAAGGAAGCTATTTTTAGGGACTTTATTCCATTTTATTCTAAGCTTGTAAAATATCAACATTTATTTTTATTCCTAGTCTATTCTACAGAACATAAGCTTTCGTTTGATGTATGACTCACTGTCATAGCCCTTTTTGTTCCATAGCTATTGTCGTTTAAACGTTATATGTTGTACTCTATTTTCTGCATTAATCTCCAGTTTTAGACATAATTTATTTTCCCAATCGTTGTGCGTTGTGGTCTGGTTAGTGTTCTATTTATTCATGTATCTTTTTACGCTGATCTGAAGTCGGGAATCAGATCGGAATTGAGAATAAATGAAGTAGTGTTCCAGTTGGCTTGTCTTCTCTCATTCGTGTGCATGTCAGCTAATCAATTGATAGAATAGTTTCCTTCTCTCTACTCTGCTTCGAACTCACGTATACTAGCCCCAAGGTTAAGCCGATCAACCTATCGCATCTAGGTTTTAATCTAGATAAGACAAGTATCTTCAGCACTAAAAGTGGGTAGACAACTCAAGGACGTAACAATAACGCGATGGGGTTTGAAGTGAACGATACTGGGTTCGAGTCCCAGAGTAGACATCAACTCTGAGATTCAGGTACATCTAACTGACGAGTCCCAAATAGGACAAAACACGTGTCCTGGATTCTACTGCTAGCTACTATCCATATTTGTTTAGAAAGCTTGTGACCTAAGGCAATATCGAGACAGTCCGCACAGAATGCACATATGCCAACAAGAGATTGATCAATTGCAGTCCTAAATGATGATGATAATAATAATAATACTTACTATTCATTAACCAGTAATCAAAGTGGTTTTATTTACTTCTTGTTTAAAATCTGTCAACCAAATTATGATCAATCATGAAATGTTATCAACAAAAAAGTATTACTTGCTTACGCCTGTTACTCCCCGTGAAGGAGCGTCCGCCGCTCACCAGCATACTCCATCCAACCCTGTCCTGGTCAATCCTTTCCAGCTCTTTCTAGTTGCAATTCATCTTCTTCATATCTGATTCTATTTCCCAGTGTGATGTATTCTTTGTCATTCCTCTTTTCCGTTTCCCTTCAGGATTCCAAGTTACGGATTGTCTCGTGATGTGGTTTTATGATTTGCGTAATGTATGTCCTATACAACTCCACTTTCTTCAGCGGAAAGCTGGTTTGTTCTCTCCCAGAGAAGGCTGTTACTGATGGTATCCAACCAATGGATGTTGAGTATCTTGCCTAGACAACCATTTATAAATACTTGTACCTTCTTGATGGTGGTTGTACTAGCTCTCCAAGTATCCGCTCCGTACAGTAGGACTGCCTTGACGTTTGTATTGAAGATTCTGACTTTGATATTGGTTGAAAGTTGTTTTCAGTTTCATATATTCTTCAATTGTAAGAATGCGACCCTTGCTTTGCCAATCCTTGCCTTTACGTCTGAATCTGAACCTCCTTGTTCATTGATGATGCTTCCCAGGTATGTGAAGGATTCCACATCTTCCAGAGTTTCTCCATCAAGTGTGATTGGATTGGTATTCTCTTTGTTGTATTTGAGGATCTTTGTTTTCCCCATGTGTATGTTGAGGCCTACTGATGCAGATACTGCTGCTACACCGGCTGTCTTTATCTGAATTTGTCCGTGTGTATGCGATAGGAGAGCTAGGTCATCTGCGAAGTCCAAATCGTCTAATTGATTCTGAGCTGTCCATTGTATGTCGTGTTTTCCCTCAGATGTCGAGGTCTTCATAATCCAGTCGACCACCAGAAGAAAGAGGAAGGGAGAGAGTAAACAGCCTTGTTTGACTCCGGTCCTTACTTGGAATGCGTTTGTCAGCTATCCTCCATGCACGACTTTGCACTGTAGTCCGTCATATGAGTTCCGGATAATGTTGTCAGCAATCATCTCAGGAACTCCGTAGTGTCGAAGAAGTTTCTACACTGTCAAATGCCTTTTCATAATCAATGAAGTTGATGTACAGTGACGAGTTCCACTCAACGGATTGTTCGACGATAATCCGTAGTGTTGCAATTTGGTCTGTGCGCGACCAATTCTTACGGAATCCAGCTTGTTGATCTCGATGTTGGGCGTCTACTGCGTCTTTCATCTGGTTCAGCAACACTCTGTTAAAGACTTTCCTTGGTATTGACAGTAGTGTAATGCCTCTGTAGGTTTCACAGTTGCTCAGATCTTCTTTCTTTGGAATCTTGACGAGATATCCTTCTTTCTAGTCGATCAGCATTGAACAATTAAAATATTATAAACGAATATGAAGTTAATAAAATATATTATATAATCATTTATGAATATATCTTATGATTAATTAATATTAGTTGACCTAACAAATTATGATAATGTTTGTTTTATATAGTTTATTCAATGTTTCAATTACATCTTTGACCTTATTTAATGAACTTTGTATTGAATTATTTATTCATTTCATTGTACAATAACAATATATTAGATTATACTAAATGTATTTAGATCAACTTTGAAATCATAATCCTAATTAGATTGTCATTGTTGTGGTTGTTGTTGTTGAAATGTCTAAACATAGTTAAAGGTGTTAGATTATTCATTTATAAATGGAATTTTGTTCTATGATCTGAATAGTTTGATTATGGTGCTTTCATTATTCTTTTGAATGACATCATTCACAGTATAAATTAGAACTAATGAAAGGTCTCTAAAATGTCAATTAAGATAGTGAGTACTAGAATCTGAAGGAAATATCTGTCAGTCAGTCAGTCAGCTACAATGTAGGACCAGGCATCGGTCCAAGTTGCTACATCTCATTAGCACAATAACATGAACACCAAATTCATAGAAGTAGTGAATTCAATGATGGTAATATATAAAAGAAAGATTGCATATGACGACATAGTACAGGAAGAAACTATTAGTTGGTAGAAAGATATAAAGCAATATTAATCTCACAGTTTAAGCGAAGGCAGAGAGTGTATACGCCTATCCCATTGTGATCGATTCTGAGCCATGTCACCCACAGTCTCTAACCATTAGTTAGGATCTCAACCAAGTAGGCTACATCTACCAACATGGCTTAGACTGGAAGTTAGTGACTTTACGGAATGATGCCACGTTTTTTTAGCCAACTTTGACTTTCTTCTAACCATCCACAACACTAGTCAGTTTTGCGCGTCGTGGTAATCGATGTTTAAGCATACGTAAAATGTGGCCCGACCATTTCAGTCGATGATAATATACAACCTCATTAGTGGATATCTCGCCTTCACCATAGGTGACGTAAGTTGATAAATGTTAAACGAGCATTTCTAATCCGTTCTGAGATTTCGTCAGACACCAACCCATTTCGGCTGATCAAACTTCTAAGATAAGTGAAGTTGTCAACGCGTTCGTCTACTTCACTCCCTATCCTTGGTACAGGTGTTGACGCAGGCCAGTTCCGAAGCAACAAATTACATTTAAAGGGGGAGAAGTGCATATCAAGCATTCTGACATTGTTGTTCAGTGCTAGCCTAACCCTCTACATTTTATCAGCGTCTTCACCAAACAGGACTATATCACCTGCGTAATCTAAGTCAATAAGTGGACTTCCTGGTAGCAGATCAATTCCTTAAAATTCAGTCGACGAGATCGTTGTGCTGGTTGTCTGAGAGAGACACTTTACTGTTGTCACACCTCTGTATAGTCAGGAGTATGACTTCACCCTCGAACCTTGAGATTGCTGCTTTTAGTCTTACCGCTCTTCAACCGACCTGTCTGGCATGGTAGAACCTTTAGGAACGATGGTTCCAACCAGTACAGCTCTAGTGGTTCACTACAATAGGAGAGGCAGATTACCATGTGAAGGTAAACAGCTACGGTCGAGAAAAACTTCATCAACAAATTACTGTAAAATGATAGATAATTCGTAATCTTCGACAAAAAAGATAATTGTTCATAAATGAAAACTTATCATCTAACAGTTCGGTATTAAACAAATGAATGAATCTCTGTTAGTAAAATATCTATCATTTCCTAGGGTTTATTGATTTTAAAGGGTTATTCACATGATATCAGTCTACAATCAATAATCATTTTTATATACAACTCATTTCTATAAACTGTCCCCTCACAGTACTATTCTAGTTGATTAGTAATTAAGTTCAGTTTTCAATTGCTTATATCGTTACACTGTCAATTTTGATTTATCCTAAACTATTTTGATATTGTTTTCATCTATATAGTTGCGATATAAGATCTTTAATGTATCATTGCATAGTTCTTGTGTACTATTTCAGATAGAATGAAACAGGCATAGATCTTTTATTATCATCCTCGGGATATGTTTTAGTTGACCCTTTGATTAATATATTTGAAAAAGATATGTCTTTTTTGTATAAAGCAACAATAACGATTATAGAATCATATTACAAGGTCACTCATAGCCCAAATGTATCTTGGTTACTTACAAACTAGAAAGGATAATATTGATTATATCAAAAGGAATGATGAGGCCATATATAATTAAGTCTGAAGATGACATACCACTACTTTTATGAATCCGGTGTTCATCTTGTTGTGCTAGTGAGATATGACAACTTGGACCGATACACATATGTGCCTGATCCTACATTCTAGCTGATTGACCGACTGATGGAAATCTAAATTGATCAAATAGATGGAAAAATAAATCACATTCATCTATGAAGTTAGCTCTCCTCCGTACCAAGCTATGTAATTATTGAAATAGTTAAAAATAGACATAATCTCATCTGATGTTACCTGTAGCAATGTTTGCCAATGTAAATGTAAGTGTTACAGTGAATACATCAGAAAAACGGAAAGGATGTTTATGTCCTTGGGAGAATTTCACAAATATGAACATTAAAAGTAAGACCTGATTTCAATAGTGTAATCACTTATTTATCTGGTTGATAGTGAAAACGATGTTAACATTTCAAAATCTCTAGAAGTAATCAATAGACAAACAACTTAAAACGACTTATTTATGAATCCTGAATCTTACTGTTGACAACATTTATGACTGAGTTTTGGTTAGTCTTTTCTACCATAGGTGTTTACCTACTTTGCTTACGCCTGTTACTCCTAATGGAGCATAGGCAGCCGACCAGCATTTTCCAACCCACTATGTCCTCCATCTCCGCTTCTAATTCCATCCAAATCTCGTTCATTTTACTCATGTCTATCTCCATTTCCCGGCGTAATGTGTTCTTTGGTCTTTTTCTTCTCCTTTGACCTTGAGGATTCCAGGTAAGGACTTGTTTTGCGACGTAGTTGAGCGCATTCCTCAATTTGTGTCCTATCGACTTTCAACGCTTCTTCCTGATTTCTTTCTCTGCTGGGATCTGGTTTGTTCTTTCCCACAGTAGGTTGTTGCTAATAGTGTCTGGCCAACGGATCCAAAGTATTGCCGTAGATGAATCTTATACAAATCACTTCGATATACCTATTATATCAAAATTAATTAAAGAGTGATGATTAGTTTCCACCACTAGGATGGAAGAAACGCGTCTGGTCTTATTTGGTATTTGTCGTTCGAATTTACCTAAATCCTTTTTCTTATCTCACACTAGGACTCGAACAAAAAGCCCTTCATTTCAAACGTTCAACATGTTATTTAATTAATTATTGAGTTCAAATAACCACTATCTTATGCAACTGGGACAAGTATGAATCTTGTAGTGTCTTCTATTGAATTGTCAGTCACTAAGTAGTATCCCAACTGTAGTGTTAAAAAATACCTAAAATAAATAGCTCTCTAAGTCTTCGACATTGGATACTGACCACATTAGTTTTAATGGGCTCACTTAACTGAAAGCGCTCAGTCATACATTCGTATTGGATTACGAGTGGCAACACCGTGCTCAACGACTCCTGCAATCGCTAGCCAGTCTAGATCAGTCGATCCTCGATATATCGATAGCCTATCAAATATATCTTCGAACCTCCCCGCTTCTGTCTTTCGATTTCACTTGATGGGTACGATTCTTAGTAGAATATGTTACTGGTTAAAGAATTGTCAAACTTCAAATAAATGTGGCATTTTCACAACTAAGGTGATTTCAAAGCTAATCCATTTCATCAATACCGCTATCATCATCATCAAAATAATTGAACTTTATATATCTATTGATAATGATTATTGTTTTTGACCTCACAATTGACCGTTTAACTTTAGTTGTCATTCATAAATCAGTTTAAATCGTTCATTTCATCTTCGATTGCAAATCCTTATTTACAGCTTATCTGTCCTTAACTGACTTTAATCATGATAGTTAGTCATTTTTGTGATTGATATTAAGTAACATATAAGATTAGCTTCTGTTTTCCACATCGATTTTTTCATTTACGCCTGTTACTCCTCGTGAAGGAGCATAGGCCGCTCACCAGCATTCTCCATCCAACCCTGTCCTGGGCAATCCTTTTTAGCTCCATCCAGTTGTAATTCATCGTTTTCATATCTGCTTCTATTATCCGACGTAATGTGTTCTTTGGCCTTCCTCTTTTTCGCTTCCCTTCAGGATTCCAAGTTTATTCTATAAATAATATACATTTGAACAATTTCTATGATTTTTCTTCTTACTCGTATAGCCTGGGACCATCGAGTAAGTAACGCAGTCGTTAGGAAATGGGTACGACGTAAGGATGGCAAATCCATTAACGAAGTGGTGAAACTTCATTAGTTGAGATGGCTGAGACACGTGTTACGTATGCGCAACCACCGACTGACCCAACGTGCAATGTTTTATTGTGTAGGAGTAGGTTGGAAGAAAGGTAGGGGCGGCCAGACCAAAACATAGCACAAATACATGAAGCCACTGGCAGTTGGATTGAACCATGTTGGTAGGTGTAGAATACCTGGTTGGGATCCGCGAGACGATAGTAACCGATGGTTAGAGACCTTGAATGACATCGCTCAAAATCGTTTATTTATTTCATTGGATTATACTCCTTGAATAACATCTTCGAACCCTACTCTTTCCGATTACTACTTATACTTTTACTACCTGTACCACTATGGGATTCGAATCGACAATTGTATCTCTGTCCTAATGTGGTATGGGAATTTGGACTGATGTACATACGTAGGAAGTTTTTCGTTGTTGCTGACTGACTGATGATTTTTCTTCAGTTGTGTATTACTTATTCTTATACATGAATCTCTCATTGATGTGATTTTCAACTTTGATCCACATAATTTCTTTGAATGTAAGATAAATTATGTATTTTGACTGTCTTAACCTCTGTCTGGTTATAACTGAACAGTTTAAGTTTATGAAGTTAGCTCTGATGATATTGTCTAAAACGATATTGAAAGTTTTATAGTTCAACAAACTTTCGTGTTCAGGAAACTTGACAACACTAAAGCTAATCACCTAAGTAATAAGTCTATATTATTTCATTACGTATATTCACATTATTTGTTTTATTAAACAGTACTGTTGCATTCATTTGATATTGTTTACTTGAATCTTCGCATCGGTGTTAAGGAATATAATTGATCAGTCTCTTATTGACATATGTGCATACTGTATTTACTGCCTTGATACTGCCTTAATTCGAGTCCTGGAGCAAACATCAACTCTGACATGCAGGTACACTCAATTTACGAGTCCCACATAGGACGAAACACGTGTCCCGGATTTGACTACTAGCTACTATCCATCTTTTCTAATAATACTGTCCTATGTTAGATTATAAACAATTCAAAAGTATTCATGAAACTAATGAATGAATATTAATCTACTACAGTAATTACTATTATTAATATTGTAGTAAATGAGAACAAGAGTGAAAATGATCGACCGTATTTGAATACAAAATTACAGAAAATCTTAGTATCATCTGAGAACCATACAGTAAATAACTTCATTTGCAAGATGTCGATCAATCGTCTCAGACTTGTTTGTTTCTTCATTTCCTCACCAATCATCCTCTGTCCTCGTTCTCTTTCCTTTGATCTTCTTAACATTCTGCCGTAACGTATTTCACTTTCTAGTGATGATTTATACTACTTATATCTGTCAACATCAGTAGCATATACTACACTATCATCATAATTACTATCTTATTATTACTGTTACTATTATTATTGTTTCATTAAAATCGAGAGAGAGAGAGAGTTAGACAGAATAATAATAATTTTTTTAAATCATTTTTTCTCTATTGTACATAAAAATGAGAAGTGAATGTTTACATCATAATGGCAATTAGATAAGTATCAGAAGGGGCTTTGTGGAGATCACGGCAATTTTAATGGTTGATATCATGAGTCTATTGAAGCTAGACCATCATGGAGAACCTAGAAACACTGGACGGCCGTTTCACCTTGTTGTGGGACTCCTCTACAGTGCGCATCCACGATCCCACCTCGCGAGGTTCGTCCTAGTATGGGACTTCTCAGGACTTGTCTGTCTCGCCTGCGAACGTTTCACCTCTAAACCAGTGAACCGCCCGATATCCAACAGTGTCAATGTCTAATTTCAGCTAGTCCGCGAAATTGAGCAATACATCCACCATTGACTTCAGTCAATTACTATATCACAATAAACCCGGTTGAACTCCACTTATCACAGCTTCTCAGTAGAACTCCATGTAATACTTGTCGAGACAAGTCATTAGTGAGCACATGTTGACAAATATCAGAAAGTGTTTTTGTGGATATTCTAGTAACTTTTAATAGTTGAGGTCATGAGTCAATTGAAGCTAGACTACCATGAAGAACCTAGAAGGATTGGACGGTAGTTTCGTCTTATTGTGGGACTCCTTAGCAGCGTGGATCCACGCCACACCTCGTGAGATTTAAACCCATGATTTATCAGTCTCGCGGGCTAGCGCTTAACCATTAGACCACTGAACCGGCCGGCATCTGATAGTGTTAATGTCTAACTTTAACTAATCCTCGAAACTGAGTGACATATCCACTAGATATGTAAGTATAAATCTCTTGAATTCATTTCAAAAGTCGAAATAACTTAATACATTAATCGGGTAGAAATAATAGACTGAAATATTTGTAGGATTTTAACCTTGTGTAAATAACCATGACTTTAATATGGATTATTATTACTTGTACAAACAGGAATAATTCATTTTTATTTCAATCGTAGATACTCACTACTGAATAGTTCTATACTAGAATGAAATGGATATCTAGTACTTCCAGGTTTTTCATGATGGTTTATCTTCGATTGACTTATGAATTCAACTATTAAAAAATATGTATATTTATCAGTACAAGGGAAATATGTTTATTAATATTTGGACATATTACTTAGTAAGTAAGTAGTAAACAAAGCCTATAAACATAGTTCATTTTGATATCAGAAGGGGTTTTTGTAGATATAATAGTAATTTAATAGCTGTGATCATGATTCAATTGAAACTTGACCATCATGAAAAACCTGAAAGCATTGAACGGCTGTTTCGTCTTATTGTGGAACTCTTCAGCAGTGCTCATCCACGATCCACAATTCGTTGTATTGTCACATGAAAGTGATATATTTCATTGATTATATGATAAAATATTAAGATAAATTGTGTATTTAATTTATTTATAAAAATAAAAAAATTAAAATATCTAGGGCGTCTACTCCCCCCCCATAGATGAATTTATTTATTTACTTAAAAACATAAACATTGGTACAAGGATGCACCAGATAGATATGCGCCACATAAATCATTAGATTTGTGTGAGGGCTTGGATACTTCACGGGCGCTTAAACCGAAGCAGGTGGTTTTGTTAGGGGGCCACACCCCGAGCCTTCGACCTGAAGATCTAACCCACAAGGCGATTGAGCATCGTGAGGAGATGCAGTCCCATGGTAGCCGTTGACCAACGATTGGTTCATACGCCATTTGTTCCCACAGGATACTAGAGCCCATAAACATCACTGGTTTGAAATCTAGTTAAAGCGCCGGACATTCGCTTTTCCTTCTCTCGATTTCGTAATCAATACCCGCGTAGCAAGAAGGCAGTGAGTAGGACTTCGCTGGCAGAGGCTGTATGCGCGTGGTCATGTGAGAGCATTTGGAGAGGAAGAGTGGACTCTCCCCACTCTCGGCCATACCAGGGCATTTGGGGGCCCATAGATGAATAATTTAAACGAACTCTGATTATGTAATTAGAAAATCATTTTCAAAGTTGTTTCCATTGCAATAAATTGAAGATAAGTTTTCGTTCATTAACCTTGTTATTTATTATTCATTTAAAAGATAAACTATTTTTTTTATCATTGAAGTTTATATTTAACTAAATATCATCTACTAAATAAATTGTACCAAATGTGAGGAACGCCACATCGGACAAAGCAGACGCACCTCTTGATCTTCGCTTGCATGAACATCAATGAGCGGTTAAACTCCTTGATATGTCCTTACTTATATCAATACATGTGAACAAATACGGACATATATTCGACGGGAAAAATGTGGAGATTTTGAGTAGAGGAATAGAACATCTTGTGATTGGAGAATTATTTCATCAAAAGCGATTCATCTTTCACAGTTATAAACAGAATACTTAGAAATCTCTTAAAACTGGATGGTTTAGTCGTGGAGCTTTCATCGTAGGTAAATAGACTGTTACCTGAACTTGTCGTTTAGATGAACGATGAAGGTTCCACAGCCAAACCATCCAGCTCAGTGAACAAAACTCCATCAAAATCATCCACCTAAGCTACAAATCTTCTTCACCATCTTAACCTAATAAAAACTGTTTTAATCTTACTTGTACTGTTAAAAACATAGTCAGACACTAGTATAAGTCCATAATGTATGTATAAGAAAACGCCTTTGCAATTGAATTGTTCATGTTAGTATCAGAGCTTTTGAAACGGTTATCCTTACCACTATTTCAAAACTCTTCTTAATTCTTATTCTAACTTTATTTATATTTTCTAAATTGAGAATTATGTCAACCACTTTCTTTGAAACATGAATGTAAATTTAAGTGAATATATAATGAGATACTTAACCTGATATATTCATAATTTCTTAAATTGTTTAGGTCTAAATATTTTTTTCATTAAGCCATCAAACTAATCATTGATTATAATCAAAGATGGATAGTGACTAGCAATGAAATCCAAGACGCACATTTCGTCCCATTTAAGACTCGTCAGCTGAATGTACTTGCATATCAGAGTTGATGTTCACTCCATTAGAACTCGATAGCTAGATGGATAACGTGATAGTATTTCATGTGAAAGGTATTAGGTTCGAGTCCCAGATTGAATATCAACTCTGGAATGTAGGTCTATCCAGTTGACGAGTTTCAAATAGGATGAAACATACAGCCTAAATTCCATTGTTACTCACTATTCATCTTTAATTAAATTAACAAAATACATTTATCTGTTAAAATGGCAATTTTATCATTACAATTCAAATAAATTCTATCCCCAAACATTTTTTTTAGTTGTCTAGGTCAAAACTTTACTTAAAAATACAAACAAAAATTGTGACACTATTCAATGATCATTGAAATTAAATTAACCCTAGAAACTTAACGAATTCATGACCTATTGATTGATTTTTCGAGGAGAGAAGGAGAGAGAAAACTGAATGAAACAAAAAAAACATCAGAATGGGTTTTGTGGAGATTTTAGAAATTTCACTGGTTGAAATCATGAGTCACTTGAAGCTAGACTACCATAAAAAACCTGGAAGTACTAAACAGTCGTTTTGTCCTATTGTAGGACTCCTTTGCAGTGTTCATCCATTGCCCTGCCTGGTGAAATTAGAACCCAGGACCTATCAGTCACACACGCGAACACTTCACCTCTAGACGATGAATTTCACGGATCCAGAATCATCAAAGCATCATTCATAACAAAAAAAGGAGGGAGTCACAATGAATATTTTCCAATTTTGTGCGCCTACCAATGATAGCAATGACGACAATAAAGATCAATTCTATATGAGAGATTACAATCGATCACAAAGAAATGCCCTAAAAAGGATCTCACTATTCTGATGAGAGATTTAGACTTCAAAGTCGGAATAGACAACACCGGATATAAAGATATCATGAGATGACATGAATTAGAAGAGAGATATGCAAATGAAGAAAGATTTGTGAGATGGTGGAGAAGATTTGTAGCTCAGGTGGATGATTTTGGTGGAGTTTTGTAAATCTATATGCATTTAACAAATTGGTTATAGATAGCACAATATTCCCACACAAACATATACACAATGCTACATGGATCTCATCGGACCACACCATAAAGAACCAGATAGATCATATTTTCATCATTAAAAAATTCCGAAGGATAATGGAAGATGTGAGAACCAGGAGAGGAGATGATATAGCTTCAGATCATCATCTGGTAATAGTCAAAATGAAAGTATCCACATTAAGCTTTTATTTAAAACTATATTACCACATAGTTTAATGAAATGAATTAAGAAAATTGCACAATTAAACAATGTCATAGTAACTATGTATATGTATATATATATACACATATGAGAAACATTGTTTATATGCGATCATTTGCAGTTTAAACATAATCCATTTATACTGTTTACACGTTTATAATTTAGTTGTTAAGTAAGAAATTAACTGAAGCTTATTAATGTCATTTAGTTGATCTTATTAGTATAATTCAATTCAAGATTATAATCACATTGGTTAAAATTCAATAGTTTTAATAATTAACGAGTTATTGATTTTTAATCATTGGGATTTTTCAAAATTGATCCATCTTATATGCATATCCCTATATCTGTAGCTGATCTAGGGCTATTAGTGATCCTAAGCCCAGATAAAGGAGAAGAGTTAGATATAAGTGTGAAAACCCTTTCTCCCATAGAAAACAACATTGTGATAGAATGAACAATTTAAACTCTGCCATGGGAGTTGAAAGACAAATTATGATGCCATATAATGAAAGCCGAGATTCTTCATAAGTCACAAAGACGATACTCTTTCTAACAATCAGAGCACCAATTTTTATAGGTACATGGAACACCCGGACAATATGAGAGACCGTAAGGACCAGTTAAATAGTTACGGAAATGAAGAGATACAACTTGGTGGTTCTTGAAATCAGCGAAATTGCATTTGATGCAGATGTAATGCCGAGGATTAGCAAAGTAAGAACAGCTTCAGCTTCCTGACAATATAAATTTCCGGACATCTGAGATTTTGCGGAAATCTTTTTGAATTTAATTTCGCAAATTTTCTTTCTATCTGTCAATCAATAGTCTTTAGTGGTGGAGAAGATTTGTAGCTCAGGTGGATGATTTTACTGGAGTTTTGTTCTCTGAGCTGGACACGACCAAACCATCAAGCTCAGAGAACAAAACTCCACCAACATTGTCTTTAGTCTTCTCGAGATAAACAGTATGATAACTGTGAATATTCATAATGGCATAAAACCATTCCGTTCAATAAGAGCCATTGGCTGTAAAAATGAGTGTACGTGATCCTGTTAAGAATTTCTTTCATTAATAACACCTTTTAGTTTCTTAAACTCATTCAATTGCCAAAAGATTTGTTCATATAAAGTTCTAATTTGTAATTATGGTAGATAGTTATATCGAAAAAAGATCTATTGAGATGAAAAAAGTATGAACTTAGATAGGAATGGATTCATTTTAACATCACTTACTTACTGATGCCCGTTTCCCCTCGTTGAGGAGAATAGGCCGTCCACCAGCATCTAAATATCTTTTCCGTTACCCGTTAACATTTCTGTAGAAAAAAAACTAACTGAAATCGTATACACCTGTTAGGTCAATGAATTATCACTGAGCTCTAGCTAAATCATCTATCAAGCTGAATAGTATCTACGTTAAACGAAAAATCATTGAAAGTTGGGTGGTTTGCCGGTTATCGTCAAGGATGACTAACGCGAACTAATCAGTTGTAAGCTATGAACCACCCCATGAGGTATTAGCTTCGCCATGTAGTTTTTCAATTTTTTCCAATAATACCCTAACCTTTAGAATTTTATTTGATACGACCAGATCCCTTGATATATTTAAAGAGACCAAGAACAACAAGGTTTGTAGAATAAAATGAATTCATCAGTTTGTAGTCAGTAGATTGTCACTGAGTCCTAGCCATATCATCCGGTAATTGGGTCACTGAATATCGAACAGATCATCAATCCCTTTCAAAGTCAAGAACAACTAACGCACATCACTTGATCGTATGCCACTGACTGATCCATGTGGTGATGTTCTCATTATGTTCTCTCTACTCATTCTTATTAATATATCTCTGTAATAACGTTCTTTGTGTTATACGATCTTCAAATCAGCAATAGTACCTTGATACGTCGAATGGGATAATCCAAGTTATGTGCTGACCGCGAGGTGTGACATAGACGTTAGCTGTTAATCACACCAATCTCGTCTAACTCGAGTAGGCCTCCAATCATTCAACATAGATTATCTAAGGTAACGATCCACAAGTTTATTTTATGGTTTCTCATCAGCTGTATACAACCTAAAATTACAATTATTTATATAAATTTAATTATTAACAAATGTTTGATATACTTTAGTTTGAGAAGTTTAGATGAATGTTCAAAACGTAATCGAAATCATAATAATAATTCGAAGAATCATGGTCTTAGATCGATGTGTATTGATATGTTAAGAAGTGATAATGAAGAATAGAACAGATGTGATAGTTACCAATCATCATATACAAGATAAAAGAGGTTATGTAAGGGTAATGAAATCACATATTTGTTTATTTTATCATAGTGTAAAATTACCCAATCACTTGTTATTAGTTTCATTATCCTTACATAACCTCTTGATTATTACTGCCATATAGATGGTATTAGTTTAGATTTTAATGTCTATAGCATTTTGGCCATTTCAACTTTCAATTGATTCAAAATGGCTTTACATTTGTTCTTCAAGATTTTTGCATAAGATTCATTGTGATGATGTTTGATAAGTTTTCTTTGATAATCAGAATTATTCATAACAGCAGTGATGTTATCCTTGTCTACATTTCCTCTTTAGATAGACTTATGGAGTAAGCTAACTGACTGACTGAGGCCAAACAATCAATTTTACAGTTTGTGTATATGTGTGTATGACTAACCAAGTTATATTTGTTTTTCCAAGTCATACTACATATCCTAAAGGATTTCAGTTAACTCTATTCTTTTTTATGATCTCAGGTTAGTTCTTTTTTAATTGAAACCTGATTGATCTATACTACTAAATAATTTGCTTTTATTGATTATAAAGTAATAATCAATATCAGTCTTGTGTAATTTTCAATATTGATCGAATTTCTTTTAATCAAATAAATCAATCTCTTTGATACTAAGGTAATTTGGCTTGATACATCTATTTTTCTATTTCAAAAGAAGGGGTTTTTTCTACTTTTTCATAGAAGGCACTACATACGATGAGCAGTATTATTGATCATCAGCTGATTGATTTTCAAAGTACAGTGAATAGGTGTTTTATACAGAGTCATTAGTGAATGTTCCCAAGTTCTTACATTATTTATGCCACTGAATGCCCTGGTACAGCTCTCACATGGTCACGTGCATACAAACACTACCATGGAAGTCCTGCACACTGTCTTCTCGCACCACAGGTATTGATTACGAAATTGAAAGGACGAAAAGTGAATGTCCGAACCCAGTTGGTGGATACGGAGGATTCATCTAGGGGAGTTGAAAAACCCTACTTCCAAACCATGGATGCACATGGGCCCTGAGGTCCTGAAGGAACAAATGGAGTATTTACCTATTGTTGGTCACCGGCTACCATGAAACTGCAACTCCTGACATTGCTCCACTGCATTGTGGATCACACCTCTAGGTCAAAGGCTCCGGGTGCGACTCCCTAGGAGAACCACCTGCTTCGGTTTGGGCATCCAGGCAGTATATCAGCCCTCACATAAATCGAATGATTTACGTGGTGCATATTTATTTGTTGCCTTCTTGTTCCAATATTTATGTGTTTAAATATATAAATAAATACATGATTTATAGTGATAGATACTACTGATAAGTTGCTAATCATTAGTCAATTCTTTTCATTTATCAAAAAGCAATAATACACATATTTAATATGTCTTTTTGTAATATCATTCTGTAATGAATAAGAACATGCAAGTGGGGATAATCGAATGCATTTGAACATAAAATTACAGAACATCTTATTAAAATCTGAGAACCATACAGTGAATACTTCGTTTGTAAAATGTGAATTAGTTGTTTCAAACATGACTGTTCCTTATTGCAAATATCAATTAGTCGTCTCAAACTTCACTGTTCATTCGTTTCCATACCACATCCTTCATTATTCTCATTCTTTTCTCGATTTTTTGATCTTCTACTACCAGATATTCTATTGCTAACTAGCGTCATATATTACTTATGTCGATATAAGTAGCATACATGATTCCAAAGTAGTGTAGACAAATGTCTGATAGCTAGAAACTTACCCATAAGATATATTCATGTTTATACAAATAGTATAGCAACTATAATTGTTATTTGCCTACAAGATTTATTCTAACTTTGATTATTTCTTCTCTATCTTCAATGATAGATTTTAAAGGTATGATGATAAATATTAAAAAAGAAAATAAGGATTGGTTCAAGTATTATTGATATATGCAATCAATAAGTTCAGTTGGATACATATTCATTATTAGAATGAGTTTTGTGGAGAATTTTAAGAAATTTCACAGGTTGAAATCATGAGTCAGTTGAAGCTAGACCACCATTGAAAACCTGGAAGCACTGGACGGCTCAGTGGTCTAATGGTTAAGTGCTCGCGCGCGAAGCCAGTAGGTCCTGGGTTCGAGCCCCGCGTGGTGCGGGATCGTGGATGCGCACTGCTGAGGAGTCTCCTATTACTAAGACGAAACGGCCGTCCAGTGCTTCCAGGTTTTCAATGGTGGTCTAGTTTCAACTGACTCATGATTTCAACATATTCATTAATCAAAGATACAGTATTATGAGAAACAAATTATCACTTTATATAACCATGTTTAAATGTCAATCTAACCTAAATACAACCTGAATATTAAGGAAAAAAATTAATCACTGCACAACTTATTGGCTTTTATTTCAATATTCAAATCTATATTCTAATCTCGTGAGGTGGGATTGTGGATGTGCACTGTTGAGGAGTCTTACAATAGGACGAAATGACTATCTAATGATTTCAGGTTTTCTATGGTGGTCTAGTTTTAATTGACTCATGAACTCAACTATTAAAGTTACTATAATATCCACAAAAATCCTATTCTGATGATAATAATAAGCAACAGGTTTGAGTAGTGTAAACGGGGATAAGGATGAAAAATAATTCAATAATCCAGGGATAAATATAAACAATAAATTTAAACCATGATTATTTTAATGTTATTCTATTTATAACTTTCGGAAAGTTAGATTATTGCAATCTGTTTATTGATTCTTACTTACTTACTTACGCCCGTTACCCACAATGGACCATAGGCCTCCAACCAACATTCTCCAACACACTCTGTCCCCCGCCTTCGCTTCTCGTTCTATCCAAATGTTGTTCATTCTTCTCATGTCTGTCTGTCTATCTCCGTTTCTCGGCGTAATGTGTTCTTTGGTCTACATTTCCTTCTTAGACCTTGAGGATTCCATGTGAGGGCTTACCTTGTGACATAGTTGGGTGCTTTCCTCAATATGTGTCCTATCCAATTCCAGTGTTTCTTCCTGATTTCCTACTCCACTGGGATCTGATTTGTTTTCTCCCACCTATATATTTAACTTTGTCGATTACTCTCGAGTAACTTTGTGCAAATTTTAATATATGGGTGTATAACAGTACATATATATATATGTTTCTATCCACTTCCTACATTTCATACATAACATATGAAAAACTGAGTCACTTTATTGTTTTCTGAATCAGTTTATTACTGAACTACTATCGTTGCATTATTACTTTTTCCTTGTCGCCTAAATCTTATTCGTATTCGACTTATGGTATCCTGTTGTTTTTGAACATGTTAAGTCAATAGAATAGATAGGGAAATAAGTAGGAAATATATTTCATTGTAGTCATTGCTGTCAACAACGGACACTTACATATGGATATTTTAATTAAAATGGAATTGTCCACTTGCCAACAAAAAATTCAACCTTAACCCTATTCTTCATTACTTTCTTCTACGTTTTTACTATTTAAACGAAGAATGTTTTATGGTTTATATGCTTAATAAGAAAGGAGTTAATAGCTATAAATAGCTGTCTATGCAAGATACTCAACATCGATTGGCCGGATACCATCAGCAGCAGCCTACTGTGGGAGTGAATAAACCAGCTTCCAGCTGAAGAAGAAATTAGGAAAAGACGATGGAAACGGATTAACAACATGCATTACGCAAATCGTCAAACTGCATCACGAAGCAAGCCCTAACTTGAAATTCTGAAGAGAAGCAGAAAAGAGGAAGACCGAAGAACACATCACGTCGGGCAATAGAATCAGATATGAAAAGGATGAATAACAACTGGAAGGAGCTGGAAAGGATTGCCCAGGACAGGGTTGGATGGATAATGCTGGTGAGCGGCCTATGCTCCTTCACGGGGAGTAACAAGCGTAATTAAGTAAGTCAGTACTTTAATAATTCCCTTATTTCATTATCAGTTTGTTTACATTTACATAGTTATGATATTGTATTGGATTTTATACGGTAATTTATCTTATTACTTTGTCCTGTTATGATTACCAGCTTGCTTCGATTCCATAATTATGTCATTATTGTTTGTTATCTAGTGTTTTCATTAGTAAATCTGTATGCCTATTGTAAACTGGCGAGACTTTAATTTATGAACGAGTCAATCAGGTATAAGATAACAGGTCTCAGACTTTGTCCATTTGGCTAAATAGAGTTTTGGCATTATAGCTTATGTCAGTTCGTGATGAAAACCTTAAATCTAATTCTTATGCTTGACCATCAACTGTAACTCATAACTCTAATTCCTCACATAGGTTTATAATCCTTATTGGGTCCTAGTTTTTAGATGGACACTCTCAAGGTTAGTCTAGCGTCGCTCAAAGGTTGTCCATAAATTATAATCTCACCTGTAAACTTATTGAGTAGTCAACATATTGTTATATTCATCGTCTTCTTTCTTCGAAACTCTTTCATACACTCTCACACACATATACACAGTCTCACATAACATGTACCTTTAGTTTATCTTACGGGTAAACAATTTTAGATAGTACAGAATAGAAAAGTTATAAAAACGTGAGGGGAGCAATAAAAAGGGGATGGAGTTATTGTTGGAAATACAATCTCCCTGATCCGTTATGTGGATTTTGTCACAATCTCCTTGATCTATAATCGCTAATCAGTAGACAGTATTCACATGAGAAATATGAACGACTATGTTTATTCTGTTTGTATTTGGCAGTTTCAAAATCATGTTTGATACTGAATGAATCTTTTAATTGACATTTAGCTCTTTAACAAGGTACCATACGTCCATTAGGCATAATGATTGTTCACTCTTTTTTGTTGCATGTTGAAATCTCTTTAATCACATTTGATTGATCACTGGGTGGTGATCAATGTCCAGTGTGTCAGGTAATTCTTATTGCGGATTGAATCCTATTGATTAAGTTGGAATGTGACCACTAGTCTAGGTGACTCGACATTGCGTGCACTATGTTGAGATAAGATATTGGTTGGAGGCAGTCAACAGGAAACCCTGTCCCTGGGTTTCGTGCTCTTTGGCACTCGTCAGCAAGGTGTATCTGTAATCTTAAGGGAACTAGTGCCCCCTGAGTGATTCGATCCCATATCACTCAACTTCATAGTTGGAGACATTACCACCGAGCTATCCTTCTGATTACCTCCGACCACTATCTTATTTCAATATAGTGTACGCAATGACGAGTCACCTAGACTGGTGGCCACATTGCAACTTCGTCGATAGAATTCAATTTGCACTGAGAAAGACTCGACACACATGACGATGATTACCATCTAATGATCAATCACTTGTGAATATATCTCAGTCCTACAGGAGGTCCGTCACTGCCCAGATTGCCTAGTGGAAATGTCTCTGAATGTGAAGCTTGGTGACATGGGATCGGATCCGTCAGGCAGCACCAGTTCCCTCAAGATTACTGGCACGCTTTTCTGACGAGTACCAAAGAGCACAAAACCTAATTCCAAGGTTTCCTGTTGACTACTTCCAACCACCATGAAATCTCTTTATTATTTTGCAGATTTATTTTAACTCGAATATAGATTATAGTTGGTGTTTCATAGAGATATTTAGTTGTTCATTTATTTACTATATCTAATATAAAGGCGTTTAGCAAAATCTAGTGTTTATATTAGGTCATTTGCTATCAAGTTTCTAAATGCCACTCCCATTTTGCGTGGCAAACTATGTAATAAAGCAAAAACGTTGTGCATTTGAAAAGAATATGTGTATAATCAAATGAATATGATGTGTAATACGTTTCGAAATAAAGAGATAGATAGGTAGACGAGCGGTAAGATACAGTAACATGCAAATTGCCAAAAGCTTCATTGATTCATACTACTGAATTCAACTACACTACAGCATAGCTTAGCGCTTTTCAAATCTACTCCCATATCACTCAATATCTCACTTTGTCAGAGATAGCAGTAGAGAACATATAACTCAGTAATGGAAATCTCGGGTAAAATTTTCAGAATTAAGGCCTTAATACGAAATGATCTTATGATGATAGTACCAAGGTTTCTCAAACGATCTACCTGAAAGACATTTATTTATTTATTTGAACACATAAACATTGGTACAATGGGGCACCAAATACATATGCGCCACACAATAACAATGAGGCCAGTAGTAGTTATCACTTATTTTTGTGAGGTCTGTGATACTGCTTGGTTGCTCAGACCGAAGCAGATGGTTTTCTTAGGGTGAATCATCCATATCCACCAACCTGGTTAAAGCACCAGACCTTCGCTTTTTATCCTCCCGATTTCGTAAACAGCATCCCTGCCTCGAGAAGGCAGTGAGTAGAGCATCCTTGACAGTGGTTGTATACGCGTGGCCATGTGAGAGCATTTCAAGAGGGAGAGCTAAATTTCCCCACCCTAGGCCATACCACCTCACGAAGTTTGTAAAAGTTATAGTCACTTATTGTACAGTGTTAATAGATTTCTAACAGTTTTTTCAATTGCTGTAAGTCTACAATTACTTACTTACTTACGCCTGTTACTCCTCGTGAAGGAGCATAGGCCGCTCACCAGCATTCTCCATCCAACCCTGTCCTGGGCAATCCTTTTTAGCTCCGTCCAGTTGTAATTCATCGTTTTCATATCTGCTTCTATTATCCGACGTAATATGTTCTTTGGCCTTCCTCTTTTTCGCTTCCCTTCAGGATTCCAAGTTGGGGCATGCCTCGTGATGCAGTTTGACGATTTGCGTAATGTATGTTTTTAATTCATTTCGATCGTCTTTTCCTAATTTCTTCTTCAGCTGGAAGATGGTTTGTTCTCTCCTACAGAAGGGTATTGCTGATGGTATCCGGCCAATGGATGTTGAGTATCTTGCGTAGACAGTTATTTATAAATACTTGTACTTTCTTGATGGTGGTTGTAGTAGTTTTCCAAGTATCCGCTCCGTACAATAGGACTGCCTTGACGTTGGTATTGAAGATTCTGACTTTGATATTGGTTGAAAGTTGTTTTCAGTTCCATATATTCTTCAATTGTAGGAATGCGGGCTTTGTTTTGCCAATCCTTGTCTTTACGTCTGCATTTGAACCTCCTTGTTCATCAACGATGCTTCCCAGGTATGTGAAGGGTTCCACATCTTTCAGAGTTTCGCCATCGATTGTGATTGGATTGGTATTCTCCTTGTTGTATTTGAGGATCTTGGTTTTCCCCTTGTGTATGTTGAGGCCTACTTATGCAGATACTGCTGCTACACTGGTTGTTTTTATCTGAATTTGTCCGTGTGTATGCGATAGGAGAGCTAGGTCATCTGCGAAGTCAAAATCGTCTAATTGATTCTGAGCTGTCCATTGTATTCCGTGTTTTCCTTCAGATGTCGAGGTCCTCATAATCCAGTCGACCACCAGAAGAAAGAGGAAGGGAGAGAGTAAACAGCCTTGTTTGACTCCGGTCCTTACTTGGAATGCATCTGTCAGCTGTCCTCCATGCACGACTTTGCACTGTACTCCGTCGTATGAGTTCCGGATAATGTTGACAATCTTCTCAGGAACTCCGTAGTGTCGAAGAAGTTTCCATAATGTCCTCCTATCCACACTGTCAAATGCCTTTTCATAATCAATGAAGTTGATGTATAGTGATGAGTTCCACTCAACTGATTGTTCGACGATAATCCGTAGTGTTGCAATTTGGTCTGTTCATGATCGATCCTTACGGAATCCAGCTTGTTGATCTCGAAGTTGGGCGTCTACTGCATCTTTCATCCGGTTCAGCAACACTCTGTTGAAGACCTTCCCTGGTATTGGCAGTAGTGTAATGCCTCTATAGTTTTCACATTTGCTCAGATCTCCTTTCTTTGGAATCTTGACGAGGTGCCCTTCTTTCCAGTCCATCGGCACTTGTTCTTCCTCCCAAATCTTTTTGAATAGAAGGTAAAGCATGTTTGTGGTTGCTTCAATGTCTGACTTCAGTGCTCCAGCTGGTATGTTGTCCGGACCCGCTGCTTTCCCGTTCTTGATTTGTCTGACGGCCATTCTGATTTCTTCCTTCGTTGGTGGGTCGACGTCTATGGGAAGATCTGTGTGTGCCGCTTCGATGTCCGGTGGATTCATTGGAGCCGGCCTATTCAGGAGTTCCTCGAAGTATTCTACCCATCTGTTCCGCTGTTGTTGAATTTCGGTGATTGGCTTGCCTTCTTTGTCTTTGACCGGTCTCTCTGGTTTACTGTATTTTCCTGCTAGTTTCTCGGTTTTTTACAACTTCACCTAGGACCGTCCGGGGGCTACTGGTGGTCCCAAGCCCGAATAAAGGAGGAGGGTTGTGCATGGGGTTAGCGACCCCATCTCTTAGAAAACTAACTCGCTAAAAAAACGCTGACCGGAAAAAAAACATTGTTGTCTTTATTCAATAATATATTTTGGCCACAATATAGTATTCTCAGCATGAAGTATTTCAACATGTTTCCGGTTCTTACTTCTTGATCAATTCTGACGATAAATATTAAGTAATTACCAGTTAGATGTTAGCAGTTCAGGAATCAACATGTGATTAATGTATATATATTGCCAGCAACTTCGATATCTTTGATTAAGGTATTTTGTAGTTTGTACAAAGAAAAGTTGTACATTTTGATAGAGTTTTGTTCTCTAAGCTGAATGGTTTGGTTGTGGAGCTTTCATCGTTCTTTTGAACGGCATCATCAGCACATGCTTCAGATGGAAGTTCCTTTTTAAGAAACTCATTCGAATAGATTATGTAATCAATGAATAGACCATAATAACGTATTAAAACAAACAAAAGTAACAGATAACTTATATAAATATATCAAAAGGAACATGTAGCTCAGATACTTAACCAGGTCGTCAGTTACTACTAAGTTATACTTATTAATTTACTCTATGAAAATCATCATTTACAATAAAGAATATAAATAATTCAGTTATTTATAATGGTATATTTAGGAAGTAAATAACTTCAATGAAAAAATGTTTACTAAATAGTTTCATATAAATAAAATAACAACCATAACAACAACGACTTGTGACAACAACAAACAACAACCTTGACTTTTCAAATTAAAAAAAACTTTCGTTTATTTTTGTTTATTTATTTTTTTTGTAAAATATATTATTGATTTTATGACATAGATAAGATACGTGTTTGTGAATTAGTTGGGCATCTGTATCTCAGTTACCGATATGTATGCAATCACTAACCTCTTTCAATTCATGTATGTAAGAATATAAATACTACTGAGGATGTCATTTCAAGTTCTAACTTTCACTGTATTCGCTTTCTTCATCTAATATGCTACAGTAGTGTGTTTAAAGAAGGGATATGTAGATAGCGTTAGCTAAGATGGTGGTTAAAGGTAGTTAACTGGAAACCTTGGACATAGGCATACCTGTAATCTTAAGAGAACTGATGTTCTCTGACGGATTTGATTCTATGTCATCCAACTTGACAGTCAGAGAAGTTACCACTGAGCTATCCTTTTGACTACCTGCGACCACTATCTTATCTCATTGTAGTGCATGCAATGTCGAGTCACCTAGACTGGTGGCCACATTGCACTAAGAAAGACTTGACATACATGACGTTGATCACCATTGGGTGATCAATCAATTGTAGATAATGTTAGATAATGTAAATGAAGTCCTCAATGAAAAACTAACTCTTTTATATCTAACACTGACACACTAAATGAACGGAAAAATGTTCGAAAATGCTAGATATCGTTCATCTTTACCAGTGAAAATATATGAAGCAATCTCATCCTTAAAGTGTTTAGTTTCGGATTATTTGCATTATCAGAAAGGGATGTCTGGAACTGTAGTAAATGGATTGTTCTGGATTTGATTATGTCTAAATTTATAAATGAGCATTGTAGAATAGAAACCAAATCAAATGTGAAATCGTTCTTCAGTACTATTTACGTTCACGCGAGACCGAAGATTTTGGGTTCGAGTTTCGTGTGCAAGATCGTGGATGCGCACTTCTGAGTAGTTCTTTAATAGGACAGAACGGCCGTTCAGTTCTTCAAAGTTTTCAATGGTGGTCCAGCTTAAGTCGACTCATGAATTCGACTATTAAATTCAGTCCTCTTCAACTGACGCTGATTCTTCATAAAGCTTGCCTTTAACTTAATTTGTTTGAATTATAAATTACATATTTCTATATTAATGATTTTATAATTTAAACTGTTATAAACGGATAACATAAAGCTGAGGATTCAGTCGACATTCTCATTCAAAACGTATACCCAATCATTATGAAACCGAACCTAGGCTGCCAACGATTAACCTCCTGTTGGACTGTAATGTTTAATATTGCTCCATCACTGGTTCAATATCAATTATATCTGTGTCTAGTCCTTGATACTCGTAAAATTACATCTGAGAAGCTATAATATTATCTACTAGTCCAAGTGACTTATCGTCTTGTATATTAAACTTTTTTTGATAATACCGATCAACGCTGAGGAGTTGGTAAACATGATATTTGTCATCAATTTTTTGAATAAAGAAACAATTAACCGATACGTGGAGGGATGAAACTAACTATAACTTAAAAAATCATTGACGCATAACATAATTTTCATGTATGCCTCCAATTCTCGGTGCGATGTCTTTGGTTTTCCTCTTTTTCGTTTCCCTTCAGGATTCCAAGTTAGCGATTGCTTCGTATTGCCCAAGACAGGGTTGGATGGAGAACGCTGATGGGCGGCCTATGATCCTTCACTAGAAGTAACAGGCGTAAGTAAGATTGCTTCGAGATGCCGTCTGATGATTTCCCCGACGTATTTCCTATCAATTTCTAGCATCTTTTTCTAATTTCCTCTTAAATTGGAAGCTGGTTTGCTCTTACCCGCATTAAATTGTTACTGACGGTATTTAGCCAACGATCATTGAGTATCTTGCGCAGAAAATTGTTTATAAATACTTGTACCTTCTTGATGATGGTTGTAGTAGTTCTCTCTACAATATAACTAAACGTTTTGACTTTCGTATTGAAGATTGTGACTTTGATATTGGTTGTTTTGAGTTCAATATGTTCTTCAACTGTTGGAATGTCACCCTCGCTTTGCCAGTTGTCAAATTTACATCTACATCAGATCCTCCTTGTTCATCAATGATACTTCACAGGTACGTGAATGTTTCCACATCTTCCAGAGTTGCTCCATCAAGTGTGATTGAATTGGTGTTCTCCGTGTTATATTTGAGGATCTTGGATTTTCCTTTGTATATGTTGAGGTCTACTGATGCAGAGACTATAGACTATAGTTAAAATATCTATATATGTATCAGTATTTTTATTCTGTACATATAAATAATTGATGACAATAATAAATAATAAAGTTTATATCAATTACCAGTATCATTCACCTTTTTTTTTCGTGATCATTGAACCTGATTGAATTTGATTTTGTTTTTAATAGTTACCAAGTACATGTGAGTATGTGTGTGTACTTAATTTTGTGTTACACGTTTTATTTTGATGAGGACTAATGATACTAATTATCCGATTAAATTGAAATAATTAATGAAAGAGTAATTTGAATGTAATAAATCAAGTAGTAGAGTTCAAACTGGTCTATTGTGAGATAGAAACTCACTGATGACAATGGTGGATATGTAACTCAACTTCGCGGATTAGTTGAAGTTAAACATTAATACCGTTGGATTTCGGCCAGCCGGTCCAGTGGTCTAAAGGTTAGGTGCACGCATGCGAGACTGATAGATCCTGAGTTCGAATCTCGTGAGGCGGGATCGTGGATTCACACTGCCGAGGAGTCCTACAATATGACGAAATGATCGTCCAATGCTTCCACATTTTTCATGTTTGTCTAGCTTCTATCGACTCATGAACTCAACTATTAAAAACATCTATATAACTGTTCAATTGTTTTTAACCATGAAACTCTCACATCGATTTTTCTTATAATTAACTGAGTTTGTGAAATTCCACTATTCAAGATCTGAATTTCATTGCACGTGATTTAATAAGACACATTTAGTTTAAATACTCGAACTAGTAACTGTTATTTACTACATTTCATGTCTTATTAGGGTAGACGTTTTAGGTAATAATGTACCATTGCAGTGAACTTGGACGAAAGTGAGCACAACATTACAGAAGCTCTTAGTAAAATCTCAGAGCTATACAGTGGATACTTCATTCGCAAAATGTCAATCAATCGTCTCAAACTTCATTATTCCTTCGTTTCCACACAAATCATTCTTTGTTCTCGTTCACTTTTCTTTGATCTTCTAAAATCTTCTGCCACCAGGTATTGCAATTTCGATTGGTCATACATACTACTTATATCTGTCGATATCAGTAGCACACACCACACCACTATTATTATTATTACCATTATATTTAAAAAGCAATGTATGATAAAACTTTAACTAAACTCATTTGACTGTGAAATCTTTAATTTCATTGTACACTTTTCATAAAGAGTGATTTACTTACCCATTGAACACTTAAATACTACTTCAATAATGAATATTATTTATTTAGATTACCATTTATTTATTTAAACATACAAACGTAGGCACAAGAAAGCAACAAAAAAATGCGCACCACAATAATCATTCGATTTATGTGAGAGCTAGAATACTTTCCGGGTGCCATAACCGAAGTACGGTGGCGGCCACAACCGGAGCCTTAGACCTAAAGGTGTGATCCACAATGCAGTGGAGCAACATCAGGAGATGCAGTCTCATGGTAGCCGGTGATCAACAATAGGTACATACTCCATTTGTTCCTTCAGGATCCTGGAGCCCATGTGCACGATTGGTTTGGAATGAGTGTTTTTCAACTCCCCTATGTAGACTCTTTGTGTCCATCAACTCGGTTAAAGCTCTGGACATTCACTTTTCGTACTCTCAATTTCGTAATCAATATCCGTGGTGCGAGAAGGTAGTGAGTAGGACTTCCTCGGTAGTGGTTGTATGCATATGGCCATGTGAGAGCATTTTGGGGCCCTTACCATTTATTTTTTAAATATACATTTCTAAAAATTGACATTGGTAAACAATTTCACTAATGATGTTTCGTTTAAAGTTTTAACTGGACAAATTTAAAAGTCAGAAATAACAAAATGACTGTTTTATTACAAAGATTTAAACACAGAAGAATCGAAATTGCCAAATTTCATCTGTATAATTCACTAAATAACAGGATATCGTGAACAAAATCAGCATTCTGAAGAACACTACTAACATAAGGATTGAAAAATAATCAACACATATCACTCTGATAATAATCATAAGATCAGTAGATAGTGTAGCCTGCCTCCAAATGTCCTGGTACGGCTGAGAGTGGAGAGAGTCAGCTCTCCCTCTCCAAATGACCTCGTATGGTCAGGGTCATACAACCACTACCGAGGAAGTCCTACTCACTACCTTCTCGCACCACGGATATTGATTACGAAATTGAGAGTACGAAAAGTGAATGTCCAGAGCTTTAACCGAGTTGATGGACACAAAGAGTCTACATAGGGGAGTTGAAAAACACTCATTCCAAACCAATCGTGCACATGGGCTCCAGGATCCTGAAGGAACAAATGGAGTATGTACCTATTGTTGATCACCGGCTACCATGAGACTGCATCTCCTGATGTTGCTCCACTGCATTGTGGATCACACCTTTAGGTCTAAGGCTCCGGTTGTGGCCGCCACCGTACTTCGGTTATGGCACCCGGAAAGTATTCTAGCTCTCACATAAATCGAATGATTATTGTGGTGCGCATTTTTTTGTTGCTTTCTTGCGCCTACGTTTGTGTGTTTAAATAAATAATAAATAAGATATTGTAATAAATGGAGTTCAATAATGTCAATATCTATTACAAACCGCGTTGCTTGATTATTACAATATGTTAAGAATTAACTGAAATTGAAAAATGTAAGTCATAGAGTTTCGACTTGATGACTAAGCGGTTTACCATTTATCCCAAGTTTATAAATGTTAACATTCCATCCTCTCTTTAGTCGTATTTTTATACTGTTAAGGAGTCCTATTGTTGAAGATATCCTATGTTTGTAGTGATGACAAAATACCATGCAGAGTAACTGATACTTCATGTTGTAAAAGTTATAATATGAAATATTTTTGTTACAAGGAAACAGACTTTAATCCGTATTAGGTGGGAACAAGTATGTGCCAATGGAAGATGGTTGCTCAATTTCGTGGAATGGTTGATGTTATACGTTAACACCGTTAAATGAAGGCCGGATCAGTGGTTTAAAAATTAATCATTCGAACATGAGACCGAAGATTCTGGGTTCTAATCCCGAATGTAGAATAGTGGAGGCTCACTGGTAAGGAGTCCCAGACTAAGACGAAACAGACATCAAGTTCATCCAGGTTTTCAACGGTGGTCTAAAATCGATCGATTCATGATCTCAGTCGACAGAAAATTTGATGAAAGAAATTGATTTATTAATCTGAGTGTTTTGTCCTCACTACTAATAATCTCTTCAAGATTAATAAAAGATTAAACTTGATACTTTCTAACACACTTGTAATTGACAAATAATTGAAATAAGTTAAAAATGACTTTGTAAAATTCATAATTTTATGACTTTTTAATATGAATATCGTATTTGATTATGTGTTAAAACGGTCCATGCTAGATAATAAAAAAGGTAATTAACAATATCATTTCAAATAAGATTATTAAATAAATTCCGGAGTAAACATCAAGTCTGAGATGCAGGTACGTCCAACTAACGAGTCCAAAGTAGGGCGAAACGCGCATCCTGGATTCCACTGTTAGCCACTATCCACCATTGCTTATAAAGCTTGTGACTTAAGGCAATATCATGACAGTTCACACAGGATGCACGTATACCAACATGAGACTGATTAATTGCAGTCCTAAATAACAATGGGAAGATACAAGTAAACACCCCTAAGTGAATTTAAAACTTCACTTCATTTCACAAGCAGATGGCTATCAGAACTCAGTAGCTGAGTGGACAACGCGATGGTGTTTGAAGCGGACGGCACTAGGTTCGAGTCCCAGAGTGAACATCAACAAGTTTGAGATGCAGATACATTCAACTGACGAGTCCCAAATAAGACGAAACGCGAGTTTTGAACTCCACTGCTAACAACTATCCATCTTTGCTTATAAAGCTTGTGATCTAAAGCAATATCGAGGTAATATTGATTGAAAACTGACAATTAGTTTGAAGGATATTACAACTCAGTCGAACGATAGACATAATTAAACAAGCGAATATAAGACTCTGCTTATTATTGATTACATAGTAGAAATTATATATATATATATATATATATATATATATATATATATATATATATATATATATATATATATATATATATATAACTGTTGAGTCGGCTTCCGAGAACTACGATGGAGCCTCCAGAGACCCTAAAGGAGCCGAAGAGTTCCAGCCAATCAGAACATGATGAAGCTTTCTAGAATACCAACGTGACATGCTATTATTGGTCAGTAGCATAATATGTTTCTTAGCGGATGGGTCAAAATATAATGCTGATTTAGCAAGTGCTAATATCTATAAATACCCGTGATTTTTTGTACACTTTGATTCTTACCAAATAAACACTTTTATAGTTTTTCTTCTGTCTTCTGATTTGCGACGGTGAAGTTCAACGTTCAAGCTTCGTAGTCGTAAACTGTATTCTGCGTTATTCAAGTAGCGAACTTAATAATAACTTGAGGTCATTTTAAGAGTAGCTCAAGTCCTTCAGTATACTTCCAATAATTATAGTATTTTTCATGTATTTCATTAGATGATTTCATGTCAGATAATTAAAGCCTTACTTGATCTGTATATTGTTTTGGTTGATACTCATTTGTATGGTCTATTCGAAATATTCTGGCAACTGACTATATAACAATATTTTATATTATAATCAGATGCTTCATAACCTATATATGTATATATATGGGAATAGGATATCTAGAGATGAAGTTATCACGCCTAAACAATGAACGTTGATCCGTTTGGTCATTAGTCATAGTCTCACTCAAACAGATTTGAAATTTTTTCAAGACGAATCAATTCACTTTAAACTTCATTCCATTTTGAGTCTATTCATCATCGACTAACATTAAACGAATCGAATTGTGATATCCGATTGTTTAACTTGATCATCATATTACAGATCTAATCACTATAATTCAATTAATAATAAAAGTTACAATAAACAACATTTCTGACTACAATTAATTTACATTACTGCATAATCACCTTCTTGCACCATTAGTGTGTAACTAGCTTACATCTTATATAATTGATCTCCAAAGGTCGTAGCTGCTTATTAGAACTCTAGAAGTCACTTAGCAAAATCAGTTGACTAATCAATGTATTATTTCTTCATTTAATTAGCTGACCAGCCGTGATCAACAGAGATAATCCGTGTCAGATAGAGACAGGTACAATAGAAGATGGTCGCACAATTTCTTGGATTAGCTGAAGTTAGATACTAACACTGTTGGATGTCGGCCGGCTCAATGGTCTAGAGGTTAATCGTTTGCGCGCTGGCCCTGGGTTCGAACCCCGCTAGCGGGATCGTGGATATGAACTGCTGAGGAGTCCCACAATATGGTGAAACGGTCGTTCACTGCTTCAAGGTTTTCAATGATGCTCTAACATCAATGATAATTTAGAATCATAAATCAAATCCAATTGAATTTGTTAACTATATCTCCATTTCCAAATGTGTTACGTATATACTATTCGGTATTCAATCTATGTATGTATTCATTACAGTATACCTGTCATCATAAACACGTCACAATATCAAAGATATAAAAATAACCACAGCTATATCCTTAAACATACACAAAAAATATTGTTTATTCACAAGTATTAAATTATTTGGACATCTGTGAAATTATCAGTGTCGAGTGATGATGATAGCCAATAAACTAAATAATTTATTATTAGATGATAACTCATTTGTAGTCACTGGTGAATGTCGATTAAATTCCATTGAGATCTCTTTCTGTGTTAAACCATCAATCTTGTTAAAGACTTTACTGAATAGAATATAAAAAGCTTCATCAATAAAGAACAGCTCTGAATTATATCTTTCGGAAATGAGACTATTTTAAGTAATTTAAGTAACATTATCATCTATATCAACTTAAAGCTCCATTGAAAACATGAACGGATCTAAGTTTGAACTACCGCTAAAATCTGGAAGCAATGAATGGTCATAATCTTATTGGACTGCTTAGCAGTGTGCAAATACGACCACGCAAGCGATAATCAAACCCGGAACCTCAAGTCGCGTTCGCGAATGCCCAACCTTCAGATCACTGAGTTGGCATACAATGGTGTTAACTTCTAACTTCAACCAATCTACGATATAGCATGATTGTCTTCCACTGTCTTTGATGGGTAACTGTCTCACACCAGACACAGTTTAACTTCGCTGATCATGACTTCTCACTAAAACACCAGAAATCTCCTCTCACTAGTGAGCACATTATTGTTGTCAGTATGGAGTTGTGAAAACTGTAAGATTTCATTTTAAATCATGAATCGATTCGGCTACCATTTCTTGAGTCGTGGGTGCTTACCATTGACGAAATGACCATCCAGTGCTTCTACGTTTACAATGATGATCTAGCTTCGATTAGTTTATGATTTTAATGAAATTTTAGAAATCTCCACAACCTCAAGCTTTCGAATTGAATCTTTGAAGACACTTTCAAAAATACCGAATCGGTTCATTTTTATGACCATATTGGCAGATTTGTTTTCCAAAATCTTTGTTTACTTTTACATGTATATGATTATTCTATTACAAATGGTATAAAGCGATAACAACTAATTTATAAGGTGATTTTTATCCATAATATTAAGAATAGTAGATGTTTGTTCAGTTAATTAAATATGAAGCTGTGGTGTTTGAATGAATTAATGATTCCTTTGTACTTGTTGAATGCTTGATTTCGAATTCTAAATACAATACATTCATTTGTGATTATCTAGTACTTCTTGATCCGATTATGTTATTTCTGAGATTCTTAGTTCATATTATAATTCAAATACTCCTGATTATCACAGAACCTCGTTTTTGTTATTTCCATTCTTTCCTCTTTTATATTGTCCTACTCACTGTTTAAAAGTAACCATATATATAGGTTACAAAAACTCGATCGGGACTTTTCTGTTAAATATTCTTATTCGAAGACATTATCTCTTCTATTTATAGTTTTGTCTTTCAATTATCTAATCATTAAATGTTCATGTTGTAGATTCTTTTATTCAAAGAACACACGAATCAACAGAATATTGTGGTATTTCGATCACATGGTAAATGTTTTGTAAACACTCAGGTAGGTTTAACGTCAACTATTATCTTCAAGTTATGATTCAGATAAAAATACTAAGGTGTTTAAGACGAATTTCAATGACTATGTATAATACTGTCAGTTTTTCGAACTTCTCTATAATCACTGATTATCCAAAAAATTGTAATCAGCATCATATTTGTCTAGTTTATAGTACAGAATGAATTCTATCTGTGAAATATAATATTTAGAAGCATTTGTTTGTAATTTCGTTCATGACCCTTGCTACTGCAGAAAGCGAGAAAATCGATCTGTCATAGAAAGCTTCCAACTTGCTACTCTCATCATATCCGGGTATGATTGCTAAATTTCTGCATTCGAAGGGTACTATGACCTTGTGTAAATAGCGCTTGAAGGAAGTAGAAAAAGGTAAGAAGGATAGATCTACGCATTGCTTTGTGACTCTGAGATGAACTTTATTTAGTTCGGAAGATATAAATGAATTCGAGTGCCTCAAAATCTTGTCGACATTGAGAAACTGTACGATACTAAGGTTAAAATGGGATGTGGCAGTTGGTGCTAGACAGATGAAGTAATAATTAATTCTTGAATGAAAATATGAAAGACTAGTCAAGGTCTTCTTCGATAGTCTCCTAGCCGTTTCCGCAGAGCGCGACCTATAACTATTAGACATTGAGAGGCTGGATACCAGTAAAAATTATACTGTTGTTTCAGACAAAACAGATGTGACTCATCAAGTTATACAAATACACTTTGTTATTACCACCTAAAATTGTTTGTGAAACTTTACAAAGTGCCTAATGCCTCACCTCAAAGTTCATAACATTGTTGCGACCCCTCTCCTTCAAAAAAGAGAAATATCTTACATCATGTACAAAGATGGACAATACGATGGGTGATAGGGCTGAGGGACAACGTTTACGAATAAGACTCCAAAAAGGGATAATTTTAGCTGTATAACAGGAGAGCAAAGGTGATAGGAACGTGACACACAACATTCTAAGTCCTATAAATCATCCGAACACAAGCAACTATGTGCGCACACCGGGGGGTCAAAGCACTCAATAATATCCCAGCTTTACAACAATGAATAAACAAAATCCAGCAACCTTTGGCATTCTTCCTTAGATGGTTGTGAGACACTGAATCGCGGTATAACAATTACGATAAGGAACCCTTGGCCATGTATTGTGCTTTGATTATCCTGAAACTATGGATCAGCTCAGGAGACTTCATTATGCGACAAATCTACTGGTAGGTATAGCCAAATCTTGCCGAAATATTATAGGCTCAACGCCCTAAATACATTGCACAATCTTTCTCATCCAGGTGTTAGGACAACCATCAGGCTCATATTAGAACGATTTTGTTGGCCTGGTATGAATAAGGGCTTGAGTGATTGGGCACACTCCTGTGTAAGTCGTCAGACATCTAACGCGATTAGACACAACAAATACCCCTTAGGTCTATCTAAAACCCTCAAAAGATCCAAATGAACATTTTTATCTCTTAACGTATGCGGACGGTTTCACATGATGGTCAGGACCAGTATCTATTAAGGACATTACCTCCAAAACGGTTGCCTGCTTCTTCGTCAAATGATGGGTAGCAAACTTCGGATACCCTTCACCTATCACTGCAGACCGTGGAAACCAGTTCGAATCTGGAATTTTCAGTTGTCTGATTACACGGTTTAGCAACGACAGGCCAAAAAGCCGCAACAGAAAGAATTATCAAACAAATGTGTGGCAACGAAACAACTGACAGGAAAATATTGTAAGCCAGAGAGACCAGTCAAGGACAATGAAGGCAAGCCAATCATCGAGATTCTAGAAAAGAGTAACAGATGGGTAAAACACTTTGAGGGATTGAGTAGACCAGCCTCGTTAAACACACTGGATATCGAAACAGTGCACAAAAACCTTCCTATATATGTCATTTCACCAACGACGGAATAAATCAGGATGGCCGTCAGACAAATTGAGAGCAAACAGCATCAGGACCTGACAATATACCAGCTGAAGCAATGAAGTTAGACATCGAAGTAACTACAAACATGCTTCCCCTTCTATTCAGGAAGATTTGGGAGGAAGAAAAAGTGGCTTGAAAAGAAGGACACCTCATAAAGATAACAAACAAAGGAGATCTGAGCAAATGTGGGAACTACAGAGGCATCGCACAACCGTCGATTCCAGAAAACTTCTTCAACAAAGCGTTGCCAAACTGGAAGAAAGACTCAGTAGACGCCCAATTTCGAGATCATCAATCTGGATTCGTGAGAATCGGTCGTGCACAGAATAAATTGTGACACAACGGATCATCGTTGAACAATCAGTTGGGTGGAACTCATCACTATTGATCAACTTCATTGACTATGAGAAAGCGTTAGACAATGTGAATAGGAGAACATTAAGGTGTACCTGAAGAAATCGGCAACATCCTGAATTCATACGACGGACTACAGTGCAAAGTGGTGCATGGAGGACAGCTTATCAACTCATTCCAAATAAGCATCGGAGTCAGACAAGGCTGCTCACTTCCATCCTTCGTTCTTCTTCTAGTGGTTGACTGAATTATGAAGACCTCCACATCTAGGGGGATGCTCGGAACACAATGAATAGATTGGATTCAACCAGACGATTTGAACTTCACAAATGACCTTGCTCTTTTATCCGATACACACAAACAATTGTGAAGGAAGACAGTCAGTGAAGCAGCAGCTTCTGCATTAGAAAGCCTCAACATACAGGAGAAAAGTAATGTCCTCAAATACAACAAGGGGAACAATTCAATCACACTTGATGGAGCAACTCTGGAAGAGGTGGAAACATTCACATATCTGCGAAGCGTCATCAATGAACAAATAGGATCTGATGCAGATGTAAATGCAAGAGTTGACAAAGTAAGGGAGGCATTCTAACAGTTGAGAACATATTGAACTCAAAACAACAGTTAACCAATATCAAAGTCACAATCTTCAATACGAACGTTATGACAGTTAGTTCTGCTGTACGGAGCTGAAACTTGAAGAACCAACACAACCATCATGAAAAATGTACAATTATTTACATACAATGTCCGTTGGTCGGATACCTCTACTTAATGTGTAAGAAAACAAACCAGCTTTAATCTGACAAGGAAGCTAGGGAAGGATTATGAAAGTGAGTATAGCACAAATCATCATACTGCATCATGAGGCAATATCTAGCTCGAAATCCTGAATGGAAGCGGAAAAGTGGAAGGTCAAGGCACACACTACGTTAGAAATTAGGAGCAGACGTGTGAAGGGTGAACAGTCCCTCAAGCAACTGGAAACGTTTGCCTAGGACAGAGTTGGATGGAGAATACTGGTAAGTGGCCTGAGCTCCTCCATGAGAGAGTAACAGGCATTAGTATGTGAGCAGGTATAGAACAAACACGATTTCACTAGACAAAAATTTATAAGAAAAGGCTGACAGAGTAAACAAAAAAGGTACTGTTTCATGAGTCATTCCGTGGAGTGAGAATGAATAATCTATGGTGTTTTTCTTGATCCCAACAATGTTCGTTAAACTGGCAGGTCACCAAGGTATGTGATCAACGTGGATGATCAAGGTTTAGTCAGGTTGGTTGACAATGATGCGACTCAAATGACATCGAAGTGACACTTTGAGGTTAATACTTAACTTGCTATCGTGATGACGAGGTGGATCTACTTCTTCGGTGACTAGCTAGAACGAAAAGTCTCCATAGGCAGAACATGTTAGTACTAACAGGCTACAGAGGTACAAGACGAAATCACTGCTAAATGCACCTGTCTATGGCGTTCAGATGAATAATGTCCATTGACTGTCCTTGGTTTTGAAAAAGACTAGTAAGCTGTTGGAAATCTAGTGAGCTAGATGATTTTGTTAGGGGTATATGGCATTCCGATGACCCTACAGGTTGCCTTGTGTAGATACGGTTCAACTTCATGGACTATTTGGCTAGACATCAGATGTATTACTACTCTGTTTTCAGCTAATGTTGAGACATAACCAAAATCTCTCTTATATAACCTTTCTGCAGAGTCTGTGGAACAACTAGTTCGAAAAAGTGAAGTAGAAAACTCGTTTGAGAAACAGTCAGATACCGTCGCGCTTAGACTGGATATTTAAAAACGAAGAATTTCTAGTTGACAGCCTCTCAATCCTGGCTCCTTTGGGGAAGAGCAATCACGCCGAGATAGCCTTCAGTTTTGTAAGCAAAACTGAGCTAAGATACCCCACCAGCAACATGCGCTAGAATTTCAAACGGTTGAATGTGTCAGGTCTACAGGACTATCTACAACAGGTGGGTTGGGATGTTCACCCTTAACTTGAGGTGGATACTTATTGTAACTTCTTACTGCACACGTTCTTATGTGCTACAAAGCAGTCAGTCCCTCAAACGGTCCCCAAAAGCTACAAGCAACCTATAATCATCAAGAACCTGACACTCTGTTTGCTAAACCGCACAAAGCACTGTTGGGCAGAACACAAAGGAACTGACAACAATGGTGCGTACAAGCAATACAGACATATAAGATACATATGCAACAAAGCGATAAGAGGAGACAGGTTTTAACACCAGATAGGGCTTATGGATAAATTTGTCTGTAATCCGAAAAGCTTATTCCGTTATGCAGCCTCTCTTCGACAAAACAAAACTGGAGTTTCCCAACTGCTAGGTCCTAATAGCCCGACCAATAACGACAGCGACGCCGTCAAACTTATGGCTGAACAATACTATCGAACATTTCAACCGACCCACATCAACTATACAGATGACAGCTTCATATGCAACTGCACAGGACTTTCCAAAGTGAATCTGAGCGCTGACTCGGTGTTCCGGAAACTACAACACCTAAGAAAATACACTTCTCCTGGACCAGATATGGTTCATTCTGCTATGATGAGGGAGGCAGCTTCAATCCTGGCAACACCGATTAGCGTGATGTTCTCATACTCGCTAAGCCAACGTAAACTTCCGGAAATTTAGAAGCTGGCTCACATCACACCAATTTTCAAAGAAGGTCGACGCAGCAAACCTTCAAGTTACCGAGCAATGGCCCTTCCCTCTATACCTTCAAAAGTCTGGGAGTCCCTGATATGTGATAGTATACACGACTATTTACTATCCTTAAATTTCTTCTCACCCAACAGCATGATTTCGGGAAGGGTCATTCTTGTATAACCAACCTGCTGACTGTGGTGGACGGATGGATAAGCATCCTTGGTCGCAAGGGGAAGGTTGATATCATTTAAATTGATTTCTCAAAAGCTTTTGATAGGGTCTACCATATATGTCTTATCAATAAGCTCATACAATTGGCTATCAGACCACCTCTAATTGATTGGCTCACTTCATATCTGAAAAATTGACATTTTAAGGTCAGGGTTAACTTTACTTTATCTCAAGCTATATAGTAACCTAGTGGGATCCTCCACGGCTCAGTAGTGGGACCTTTTCTATTGTTGATTTATTTAAATGCTCTTTCACAACAGGTGTCGTCAGAATTATTACCTTTCGCTGATGACCTTAAACTTTGGAGAGAGATATGCAACCAAGAGGATATACAGGCACTTCAGGAAAATCTGACTCGACTTCAAAGTTGGACAGACGATAATGAACTTTCCTTTAACACTTCAAAATGTAAAGTGGTTCATCTGAGACGTGTTGCACACTGCAGTTACAAATTGAGAAACTCCTCTCTAGTAGTATCCAGAGTCGAAAAATATTTTGGAGTCCTGGTATCCTATGTTTTGAAGTCCTACGCTAACTGTGACAAAAACGCCTTTTGAGCAAACATTGCACTGGTAACATTGAGGTGCATTTTTGGCCAGTTTGACGGGAGAACTTTCCATATATTCTTCAATAGTTTTATTCGTCCCAATTTACAGTACAGAAACATAGTATTTCCTCTCTCACTCCAGAAGAATAAGGACACTCTGAAGTGTATCAAACGGCGAGCCACGAAATCAGTTCGGGACTCAAATTTAAACCCTATGAAGAGAACCTTCAATCACTTAACTTTTACCCACTAGAGTACAGGCGTCTTAGAGGTATCCTTCTAATGGCTTACAGCATTCTTAACACTTCTGGACATCCCATTAAACACCGACTTAAGCTTAGTCTCAATGCAAACCCAAAGGGTAACACCCAGAAACTGGAGACGCAATAGAGCAGAACTGACTGTGGACACAACTTCTACTCCTTAAGAGTTGTCAAACGCTCGAATTCGCTGCCGACTGAACTAGTCCAAGCGACGCCCCAGGAGTCCTTTTAAAAGGAAACTTGACCTATTCTTATGGATTTCTGATAAAAAGAATCCTATGGATTTTATTTCAAAACGGTATCTCGTAGAAGCTACATTAAGTTCAGTTAATTTTAAGCGGTTGTGGGAGAAATAGAAAAAACTTTACCGTAATGATCTTTCATGTCCATACTTGAGTATTCTCTCTCCATCATATAAAACTGTGGAAGAACGATTAGTTCTGACATGAAAAGAAAGGATGAGGAGATTACTTATCAATTCTGCTACTGGATTTCTCAAAGCTAAATTTTGATAGACTAAAGTCTCCTAAAATTTCGACACAAAGATACTTTATATTTAAGGGTCCTCGCGTAGTTTGTGTTGGCAAACTTCCACGAGTCTTCATCTTTCACCATCAGAGACAAGTTTCTCTCAGAATTATCAATCTCAGGACCAGTGTCGATTTTTTGTGAAGCCATTTATTTTGAGGAGCTGCTTAATGCTCTAGATATATATGCAGATAGTTCGAATGGTTGTGTACGGTGTAGAAGAAGCTTTCATCTAGCAGTCTTCCGCATACTATGGCAGTAGATAATCAGACTTCGAATAGCAGAATCTACAATTATTATATCTACTAATGTATAAGTATGTCAGTTACCGCGAATATTTTAGCTGTTTTATACAAATGTTGATCAGTATTCAAATTTCAGTAACTAGCTCAATCTATGTAAACAACTAACCAACTACAATTATAATCGACTATCATAGTCCCTTAACAAGGATTGGCAGCATATGAATGTTCTGGTGTAATATGTTTGTTCAAATTTCTACCATCCGCAAGTAAAGCCACGGAACAACGCGAACGCACAACTGCTTTTAAAGCACTTAGTGTGAGCCTCGAGTAAATGTCGACTTTAAATTTATCTTCTTTCCTCATTCCTGGTTGGCATATTTTGGCGAGCTAATTTTCGACAGGATGGGGTCGCTGACTCCATGCTCAACTCTCATCGGTTACCCATGCTCGGGACCGACAGAAACTCTAGAGTGGAGTGACAGTGTAGATAGGACATTATGGAAACTTCTTCGACACTATGAAGTTTTTGGGAACATTATCCGGAACTCATGCGACGGACTACAGTGCAAAGTCTTGCTTGGTGGGCAGCTGACAGATACATTCCAAGTAAAAACCATAGTCAGGTAAGGCTGTTTACTCACACCATTCCTCTTTCTTCTGCTGGTCGACTGGGTTACGAAGACTTCGACATCTGAGGAAAAGCACGGAACACAATGGACAGCTCAGAAATAATTAGACGATTTGAACTTTGCAGATGACCCAGCCCTACTATCACATGCACACGAACAAATGCAGATAAAGACAGTCAGTGTAGCAGCAGTCTCTGCATCAGTAGGCCTCAACATACACAAGGAGAAAACCAAGATCCTCAAATACAACACGAAAAACAGAAATCCAATAACACTTGATGGTAAATCTCTAGAAGATGTAGAATCCTTCACATACCTGGGAAGCATCGTTGATGAACAAGGAGGGTCAGATGCAGACGTAAAGGCGAGGATCGGCAAAGCAAGGGCCGCATTCCACATATGGAACTGAAAATAACTCTCAATCAATATCAAAGTCAGAATCTTTAATACGAATGTCAAGGCAGTTCTACTGTATGGAGCTGAAACTTGGAGAATTACTACAACCATCATCAAGAAGGTTCAAGTATTTATGAATACTTGTCTAGGCAAGATACTCAACATCCATTGGTCGGATACCATCAGAAACAGTCTATTGTGGGAGAGAACAAACCAGCTAACCATGTGAAGAGGAAATTAGGAAAAGACGATGGAAATGTATAGAACATACACTATGCAAACAATCAAATTGCATCAACAAGCAAGCCCTATCTTGGAATCCTGAAGGCAAGCGGAAAAGTGGAAGGACAAAGAACACATTACGTCGAGAAATAGAAGCAGATACAAAAAAGACGAATAACAACTGGATTATTCAGGACAGGGCTGGATGGAGAACAATCCACGAGGAGTAACAGGAGTAAGTAAGTAAGTAAACTTCTTGAATCTATTGATGTGACTGCCTAATCCATGAGATCTTATGTGTTAGTCACATAATTGTCTACACTGACTCGTTGTATCGTAACAACTAACAATATGATACACAGTAGTTCTGAAGTACACGTTAAGGCTGAAGATAAGATAAGATATTTAATGAGAATAAAGACAGATTATGCGGAATGACCAGGTCAGCGCGGCTCAGTCATACCATACGACTGAATGCATGAATATTCCCCCTGTTCTCCACTGTCAGCGTTCTCTCTGTGTTAAAAGTTGACTATCTATTTTCCCAATTAGCTCATGTTCAGCTTCAAGGATTGTGTGGTTAGGATCAATACCCCTACAACATTACAGAAAAATGTATCGCATACACATAAAGATTTCAATCTTGGTCTTGACAAGTTAATTCACTGCATTACCGTACGCAATAACTTACTTAACGCAAGAAACTAAGCCTTCTGTATAAGCAATTTACAAAATGTTCACTTTATCTGCTCTAAGCGTTAAACCTGGTAATCAGTGATTGGTTAATTTTACTTCAAGACTTTTGAACCAAACCACGTGACACCTATCGTAAAATGCTGGTGTTTTATTGTGTGAGCAAAGGAAAAGCCCGTGCTATACAGTCAGAAGTTTCTCTAACGCAAAGTAAAGAGATAAACAATAAAAGAAACAATAATTACCAAAGGGTTCAACACCTGAGAATAAATAAAAATATTCCCATCAAAATGGGTTCAAATACCTATCTGCAAGAATTCCAGCAATCCTCCAAAGAAGACAATCAAAAGGGTAACAGCCACACACTGAATCACGCCGTGACGTTGAGCTTGGTCAATAGTCTGGCAACATGCAATAGAAAATTAGTTAACAAAAGATAAGTCTTTAATAGAAATCACGTAATAAAAGCTCAGACGAGGAAGACTGAAGAACAAAAGGTGTAATTAAACGAGATCTGAGCAAAGGTTAAAATACATGGAAGGGAGAAAAAACAAATAAATGGCAGTACTATCCAACACAAAGGCTGTGGAGGGATTTTCATCGTTCTCTTTGCGTTACATATTTGAAGCAGGACTGGCTGTTTTCGAAATACCAACCACTCACACTGTCCAGAGGTTTGTGCTTAGTGACGTTGCACGAGTGGGCTACTGCACTGTAACCTGTTTCGGAGTCATCGCATAACAAATATAACTCAATTGTTCCAAAGTTCTCTCTTTTCTCATCCCTAATACCTTGAGGAGTGTTGATTGTCCCGAGCTTCAGCGCAAACTCAATCGTTCTACAGAGACACTAAACTAGCACTCATGTGCCCGTCTTAGTCAACGCGCGACTTACAAATGCACTGTAAGTGTTGCTTAGCAGGAAGGTATGTTAGCAAAATTATTGCTAAAGTATGGAACGGACAAAGAAACTGTAAAATGCATTCCTCCTTTGACCAGAGGTTATACTCTAGATCAAATCGAAATTAAAAACGTCGTGTGTGATGTCCCATTCAGTCTCAAGAGCTTGATGAATGGACACTTGAATTAAAGGCGTACCAACTATCATCTCCATACTGTTTGATTGCGGAAAAGCTTTCCTTACCAGCTTCAAGTTAGTTAACCACCTTTTCAGCTTGAAACCTCCTCAAGCTATCAATTCGTTCGATTATACCACAAATATTTCCGCATCTTTATTATTGGTAAAGGGTAATAATAATAATAATAATTTATTCTCAAATAAGAGTTTGTTACATGAGTCATGCCAGTTTACAGAAAAGATCAAATTGATACAAATGATACAATATTCACTGCAGTAAATTACATATCTGGGTTGATAATTTATAAGATATGAATCTAGATGGTTTTAATCAGTACCACAGTTGGCGCGCTTCATGAAAGTTGCGTTTCGAATGTGCGACTGATGGTCAAGGATAGGTCCATTTCAAATGGTTCAAATGGTTCAAATGGTTGTGGACGGAATAGAAGAAGCTTTCGCTTAACAGGCTTCCGTGTCTAGTAGCAGGGGATCACCAAATCCTCCAGGCAGGAACCTAGGTATGTTAACAGTAAAAGAGGAAAAGAAATTGGTAAATCATAGTATGATACTGTCCTTGGTCCTTAAGAATAGGTCGAGTTGCCTCTTGAAGGACTCCTGAGAAGTCGCTTGGACTAGCTCGGCCGGCAGCGAATTCCAGCTTTTGACAACTCTTAAGGAGTAGAAGTTGTGTCCACAGTCAGTTCTGCTCTATTGCGTCTCCAGTTTCTGGGTGTTACCCTTTGGGTTTGCATTGAGACTAAGCTTAAGTCGGTGTTTAATGGGATGTCCAGAAGTGTTAAGAATGCTGTAAGCCATTAGAAGGATACCTCTAAGACGCCTGTACTCTAGTGGGTAAAAGTTAAGTGATTGAAGGTTCTCTTCATAGGGTTTAAATTTGAGTCCCGAACTGATTTCGTGGCTCGCCGTTGGATACGCTCCAAAGTGACCTTGTCCTTTTGGAGTGAGGAGGGGAGTACTATATTTCCGTGCTCTAAATGGGGACGGATAAAACTATTGAAGATTGTATGGAAAGTTCCTCCGTCAAACTGGCCAAAAATGCGCTTCAATGTTAACAGTGCAAGGTTTTCTCGGAAGACATTTTTGTCACAATTAGCGTAAGACTTTAAATCATGGGGCACCAGGACTCCTAAATCTTTTTCGACTCGGGATACTACTAGAGAGGAATTTCTTAAGTTATAACTGTAGTCTGCGACATGTCGCAAATGGACTACTTTACACTTTGAAGTGTTAAACGTAAGTCCGTTATCATCTGCCCAACTTTGAAGTCGAGTCAGATCCTCCTGAAGTGCCTGTGTGTCGTCTTGGTTGCGTATCTCTCTCCAAAGTTTCACGTCATCAGCAAAAAGTAATAAGTCTGACGTTACCTGTTGAGGAAGATCACTTATGTAGATCAAGAAGAGGAAAGGCCCTAATACTGAGCCCTGGGGAACCCCACTAGGACATTCCATAGCCTGAGATAAAGTGAAATTAACCCTAACCTTAAAGTGTCGATTTTCTAGGTATGAAGTAAGCCAATCGATTAGAGGCGGTTAGATACCTAGTCGTTTGAGCTTATTGATAAGACACAAGTGGTTAACTTTATCAAAAGCTTTTGAGAAATCAAGGTGTATGATATCAACCTTTCCCTTGCGATCGAGGATGCTTGTCCATCTGTCCACCGCAGTCAGCAGGTTGGTTATACAAGAGTAACCCTTTCTGAAACCATGCTGTTGGGGTGAGAAGAAGTTTAAGGACAGTAGATAATCGTTTAAACCGTCGCATATCAGGGACTCCATGATTTTTGAAGGTATTGAGAGAAGAGCCACCGGCCGATAACTTGAAGGTTCATTGCGTCGACCCCCTTTGAAAATTGGTGGGAGCTTCTAAATGTCGCAACCTTATGTCCATTTGGAATGTCTAAGGCTTTGAGGGTACCGGGTAGTCGTTGACGTAAAAATTGTGAAATACCTATTCCACTATAATGCTATAATAGCCATTATAGGATTTGTGAGTGTTTTCCATTCTTATTCAGTGTTCTTCACTCAGGTAGTTTTTTTCTATTCATCGTCATACTACGCCTTGTTTTTTGGACTGGTGGAACAATTTGCTTAGAAATTGACCTGGTATAAGACAATGAATCTAAGTAGTAATACAATAAATGTTCGTTAACATGTGAATGAACTTCACTGACCGTGAACACCCTACTCTCCCTCTCGTCACTCCCTTTTTCGCTATTTTTCAGCATCCACATGATGTGCCACTGAAAATATTTGAAGTGTTATATCTCGATGAGAATTATGAATGATAACTGTTGGAATCTAATTCTGAAAGTATACGATGTATATATATTTTTAATTAACTAAACTATTAATAACTCCGCCCGCAGTCCCTCCGGGGGCTACTGTCAGTCACAAGCCCGGATAAAAAAGGTGGGTTGGGCATGGGGTTAGCGACCCCATCCCGCAGGAAACTAACTCTCTAAAAATACGCTCACCGGAAAAAATTATTCAAACCTTTTAAATTCTGCCCTGGGAGTCCGTGTTCCTTCGGAAGTTACGAGGCCGATACCCGTTCTGACAACCAGAGAAATCATTTATTTAGGTACATGGAATGTTAGTACAATGTGGCACACCGGGAGAGTCTTCCAAATCGCAGCAGAAATGAGAAGATACAACCTAGAGGTGAAACACATTGAACAAAAATTGGACAAAAGCGACTAGCTTCAGGGAAGCTTCTGTTATACTCCACCAATGATCGAGAAAATGCCCCATGTGCACAAGGAGTTGCATTGGTGCTGTCCAAACAAGCACAAAATGCACTTATAGGATGGGAATCTCATGGACCAAGGATCATCAAAGCCTCGTTCAAAACAAAAAAGGAGGGCATTTCAATAAATATCAACCAACGACTACAATGAAGACGCTAAAGATCAATTCTACAATAGGCTGCAGTCAATCGTCGAGAAGTGCCAAACAAAGGACCTGACCATTCTGATGGGAGATTTCAACGCCAAGGTTGGAACGGACGGCATTGGATATGAAGACATCATGGGACGACATGGACTGGGAGAAAGAAACGAAAGTGGTGAGAGATTTGCAAACCTATGTGCCTTCAATAAACTGATCATAGGCAGTACTATATTCCCACATAAGCGCATTCACGAAATCACATGAACTTCTGCATCAACAAAACGTTCAGGAGGACGATAGAAGACGTGAGAACCAAGAGAGGAGCTGATATAGCATCAGATCATCACTTGCTGGTCGCCAAGATGAAATTGAAACTCAAGAAGTAATGAACAACGGAGCGCACAATATCACAAAAGTCCAATACGGCCTTTCTTCGGGATACTGACAAACTCAACAGATTCAAGATAGCCCTCAGCAACAAGTCCCAGCCCTTTCATGATCTACTCAATGGAGAAGGAACTACTATGAAGAGGAACTGGAAAGGGATCAAAGAGGCAATCACTTCGACGTGTCGTGAGGTTCTAAGCCACAAGAAGCACCATCACAAGGAATGGATCACTGTTGATACACTGCATGGGATTCAAGAAAGGAGGAATAAGAATGTAGCAATCAATACCAGCCGAACAAGAGCAGAAAAAGCCAAAGCACAAGCTGAATACACAGAAGTAAACAAGCAAGTGAAGGGGAGCATCAGAACTGAAAAACGTAAATATGTGGAAGATTTAGCAACGACGGCGGAAAAGGCTGCAAGAGAAGGGAACATGAGACAACTGTATGACATAACAAAGAAACTCTCTGGAAATCGTGGCAAACCAGAACGACCAGTGAAAAGCAAGGAAGGCGAGGTAATCACCAACATTGAAGAGCAACAAAACAGGTGGGTAGAATACTTCAAAGAACTCTTGAATCGACCAGCTCCACTGAACCCACTCAACATCAAAGCAGCACCCGTGGACCTCCCAAACAATGTTGGCCCACCAACAATTGAAGGAATCAGCATTGCCATCAGACAAATAAAGAGTGGCAAAGCAGCAGGAACAGACAACATTCCAGCAGAGGCACTTAAAGCAGACGTATCGGCAACTGCAAGGATACTCCACATTCTCTTCAGCAAGATTTGGGATGATGAACAAGTACCAAAAGACTAAAAAGAAGGACTCCTGATCAAAATACCGAAGAAAGGCGATCTCAGCAAGTGTGATAACTACAGGGGCATCGCTCTTCTCTCAATACCGGGAGAAGTCTTCAACAGGGTATTGTTAAACAGGATGAAGGACTCCATAGACACCCAACTTCGAGACCAACAGGCAGGATTCCATAAGGATAGATCGTGTGCAGACCAAATCGCAACTCTATGGATCATTGTGGAACAATCAATTGAATGGAATTCATCACTATACATTAAATTCATTGATTACGAAAAATCATTTGGTAGCGTGGACAGAACAACACTATGTAAGCTTCTTCGATACTAAGGCGTGCCTCAGAAGATAGTCAATATCACATTCATATACCTTATGAAAGAATCTTTCAAATACACATTTGTTAGGTTGAATATCTATACGCTATGTTAGCCATAATCCACTGCTAAACTATCGTATAATTACCAGGGATACACGGACTGTTTGACACCATGGGCAGTCTGAATTCAGTTCTCTACACTGCAGATTGAACCAGTGTAAGGCATTTAATAATAATAATAAATTTTATATTCTGAAAAATAATAATTACAGAATTCACGCCAGTTTACAGGCATGATCAATTTGATATATGTAATAACGTTAAACGTGCAGAAAACAAACATGTGATAAAAGAAAGTTTTAAGTGTACTAGTTCACTGGTTGTTTAAGTAGTACATGTGAATTTAATTCACCCCAATACAATTTTCTCCGGTCATCGAGCACAAAGATAAGGAATAAAACAAGTATATATGACGTTAAGCATTAGTTAATGTTCGGTGATATGACAACACAGTGTCTTGCTTAAACTTACGTTGAAGCGGTCTCTCTACATGCTTCAAAATAACTTGATCATCCACACCGATGATCCAAGAGCAAAAATAAAATTGTAGGACTATTGTCTTAGTCGATACTAAGTACATCCATCCTTACATCCTTACTCACTTACGCCTGTTACACATAATAGAGCATTGGTCGCCGACCAACATTCGCCAACCCACTCTGTACTCTACCGTCGCTTCTAGTTCTATCCAATTCTTGTTCATTTTTTTCATGTCCATCTCCATTTCTCGGCGTAATGTGTCCTTCGATTTTCTTCTTTTCATTTGGCCATGAGGATTCCATGTGAGGGCTTGTCTCGTGACGCAGTTGGGTGCTTTTCTCAATGTGTTTCCTATCCACTTCCAGCGCTTCTTTCTAGTTTCTTCCTCCACTGGGATCTGGTTTCTTCTCTCCCGCAGTAGATTGTTGCTAATAGTGTCCGGCCGACGGATCCGAAGTATTTTGAGTAAACAACTGTTAAAAAACACCTGTATCTTCTGGATGATGGCTTTCGTAGTTCTCCAGGTTTCCGCCCCATACAGTAGAACTGTCTTGACATTTGTATTGAAAATCCTGACTTTGGTGTTGGTTGACAGTTGCTTTGAGTTCCAGATGTTCCTCAGTTGTAAATATTCTGCTTACGCTTAACCGATCCGTGCTTTCACATCTGCATCAGATCCATCACCGTGTTCATCAATGATGCTGCCCAGATATGTAAAGGTTTTTACATCTTCCAAATCTTCTCCGTCAGTTGTGACTGGATTGGTGCATGTTGTGTTGTATCGGAGAATCTTGCTTTTCCCTTTGTTGTATATTCAGACCTAGTGCTGCTGAGGCTGCTGCTACACTGGTCGTTTTCTCCTGCATTTGTTGTTGCGTTTGGGATAGAAGGGCCAGATCATCTGCGAAGTCTAGATCCTTCATCTGCATCCTATATGTTCACTGTATCCCATGGTTCCCTTCGGATGTTGACGTCTTCATGATCCAGTTGATCACCAGAAGAAAGAGAAAGGGTGAAAATAAGCAATCCTGCTGGACCCCGGTCTTTAAATTCATCGTTGCTACCAGATAATAGACGCTGATGTCTGCCGTGCGTGAAAGTTCTTACTTTCACCATTTTCGACCTCCTCTGTGTTAACCATTGAATGTAAATCTTCGCATTTATTTTACTTTAAGCTTCGAAGACCGTACGGGTGAGAACCCATACAATTATAGGCTCACAGTGGCTTTGTGCAATTAGAAAAACTACAAGAACTTTAATATCATTCTACATGATATTTCAAGTGCCTCTTCTCACTGGTATTTTGCAATCGACAAGGTCAAATCATTTTTTCTATCCAGAACTACTAAAAAATGTTTTTATTGTCTATAGTATTCAGAGGAATTAGAGCGAAATCCTTTGTTATTTATTCTTTAATTCTTTGAATTAAGGATTGTAGGTTAAGTAACTCATATTATATCTCTAGATATGCAGTGTTACGGAGATTTAATTTTGGCCACTACGTTTTGATGAAATCTACTAGCACTAATGGAGCGATGGTGAATTATGTAACTCCACCGGTAGCTGTACTGTCGGATTTTTCATGTATTTTAGTCAGAACTGTTAAGAGGTTGGAAATACACGATTATCAATCCAGTTTGTATTGTGGGGTTCGGGAACTTAATGGGAAACTGTGAACCTAAAATTCTGAACAGTGTAATTGTCAAATTGATGGAAATGATTATTTCGATGGCTACTTTAAATAACGTGGAGTTTATAACATTTTATCCAGGTAACAACACAGCTTTCGGAAATGCCTATCATGTTTGACAGATCTGCTCATTGCGGAAGATCGGACTGATGCGAAAGACAAAAATATTCCGGTAGACGTAGTTAAAACTGGAAAGTTCCGGGATCCATTATGAAATTACAAGGCGGATAGGTGGTTTTATGGATGATGGGAGACAAAGGGTTCGGGTAAATGGGGCTCCATCAGCGTGAGGATATGTAAAAAGTGGTCCCACAAGCAACAATCTTCGGTAATTTCATCTTTACATTTCGTGTAAACGATCTTCCAACTGTAGTAAGGTTGTAACAATTTAAGTTGATGTGCTGACTGCCAGCAGTGAAAAGTCACTTGTTCTACCTTTTTCAGATGGCATAAAGATTTAGAGACCCATACACAGCATATCAGATAGAATAATACTATAAGATACCCTAAACTCACTGGTCGAATGGATGAATAGGTGGTCATTGGAAGTTAACTCCAGCATGAGTGCGATGATGCAAGTAAATGACTGCAACGACTAATCTCACTACACAATATGTGGAGTCCAGTTACCTGATGTAATGGACTTCTAAGATCTGGGAGCCATAATAATTATCGACCTCAGAACTACGAGTAATTGCAAGGCAACTTCTGTCAAAGGCTGCAGAGTTTTATAAGCTATTTGTAAGCTGATGCAGTACTTAGAGGAAGAAATGTTTAGTGTATTAAATCCGACTTTTGTGAGTCCGCATTTTGAATGTGGGGTTTAAGGAGCAAGTCCTTGTGTCAATTAGCTGGCAGATATACTAGAATTAGTTCACTGGCAAGGAACCAAATTGGTAAAATATCTCTCTGATCTAGAATATAAAGGCGGAATATGGCAACCCAAAGTATTTCCGTTATCATACTACAGGTTACAGAGGATCAAATATTGGTTTACCTACTACTGTACGATGAAGTTGGTCTTTAATATTTCCCACCTTTCTCATTCCATCTAGGACTGATAATATGAGAGGACATTCTCGGAAAGTTCGATAAACCGAAGTTTTAATCGTTCATCTCTAGAGTTCCGTTTCTCGCACCAGTCAAGTAACTGATGTGATACTCCACTGGAATACATAATGTCAGAACCTGTTGATACAGTTTCAGTTTCATTTTGGAAAGGACAGAAGGCTTGATGGCCTGTGTTGGTCCTGGCGATGGTGGTTTTTCAGTCGATTCAGCTTTCTTTTGAAAAAGTCGACGGACAGAACCTTAAACACATGCTGAGGTGGTGAATTCCACTCGTTGATGATTCGGTGGAAAAGTCGATAGTCAGCTGACAAGTAATTTGTTCTGGGCTTGTGAACTTTTTTGTAGTGTCCTCGCAAATTCTCTGCCTTGGAAGAAGAGAAAAATGAGGGCATATCACCAAGCAATTTGAAAACTTTAATCAAGTCGCCTCTAGTTCTACGATATGACAACGGGAAAGGTTTAGCTTGGCCAGCCGAGCATCATACGGAAGCTTCGCTATTCCGGGAATCGGCTTAGTCGCTGAACCTTTTACAGAAGCTCACTGTTTTTTTAAAAGCAGAGGCTAGCTGCTTGTATGCAGTACTCAAGTTTAGGGAGTTTGAACACTGTATACAAAGTCAATAACGTTTTAGCTTCGGCATGACTAAAAGCCCAACGTATTGACCATAAGGTTCTAAAACCTTTGGCTTTTATTACACGGCAGTGTGCAGTAGTCTTTAGACCTTGGCTAACGATAACTCCTAAGTCATTATATGTTTGGACGACAGGTAGCTCAGTGTTATTCATCGTGTATGTATCTGTACCTTGATGACCGATATGCATCACAACACACTTGGAAGTATTTATCGGCAACTGCCAAGTTCGAGACTACTCAGATAACTTCTTCAGGTCATTTTGAAGTTCTAAGCTATCACTCTTATATCGCATCGTTCTCCATATCTTGACATCGTCAGCACATAGCAAGACCGATGATGATAGGAGACGAGGAAGGTCATTCACATACAAGAGGAATAGCATTGGCCCCAAAAGAATAATCTATCCTGAAACCGTGCTGTTTCTCCTAAAGGATCCAGTTTTCATCGAGGTGCTTAAACAGCTCCTTCCGAATAATCTTTTCTAAGATTTTAACAACCACACTAGTTAAGCTAACGGGTCGGTGAGATTGGATCTTCAAAGTACTACAAATATCAAGGATTAATGTAGGTCTATCAACCTTTCAACTTTACTACTGAAGACAGAAGTTTGTCACAGGTATCAACTGGTTAGTAATACGGAACGCGGTCTTTACAATGGGTCGCGATGTTCAAGCTGGGCAGCGCTCCAGGGGTATCGCGACACTTTTTTGCGTTACTTCTTTATTTCTGCTTTGTGCACAACCAAATTTTGAAATACATTATGAATAAATTTGAAAATTTATTTTCCGTTTTCATAATTAGGTAAAAAGGGGTTTTTCCATTTTGCGTTACATGGTATCGCGAAGTCCTTGAAAATTCATTATTCAGGTGCTGCTATAATAGTTTTTCGGTGTTTGCATCGCAGATTAGCAATTGTTTCTAGTTAGGTATGCACTGATGGTAGGCAAATCTTTTAATTTTATATGAAATAGCAAGATTCAGGCATATATCGTCATAAAAATTGTATTGTCGTCAAGGCTACAAAAACTGCGTTACAAATAACGATACCATGTAAAGATTTATCGTTTTTCCCATCTTTATCACAATTTCCGCTGATTTTCACTGTTTTGTTCGACTTTTATGGCAGAAATAGGTTTATAGTGAAAACATAAGGTGTCCTGAGTGTTGTAAATATTATGTATATGCTATAGATGATAATAACACATACCAAGATGTTAATATTGCCTCCTACAGTTAGATATATTAGCCACCAGATGATTGTATTGCAGGAAATAAATCATAATCGTGCGGTAGAGGTATAATTATGTGGAGGTTTTACCAGAGACCAAGCTAAGATAGCATTACTACCTCTTGTGTAGATGTACACATGTATTTGGCTGTATCAAAGCATGTCATTGAGATATGGTTGTAACTTTTTTCTTTTTTTAAATTCAGAATTCACGGGACGACTACCTTAATTCTCAATAGCCGTGCAATTGTTTTGATGTTATACTTACATTTCAATAAATATTATTTTTCAAACAGCTTACTTTTTTACTTACATGGGAAGCTGTAGAAGTGTTGAGAATGTGTGTTTGAGTGTCAGTGAACAATTGAATAAATGCACATTCCTTATAAATAATACATCACGTGTTTCTTCTTTTGCAGATAGTTTCACATAACAATGAATTAGCAATTGCATTGGATATGCAAAACAATCGATGCTTAAGCTTCTGCTCTAGTGTTGTACAATAATACGCTTTACCTTTTAAATAAAAATTTTCAAAAATATGCCGGTTTTCCACTGTATTGCAGATTTATTTTGGTCTGTTGTTAAAAATAAAGGCGAACATAAGAGACCTTTGGGTTTATGTCAATGGATGGAAAACAGGGAGTTCTGTGTGCATTTAGGCGAAAAGTAAACAATTCAGCGGACATTCAGGCGAAAAGTAGACAATTATGCGGACAGTTAGGCGAAAATTCGGTAATTTGGCAGATATTTATGCGAAAAGTGAGTAATTTATCGACAAAACGGCGAAGAAAGGGGAAATCCACATTATTTCCCCCGGACAGGCGAAAAAAGCGACATTGTGATGCGTTTTCCCCTTTTTGGGTTGTCTGGGGAGCTTCAATATCTTGGCTGCCGGTATTATTGCAAAAATACCTAATATCAGAAATAAGTACTGATATAAAGCTGTCACGAGAAAGCACTGAAAATTACGATTCGATAGTCAAGATATCTTGATCTAAGGTGACCAGATTGTGTGAGATCCTATGTGATGATCTTCGGAAATCAACCAAGGCCTGTCTAGCTTACGTGCTGATGCCGTTAATGACAATTACTCATAACTTACGTGGGACTGCAATAGAATATGCATCAAGAATTGCAGGTTGCACAGGACGATTCAAAGTAAATTCACACAGTAGTCTTTATATATATATACAGTAGTCTTTATATCGTCTAAGTTTCCGAAGTGCAACCTGTCCAAAGAATTGAATAATACAATCCGTGTATGTTGTGACCCAGACGTTCCTAAGCAACGCAAGAGATAAAGGAAATAAGCGTGATTGACTATCCAAAGGAAGAATGTGCTAAATGCACTTTCGATCTGTAATTGAATACTGGTTTCCGTTTTTATACTAGTTTCTGATAAACATTTATACTGAAATAACTTTCCTGTCTATCTTATTTCCAGCTAGCTTCGCAAGCGTTCAAAAACCTAACGGGAACAAATCCTGAGAAATAGAATTTATTTATTGATGGATCATTTGTGCTAGATTCAAACTTTAATAAACGTTTTCATTTATAACGCACCAGTCTTTTAATCACGGCAATTCTTATCTATCGTGACAGGTCGAAATTCGAACTACATGTTCAAGGTAGCAGTATTTGGTAAACGGTATGTATGACTAATCGCGTGTGCGCCAAACTGGTAATTATTACACAAGAACGCGAAACAACATCCCTGTCTCACAGCCACATAAGACTGAACAGTACACTCCCTGCCGTTACGCTATAAGAATAAATCAATGGCCATATAAATGAATTTATGTAAAAGTAAAATGATTACAATATTAGAACTTCTTGTTATCAAGAAGCATAGCTATGATCTGTATTAACAATGGATTCTGATGTTGTAGCTTCATCATTAGCACCGATTGAACTCATCCCTTGTGCGCATGTCTTCGGATGCTTCGAGGCATGAACGGATGAGTTTACTTGCCAAAGGTTCACTAAGAGCATGGACTGAGTGGTAGTTGTTAGTGAACTTCTCTAGCAGATCAACACTCCCTGTAGAGAATGACATGTTGTCCAGCGCACGAAGAACCAAGTCCATTATGTATTTCCATTTCCACCGGCTGCTATGTCGAAATAAGTCTACAAAGCTTATAGAGATAAGGGAACACACTCTTACCTCCACGAATTAGATCTTTGGAATGTGCATACAGAATATGACCACAGGGCAGCATGTTGTCACTGAAACGCTCACAAGCACATCATGCATGTGAAGTATCAACGACATACATCATACACTTGTTGTAGCACCGTATGTATTCTCCTTCTATAAATCCGTGTCTCATTGTCCTAAAACGTTTATAATTTACAGATACAATTTTAGCTGCAAAAGATGTGAACTCACTCATAGGAATTCAAAATGACATTGGAACCTGGAATTCATGATACATTTAACTATATTTCTTACCTAAAGAAATGGAAAACGTTGAAGATTTTTTACAGCGTCATATGGATGCAAGCATAGGTCAGTCTGTTTTACCCCAAATTTTTCAGAACGTCAAAAGCAGGGAATCACCTCTTCTGAGACGTTCTTTTAGGTGTTTGTGAGCATTTTCGACACGGTTGTTTGTGTGGTTGCCCAGGCTTAATACATGTCGCCGGTAACAGCGAGCCCACATTGACTTCTTGGCAATCCAGTAGTCTTTTATGTAGTCATACGCTCGTGAGAAATGCGTCCTTAGATGTTCGTACTTTCGAGTATATCTGAATATAATGCGCTATGAAAAGCGAAGCTCACATATCAGACCGTCTAGCCTTCACAAGGTGTTCCAAGCATTTGCGCACATCAGGATTTCGGAACTACAGATAATTTGTACAGCTAACACATACCTTCCTGAAAAACGCTATCAGGGCATGGAATAAACAAAGTATTATGTTAGAATGACTGTGCGTAGACTGCACAGCCGAAATTTCGGTCGCTGCCGAATCCATAACGAAAGTGCGTGTATCATAAGTACCGTACATTATATGGTTAAAACATTCTGATAGTTTTTAGACATCTTCGCGTCGTTCTTGACTGCAAAGAGCATAAATAACAGTGTGCCCTTGCCCAAGACTATCAGTCACCACTAGCTGGAACAGTGAAAAACTTTCAGATAAATTTATTACTAATCGTTACCCGACTTTATTGGTCTGATAAGTCAAATCAATACATTGATGATGATACAGGTATTCAGTGTTTGACAACGCTTCTACCAGTAGCACCTTCTAATATGCTTTGTTCCCACCGAGAGAAATCAAAAGACAGAGTCGAGGAGATCGGAAGAGTGTATTTGGACGATAACCAATATATCGGGAATCTCTGATCTAATCTGGCTAGTGATTACGGTTGTTGTTGAGCACAGCGTGACAGCACGTGATCTGGTGCGGATGCATGACCGAGCGCCTTCAGCTAGATGAGTCCACTAAAACATATGGCCAGCATCCAATGTCGAAAACCTATTGAGCTATTTAGTTTGGGGATTTATTTACCGCCACAACATATTACCTCCAGGAACGTGAGGTAAACAGCTATTTGCTCTCTGTGGCTGAAGCAAATCATAGTCATGTTCCCATTTTCATTGAATACTTTAACTTCAGTATTTGCTTGAACGCGCTGTAAAACGTCATTGATATTTTTAGTGTCTAAACTCAATTAATTACAATGTGACATATCTCACGAAAAGGTACTTTAGAGTTGGATCATCATTATTCTTTTTGCATACTGACATAACGTACTTAGTATGCGTATACTAAAAAAATAATTATTAACCACAGAGGTCATATTACCTTATGTACTTCTTTCAAACAGGTCTCAAAACTGTCCCAACTTGTAAATCTTCGAGATAACATAATATCATTGAAGATTCGTCCTATATCATGCTTCATCACGATGGAATCGTCTTCGTTACTTGAAGAATGAACGTTATCAAACATAATGTGGCTGAACTCAATTCATATCTAAAAATGTCTTGATTTGACCGCTTCCGAAAATTTTCACGAATTGTCGATGTGACGCACCAATCATTTTGCGACAGTTTGACCTTCAAGTGCTCGCAACCCCCATCAGTGGACGATACCCTAGGAGCGTTGCCTTCAAGCTGCATCAATTTAGCGGATTCTGAACTGTACTCTATCAGCTAGTTTCGGTTATCAGATTGTCTTAATTTTGCTTCTACGTTACTGCAGATTGTAGTCAACTACTTTCGTCACTAAAATTTAGTGCGCTTTGTCACTCTTTGGCTCACACTTCTCTTGTGTATGCACAAAACAATGAGGCTAAAGATTGTAAGTTTTAGATTTCGACCCAGAATCCATTCGTCTGTATGGCCTAATAACATTTTTGCATTATAGTCAATATCAATTCGTGGTGAAAATCCTAACTTGCACCCCTAACTTTCAATCATAAGTACTTATCCTTATTCACACTAACTCACTATCCTCTTCGGATCCTAGTAAGTGTATTTCCTCAAGGCCACTTAAGCATCCCTGAAAGGTTGTTCACCGCATGGTGTGGTCTTGTTCTTAAACATTGTTGTTATACCTAATAAATTTTTTATGAACATACTGACATATAGAAGTGATTGCGATAAATAACCGGGATGATTTATATAGACATAGAGTTTGGATACATATTTGGAAAGTTGACAAGCGTCTGATATAGGTTGGTTAGTTGCTGTAAGGAATGTGTAGCTCGGCATACCCAGTCGTGATTTGGTGCTAATGCTTTACCGAGTGCCTTGAGCTAGAGTGTATCCAGTCAAACTAATGAGGTCAGTATCACTATTGAAGACTTACAGAACTATTTACTTTGGGAATTTATTTGCCACTACAAGTATAAAGTAATATGGAAACAAGAGACAAATAAGGTCACAGCAAAAATTTAGAAATGACATTCACCTCAGGGTTTAGAGAAAGCGAAACTTCTCCACTGTGATAAAACTTACACCATGCAATCCAACATCTCCAGTCGTTGATTACAAGCACCGTACAGGTTTCAGCAGGAATTCCACTTCTTACGATCATGGGTAAGGCCTAGAGTCTTCAATAATAAGGATATTAGGTTGGTGAACCTATGTTCATCCTGACAGATTGCCTTCCTGCGAAGGTCCAGCTTCTTGGGAATATTCACTGACGGCGCTGATACCGCTTGTTCGGGCAAGGCGTTCCAGTCATTGACTACTCGATGAGAGAAACGGGCCCCCACTTTAAGTTTATTAGATCTCGGTTTGTGAACCGTCTTACTATGACGGAGATTATTATTGCTGGTGGAAGCGAAAAGATAAGACATCTTAACACCCAAATCATAATTAAGGGTACGACATGCCAGTATAAGGTCACCCCGTGTCCTACGATACGACAAGTGGAAAAGGTTTAGGCGTTTTGAGCGCTCATCATAAGGGAGTTTAGAAAGATCCTTCACTAATTTTGTTCCCACAGGTTGAACACGCTCAAGTGAGTTAGTATCCTTTATCAAACATGGACAAGCTGCTTGAATACAGTACTCTAAATGTGGTCTTACATAGGTGGGATATAAAATTAGAAACATTTCCTCGTCAAAGCATTTGAATGCTCGGCGAAGTGACCATAACGCACGAAAACCTTTGACAGCAGCTGCGTTGCAATGCGTAGTTGTTTTCAAGTCACAACTTATTATTACTCTTAAGTCTTTATGTTCTTGAACGCATGGAAGAGGCTTAACATCAATATTATAATGGTAACTATTACCGTGACCGATATGCATTAGCACACTCTTCCTAGAATTGATTTCTAAGCCCCAACCTCGAGCTCATCTGACTAATTCGTCTAAGTCAATAATTTCATGGATTAGTAGCATGTTATGATCTTTCTACCCTTGGCTATGTTGTGGTAATTTTATGATATGACGTGATAATTTTAAACAAATTTAAGACTCATATTTTTATATTTCAGCTTGTTTTCTGAATTATCTTTATTAATGACTGGGAATACTATACCGGCTGATCTACTAGATTTATCGACACCAAGTGTGACTGAAGGTAACCGATTGTTCTTTTCGGGTCTCAGTTCACCTGCAGATAGTTGTTGAAAGTCTGATAAACAAATATGAACGTTCAGAAATTTACACATGGCTTGGAACCAATATTCTGATATCAATCAATCCAAAAAGCGCCTGTCCACAAAACTACACATGTGATAATTGGAATGATTTTCATGAGGTTATTTGTTTGATTTTCGTATTAGTTATAATCTACTTAGATTCCCGATTGTTGGAGAAAGCCGCACGTTTTTTCTATGGCTGAAGAGTGTTTATATCAGTTATCATCGACACAAAATAATCAGTCGATAATTATTACGGGCACAAGTGGGTCTGGAAAAACAGAAGCTACTAAACATATTTTACGCTACTTAACCTACAAAAGTAGTATAAAGCGTCAGAAACAAATGTAAGCTGATTATTTTCCACATTTTTACTTAGTGTTAAGTCGGCCGAACAGTCTGTCAGTCACAAACATATATTAACTGCCCCCCCCACTCATGCGATGTACGATAACCAGTACGTAGAGTATCGTCTGTTTTTGTTTGAAGCCGCATTTGACAAAAAGTATGGATTTGTTGGTTTATATTAGGACTTATTGTAGACATTTTCAACGTAACGATTAAAAAGAGGTTTAAAAACAATCATAACATGACATATTCTTCAAGGTTTACTAAGGCAAATACTGCCGTAAGTTAAAACAGAACGGACTACCGCGCAGTATACTCGTTTTTTTATTAATAGACGGATATCTCGTCACCTGTGGCGAAGGCGAGATATCCGTCTATCAATAAAAGGACGAGTATACTGCGCGGCAGTCCGTTCTGTTTTAACTTACGGCAGCGAAACATGGCCATTAAGAGTAGAAGACACTCGTAAGCTACTAGTATTTGACCACAGATACCTTAGAAATATCTGCTGGGATCACTGGGTAAGTAATGATGAGGTTAGACGCAGGGTATTAGCGAATGATGGTAAATCAGTTGATGAGGCTGTAAATCTTCGTCAACTGAGATGGTTGGGCCACGTGTTACGTATGCCTGAACACCGATTACCAAGACGTGCAATGCTAACCGGTGTTGGAGATGGTTGGAAGGAAGTTAGGGGTGGCCAAACCAAAACGTGTCATCAGTGCTTGGAGTCACTAACTTCCAGTCTGAGCCATTTTGGTAGATGCAGACTACTTGGTTGGGGTCCGCGTGACTATCGTAACCAATGGTTGGAGACTGTGGGTGACGGCTCAGAATCGATTACAATGGCGTCAGTGTATACACTCTCTATCTTCCCTTAAACTAAGAGATTAAAATCGCTTCATATCTTTCTTCCTACGAACTAATTCTTTCTTCCTATACTATATTCTTATATTCAATCTTTCTTTTATATATTACCACCTCTGAATTAACTACTTTTATGAATTCAGTGTTCATCTTGTTGTGTTAATGAGATATGGCAACCTGGACCGATACATATATGTGCCTGGTCCTACATTGTAGCTGACTGACTCACTGAAGGAAAATACTGACTCAGTTATGTAAAAAAATATGTATCTATCAGTCAGTCAGTAAAAACTTAGAACTTCGTACGTACGTACATCAGTTCGAGTTGCCACACCACATATGTATCTATAACCTTGGATAAAAGTACTAATACAATCAAATCAATCAATTAATCCATAGACATTTGTAAACGTCATACGAAACTTATGTAGATTCACTTTATTTCCTTCATAATTCCCGCCTCTTTGAGACCTAACAGTTATGTGTCCGATCTTATGCTGGCTTATGAGTGTACTGAAGAAAAATTCTAACGTAAGGAACAAGTTTTCCGATCCTTCTGTTGATGTCGTTTTTATTTGGAGCATACTTTGCGAATTTCGTATTCTCAGTAATATTGGTCTTAAACGCTTATTTAAAAAAAACTAAAATTTTATTTTACTTTCGACAGAGCAAAAGTTGAAACTTATATTGAACACACACTTATACAATCGAATCCTGTGTTAGAAGCTCTTGGTAATTCGTTTAAATGTTTTGTGCAAATTATTGCTTTCTGAATATCGATTTTTTAAGGCAATGCACAAACTCAATTTAATGAAAATAGTTCACGTTTTGGCAAATATATACGCCTTCTGTACGATCGGTTAGTTGTACATTTCTATTGTAAATCCGAATGTCATTTTTCATTTCTATTCATAAAGAAATCAAATTCTCGTTTCAGCAAAGTTGCAAATTTATCTTTTAGAAAAGCCTAGAGCTGTATTCACTTCTCAAACGCTTTTCTCATCATTTCATGTATTTCGTTGGGTAAGTATACGTTTTTTGTTTAAATGTTTATTTATTTGTTTACTGAAAACAGATTGAAACCAGATCACTAGTGAACAACAATGCTCCACATGTTTATGTACTAGATCACCGATGTGTACTATAAGATTTGCAAATATTAACAGATCATTAGTTTATTAGTCAAATTTACTATTTATAGCGGTACATGACTCTGCCTTGTCGTTTTAGTTGAGGCTCGGTAATTTAATCTCACTGCAGTAATATTGTTACAACTTGAACCTCTGCACATTTGTACCTGATTCCACGTTGCCTATGACTGACTGACAGATCAAGTTGAGGCTGTTAACAAGAGGTGTAAACCAGTTGTAGTCGATAGTTGATTCTTTTTACTTTTCATTAACAACTCCACATCTTTCTGTTGTGCAAGTCGAAGTCTGTTAGCCAAGTATTGTATTTCTTTCACTTAATATTCACATAGTGTATTTGATAATGAGTTACTAGAAAGCCCAATGTAAATTCTGTATTCAACAAATGAGTTTATTTTGAATTTAAACTTAGCTATAGTCTGCCAACTCATAGTATAACCTCGATTGATACTCAGCTAAACGACAAGTTATTAATAACGATAATGTTGTTATTTAGTACTGTAAATGTTTGAATACAAGAGGGAACTATCTGCAGTAATTAGAAAAGTCGATAGATGCAAAATCAGTATTCCACTTATTACTACTGGTCAAAATAAAGCGCCAGTATTTAAAATATCAAGGTGTTTTCACTTTTGTCATAATTGTTTCGAGCAGGTCCAATCATTTCAAACAAAAATACTGTGATTTACTCATCTCTATTGATGCATCTTCAGAACATTTCAATGCGCTGTCAAACAGCATCACTATTTTCCACCAGTATTCGACAAACTGTTCATAATCTCCAACAGTTAGAGTTACTTTTGCAATACCGGTCTGATAAAACCAGAGTACTGCGACCTACCGACTATCAACGATCACTGAGTTTTCTCACCCCAACCGTTCGAAATTCAAAATTAACCAAATCATGGTCAGTCTATCTGTCAACTTCCCAGTTGAGGCTTTCGTATTACTAAGTTGGTTTTCCTGAGTAGTTGTAACCCAGTTGTAAAAATCAATCACTCATTCATCCTTCCACCAGTACTAATTAAGATACATGCTTATTGTTCACACAGTTATTCAACTATTTATTTACTCATTTACAGCTTAGATCCCCTTTCTTATTGTCTCACCACTTTTTTCTTTTGTCATGGCTTCATACTACCAACCTATACCTCATGTCTAAACACTAAAATACTAATACCGCAGTTGTGTGGCGCATATATATTGGCGCTCTCTTGTACCAATATTTATGTGTTCAAATAAATAAATAAATAAAATACCGCAGTTTATATTTTTGAGTCTTTAACTATCGATAAATCCTTCCAGGTCTATGTTTCAACCCTTATCGTGAATTTTTTCCAGTTAATCTAGTTTATGGTAGTTTTAATCTAGATGGAAGGCCTAAGAAGCTATGGAGTATGCTTGTAGGTTATTATTGGTATTCAGTCACGGGTGTCTTTGAAACTTTGGTCATGTATGACAAAACTTTGAAATGAGTAACTGTGACGTTAGGCCTTTATTAACAGGTAGAAATAGTTATTCAGGTCATGAGTAAGGATTTTCATGGACTTGATATAACTGGGTTATGTGTCACACGCTCCTAGCCACTGTTCGTTCATACGTGTTTATGTGATTAGTGTAAAAGGTTCGAGGAAGGTGGTTGACGGTCGAAATAAGACATGGGATTAATCTGTCACGTCGTTGGTCGTTAGTCTGAGCGCTATCCAGAGATGTAAACTTCTTAGCTGTAAGCTTCAAGTTATGTGACCTGGATTCGACAGCAGTAGTGTAAATATCTTCATTTTACTAAATCTTTATATTTATTGCTGTCAGATGCTTTTTGATCCTTGATTTCACTCGTTCATATTTCAGACTATATTCTCAGTGTCTAGCTTCCATTTGGACCTTAATTTATACTACTAATGCTATTTGATGTCTTTCCTCACTCATCTTGTTAATCTCACTTTACTGTGGTGGTATTGTTAAGATTAGTGACTTTATGGTTTGCTTCGAAATTGATCTTAGTTAGAAAACCATTAAAAATTAAGAAGCACTGGACACCTGTCATGTCCTACCATGGATTTCCTCGGCAGCCGTGACCACTGGAGTTCAATGATGTTGGGCGTGAAACAGTCGACCATGAATTGGATTATAAGATCTTTGCTAAATGTTAAAGTTAGAAACGTAAATCATTGGATGTCAACTCAATAGTCCAAAGATTAAGCGCTTGCAACGTGTTCTGAACTCGACCTCCGGTAGTGAAGGTCGTGAACACTCACTTCTGAAGAGTCACACGCCGAGACAAAACAACCGTCTAATGCTTTCTGATTTTCAGTGACTGCGTAACTAGTATCAGTCTGTAATCTAGACCATTAATCTCACTCTGATGTAACAATTCGAACCAGTGTAATTTTGTCCTACATTTAGTAGTTAAGATTAGTACTTATTATTCCTCTATTATTGCTTTTTCTATTCCATCGAATATTCTTGTGGATAAATTTTTCAACTGTTCAGTTTTTGGAATCTTTATCAAAAGAAGATCAAATACAATTTGGTTTGATTGGTTGTCATTATTTAGTGAATGATAATGATAGTCGTGATGATCTTGTGTTACAAAAGTCACATTCCAACTGGTCTTGCTTACTTGAAGCATTTCAATCATTAAATATTAAAGATGGGAAATTGCTTGAATTTTATAAATTACTAAGTGTTATTTTACTATTGAATAGTGTACATTTCATTTCTTCGGAGTCTTGTGTAAATATTGACTTAAGTCAAATAAATTCATCATGTCTTCCATCTAACTCACCTTGTCATTCGTCAAAATTGAATGATCAACAAAATTATCGCCACCAACATCAGGAGCGTCAGTATTCAGATGATCCCGCCAGTTTAGCCACTATTTCTACCGATGATATGCAGAAAAGTAAGTTGCATATCATTTTTATTTATTTATAACAAGAAAAACTTGTTAAATGAGAACGTTACACACAAAAAAGACGTTCCAGTTACAAATATGACTAGAATAGGTTTCTTTCAATTAAATTGAATTTTACACTTATGTAAAATCTGATTTAAAACTACAATAAGGTTGTTACTGGCTTCTATTCTGAGCTCTGTCTAATTAACACCAGGAACTAAAACATGAGGTCTTTATGGACCAAAAATGACTTCATACGACAGTTTCATGTCAGAAAAAGACAATCTCTGTCTTTTTTCCACCTTATTTCAGTATCAACAAATAAGGCTAAGTGTGGAAGTCAGTTGGATGACATTCGTAAAACTTGTATAACTCATCTAATAGTTCAGTTGGTGCTATACTACGAAATTTTTATTTTAAAACACTCATTAATTTATTGATATGGATAAATAGCTTATTTCACAAGAGTACAAGCAAACTGGAAAAGAGTTGAATTGACCCGATAGTTGATTAATTTCTAATTCTTAAAATATCGGAGCTACATTTTTGTTTATTTTAGCAATGAAAATCAAACAGTTGATTTTTATCATTAGAAAGGTATAAAACATCTTATAAAATTTAGCAGTAGGTATAGTGAGCACCTGATTAGGTATTGGGACATATATAAAAAGAACAGTAGTCACTTATTTATATGACAGTTTTTACACCCGTACTTACTACATTTTATAATATATTCACAAATATCTTTTCAAATCAGCACATTTTTTTATTTTCTACGTGGAGTCACAATGGCTGGTAAACTCTTAGGTATTCCAGACGGTGAATTACTTCATAGTTTCCCACAACAATTTCTAACACGTCTTGTTCAAGCTGGTTCCAACTCACATCAATCCAGACGAGTGACAACTTATAGATGTGCGTGTACAGTTTCTCAAGCTCGAGAACAACGTGATTGTTTTGTAAAAGCTTTATACAATAGGTTAGTGTATTTATTTGCTTCAACTTTGATGGTCTTGTGTTCTCTGGGTTGTTACATGTGGCTAACTATCTTTTCTTTCGAGTCAGTCCTTAGTTACGTAGGAGTAATATAAAGAAAACGAAGTGTGGTTAAATCGTGAGGCAACATCAACACTTGGAGGTTTTGACTGTTGGTCTATGTTATGTGCGTATATGACGACTTTCTGGTTGGAGCCTTTCCTAGTCTTAAACTGTGACTGGAAATTTTGTGTGAAGTGACTTTCAATCCGGTCGCAGCAACCCAATTGCATTCGCTCTTAATCTTCCCTTAAATTTTAAGTTTGAACTGAATAAAATGTGACTCATTCATTCACCATGTACGCGTTCATATGTTCTGTTCTTACCCAAATAATTTGTGGTTTCAATTAGAGTTAGATGTTAGTTACTAGTGGAATTCAGTACTTATGCTTCGTCCTCTTTCGCATTTGCCAGCTGGGTGTACCTGTATTTCAGTGTCGTTGTTCACGCTAAGAGTTGAATCTCAGTACCCTTCACTTCAAGCTCCAACTCGTTAAACACTGAGCTACTGAGTCGAAATAGCTACTAGCTAAATGTCGATTTAGAGGCAATCCTCTAATGATATACACATCCCAGTAGATACTGATAAATTGCAGTCTTTTACATCAACAATGGGGAAATGCGAACACTTACAAGTCAAATTTGCGTAATGACTATCAATACTATTTTGATTATTCAGTTTCTGAAGCTTCAACTCAATAGGTGAATTTCACTGATTTAAATCTGAAGCCTAATGTCTTTTCCTAAAATTACATCCTATAATTTACCAAACTTTCCCTCTTTTTCTGCTTCTCATTTATTTAGTTTCATCTTTCTCTCTGTTATGATAGTCTACGGTAATTCCGAATTTCGAACGATTGAGAGATTCTTTTAATATGAAATTGGGTCTTCACAAACTAGTTATGTGAAATAAGTAATACACTACAACTCTTCAACTCTCTATCTTTATGTGAATAAGAGGGAAAAAACAGGACTTTCAGGAAGTCTCAAATATTCTCATAGGTCATAATTGTAAAAGGATAATTCTATTGATATTGCAATAAACATAACATTAGGATCCAGAAAGAATGACGAACTAAAAGTGAAAACATTCGATCCGTTGATAGCTAATGTAAAATCAATTAGGAAGAATTTTACCAAAGAATTCCTTACAAAACAAACCTAACATTTGCTAACGAAAAATTAGTTAATTTGTCACCTTTCTGATATTCTCTGTTTATATTGACATTAGATGTAACATTTTGAACTAGTAGACATTCACTCCAATTTCGATATTATCTATGACTAAGCAACAGAATCAAACCGTAATTAGTATATATTTATTCATAGTTCTCATTATTTTAGTGTAACACTTAAAAATTAATACAGATATTACTTAACCGTTCACTTATAATTTTGACTAGTTCATTGATAATTTGACCAGTATACTGAAAACAAATGATATCTAGGTGGAGTTTTGGTCGTAGAGCTGATCAGGTTGTTCAGATGGACGATAAACGCTCCACGACCAAACCATTCAAATCATAAGACAAAGCTCCACCTAAATTATCCATTTGAGCTACAAATCTTCACCACCATCACCATCAAAAATTATGTCTCTTGCTACCAGCTGTTAAAAAAATTGTGTTGTGGTTACAGTGAGATTTCTGTTCCATAAGTCTACCATGTTATAATCATTTCAGATTTTGCTTTGCCGTGATATATTATCTCATCCATGATTTGTTAGTCTTTCTTAATGTTTGTAATTTTTTAGTTATAAATTTTATAATTTTCTATTCATCATTATTTGCTTTTTAGTCTATTTCATTTCATGGTTGAGTTAATAAACAAACAGTTGAATTTCGATAATACTGAAGGTGTTGTTAATGAATTGGGTATGTTGCTACCGATATTATTATCATTATTATTATTACTATTATTATTATCATTACTATTATTATTATTACTATCATTATTATTATTAGTCAATCAGTCATAATCAACGTAGAGTTTGATGTAAATGTGCATTTGATCAAGTTGTCTTACCTTATTTGCTTGACAAGATGAAACTAATGTAATGAATAGGGAAGGAGTAAAAATGGTATGGTAACAATAATAACGTCAAATACTGAATATTGAGATTATTGTTTGAGAGAACTGAATTAAAAAGTATACATGGAGGAATATTGGGACTCAGAATTTAGGATAATGCTGATTTTCAGCCATATCACACAAAATCTCTAACGACTGGTCTCAGTTATCATGTAGACCCTAACCATGTAGTCTGCATCCAATAACATAGTTCGATACTGCGGATAATGACTTTATGCACGTATACCACATTTTGGTTTGGCCCTTTAAATTCCCTTCAACCTACTGAGATCAGTGTAAAATTGTGGGAAATCAATATAACTTACACGATATTTTGCCCATCAATTAACAAGCTGTTCAATTAGCTATTTTTTTCACTGTCTAAATCAGCTAACTGTATTCTGCAGCTAAACTTTTATTCAGGTACCTTGTGACTATACCATAACGAAGGATGATGACGTCATTACAAATTATCGTTGGGACTCAAATATCTAGCATTACTTTTAAATGTTTCAGTAACCAAGGACGATTTTATGTTGATCGGTTTGCTGCTACAACTTTTCAATGCATATATGTGCCTGGTCCTACGTTGTAGCTGACTGACTGACTGACAACTTTTCACCCAAGGGTTAATGATACTGACTAGTTACACAAACCAAAACTTAGTGTAGCTGGGGTTCTAACCCATGCCTTCATGATCGAAAGTCTAATATTTTAACCAGTAAGCATCTTATTTAATATTGAGACCAAGGTGATACCAGCAGGATTGATTTCCATCAGAAATCTGGCCGTATACTTTCACCGTCTGCCCTGTCCCTCACCTCATTTCAACAAAGCAACCATAGAGAAAATTCCATGCTAGGATTGTGGTGCTTATCATTTTATGAATGCCCATTCCTTTGGAATTTACCGTTACAGTGATTTTCACATCTTGGGTCTTAAAGACTGTTACTGCATTCATATGAAGTATATATTCTAATCGATATCCAGAAAGAAAGACTTGCGTTAAGCCGGTTTGATGATCCTGCTGACTGTAGTTAGATACTACTATAGGATTTAATTCTTCCTACGGATATTTCGCCGGAACTGTAAACGCGATACTGATGACCCAGAATCTATGTGAATTAAGATATAGTCAAAACAAGGACAATTTGACTTGAAAACTATCTGTTTCTAAACGTAAAAATAACAATTAGATTAGTACAATAATTAAAGGAATTATAGTCATTAAGTGAAGCGCGCGAACATTCCGGCCAGTATTGCGTGTCTTATCGAAATGAAAAGAAAACTAATATAATAGGGTAATAACATCCTTCAGTTGGTAGGTTACATTCAACAGGGATAGTCTACAGACACATTAGACCAGATTGATGTGGTGAAGGTTTAAGCAACGTTTTGATTGACTAGTTATGGACATAACTAACAACTACATCTAGTGTGACGGTTTTTATCCATGATTTTAAAAAACTAATGATTCAGTCTTAGCAAAACCTGGTAAATAAGCATAAGTGGTCCCCAGATCCAGGAATACCTCCCCCTTAAGAAAATTATATTATGTTATATAACTGATGATAATCTGATGAGTAGAGTGGATCAACTCGACAGCTCTGAATTGAGTGACTGCGCACTGTACATCTGTAGTTATTAAATTACACAAAGTAATCCAAAATCTTTTCGGGCAAACGTCTACAAAGGATTGGATTGTGTTCTCTATCTTCCTTTACTCCTAACGTCTTATTCTCCAATCCCATGTATTCTTTGTGAAATATTTTGTGTTCTTTTAGGGTTTAGTCCCTATTGAAATGAATTCTCTTCTTTCATTTCTCTCATATTACTTTTCTCGTTGTGCTGATATTATATATAGATATATATACATCTGTTTTTTCAGGTATCCTTGATCTATTCGGTTTTGAATGCTTGGATGTAAATAGTTTCGAACAATATTGTATTAATTATGCTAATGAACGTTTACATCAAACGTTTATGCGTATTGCTGTTACGAATGCATGGGTGGAATTAGAAGAGGAAGGATTATCTTTTCAATCTGTAAATAATTTATTACCAACTGATACTATTACCACCACCAACGTTACCAATACTACTAATATGAATATTACTGATGGAAATATTGATGAATACAAACCCCGGTTAGATTCATCATTGGAAAAATGTTATAATACACATACTGTGAAAGCGATAGAAACAAATGCTAATTTATTAGAAGAAGTATGTACATTGCTTTATTTGTTGTTATGCTAAATAACAAGTTTTGTAAATTGAGTTAATTGTAACACACACAGTTTAGCAAACTCAGTTTTGTTATTAGTAATAGTTAGTTGATATAAGGAAAGTATGAACCTCACCAAAATGATTAATTATGTTTATATGGAATAGATTATACTAGTGTAACTGTTGGTAATCTGATTGGCCCCCAAATGCACTGGTACGACCGAGAGTGGAGAGAGTCAGCTCTCCCTCTCGAAATGCTCTCACATGGCCACGCGTATATAGCCTCTGCTAGCGAAGTTCTACTCACCGCCTTCTTGTGGCGGGGGTGTTGTTTACAAAATTGGGAGAACAAAAGCGAATATCTGGCGCTCTTGGAAGTCTCATCAGCCCTTGTGGTCTGGTATGTGACGAAATCTCAGCACGGATACAGAAGGCTCGACTAGCTTTTGCGAACTTGCGTCATTTATGGCGTAGGCGAGATATCCGTCTATCAACCAAAGGACGGGTTTACTGTGCAGCAGTACGTCCCGTCCTACTTTATGGAAGTGAAACATGGCCGGTAAGAGTAGAGGATATTCGTAGGTTACTAGTATTTGATCATAGGTGTCTTCGAAACATTGCTCGTATATCCTGGGACCACCGAGTAAGTAACGCAGCTGTTAGGAAACGGGTACTAGGTAAGGATGGCAAATCAATTGATGAAGTAGTGAAACTTCATCAGTTGAGATGGCTGGGACACGTGTTACGTATGCCCAACGACCGACTGCCTCGACGTGCGATGTTCAGTGGTATAGGAGTAGGTTGGAAGAAAGCTAGGGGCGGCCAGACCAAAACATGGCACAAATCCATGAAGTCACTGACAAGTGGTCTGAGTCATGTTGGTAGGTGTAGACTACCTGGTTGGGGACCGCGAGATGATAGCAACCGATGGTTAGAGACCCTGAATGACATGGCTCAAAATCGTTTGCAATGGCGCAGGTGCATCTACTCTTTGTGTTCTCCCAAATTCTAATCTTCTCAATTCTTCATGTCCCTTTTTTCCTCTTTCCAAATTTATTTCACTGAATTATACTTTTTAAATAACATCTCTAAACCCTAATCTTCCCGATCACTGCTTACACTCTTGCTACCTCTACCACAATGGGATTTGAATTGACAACTGCATCTCTGTGTTAAGGTGGTGTGGCAACTCGAACTGATGTACGTACATACGAAGTTCTACGTTGTTACTGACTGACTGACTGACTGCTCTAATCAGATTAGTGGATACGGAGAGTCCACCTAGGGGAGTTGGAAAACCTTGATTCCTAACCATTGATGCACATAGGCTCAAGTAACCTAAAGAAACAAATGGCGTATGAACTAATCGTTTGTCACCGATTACCATGGGACTGCATCTCCTTACGATGCTCCACTGCCTTGTGGGTCAGACCTTTAGGTCAGAGGCTCCGTGTGTGACCGTCTAAGAGAACCACGTGTTTCGGTTTGGGTCCTTAGGCAGTATCACAGCTCTCAAATAAATCAAATAAGATTTGTGTGGCGCATATGTATCTGATTCCTTCTTGTACTAATATCAATGTTTTCAAATAAAATAATAATAAAAATAATCTCAGACTGAAAGCAGACGTAGCGGCAACCGCAGGGATACTCTACATTCTCTTCAGCAATATTTGGGATGAGGAACAAGTACCAACAGACTGGAAAGAAGGACTTTTGGTCAAAATACCAAAGGATGACGAACTCAGCAACTGTGATAACTACAGGGGCATCACTCTTCTCTCAATACCGGGAGAAGTCTTCAACAGGGTATTGTTAAACAGGATGAAGGACTCCATAGACACCCAACTTCGAGACCAACAGGCAGGATTCCGTAAGGATAGATCGTGTACAGACCGAATCGCAACTCTATGGATCATTGCGGATTAATCAATTGAATGGAATTCATCACTCCACATGAACTTAATTGACTACGAAAAAGCATTTGACAGCGTGGACAGGACAACACTATGGAAGCTTCTTCGACGTTATGGCGTGCCTCAGAAGATAGTCAATATCGTACAGAATTCATATGATGGATTACACTGCAAAATCGTGCATGGAGGACAGTTGACAAAGTCGTTCGAAGTGAAGACCGGTGTAAGGCAAGGTTGCTTACTCTCACCCTTTCTCTTTCTCCTGGTGATCGACTGGATCATGAAGACGTCAACATCTGAAGGGAAGCACGGGATACAATGGACATCCAGGATGCAGTTGGACGATCTGGACTTCGCAGATGATCTGGCCCTTCTATCTCAAACGCAACAACAAATGCAGGAGAAGACGAGCAGTGTAGCAGCAGCACTAGGTCTCAATATACACAAAGGGAAAAGCAAGATTCTCCAGTCACAACTGACGGAGAAGATTTGGAAGATGTAAAAACCTTTACATATCTGGGCAGCATCATTGATGAACACGGTGATGGATCTGATGCAGATGTGAAAGCACGGATCGGTTAAGTGAAAGCAGAATATTTACAACTGAGGAACATCTGGAACTCAAAGCAACTGTCAACTAACACCAAGGTCAGTATTTTCAATACAAATGTCAAGACAGTTCTACTGTATGGGGCGGAAACCTGGAGAACTACGAAAGCCATCATCCAGAAAATACAGGTGTTTATTAACAGTTGTCTACGCAAAATAATTCGGATCCATTGGCCGGACACTATTAGCAACAACGTACTCTGGAAGAGAACAAACCAGATCCCAGCGGAGGAAGAAATCAGGAAGAAGCGCTGGAAGTGGATAGGACACACATTGAGGAAAGCACCCAACTGCGTCACGAGACAAGCCCTCACATGGAATCGTCAAGGCCAAAGGAGAAGTGGAAGACCAAAGAACACATTACGCCTAGAAATGGAGATAGACATTAGAAAAATGAACAAGGACTGGATGGAATTAGAAAGGAAGGCCTTGGAGAGAGTGTATTGGAGAATGATTGGCGGTCTATGCTCCATTAGGAGTAACAGGCATAAGTAAGTAAGAATAATCTGATTGGCGATAAATTTGATTTTAATGTATCTGGAATAGTAAGTAATGTAACATTAACATTGATCACTCGGTAGTCTCATCAGATTAAAGAAACCCCTTGAAGGCATCAGTGATTAAAAGCCTGTAGCCTTATCATAATATTTACTCTCAAAAATCATGCTTCACAGACATAAAGTAATACGGAACGGTCTTCTGTATAGTATATACGGCCTTTGGTTGACAGATGAACATCTCACCTACACAATAATTAGCCAAATTTGGGAGAGGTTAACCCAACTTTTCTGATTTCGTGTCAAAATATCATCAGACATCAAGTCGTTACTATTTATTGGCACCTAAATGACAAGACAATTCATTCATAGTTGTCATTTATCTGAACTATTTAGTAGCTATCCGTTTACCTATATGGAACAATTTGTTGAACAAAATGGCTTGTATTTACAGATATAGTATTGGAACATTATTCTATTATTACAATTTAATCAGATTAGATTCATTTAATGAATATATGACAATCAGTGATAAACTCATTGATATTTTTATTCTACTTTGGTCAGTGTAATATATTAATGTAGGTGGTTGATAATTTTTTATTTTAACGCTTCTTAATCTATCCGATTATTATCTGTGTGTAGGGGCGGCCAGACCAAAACATGGCACAAGTCCATGAAGTCACTGACAAGTGGTCTGAGTCATGTTGGTAGGTGTAGACTACCTGGTTGGGGACCGCGAGATGATAGCAACCGATGGTAAGAGACCCTGAATGACATGGCTCAAAATCGTTTGCAATGGCGCAGGTGTATCCACTCTTTGTGTTCTCCCAAATTCTAATCTTCTCAATTCTTCATGTCCCTTTTTTCCTCTTTCCAAATTTATTTCACTGAATTATACTTTTTAAATAACATCTCTAAACCCTAATCTTCCCGATCACTGCTTACACTCTTGCTACCTCTACCACAATGGGATTTGAATCGACAACTGCATCTCTGTGTTAAGGTGGTGTGGCAACTCGAACTGATGTACGTACGTACGTACGTACCACTGAATATAGCACGTCGAGGTAGTCGGTGGTTGGGCATACGTAACACGTGTCCCAGCCATCTCAACTGATGAAGTTTCACTACTTCATCAATTGATTTGCCATCCTTACCTAGTACCCGTTTCCTAACAGCTGCGTTACTTACTCGGTGGTCCCAGGATATACGAGCAATGTTTCGAAGACACCTATGATCAAATACTAGTAACCTACGAATATCCTCTACTCTTACCGGCCATGTTTCACTTCCATAAAGTAGGACGGGACGTACTGCTGCACAGTAAACCCGTCCTTTGGTTGATAGACGGATATCTCGCCTACGCCATAAATGACGCAAGTTCGCAAAAGCTAGTCGAGCCTTCTGTATCCGTGCTGAGATTTCGTCACACACCAGACCACAAGGGCTGATGAGACTTCCAAGATAAGTGAAGCGGTCGACACACTCAACTACTTCACTCCCTATCACTAGTTCGGGTGTCGATGTAACCCAATCCTGAAGCAACATTTTGCATTTCGAGGGAGAAAATCGCATCCCGAACATGCTTGCATTGTTGTTTAGAGTGGTCAGAAGACTCTGCATTTTGTCAGCGTCTTCACCAAATAAAACTATGTCATCTGCATATTCTAAGTCAACAAGTGAACCTCCCGGTAGAAGTTCAACCCCCGGAAATTTAGATGAGGAGAGTGTTATCTCTAAAAGTACGTCGACCACAAAGTTTAACAAGAATGGGGGGAGTGGACAGCCCTGACGAACACCACTTGAGGTAATCAATTCTGATGACAGTTCGCCATAAGCTCTCACTCTACCAGTTGTGTTCGAGTAGAGAGCCTTTATAAGGTTAATGTACTTCTTTGGTACTCCTTTCAGTGACAAACACTGCCATAGAACCTTACGATCAACAGAGTCGAATGCCGCCTTAAGGTCGAGAAATACTACCATTGTGGGGCGTCTAAACGTGTGTCTGTGTTCTAGAACCTGACGTAGTGTGAATATCTGATCTATACAACCACGTCCAGGTCGAAAACCAGCCTGATTTTCTCGAGTCTGCTCTTCACGAGCTTTGATTAGGCGTCGAAGTATTATTGAAGCTAATATTTTAGACACTATATTAGTCAAACTGATTCCTCTGTGATTGTCACAAGAGGACTTTTGTCCTTTCTTATAAACTGGCACAATCAGTGATTGAGACCAGTCAGATGGGATTACGTCCAGTTCCCAAATTCTACCTAAGACCTCGGTTAATCTCATTGCTAATACTGGACCACCATCCTTAAAAATCTCAGGAGTAAACCTGTCAGGGCCTGCTGCTCTCCCTCGTTTCAGATTTCCTATGGCTTTTTCAACTTCATAAAGAGACGGATGACCTACATTAACTTGCCATTCAGGTTGACTGGCGATCGTGGGAAACCGAAGTGTGGCTGAAGGCCAGTTGAACTGATCCCTAAAGTGTTCTGCCCATCGATCCAATCTCCTGGATTGAGAATGAATAATATGTCCATCTTTCTCTGAGATTGTTTCGCTAACAGTCGGGTTCCTAATTCCGGTTTCCTTAACGAGTCTAAACAATTGTCTGCTATTACCTATTGCCGTTGCCTTTTCCATCTCTCTTGCTTTCGCTACCCACCACTGTTCGCGATCATTGCGTAGACTTCTTGTTAGTTTGCGCTTAAGCTGACTCCGCTCTTCACTATGTTCAGAGCCAGGTGGAATGAGTTTCCGAGCATCTATCAGTGCGATAGATGCTGCTGAGATCCAGTGTTGCTCCCTAACCTTCTGGTTTACCTTACTAACAGATATCACTGCTGTTTCCACAGCTTTTCGGATATCATTCCATGCTGCCTCGGGGTGGGCATCACATACATGGCTGCCTAACTGTTTTCTTAGTTGTTCCTGAAATATACTCTTAGCTTGACTATCATTAAGTAGGCCCCTAAGAGGTTTCCTTGCAGCGGTTTTCCTACGTCCAGTAAGACGCAGGCAAATACGCGCTCGTACTAGAGCATGATCTGAATCTAGGCATGTGCTCCAGAATGAGCGACAGTCTTCTATCGAGCCCCTCCATCGGTGGCTGATAGCGATGTGATCTATTTGGGTCCAACGTTGGGACGAATTAGGGGGTCGCCATGTTAAAAGATGTTTTTCCTTAGTATTTGCAAGGAACAGGCGATTATCTGAGCATAGCTGCAACAGACGGTCGCCATTATCTGTTCTTTGAGCCACTATACTATAAGATCCACCCAGGTGTCTTTCCCTATCGCTTAGTTTACCTACTTGAGCATTAAAGTCACCGGCCACTATTACTACATCCGAGCGCTTAGCTTTTCGGAGAAGGTCCGAAAGCTTTCTGTAAAACTCATCTTTTACATCATCTGAGCTGCAGTCAGTGGGAGAATAGGCAGAGACGACGAAGAGGCAACGACGAGTGTCCCTATCTTTCCGGATTCTTACTGTTCCGTTCAGTCGGACAGCGCACAAACGACTGTCTACTGGGATCCACTCTAAGAGAGCTAGTTCTGCCCTAGGACTCAATGCTATACCTACGCCGGCGAGGCCACGGGAAGCAGAATCAGGGCTTCCAGATACACGAAGCGTAAATCGAGTCGGTTCTTTATTTTGGCATGGTGAGGTCAAATGAATGATGCTACTTGGATCCTGTATGCGCGTTTCGGAGACGCAACACACATCGATGGCGCGAGATTCTAAAGTCCTAGCTAAGGAAGCCTGTTGTCCTATTTGGCACAGTGTTCGGACGTTAAAAGCTCTTACGTGTAGTTTAGAGCGTGGTTTGAGGAGACCAGGAATAGAGTTCCACGTACTCGAATCGTTTGCCCTAGCGGTGCGAGGTGATAAAGAGACGTGAGGAGGGTTAGTCATGGAGATAAGAGAGGTATTAGGTGTAGGAAGGATTTGAATGTGACCAACTTGGTCTCGCGTGCTGTTACGGGTATGAGGGCTGATGTCACTTCCCGGCTGCTCACACCGTGGAAGGGTATTTCTTGAGGAACCTGAAAAGGAAATTGGATTAGTGTTGGTCTTAACGACCTGGGAGCGTGACCGCAGAGCCCAAGGGACAACTGCTTGAGGCCGGTCGCGCACGGCCTTTTTGTAGAAGGTTTTTGACGTGTTAGCTCCGTTCTTCAGATGGCCTTACCGCCGGAGACGGAAATCCGTGAGGTAAGGTGAGGTGTGACATTTTTAGGGTCGACCTTTTCTAACCCCACCCCTCCTTGTGGGAAGGCAGCATCGCTGTCATGCTGATTGTCCGAAGGAAACACCTTACTGCTGTCACACCTCTGTACAGTCAGCAGTACGACTTCGCCCTCAGACTTTGAGTTGCTGCTTTTAGTCTTACCGTTCACCAATCGACCTGCCTGGCATGGTAGAACCTACAGGAACATATATTCCAGCCAATATAGCTCGGATGGGTCATCACGATAGGCAAGCCCGACCACCACGTCAAGGTAGCAGCTTCGGTCGGCTACTCAAAGTTAACTGGGTTGAAAGTGAGGTTTGAACCCCCAAAGTACTTGTTGAAAGCCGAATGTTTTATTTACTAACTCAATACTCCCCGAATTGGAGTGAAGGCATCTATACCATATATTTCAAAACATGACACCATTTTAATGTAGATGGGTATTGTCTAAGGATCTTAGACAAATCTCAGCTGTCAGATATTTCGTGGGTTGATTGGATCAAATAAACATCAAGGACGATGTTAAATGACATGAACTTCTAAACGCTTTTTCAGTTCTTCCATTAGACAGTCTATGCTCCTAACTCTGCTTAGTAGCGAAACAGGTGTCACATAAGTACACAGAACATTTACTCTGAAGTAAAACTTATACAAGACACTAAACTGTCTACTGGTTTTTCAATTGATTTTGGTATAATAGTGTGTTGATATCAACACGGCATTCGACTCATAAGACAGTGGGGAAGATTTGAAGCTAAGTCAGTAATTTTGGTGGAGTTTTGTTCTATGAGCTAAATGGTTTGGTCGTGGAGCTGATGAGGTCATTCAGATGGACGATGAAAGCTCCATGACCAAATCATCCAGCTCATAGAATAAAACTCCACCAAAAATACGATCCTTTTATTTTGGCTAGAAATAAACGTAGTAAAATTGTATGAGTGAATCAAAATGAAAAAAAAACATTTCAGGCATCAGACATATTTATGTGTTAATATATGACTCAGCAACTACGACCTCACTGAAGACCGAACTCGGAACCTTTAAGTTTTACGGGGAACGGTTAATTTTTAGACCACTCAGTGTGCATTCAATGATTCGACTTTCTAACTTCAATTAATTCACGATATTGCCAAAAAGTACCATGCTAGGCAGAAATAGCTGCTCATTGCCTATTGTTTTTCAATAGTTGACTGATTAATATTTATCAATTGTGTAAACTATGCAATCCAACAATTTTTTTTAAAATCCCCAATATTACCAACAATTCCTCCTTATTATTTATGGTTGTTTATTATTATTAAGCGTTTCTCTCTTTTTATAGGTTTGTCTTTTAAATCGTGTTCACAATGTGAATCCTTCCATGAAATTATCTTCAACTATATCCTCTAATCACCTATTAGATCCACGTGAATTAGATTGGATTAATAAAATGCAATCAGTGTTTACTACACCAAATTGTTCAATTTGTTTATATGATGGTAATTTTTCTTTTCTTTCAAATAAACTTTTCATTATTTATATACTGTTAATTATTTGTTAAGAATTAAAATATTTTTGTGTGTGCTAAATTCACTTAATTTCCGTCATAAACGGATTGATGTCAGTAAATTGGTCGCAAATTCTGTTGCAAGTAAGTATTGAACCGAGCTAACTTCTAGACTAGCTACCATCGCACCGAAAAGTACAGATGAGCATTGGTTGAAATTGCATGACACCATAAAAATGGCGAGTAAAACCGCTTGCGTCTTCGCGAAACGTCCTACTTATAAGCACTGGGTTTCTTCAGGCTCCTTACAACTCATCGAAGCCCGTCGGTCTACTCCGGGTGACCGTGAGTTTGACCACTAACGAAGGCTGTTACGTAATGAAATCGGGCAAAGCTTGCGTAAGGACCGAGAAGCCTTGTGATAGGAGCGTGCTAATGAACTGGAAGCAGCAGCTGCATTTGGTAATTACCGGAAGCTCTTCCAACTCATCCGAGCCACTGGCAGCAAGAAGTCTGGTGTGAGCGAAATAATCTGTGAGAATGACGGGACGCCAATCACTAACATCCATCGATGTCTTGGACGATGGGCAGAATTCTTCGAAGGGCAGTTCAACTGGCCTGCTGCTCCGGCAACATCGGTCAGACTGTCCTGCCCTCCATGGCCGGTGACGACTGATCCACCAAACGAGGAGGAAGTCCGCAAGGAACTCCAACTCTTGAAGCGTTACAAATCACCTGGCCCAGATGACTTACCTCCGGCTCTTTTTAAAGTTGGTGGTGACTTTCTAGTTAGGGGACTGACGACGTTGTTTACAAAGGTGTGGGAGCTAGAGAGTGTTCCAGCATCATAGAACGAGTTGATAGTTGTCTCTATCTTCAAAAAAGGGTTCACGTCGTTCCTGTAACAACTATCGGGGGATAAGTCTACTTCCGATTGCGTCCAAGCTATTGGCTTCCGTCATACTTCGTAGGTTGTTCAAAACTCTAGAAAGATTGACACAAGAGGATCAGGCTGGTTTTCGTTCTGGTCGAGGATGTATTGGTCATATCTTCACCCTCCGCCAAATGTTAGAACACCGCCATACTTATCAAAGGCCAACAATTGTAGTGTTTCTTGACATCAGGGCTGCCTTCGATTCGTTGGACAGGACTGTTCTCTGGGATTGTCTATTGAGGAAGGGTGTGCCTGAGAAGTTTATTAACATCCTAAAAGCCCTATATACAAACACCTCAGACAGGGTGAGGGCATACAACCACCTTTCTCCATTGTTCCTTTCGAGCAGTGGGGTTAGGCAGGGTTGCCTAATCTCATCATTCCTCTTCATCTTTGACATCGACGACATTCTGGAAACAGCTCTGATGGATATAAGTAATGGCGGTGTGGATCTGTTGTCTGGAGAAAGACTCCTCGACCTTGAATATGCGGATGATATTGTCTTACTGTGCGATAATGCTCAAGCCATGCAATCCACACTTAATCAGTTGGCAATCAGTGTCCTTAGGTATGGTATGTGCTTTGCACCTTCGAAGTGCAAAGTACTTCTACAAGACTGGCAGGACCCTGATCCTGTACTCACCCTGGATGGTGAGCAGATAAAAATAGTCGAGAAGTCCGTGTATCTAGGTAGCTGCATAAGTGCTGATGAGTGATGAGATCAATGCACGTATAGTGAAAGCCAGAGCGGCTTATGCCAATCTGGGCCATCTTTGGCGCCTTCGTAATGTCAGTCTGGCTGTAAAAGGTCGGATCTACAACGCGTTGGTGAGAGCAGTTCTTCTCTATGCTTGTGAAACGGATTCTCCTAATTGAGGATTCCAGACGATTCTTTGTGTTCAATCACCGTTGTCTCCGAAGGATTGCTGACATCCAGTGGCAACACCATTTTAGTAATGCAGAGGTTCGGCATCGTGTGTTCGGACCCAGAGACGATAATCCAATTGATGTCACCATCTTGAAGCATCGAATTTGTTGGCTTGGACATGTTCTACGAATGTCGTCCCAGAGAGTCCTACGTCGTGCATTATTTGTCGACTCTTGGACTGGTTGGAAGAAGCGGCGAGGTGGTCAGTGCATGACATGGTGTCGCGGTATGAAAGAAAGCTGCAAAGGACTGGCTTGTGTTAGTCCTTCATGACTCCTTGGTTGGGGTCCGAGAGATGGTGCAACACAATGGTTAGAGACGTTATCAGATATGGCTCAGAATAGAAGCCAGTGGTGATCCTTCTGTGACCTTCTTTTAATTTCTTCATAAAAAGTGGTTGTTTTTTCCTTAACTGAAAGATTTTTTCTGATTGTACCTTTCCGTTTCCTCCATTATTATTATTGTTATTTTTATTGTCATTATTATTATTATTATTATTATTATTATTATTATTATTATTATTATTATTATTATTATTATTATTATTATTATTAGCATTAACATTACCATACACTAATCTGTGGTCGTTATTATAAATTTTTTCTTATACGCACCTTACATTATTTTTCATTTCCCATTCTCATATATATCTGGTGCCCACTTTGTACCAATATTTATGTGTTCACATAAAAACAAATAAAATGTCTGTTCAAAGTTCACCAAGTTCTTATTATTTACGCTTGTTACCCCTCACGGAGGAGTATAGGCTTCCCACTATCATTACCCATCGAACTGTCCTGAGTAATCCTTTAGTTGTCTGCTCCCAAACCTCGGCTCAGTGTGATCGGGTTGATGTTCTCCGTGTTGTATTTGAGGATCCTTTTTGTATGTTCAGGCCTACTGTTGCAGAGATTTTTATTACATTGGCTGTCTTTACCTTACATACAATATTATTTCGTATAAAATATACTATAAATCAAGTATAATAAATGGCAGATATTTCATTAACAAACTAATATTTATTTTTCGTGTAATAGTACAAATAATAGTACTTAGCCCTGGTATGGCCAATTGTGGTAAGAGTCCCCTCTCCCTCTCGAAATAACGAATCAAGTTCAATATTGAACATTACAAGCTATTTATTGGTTATGAAGAAATTTTAATATCTGACTTCATGTGAATGTTTGTGTTGATAATGTTGTCTAGAAATATAATGTGGACTTTACTATTGAATCATTTAGTTCAGAGAATGTAATTTCAGAAAATCCTCCTCATTTATTCTTTTTTTGGGAATGCTTCCGTATGGCTACACATTTTTCGTTATGAGATCCACAACAAATAATGTATGTTTCTATCTCGGTCATTGGTTACTATGAAACTGCATCTCGTAACTTTGCTCAACTGCTTTATGGATTGGATCTTTAGGTCGAATGTTCGAGGATTGTTCCCTTAAGCAATTAACTACCTACCAGAATATATTACTGGGTTGTGATCAATGTCAAACGTGTGTCGGCTACCTCAAACCACCATCTCATCTCAAACACAGAGCACACAATGTCCAGTCATCTAGACTAGTGGCCGCGTTGCAACTTAGTCTGTAGAATTCGATCTGCACGAAAGTGGATCTGACACACTTAACATTGATCACTACCTAGTGGTTAACCAATTGTAAATGGTATTGTGTGATTTTGAAGGAAATGGTGTATTCACTCCACCTTATTGTCTTTTTTTTAAAATAACTATTTTCAGACCAGATTGTTCGATCACCCCGTATGACCAATACTAAGAAACATACACAACCAACATCTTGTCATGTAATGAACAAACAAACAATTTCTAAACCATCTCCGTCAAAACTTAAAACTTATTCAAAATCAGCATGTGATCGTTTCATTGTGAAACATTATGGTGGATCTGTTACATACTCTGTGTCAGGCTTTGTGACTAAAAATCTTGATCGTCTACCAGTACATTTATTGACATGGGTAAAAGACTCTTGTACCACTACACTTGATGGTGACAATAATAATCCTCCTACTACAAATAATAACAATAATCTTATTTATTTAATTCTAAGTCATGCATTAGATACAATTATGAATAATAATTCAAAGCATCAAATGAAAAGTTCAGCACAGTTACGATCACCTTTACGACAAATAAACATTATTAATGATAATCAAATAGATAACAGTTCATGTAGACAACTTAACTCATCAATTATAAATAACGTTTCAGGTAATTGTTCATATTTTAGTATTATTTAATTATTAAAATTGTAATGAATTAATAACTTAATGCTGAATATTTGTGAATAGTCAGCTGCAAATCCTTGTCTCATGAGTTTTTTATGGGAAATTGGGGCATTGCTTAACGTGTTTGTTCTAGTTTCTATATTGCTTGTTCTAGTTAGGCCACGTTAGGTCATTCTCTGTAACTAATTGTTACATTTCGTCCTATTCATGACTCATCAGCTGGAATGTACTTGCATTCAAATGAGTTCTGTTATTCACATTGAAATGTTATGTTCAATACCTATGATGTTTCTTAATTCCACTGCCAGCTACTGTTCAACATGTAATCAATCTATAGCTACATTATAAGTTGAACTTATTCATTCAAAAAGCCTATTTGCAAAGAGAAGGCTTGATTAATTCGATTTTAATAGTATCATTGGTGAGTAAAATACAAACTATAATCCTAGAGAAGCAGAAAACCAATTGGAATATACAAAGGCAATGCCAATGAGTAGAATAAACGAAGAAGAGAAATATAGAGAATCTAAAGTTAACTGATGAATTTTTCAATGGTTGAGATCATGAGTCACTCGAAGCTAAACCATCATGGAAAACCTGGAAGCACTGGATGGCCGTTTTGTCCTATTGTGAGGAAGCATTGGAAACCTAATTGCACTAGACAGATGTTTCATCCTAGTATAGAACTCTTCAACAATACCAACCCATAACCCCACTAACGGTCGGACCAAGGACCTTCATTTCTTGTGGCTACTGCTTAACGACTGCAGTCACTGATTCAGATCCGTTCTGGGATCGTGGGTGTTCATTTACGTCGATTCGTGTACTGGGACTAAATATCTGTTCAGTGATTACTGGTTTACAGTGGTATCCAAGCTGAAATCAATCTGTAATAAATACAACTTACAAATTAAACAAATCTTCCATATCCTTTCAATTGTCCAGATTTTTCCTTCATTTAGTCATATCTAATTCATTTATATCGATTTCATGTGAGTCGTAATTGTAACCTTTCTTTACTCTTTTCCTCTTTCTGTTCTATCATTTTATTATTTTACGTAAAGGCAATGATCAGCATTTTGTGAATAATTCCATTTCTCCTACAAATAATCGATTGAATGCTAACAGCACACGTCGTTTGAATACCGTATTTGGTAATTTTAAAGTAAGTCCAACATTCGAAAAATAAACATGGATAATTTAAATCACTGAAATTATGTAATAAAATGTTTCCAATTATTCAGTACAAGTATATAAATAATTGAAGCATATGTATGTAAAGGGATTATGTTAAGCCAGCATACAGACAAACATGCGAAAAAACTAGAAAAATCGTTTATTCACTTTTGTTGAGCCAAATACGAATATCTCCTACTCCTAGTAGCCTGTGGTCTAATGGTTAAGTGCTCGCGCGCGAAACCAGTAGATGCTGTGTTCGAATCGCGCGAGGTGCGGTGTCGTGGATGCGGTCTGCTGAGGAGTCCCATACCAGGACGAAACGGTCGTCCAGTGCTTCCAGGTTTTCCATGGTGGTTTAGCTTCAATTCACTCATCATTTCAACTTGTGGTATAAATGTTTTGTAATGTTACTAGAAATAACCCTATTCATGTGTTCATTACATTACTTTATTTCTCGACGTAATGTGTTCTTTATAGAAAGTCCTATTCTCCCTACTAAGAATTAATAGATTTCAATGGATGCTTCATATTGTTATAATCCTTATGACAACTAACCGTTTAAAACAGTTTATTAATCGTATCATTTTATATAATTTAACCTTATCATTATTTAGCCCAAATTTTTTTGAATAACACAACATGTCTAGTCCTTTTCATTTACATAAAATTTTTATGTACAGAATTTGTTTTCTTTTTACCAATTTGTTCTTGTTAGAATAAATTAATGAAATCAATCTAAGTAACTGCTATAAACATTTAGTTCATCGTCAATCTGTGTACACACATACACACACTGGATATATTTTCATCTCAGTATTCCATTTCTATAAACAAATGAATCAAACACTCATTTTGAATGATTTCTAATCATCTGTCTACAAGTTGTTTGAAGGTACCACAACTTTAAACCAATTGGGATAATAATATCAACCAACTATTACTGATTGTTTTCATTGTGATCAGGATTTTTAATTTTCTGTTTTTCTTAATTACGCTTACAGTTGGTCGGTTCTGTTGTGTCTTTATGGCCCGCGTAATCTATTCGCCAATCAAAATACGACTTATTCGCTCTTATACTGTACTAAACCAATGACATCCAAACGATCTGATCAGCCTAGCGTCCTATTGTTCCGTTGCTCGCCTAGCCTGTCCAATTAAGTCCAGAACACCAATAACAGCTTCCGCTATGCGAATCGTTTATTTCAGACATATTGGGTTTATAAAAAAGGAACGAATTGAGCGAAGAAATTTCTTTTCAATTAGTTTTTCATCATGGCTCTACAATAATAATATAATACTCATCGAGTAGATACGTTACATAATGACATTTAAATTAACATTCAGTAATTGGAAGAGAGAGGATTATTAATATTCAAAGTAATCAAGAAGTTGCTATGTTGCGTAATATAAGAAACAAAGAAGGAACAGAATTTTAACGGATGGTCAATAGGATGGTAGTTACGTAAGAATCGAGAGATGAATATTGAGAAGTTATTAAGTTCTCTCTCACTTGGTTGACACAGGTCATCAAGTCGAACTGAATAAAGCTTTTAAGGTTATCTACAATATCCCATCTAATTTGCCACATGGTTTACGAGTGCGCCTCTTGCACATTGCGGAAGCCATCGCAATCCATGTTCACAAACCTGACCTTTGCATCCAAAAGAGATTCGTACAACCACTTTCCCTGCCCTGGCCATCAGTTTAAGATTTCCTTCAAAATAACTATTTTTCATACTTCCATTTTTTTAAAATTTTTTATTTCTGTTGCTTTTGAACTTAATAACTTCTCAATATTCATCTCTCGATTCTTACGTAACTACCATCCTATTGACCATCCGTTAAAATTCTGTTCCTTCTTTGTTTCTTATATTACGCAACATAGCAACTTCTTGATTACTTTGAATATTAATAATCCTCTCTCTTCCAATTACTGAATGTTAATTTAAATGTCATTATGTAACGTATCTACTCGATGAGTATTATATTATTATTGTAGAGCCATGATGAAAAACTAATTGAAAAGAAATTTCTTCGCTCAATTCGTTCCTTTTTTATTTACCAAATGGCAAAATGGGAATTTTCACTATATTGGGTTTATATATCAACCAAACAGACCACATCACATCATAAAATAGGAAATAACATTTGTACAAAATAAAGCCAAAAAGTGACTGTGAACGTAAGAGATTGTGATCAATAAATTAAACATAACTTAAAGAATAATATTTAATATCATAATAAGGGGAATATAGATATCCATAATCTATTTACTGAATAGTTATACTATAAGAATGTATAGATGATATTAGTCCATTAAAAGGTCTAAGACGTTACTCGTAATATAATCTTCACTAGTATGTAACAGGTTCCTATTTGGTTGTAGATATTTACAGTACATTGCCTGATTCTAATGACTTTTTAGTTATAATTTAAATATGCTACTTGTACTGTTTGAGAATTTAAATAACATACTGCTTTGTTTTATTTATTTTTGTCTTCTTCAATAAAGTCATCTGTAGATCAACTGCTTGATTGTCTCAGTTGTCATAATTTATTTTTTATACGTTGTATTCGACCAGATTTACCTTCTGGAATAAATTGTACAACTATCAACTCATTATCTATTATTGATCGTAATTATGTACAAGATCAACTTTTAACTAGTGGTCTTTTAGCTGCATTAGAAGTTTTACGTTCAACATACTATGCAAAGTAATTATTGATTTTTTATAAATTAATTGTTCTTATGTAATGTAATGTGTTGGGAAGTGATTTTTCATAGTCCTGACAATCTTTCATAGATGGTTTTTATGAGGTTTGGTATTATTCCACACTTCAATTAGTCATTAATCTTCTGGAAGAGATTTGGGCAAATCACTCATCAATAGGAATATTACAATTGTGTCAATATGTGTTGGCAGGTACTGATAGGCTTTATCATGATTGTGGATTTTTAGCTCACTTTTTTCAATGTTATGTTCTCTGAAGTTGAATGGTTTAAACTGTTGAGCTTTCATTTTTGTTCTCGACAACATTATCCGGACCTACTTCAGAAGTCGACACAAAATGACGGTCAACATGTGTACGAAAACACAAGGGCAATCAAAACGAATTGTCTTCTTCTAAAAAGCTCACTTCTGCCTGAATTAGGCAGTTAAAACTCCGCAATCCAACTTTCTGACCCAGAAAACTGAACATAACTAAAAGAATTATTATATCTTTATTTCACTGATTTACCTACCGGAGTGTGTATGTGAACATGACTTGCATTATCTATACTTCATCAACAAGATATCATCACTAGTAAATGTTAGCGGGACACAGATTGGATTAAAGCGTGCTTAATGCACGACTGCCTTGATCCACGCTGATTGGTTAATTCTTATCTAATCAGTGCTAGCCGATACTTTGAGAACAATCTAGAAATCTTCTCATGTAAAAACTATAAATATACTAACGTTTTTCCTATTGTGTTTCTTACTTTCATCTAACCTTTTTATTTGGAGTATAATCTCTTTCCTGTTCAACCGTGTTCTGATTTGGGGACTTGTTGAGTGAATTGGTGTCCGAGAATACTAATCAATAGAAATAGCTGGATTGTAATAAGAGAGAATTATAATAGTAAATTTATCCAAATAGATAGTAAAAAACGTTGAACTATGTCCAGTTGACTTAAGATAAATGTTTTAAACCTTTTATAACAATGATAACGATGAGTAACTGTGTTTTGGATGAAAATTTTGAACATATCACATTTGCGGTTGTTGAAGTGAATGAATAGAATACCGATTGATAAACGATATGCAGTAATATCAAGTGACTGTGTGTGACACCTGTTCATAAGATCTGATTATTAACTCGAAATCTCTAGAATGAACCATTTACCAATAAAAGAATATAAATGATTAGATTTTATAACTGATTAGAAGAAAACAATTTTGTAATTCCTTTACTCTTCAACAGATTAGGATATAAGTAGTTAGGCTTAATTCTTATCATATCAGCAACTTCTATGTACATAATATATCATTTATTAGGATTACACGTCTATTTTTTGTGTTAGGTATACGTACAAGGAGTTTATCAGTCAATACAGAGTATTTTGGCAATTAAATCCTCATCCACCAGCTAACCAATTAATGGAAACTGAATTCTCTTTATTGAATTCATGGTATCTTAAGTTAATTCAACTGACTCGGTCAACATCTAAACGAACTCAACTTAAATTACGTCGAGAAACAAGTAAGCTGTTTTAGGTATTCATTTTCTGTTTGAGTAATGTTTTGTTTTTCAGAAATAATCGATATCTCGGTTAGACAAGTCCTCTGAAGAACCAAGGGGTACTGGATATATTTTTTGCACTGATGTAAAACTTCACAGCGCTGTGCATCCATGATCCTCTGTGAATTAATGTAAAATTGGAAATATAAATCCTGAGATGCTAACTCATTCTTCTGAAGTTAAAGCACTATCTTTTGAGTCCTGAAAATCTTTAATTCAGTTCTAGGTATATATTGTTAAAGATCACCATAACAATACAAAATTCCTACTTAATACTATGTAGTTTTAAGTGGTATGCTCAACGAATATTAATCTGTAGAGCGATCTATCTCTAACTTGAACAATCTCTGTGAAACATTTTTTTATTAATGTATGGGTCAGAGTCATGGTAATTTCATATTAACTTTACGTAGGTGTTCACTACAGATTAACAGCAGCAGCTGGAAACCCAAGGAACATTTAACAGCTGCTGTTCTTTGAAGTGATTAGCTTAAGAAGATTCCAAGTAACTATGATGTTCGTGTATTGTATTAAGATAATTGGAGTAATGGTTAATTAGTTAAGATTTATTACTAAATTATGTGAATAGTGAGGATAAAATCCTTATCCCCACCATTAACTTTGACTTATATGAACATTTAATAGGTACTTAAATCATGCAAACTGACTTTATCAGTTAATCACAATGAACATATAGTGTGACACAGGTAAACGTTGGCTCAAGTTGCCATGCTAAACTAAGATGACTGAATGAAATGAAGAAAATGAATCTATATAGTTTAAGAAGAACTGAGAACGTATGTAGAGTCGAATATCCAGAGGAAAATGAAAACTTTATCAGTGAATTGTTGTTTTTCCACATAAATCAGTTCTAGTCATCTCTTTAAAATACTCTTGGTAATATCTTAATAACTACACCATCGTGTAGATAATTACCAATTTAAAACATAAAAAAATACAAACATCCATAATGGAGTTCCGTTTTTGGAAATTACAATAATTCACTTCATACCAACGGTTTATAGTCGTTGTTAGTAAGTTTGGTAATGTTTGAGCATTGCAGAGTAATGTAAGTGATTTCCAGCTACTTGTATTTTTCAATTATGTATGGTGTTTTTTTTTCATTACCTTTTAGACAATATAAGGTGGTTATTGGAGGTAGTCGATAGGAAGCTTTCCTTGACCTAGGTTTCATACTAGTTGCCACTCATCATCATGATATGCCTATAATCTTAAGAAAATTGATACTGTCTGGTAGATTCTATTCCATATCACCCAGCTTCATCGTTAGAGACGTTATCACTGATCTTTTCGGATTGGAATCAGTTGTTATTCACTTCTTTTCCTACAATCTTTTGTTAATAATAGTTAGTCATTCAGTTAAGTAAAACATCATAGGACTCTGGTGCACATGTATAGAAGGTGGCTAAAGTAGAAATCAACATTTTAACTTTTATAATCAATGATATTGTTCATAAATATCAATTCTTGACAATCACATATCAAACTTCATTGTCTGGTATCTTGTGATTTAGTGAAATATATGGTTCTGTTGGTAAGTTTATTGTTATCAGTACAAATCTTTATCGATTATTGTATTAAATGAGCGTAATCATATCAACGAATAGAGTGGATTGTCCAATGTTTTAAACAACTCTACATTCGAATATTCAATTTCAGATTCGAACTTTGTTCCATTTATTCTGATTTGAGCATCTAAATGATATCATTAACTATTACAGAAAAGAGAAAATGTCATCACCATTTGATTATATCAATCTATTGTTTCGAGAGAAAAAACATTGATAAAGAAGACTTAACAATTAAACTTTTCAGGTCATAGAAAGTAGTTTCGTCTATGAAATGCATGAATATATGATGAAGTTTTGTTCTCTGAGCGACATCATCAAGTAGAAGTCTGAAGTTTGTGCTGATGTCGTTCAAATGACCGATGGAAGCTTCATAACCAAACCATCGAGCTCAGAGAACAATACTCTATCAAAATCATCCATCTGAGCTACAAATTTTCTTCATTATCTCAGCATGAATATATACTTAGTTACTTGTTTTGGCATATTGAAGAATAATTTAACAATGTTCTTTCTTTTTTTTAAAGGTGAATCAACCATTCAACAACAACAACAATTTGTTCTTATTATGTTAACACTTGGATTAAATCTAATTCCAATTCATGGTTGTTATGACACATCAGTTTTAAATAAAGAGAATTTAGATATTTCTAAACAAATATCTATACAATTTCCAATTATTCATCAATTTGGTCGTACATGTATTCATTTAACAAAAAGTCAATTTCAACATTTAATTACATTGAAAGAATTCATGTTAAATCGTAATGTGAAAGTGATACAACGTTGTAAGTTACATTTTATTTATGTGAATATTCGCATCCACGATTCCATCTCGCGAGATTCGAACCCAGGACCTATCGGTCTCACGTGCGTACGATTAACCTCTAGACCACTGAGCCGGCTGTTATAAAACTGTGTTAATGTTTAAATTCAACTAATCCAAGAAATTGAGCGACACATTCACTATTGTATTCAGTGAGATACTATCTTACAAAAGACCCAGTTGAACTCCATTGGTCACTGCTTCTCACTAGAACGAAACGGCCGTCCAGTGCTTCCAGGTTTTCTATGGTGGTCTAGCTTCAGCTGACTCATCTCAACTATTAAAATTATTTTATATTTATTATTATTGTTATTATTATGAATGTTAACTCTTCAGTATGGGATTGTCGAGTTTCATTGAAACCATAAATCGGCCTATGTTAGACCACCATCGAAATTCTGGAAGAACTAGACAGCCGTTTCATTCTAGTATAAAACTCCTCAGCGGAAATCAAACTCGGGACCTTCTATCTCGTGTGTAAATGCTCTATCTTTATACCACTGCGCGGGCATCCAACGATGTTAGTGTTTAACTTTAATTAATCCAAGACACTGCTCAACCATCTTCGGTGGGTAAATTTTTCACACCCGACACCTGTTAGCTCCATCGGTCATAGCTTCTCACTAGAATTCCGGAAATTTCCTCTCGACGCTAATGAACACATGATAATTTCCTGTATTGGATTGTGGAGACTATTGAATCCATGAACTTGACCAATGTTAGATCACCAATGACAGTTGGTCGCGCATTGTTATGGATTGATTGGAATTAGATATTAACTCCATTGGATGCTAGCTCGGCTGTGTTAAGGGTAGGCGTTCGCATACGTGACCGGCGAACTTGTGTTCGATTCCCAAATCCGAGGTCGTTGATGTGTATTGTTGAGGAGTCGCATACCGGGGCGAAACGGACGTCCAATACTTGCAGGTTGTCAATAGTGGTCTAGCTTTAATTGACTCATGAGCTCAATGAAATATTAAATATTTTGTGCATCCAATCAGTTAGTCAGTCATAAGGAACATTTGGAGACTGCAGAAAATATATCCTGGAACAAAATGTTACAATTCTCACATCTAACCTCATCCAAATATGAAGTTAACTAAATGAATTGTAAAATAATGACTACATTTGTGCCAGTTCCATTGATTTTGTACGATTTCATTGATATTCTCTAATTATGAATTAAGGTTATTCATTGGACTATAACTTGTAACTAGGCCATTTATGTACATTCAAATATAGTTCAAATTAACATTTTAGTCAATCAACTTGTAAACCACTGGTCACTCCATTGCTTAATAATAGTTCACACTCTATTCAGATGTTTGTTAATTGAGATAATGTCTGTATATTAAGGGTGATTAGATATATGTATCAAATATTACAACTGCAATATCCTAATAATGGTTGATAATTTCATCAACCCGCTTACCATCGTGAAATAAGCCAATCCGACTTTAGATGATGTAATAAATTGATTGATTCTTCGTCTATATAATTAAACTTTAACAATCCATATCTATTATTAGACTTATAAGCGTAATAGTCAATATTCTAATATTATATGTTGTTTATAACCCATCACAATTGGGTGAAGTTTCAACATAATTTCTAACTCTCAATATACAATTGGCTTACCATTTGTTGTTACGTAATAACTCTATCTTTTATTCATTCACTTAAACACATAAACATTAGTACAAGAAGGCACTAAATAGATATGCGCCATGTAAAAATCATTCAGTTTATGTGAGGGCTGGGATACTACCCGGGTGACCAGACCGAGGCAGGTGGTTTTCTTAGGAGGTCACACCCGGTGCCTTCAACCTAAAGGTCTGATCCATAAGGCAGTGGAGAAACTTTAGGAAATTCAGTCCCATGGTAGTCGGTGACCAACGATTGGTTCATACGCCGTTTGTTTCCACAGGATACTGGAACCATTCGTTAGCTATAAGTACTTGATCGACATTGGTTGTGTATGATGTAAAGGTCAAGTGAATAGTGCTGAAGTTAGATGTAAGATACCAGGTAAATATGACAAACTAGTTTGTTGAGTTTTAAGTCTTTATCAATCTTGGTATTTGGAGTGTGTTATGTATGCTAAAACATCTATCAAGGTTTACAATGTTGACTGGAATAGGAATAGGTTGGACGTTATGGAATCCAAACATGAGTAATCACACTGTATCATTGTCAGAAAATTTATTGGTGAACTGTTTGTGTACATCCCCTGAGCACAACATTTCCTAAACGATGATCATACATTGTAGCTGTTCATTCAAGCATACATATCGAATAGTTGATACTATTTTTTAAAATAAAAGTTTAGTTTTTAATAAGAGTTACTTGTGTTATGTGAATCTTCATCTAAATTTGAACGAGTAGTTGAGCATCGAGTGTTTGGAAAACATCACAAAAGAAATTATATTCGTGAACATATTATCGATCGAAATTAAAAATAACCCAACGTTTCGCTCGTCAATCTGATCTGAATTTTCGCTGAAGTAACTTAGATCAAACTAACAAACAAAACGTTGTTTTTATTTTTAATTTTGATCGATAATATGTTCACGAATATGATTCCTATTTTATGTTACTTATGCCAATCCATCTTTTCTCGATCATATGTTTTCGTCTGTTATTCTTGATCTCTTCAGTTTTTAAAAGATGCCTACAATATAAAGTTGCTGCATGTCGAATTCAACATTGGTGGCGAAAAATACTGAACTATCGTAAGAATATATCTTATCATCAATTACATAGTATAAATCTTGTATCTTCCTTGTCTAATAATGATATTAATAACACTACTAATCAATGTGATAATAAATATACTCTCAATTCAAATATACCGACTATTGAAACATTACAATTAAAAGAGGAGAAAACTATTCAATCTACATCACCATTATTATTATCGTCATCATCACGATCACGATCATCATCGGCGACATTCATAATAGAATCAATTGATTATTGGCCAACATATCAACAACATATTCTATCACGTCGTTATTTACCAATTAGAAATAATCATCATCATCATCATCATACAATAATCGTTTGTCAATCGAATCATAATCATAATCATTTAATTAAAAAACAATCTATTTTATTAAATTATTTAATACCATATTCGCATAAAAATCATATTTTAAAATTTTTTGAAACTATAGAACAACCTATTCAAGGTATTTTTGATATTTTATTGTAAAATTGATGTAAATCATTATGGTTGTTTTATTTATTTATTATATTTGACCAATGAAAACTTATCTATCAAAATGGATATAAATGATCAAAAGTATTCAAATCAATTGTAGATATGTATGAACTCTCTTTATATATATATTAGCCCCCAAATGGTCTGGTACGTGCGGAGAGTGGGACTGTCACCTTTCCGTCTCCAAATACTCTCACATGACCACGCGTATATAGCCTCTACCAGGGAAGTTCTACTCATTGCCTTCTTGTGGCGGGGGTGTTGTTTACGAAATTAAGAGGACGAAAAGCGAATGTTCGGTAGTTTAATCGGTTTTGTGGATATGGAGGATTCACTTAGAGGAGCTAAAAAAACCTTGATTTCAAAACAATGGTGCACATTAGCTCCAGTATCCTGAGGGAACAAATGGTGTATGAACCAATCGTTGGTCACGGGCTACCATATGACTGTATCTCCTTACATTGCTCCACTGCCTTGTGGATCAGACCTTTGGGTCGAAAGCTCCGGGTGTGGCCTCCTAAGAAAACTACGTGCTTCGGTTTGGGCATCCGGGTAGTATCCCAGTCTTCACAGAAATCAAATGAGATTTGTGTGGTGCACATGTATTTGGTGCCTCGTTGTACCAATATCTATGTGTTAAAATAAAATCTCTTCATTATAATATAGCTAAGTGATTGGTAATTATATATTGAAATCTCTCTTCATGAAAAAGTGTATAAGATATAGTGTTAAGGATGTATTCCAATTTAGTGAAAATTCCTATTTTAACATTTGATAAATAAAGAAGGAATGAATTGAGCGAAGAAATTTCTTTTCAATTAGTTTTTTTTAATCATGGCTCTACACTAAAATATATATTTATGATTTACAATAATGAAATCAGTCAGTCAGTAACAACGTAGAACTTCGTACGTACGCAGATCATTTCCAGTTGCCATACCGCATTAGCACGGAGATTCAGTTGTTGATTCGAATCCCGTAGTGGTAGAGGTGGTAAGAGTATAAGTAGTAATCGAAAAGATTAGGGTTTGAAGATGTTATTCAAAGAGTATAATTCAGTGAAATAAATTTGGAAAGAGAAAAAAGAAAGGGACATAAAGAATTCAGAACATTAGAATTTGAGAGAACACAAAGAGTAGATGCACTTGCGCCATTGCAAGCGTTTTCGAGCCATGTCTTCAAGGTCTCTTACCGTCGATTGCTACCATCTCGCGGACCCCAATCAGGTAGTCTACACCTACCAACATGACTCAGTCCATTTGTCAGTGACTTTATGGAATAACACTCATCGAGTAAATATGTTGCGTAACGATTACATAATGGCAAATCGATTATAAATTAACATTGAGTAATTGGAAGAAAGAGGATTAATAATAATCGAAATTCGTCATCGTATAACAGAGCACTATCTATCGTGGTTGAGCAAAGGATAGGTAAGAGTAATTAAGAGTTCTATTCTCTCTGACTTGGTGGATACAGGTCATCATGTTGAACTGAATAAAGCTTTTAAGGTTATCTACTATATCCCATCAAATTTGCCACATGGTTTATGAGTGCCGTTGCAATCCATGTTCACAAATCTAACCTTGCATCCGTAAGAAGTTTGCACAACCATTCTCGATACATTGGTCACCGATATAGGGGCATTTGTAGCAGAACAGTGATAAACTATTTTCGTATTTCTCCCACTTTTTCTCAACATTCATCTCTTGATTCTTACATAACTACTATACTACTGACCATCCATTAAAATATTCTGTTCCTTCTCTTTTTCATATATTATGCAACGTAGCAACTTCTTGATTATTGAATAATTACTTTGATGATTATTATTATTTCTCTCTCTTCCACTTACTCAATGTTAATTTATAATCGATATTTCATTATGTCATTATTACGTAACGTATCCATTCGATGAGAATTATTTGATCATTGTAAATCATACTTGTATATTAGTGTAGAGACATAATGAAAAACTAATTCAAAAGAAGATGCAAATAAGTTGAGAGTGATGATGGTGTCTTTCGTTGTAATATCGTTATTCACAAACGTCCAACTTATAGAGACTGTAGAATATATAGATGAACAACTGGTGGAAAATGAAATTAAAACCACAGTTACCAATTAATGTCATGAAAGAGTTATTACTCAAATGCACCGTGAATGTGAATTTTGAGTTCAGTAGGGAAATATATGGACAAACAGATGGTATGGCAATGGATTCACCACTAGGCCCTAGCCAAACTAGAAAATGATCCGCTAAAATAGATTATTCAAAAATTTGCATTTTCCTGTCGATATATCGACTATACGTTCATCCTCTGTAAAGATAATACATCACAGCAAGAGGTTCTTAAGCGGTTTAATGAAGTGAATTCAGCCACTCAGTTTACATCTGAAGAAGAGAGTGATTGTCGAATAGCCTTTTTGGACGTTCTCTTAACTAAGCGAGCGGATGAATCGTTAAAAAGGAACTTAAACAGAAAAAGTATCTGGATTGGGCAGCATATGCATTTCCTTAGTTTTGTACCTCTACAGTACAAACGAAACTTGATCAAAATCCTTAGTTACCGAATACGCAGTATATGTTCTGCGGATATAGTTGAAGATGAGCCAAACACCTTGCATACTCTTAGGGAAAACGGTTGCCCTAGAAGGTTTATAATTACATATATTATCATGAAGGTGAAAATAGGCGAAATACAAACGGTAAAGAAGAAATCGTTCTTCATGAGCCTATAATTCAGAGGGGATGCGGCTAGTGAAATATTAACTCAGAGATTACGCAGGACAGTATAAAAATCTAACACTGGAGAACTGCGATTAGTGTTTTCCACGTACCCAATGGTGATACCTAGGCTAAAAGATGAATTACCTAGAATTACCACCTCATTTTGTATTTATCAGTTCGACTGCTCCTGTGGAGGAAGTCATAGTGGTTGAAGTTCTAGGAATTTACATTTTCGTGCTGGTGAACGCCTCCCAGCATGGCTAAACAAAGGTTTGATGAAGAAAGTGAACAGCTCGATATTGGCCCATTTAGTTATAAACTGGTCATACTGCCAATATAAACAATCTTAAATTCACATACTTTAAATGATGTACTTTGCTCTCAACCTGGCCATTTTTCGGACTAATTATTTGGATATATAATTGTAGGCGTTGAAGAGAATTTATCGAAAAGAATATTAGTCATTGAATATGGTGGGGATCTCTAAACGATTGTGAAATACAGTTCAATTATTGAATACTCAAATGATTATGAGTTACAGGTTCTGTCGTGTTATGGTACCGCATGACGAGTGTTACATACGAAGTCACTAATCAGAATTTTAATTTTTCTCTACTTTGAATCTATCATCTCTTCTATAGCCTACTGTACTCGATTTGACTTATCATACGTCTAATTAGCACCATTGACCTTGAGCTAACCCATCTGAGTTCCTGTTAGTCCACTACCCTTAAACCTTACCTTAAGTTCAAAAGTCAGCAACCAGCTATTACTATGAACTGTATTTCATCCAGACGTAATTGATATATAGATATCCTGAACTGGGAAATAACTTATACTTGAACAAGTCAAAAGTAGCTGTGAATAGGGGTAGTTGTAAGTGATAGACTGGGAATAAATTAGGGAAAGAAAGTAGCATAATAGTAGTTAATAAGTTAAACAAAAGCCTATGATAAATGGAATACATAGATACAGTAATTTAGTTACTCAGTAATTATATAAAAAAAAGTATAATTAATTAATAATTTGGAAACCAGTCCCTACTTTTACGATATTCGTTGCATTAAAACAGGTTTAGTACATCTAAGATGAAATTTAAATAAGCAATCAATATAGCGACGATTATAGAAGGAAGAAAAGTAGATTTTTTACTTTATCATGAAAAATAAATCTTATTACACTGCACCCTCATATTACCTACTTACATCTGTTACCTTCGTGAAGTACCATAGGTAACCCACCAGGATTTTCCATCAAATTATGTCCCAGGCAGTCCTTGTTATTCATTTTTATGTCTGCTTCCAATTGCCGACGTAATATGCTCCTTAGTCTTCCTTTATATATGTAATTGATATTTGGATAGTTTACGAAAACGTTTGAAAACTTTCATATAAATATCATCAACCCAATAAGTTACGAGTTGGAGGAATTAAACGCATTAAGATATGCTGCTTAGATGTGTTTTACACGATAATCATGAAGCATAAAGTCACAACAATTGGCGATGGGGATTTTGGCGAGAAAAAAATAGTAATAATACAACAATTGGTGACTCAGGTTTTGAAAAGAAATAAGCCATAATATTTGCCGGTGATTTTGGAGTTAATATTATTAGCAGTAAGAAAATGGCGATTTCTTTAGAACAGTTTCAGGTTGATATTGCAGCAACAACAGCAGTAGATGTTAGCTTCTCAACATCAACTCCTGGAAATACTTTTGTCTACAAGTATTACCAACTGAGCATACAGCACGGAATGCATCCAGAGATATATTAAAGCTTGTTGGAATGATAAAGTGCTCTGTTGAATTTCGGGGTAACTATTTTACAGGGAATCGTTATTTAACGAACCGGCATAATTTAGACCTTATTGGTATAAATTGGATAGATAAACTAAATCTATGGGATGTACCATTGAGTGAAATATGTACGTTGAAAAGCGGAAATAGTCCAGGAACGGCCATTTCCGAAGTATGCCCTGTAGATGGTTCAAATCCTTTTATACCTGAAGCAAAACGTAATATTGGTAAATTTTCCGGCTCACAACAAGACAATATGTTGCTAAATGCACATGAAATTGTGACAATACCAGATGATCAAGAAACAAAAGTTCATATAGATGAAGCCCCAAGTCCAGAATTAAATGAAGCACTGCTGACCCTGTCTAACTCTGAAAATAAATTTCGGCTAGAACAAAATTATTTATTTTTATAATTGAAGAAATCAGCATGGCCATCAGACAAATCAAGAGTGGCAAAGCAGCAGGACCAGACAACATTCCAGCAGACGTAGCGGTAACTGCAAGGATACTCCACATTCTCTTTAATAAGATTTGGGATGAGGAACAAGTACCAACAGACTAAAAAGAAGGACTTCTGATCAAAATACCGAAGAAAGGCGATCTCAGCAAGTGTGATAACTACAGGGGCATCACTCTTCTCTCAATACCGGTAAAAGTCTTCAACAGAGTATTGTTAAACAGAATGAAGGACTGCGTAGACGCCCAACTTCGGGACCAACAGGCAAGATTCCGTAGGGCTAGATCGTGTACAGACCAAATCGCAACTCTATGGATCATTGTGGAACAATCAAGTGAATGAAATTCATCACTCTACATCAACCTCATTGACTACGAAAAGGCATTTGATAGCGTGCAGAGAACAACACTATGGAAACTTCTTCGACACTACGGCGTGCCTCAGAAGATAGTCAATATCATACAGAGTTCATATGATGGATTACACTGCAAAATCGTGCATAGAGGACAGTTGACAAAGTCGTTCGAAGTGAAGACCGGTGTTAGGCAAGGTTGCTTACTCTCTCTCTTTCTCCTAGTGATCTACTGGATTATGGGGACATCAACATCTGGGGGAGAGCATGAAATACAGTAGACAGCTAGAATGAAGTTGGACGATCTATATTTAGCAGATGATACGGATCTTCTATCACGCATACAACAAGAAAGGTAGGAGAAAAAGACAAGTGTAGCAGCAGCAGTGGGTCTCAATATACACAAAGGGAAAAGCAAGATTCTCCGATACAACACAGCATGCACTAATCCGATCACACTTGACGGAGAAGATTTGGAAGATGTAAAAGCCTTTAAATATTTGAACAGCATCATTGATGAACACGGTGATGGATCTGATGCAGATGTGAAAGCGCGGATCGGAAAAGCGAGAGCAGCATATTTACAACTGAGGAACATCTGGAACTCAAAGCAACTGTCAACCAACACCAAGGTCAGGATTTTCAATACAAATGTCAAAACAGTTCTACTGTATGGGGCGGAAACCTGGAGAACTACGAAAGCCATCATCCAGATAATACAGGTGTTTATTAACAGTTGTCTACGCAAAATACTTCAGATCCGTTGGCCGGACACTATTAGCAACAACGTACTCTGGAAGAGAACAAACCATATCCCAGCGGAGGAAGAAGCGCTGGAAGTGGATAGGACACACATTGAGGAAAGCACCCAACTGCGTCACAGGACAAGCCCTCACATGAAATCCTGAAGGCTAAAGGGGGAGAAGAAGAAGACCAAAGAACACATTACGCCGAGAAATGGAAATAGACATGAAAAAGTTGGACAAGAATTGGATGGAATTAAAAAAGGAGGCCCAGGACAGAGTGGGTTGGAGAATGCTGGTCGGCGTCGTATGCTCCCTTGGGAGTAACAGACGTAAGTAAGTAAGTAAGTAGAACAAAATTATAGTTCATGTGATATTAATTGAGAAAGCTGTGTGGACTCATGTCCAGAAAATAACTCAAAATCATTGGGAGACAGAAAATTATAGGGAACCAAGTTATCCGATTTCTCATGACAATGTACCAAGTATGGGTTCTCATAATAATGCACATAATTTTGGTGAAATTTCTTATAAAAATGAGGAAAATATGTCGGCTGAGTCAAACGACGGTCAAAAATCTAATCCAATTTTGTTAGATGTTGATTTTCCTAGCAACCTAGTATCCACTAATGAGATTTGTAATGGAATTCGAAATGTTGCAGAAGAACCAAATCCTAATTACTTCGAATCAAATGACCATCTAGCCAAGTTGGAGATATGAGGATCTGATATTATTTCGTGGAGCAGGAGAATGTTGGAGAATTTAAAGTTACACATATTTAAAAAAAAATCAGAATCTAAACTTTGGATCTTCAAAAAAAGGGGGGAGGTGCTATATCCCAGTGAAGATTAAAGTACGAGTAACTCCTGAGACCTATTAATTGACTAATATCATCTATACATTCTTATAGTATAACTTATTCAGTAACTAGATTATGTATATCTATATTCCCCTTATTATAAGCTTCATTCAAACCTTTATATTCTTATTGTACGATTTATTGTTTTTAAGCTATGTTCAGTTTATTGATCACAATCTCCCACGTTCACAGTCACTTTTTGGCTTTATTCTGTACAAATGTTATTTCCTATTTTATGGTGTGATGTGGCCTGTTTGGTTGATATATAAACCCAGTATGTCTGAAATAAATGATTCGCATAGCGGAAGCTGTTATTGGTGTTCTGGACTTAATTGGACGGGCTAGGTTAGCAAAGGATCAATAAGGACGCTAGGCTGATCAGATCGGTTGGGTGTCATTGATTTAGTACAGTATAAGAGTGAATAAGTCGTATTTTTATTGGTGTATAGATTAAGTGATAACTGGTGGGTCATAAAGTCACAACACTTCCACCTTACGGATTAGCAGCTTACATATTATTTTGAAACCTAGCTCCTCTTTGTCAGGTTCAGAAGGTTATATTTAATGATTTACTTTGCTTTCAAGATGGTCAGGGGACTTTTGTCAGCGGTACTTAATGCCAAGTTCAATAAACGAGTTAAATTTTACGATAAAAAAGAACTAGTGAATTATACTTTTAGTAGTTGAATTCATGAGTCGATCTAAGCTAGATCATCATTGAAAACGTAGAAGCACTGAAGTGCATTTTTGTCCTAGTATGGGATGCGAACCCAGAACCTTCGGTCGCGTACGCGAACACTTAACCTTTAAACCACTGAACCGGCATATAACGGTGTTCCGTACTAGGACAAAACGGCCATCCACTACTTCCAGGTTTTCAATGGTGGTCTAGCTTAGATTGACTCGTGAATTCAACTATTAAAATTACTACAATTTCTGCTTGCATAGACCAATTTTCACATTCATAGACTGTTTCAGAGCAGATTACTGAATAGTATGCTCACAGTTTAGTTAATATATTTCATATTTAGGTGTGGCCTTGTATTTTCGTATATAAACTAATTATGTACACGTAACACTAGTCAATAATTTTATGGACATTATACCATTTTTGTTCCTTCTTCATAGTATCCATATTTTGCCTGGAATATGCAGATGAAGTAATCGATCATTTCAAATATGTAGAATTACAAATGTACCACTAGTAGTACATGTAGACTTTTTACTTTGTCTTCAACTCAAAAGTCTAAGGCGTGGTCAATTCTGTACGGATTATCCCTCCCTTGATATTTTTTATTGTCACTCGTACTACTTATTATTGCAAAGTAGTTTGATATTTAAACTATTTTTTTTGGTATGTATACTCGTTTTCCATAACGATCAATTATATCATCCGCGGATATTTATTTCGATGTTTTGATCCATTCTTTTTCTTTACTCCCTTGTTTCGTCTTTGTCCGTACCAACCGTCCAAACAAGTGATTTGATTTTTAAAATACTGCACACACTGAAATCTTATTCACATCCGCTTTTTTTAGTGCTTGGACACCTCAGCGTCCGAATCCAAGAACAACACTAACAAATTAGATAAATTTCTTTTTTGATAATATAACCTAACAAAGTTTTAGTTTCGTGTTTATTGTTATTTAGTACACATACATGGTAGTTTATTGAGAAACAGAAGCGGATTAAATTACAACTTACTTTCGCCTGTTATTCCTCGAGAAAGAGCAAAGGTCATCCATCGGGATTTACCAACCAACCCTGTCTTGGGCAATCATTTCCAGTTGTTTTTATGTGTTATTCACTACATTCATGTCCAATCGATTCTCGATATTATGTGTTCTTTGGTCTTCGTGATGCAGTTTGATGATTTCCGAAATGTATATCCTATCTGCCTCCAACGTCTTTTCTCAATTTCCTCTCCATATGGAAGTTGGCTTGTGTTTTCCCACAGAAGACTATTGTTGATGGTATCCGTGTGTATCTTGTGTAGAAAACTGTTTATAAATACTTGTACATTTTTGATGATAGTTGTAGTATTTCTCAACATTTCAGTTCCGTACAGTAGAACTAACTGTCTTTACGTTCGTATTGAAGATTCTGTTTTTGATGTTGGCTGACAGACAGTTATTTTGAGTTCCATATATTCTTCAATTGTAGGAATGCTGCCATTACTTTGTCAACCGTTGATTTTATGTCTGCATCATATTCTCCATGTTTACCTACGATGCTTCCCAGCTATGTGGGAGTTTCCACCTTTTCCAGAGTTTCTCCACCAGGTCTAATTGGGTCAGTTTTGATACATAGCGAGAAATTCCATTAAGTTTATTGTGCAACAATAATACGTAATGCTGTGATTTGGTCTGTGCACGATCGATCCTTACGGAATCCAGCCTGTTTATCTTGAAATTGGGTATTTACTGAATCCTTCATTTGTTTCATCAGCGCTCTGTTGTAAACGTTCCCTGGTACTGACGATAGTGTGATGCCTCTAAAGATTTCACACTTTATGAGGTCTCCTTCCGTTGATATCTTGATGAGGTATCCTTCTTTCCAGTTTGTTAGTACTTGTTCCTCCCAAATGTTCCTGAACAGGATATGAGACATATTTGGGGTTACCTCTATATTTGTTGTTGTCAATGAGGCATGGCAACTTGGACAGATGCATATATTTGCCTGGTCCTACGTTGTAGCTGACTGACTGACCTCTGAGTTTGAATTCAGTGCTTCAGCTGGTATTTTATTAGGCCCTACTGCTTTCCCATTCTCTAATTGTTTGATGGTCATGCTGATCTTTTCGATCGTTGGTCGATTGATATCTATAGGGAGATCGGTGTGTACTGCTTAGATATCTGATGAATTCAGTGGGGCTGACATATTTCAGCGTTCCTCAAAGTGTTCTATTCACCTGTTCCTCATTTCCTGAATCTAAATATTTAGCTTGTCTTCTTTATCGTTGGCTGGTATCTCTAGTTTATTATATTTGTCTTCTCGTTTCTTTGTTATGTCATATAGTTGTCTCATATTTTTTTCTCGTGCAGCTTTTTCATCTATCCTTGTTAGGTCTTTTATGTATTTTTACTTGTCCGTTCTAGTGCTCCTCTTCATTTATTTGTTTACTTCTGTGTATTCGATCTTTGCTTTGGCTTTCTCTGGATCACAAGGTGTTTGAAAATTTTAAATAGTAATATGGAAATAGTGTCCATATGAAAAGTAACTGTCTACTTGACAAAGTCGGTTATGACAACAACCTGATATTTATAGGATATTAGGAGTGAGTTAGAGCCATAGTAGACTGCTCATTAAAACCTATCACTTTTGTACACGGAGTTTAAGTTTGAAATCAATGAACTAGTAGAACGTCAACACATATAACTCATTTGATAGATTGTGATCATTTTAAAGATATTTAACATTAATGTTCCACATGACAATTGACAATCATCTTTTTAAAACTTACTGATAATATTTTCTTTTGAAAATAAATGCCTATTAACTTACTTACGCCTGTTACTCCCAATGGACCATAGGCCGCTAATCAAAATTATCGAACACACTGTCCTATTCCTTCATTTCCAGTTCTATCCAATTGTTGGTCATTTTTCCCATGTCTGCCTCCAATTCTCGGCGTAATGTGTTCTTTGGTCATCCTCTTCTCCTTTGGCCTTCAGGATTACAATTGAGGCCTTACCATGTGACACAGTTGTGTGTTTTCCTCATTGTGTGTCCTATCCACTTCCAGCATTTCTTCCTCCGCTGGGATCTGGTTTGTTCTCTCCCACAGTAGGTTGTTGAAGATAAATTGGGGTTATTGAAATTATGAAAATGATGAATCAGTTATTTCTTCTCATTAAAATTGTTTAGTTTTCTTAAAGGTTAGTACTGAATTCAATCTTAGCACCTAACTGTTTATTGTTTCTCTCTAAAGTTGATAAATTCAGTAAATGGTATTAAAACGAGACCAATAATTTTAGACGATCACTGAAAACCTGGATGCACTGGATAGGTGTTTCGTCCTAGAATGGAACATCTCAGCAGTGCGCATCCATGATCCCACACTCCACAGTCGAACCCAGGATCTTCCGTCTTGCGAGAGCGCTTAGTTCATAAGTCACTGAGCCAGTGTCCAACGTGTTAATGTCTTGTTTGCAGTCAGAAATTGTCTCGGACTCTCTATGAGACATATAGTTTCTGGGATAGATCAATGGTGGGATTGCGGATGAGCATTCTTGATTAGTTCAAGGCAGAGTTTTCCACCCAAAATCTTGACTGTTGTCATCCTTGTGTAACGTATACTTTATTGAATGATAGTAAGTCGTCTTATATTCTGCTTATAAATTAATCAATTAATTAAAAGAAACACTTTTATATTACTATTTTTAGTGTTGTAAACTATGAACAGTTACAATGAAGAATATTTCCAATTCTGTATATAAAATATTTTAGTAATTTGATGTGTAAACGAACATTTTGCATTATCAACATTCCATTATCAAGTTAGTTGTGATTATTAAGTAACTTCATATGGATATTAATATTGAGCTTAATAATTAAACACTGATCAAGCATTGAGAACAACTCACAAACTCGTTCGAAGTAAAGACTGGTGTCATGCAAGGTTGCATACTCTCACCCTTTCTCTTTCTCCTAGTGATCTACTGGATTATGGAGACATCAACATCTGGGGGAGAGCATGAAATACAGTAGACAGCTAGAATGAAGCTGGACGATCTATATTTAGCAGATGATACGGATCTTCTATCACGCATACAACAAGAAAGGTAGGAGAAAAAGACAAGTGTAGCAGCAGCAGTGGGTCTCAATATACACAAAGGGAAAAGCAAGATTCTCCGATACAACACAGCATGCACTAATCCGATCACACTTGACGGAGAAGATTTGGAAGATGTAAAAGCCTTTAAATATTTGAACAGCATCATTGATGAACACGGTGATGGATCTGATGCAGATGTGAAAGCGCGGATCGGAAAAGCGAGTGCAGCATATTTACAATTGAAGAACATATGGAACTCAAAACAACTGTCAAACAACATCAAAGTCAGAAGTTTCATTACAAATGTCGAAATAGTTCTATTGTATGGGGTGGAAACTTGGAGAACTACGAAAGCCATCATCCAGAAGATACAGATGTTTATTAACAGTTTCCTACACGAAATACTTCGGATTCGTTGGTCAGCAACAACCTACTATAGGAGAGAACAATGTAGATCTTAGTGGGTAAAGAAATCAGGAAGAAGTGCTGGAAGTGGATGGGTCACACATTGATGAAAGCACCCAACTGTGTCACAAGGTAAATCCTCACATGGAATCCTGAAGGCCAAATGAGAAGAGGAAGACCAAAGAACACATTACGCTGAGAAATGGAGACAGTCAGATACGAGAAGAATGAACAACAATTGGATAGAACTAGAAAAATGAAGGTCCAGGACAGAGTGTGTTGGAGAATGCTCGTCGGCTGTCTATACTCCATTGTAGGTAACAGGTGTGTACGTAAGCATATCAGAAAGTAAGTTTATTTCAGAAAATACTTATTACAAGATAGAATAAGAATAACCATTTCCTTATTTCTTTCATTCATATCCGTTTATTGATCACATTAAAATGAAACAAAGAGAAAAGAAAAAAAAGAGAGAAAACGAATATCATAATCATTTGGCAACGAATATTATCGATTTCTCTTATCATTTACATTTATTTTCCTTTAATTATTGATTATTTGGTATTTGATTTGGGTTTTTTTTTCAATTTTAAACTATAGTTGATAATTCCAAAAGGGGAAACAAACAAACGAAATATGAGAGATGGATTGGTAGAGTAAAGAAAATGACAAGAATGAATTGAATTTCTATATTATTTGATGATTAGATAAACAGATTTGATGTAGGTAAATGAAAATATTTACAAATGATCAGTGTAGAGTTGTGGAAATGGTTGCATTTTATTATTATTATTATTATTAACGGGATCATGAATGGATCAATGTTAGATCAGTATTGAAAACCCCCAAATGTTATGATACAACTGAGAGTGGGGAGAGTTAACTCTCCCTCACTTTCGAAATGCTCTCAAGTGACCACGTGCATATAACCACTACCAAGAAAGTCCTACTGACTGCCTTCTCAAAGCATTACTGTTGTTTACGAAATTGAAAGAACGAAAAGCAAATATTCGGCGCTTTAACCAGGTTAATGAATATGCAGGTTTCACCTAAAGGAGCTGGAAAACCTTCATTTCAAACCAATGATGCACAAGGGCACCAGGATCCTAAATAAACAAATGGCGTATAAACTAGTTGTGGGTCACTGGCTACCATGAGACTGTATCGCCTTACGATGCTTCACTACCTTGTGGATTAGACCCATAGGTTGAAGGCTCCAGATGTAGCCCTTTAGGAAAACCACTTGTTTCGTTTTAGGCACCCGGGTAATATCCTAGCCCTTAAACGAATCGAATAAATAAAAAAATTTGGAAATCTGGAAGTATTGGAAAGCTGTTTTGTCCTAGTATGGAACTTATCAGTAGTGAAGCTAATCCGTGTCAAATGTGAGACAGTTACCCACCGGTGACAATAGAAGATGATCGCATAATTTCATGAATTGGTTAAAGTTTCTTCATTAATTTTAAATCATCATGAATATTTTTTACAGTTATTGTTAAACCATTAAAAATCAGCATGATCTTATTGAACACTAGATTCGATTTCTAACCTCTTGCTAGTAACCCCTAGGCTAAATATATACACAACAACTTGAACACGAGAGAAAAAGTAGGAAATATGGAAAGAACGCTTTACTCCAAAGGTTTGTTTATGTACAGAAAATCTAGGTTTTTTTATTAGTATTTTAGATGGCCTTAGGTTTCCGGAACGCTGTCAACTGTGATTGGATTGGTGTACGTTGTGTTGTATCTGAGAATCTTGCTTTTCCCTTTGTGTGTGTTGAGACCTAGTGCTGCTACACTTGTCTTTTTCTCCTGACTTTGTTGTTGCGTTTCATTGTGTCCATTAACCGCATAACCTATTCAAGCGCTTTTATAAAACGCCTACGACCTTTCGCTGCACAAGTTACAAAATAGTACTATAAAAGATATCCTGGTGGTTGGCAATATGCGTTAAAGAGAATGAACATTAATTGTATGTCGATTTCCGAGCTGATAAATTCTAACTACCGATCACTTATCAACAAAGTTGATTATCTTTGATTCCTACTAAGTCAAAATATGTATCGTAATTGTGGTGTCATCACAATTCAAGAATATTGGTTAAATGATTTACAGGACGACTCCCTAGTATCACTACGTAATTTCAAAATATATCGTCAGGATCAATCAAATAATAAAAAGATGTATGGCGGCGGTGTAGCTACGTTTGTCAACGTGAACTTCTGTCGATTTTCCTTTGCGTGTCTCAAGTTTTCAAATGACTTCATCAACTTTCTAACTCTAAGATGTCGTCCAAAACATCTGAATAAATACAAATATGTTTATGTTACCAATATCTACGTGACTCGAGACTTCACATCATCTGCGCTATCTGTTTTCGCCGATGAATTCACTGAGTTCGCTGTTACTGCCTTCAATGATTCACTTTCAGTTGTATGTGGTGATTTCAATTCATGTGACTGTAGCTTCCTTACATCACTAGGTCACCAAAATGTAGTAAATTTCATTACTCGTTTGGATGCTCATCTAGACTTCGTCTTCATTAATGATGTGGGTATATATGTGACTAGTAAACGTGCTCCATTGTCTATCTCGGATCACTTTATAATTCGTGTTCTACCTAAAGTATATGGAAAGCATAGGAAGAGTACACTCTTACATCAAACAAAGAAAGTAAAATATAGGAATTGCTCAGAAGAAAATATCCGAAATCTGAAAAACACGTTTCATACGACCAACTGGGAATTCTTTAAAGATGACTCACTGGAAATCACTACTGATGTTATCACTTGTTGCCTTAAATTCTGTTTTGATATTTGTTGTTCCACTGAAACCATTTTTGTAAGTTTTGATCGACTTACATCTTCACAACTAAAACGACTACGAAGGATGAAAGAAAGAATGTACAAGGAGAAGAACTCTAATGAAGTTCGTAAGCTAAATGGTCTGATAAACCTAGAGATTAGACGTCTCAACTGTATGTTTACTCAAAAGCTCTTATCTTGCAAAAACTCTCCAAGTATGTGGAAACTCTTTAAAGAACTTACAGGTGACAGACAGTTTAGATGCGATAACCAGCTGAATGTTTGTGACTTAAATAAGTCTTTTGTTCGTCAGTCATCTGATGTGATGCTCCCTCTATCCACGGGTTTAAAAAATAGCTGTGTTCCTAGTTTCACTGAAACTGATGTACGGAGATGTTTCCAGTCACTTAATTCATCCCGATGTTTGGGACATAATGGTGTCCCAAACCTCCTTTTTTAAAAATGTGCTGACGTCCTATGTTATCCATTCACGACTATCTTTAACAGATCCTTCTCATCTAATCTCATACCGGAAATGTGGAGAAAGATTAAGATAATCACTGTACCCAAGAAAGTATCTGGTGATAAGAATGTGAAATTTAGACCTATTGCAATAACGTCACCCTTCCTCAAAAGAATGGAAAAATTGTTAATACTTCCACTTCAGCCTGCGATAAAATAGCATATTGATCCGTATCAGCTTGCCTACAGATACAAAAGAAGCACCTTAGATGCTGATGCTGTTCTGCATCACAATATAGTTTTCAACTTAGAAAAGGGTAAAAAGTATGTTCGATGCGCTTTTCTGGACTATACTTCAGCTTTTGATTCTATACCATGACAACGTTTAATTAACAAGTTAATCAGCGTCAGCACTGACAGCTGGATAACGAACTGGCTATGTTCCTACCTCTGTGGAAGTGAACAGTACACTGTATTTGGAGGAAAGTGTTCAGAGTCTCTACTGTCTCAGGAAGGTGTACCACAAGGAGCTTTTCTTTCACCTCTTCTTTTCTGAATGACCTACCATCTTCCACAGAAAACACTTTTGTGAAATATGCGGATGATCTCACTGTATGTATGCCTATCTCGTCCTCTTTACATCCAATAGAAATGAATAAGTTTCCGTCTCGTATTGATTGTTGGACTGTTGGTAATGGTCTTATACTTAATCCATCTAAATGTCAAGCTGTTAAATTTAGCATGAGACATGAACGGCATCTAAACACCATTTTGAAATCCCATAATGCTTGTGCTATTGGAGACTCTGATAAATCCAGTGTCGTAGGTCAATTATCTTGATGTTACCTTTTCCTCTGATCTCTCTTGGTCTTCCCACGTTTTATTGTTATCGAAGAAGGTTTCCCGTCTAACTTACTACATAAAGAGATTGCATGCTGTTGAGAATACTCGTCATTTACTCTTACAATTTGTCAATTATTGCATATTACCTATTATTCTTTACTGTTCTCCATTATTCTTTCCCGGGCTTTTGAGGAAAGACTTTGCTATATTGCGGAAAGTGTTGTAGGCAGTTAGCAAGATGTGTGGTGAATCTTTCGAGGTCATAATTATTATGGTTGTGGATAGACATTTAAAATCATGCAAACTTTTGGCAGGTACTAACCATCCCTTTCACTCTTATCTTTCTGCTTGTATATCTTCTGGTAGAACGAGACGTAATTACATTCAAATCCATGCGCGCAAGCAAAAGTATAAAAGTTCTATAATACCTTACCTAGTAAATATACTCTGTGATGCACAGGTTGTTAAAGTCAACCTAGTCAATAACCTGCATTCTTAACCATGTCTCTAATTTGAAAAGTTGTACAGTTTTTCAGATTGTTTTTAAACCTTTCCTTCCTTTTGTTGTCATTGTTTCTGTTTTGTTGTGTGTAAGAAACTTGTTGAAATAGCCTGTGCTGAGAATTTCTATGTTTTAACAAAATATAATATTGAAGAAAGCCATTAATAATAACAATAAATGATACTGCCAATTAGATAACAGTGGTTTATCGACCAGATCAATGACGCATAAAACCCATACGAGCAGTCTAGAGTTTTTATTGCTCCTTCTTCCTGCCTGTTAAGTCCAGAACACTAATCTCAGCGTCTGCGATATGAATCATGTATTCCAAAATACACTGGGTGTATATAGAAACTAAACAGACGACATCGTACCATAAAGTAGGGAACAACATTTGTACAAGATTTAGCCAAATGTGGCTGTGAATGTGGAGGAGAGTAATTGATAGACAGGGCATAACTTAAGAATGGTAAATCGTTTGATACTAGTTCATAGGTGAAAATAAAGCTCATAATAAGAGGAACACGAATATGAATAGTTTAGTTGCTTAACAGTTATGCGACAAAAATATACGTTTAGTATTAGTCCAGAAATAAATTCCAACAGTCACCATTCATTGTTCTCATCGGAATATAACAGTTCGTGTTGTAAGCATTCATTTATTTCACTCACTGTTGTTGTATGTTTTCCGTTAGTAAATTATCATAAATTAATTGTGAATCTATTATTCATTTTTATATCACATGTTACTGAGTTAGTTAAAAACATCAGCTACTTATTTGTGATGCATTGTGGTCGTGTAATTAATGTATAAGTTTTTGCATTTTCTGACCGAAGGTATATTGACTAGATCTCTTCGTCCTCTGACCAGCTATTTAAGATCAAAAGAGCTGCATGAATCGATAAGATCTAGGCTTTCGGGTCATTTTGGACTTCGCAGATGACCTAGCCCTCCTATCGCATACACACGAACAGATGCAGATGAAGACAGCCAGTGTAGCAGCAGTCTCTGCATCAGTAGGCCTCAGTATACACAAAGGGAAAACCAAAGTCCTCAAATTCAAAGCGGAAAACAACAATCCAATCACTCTTGATGGCGAAACTCTGGAAGATGTAGAATCCTTCACATACCTGGGAAGCATCATCGATGAACAAGGAGGTTCAGATGCAGACGTAAAGGCAAGGATTGGCAAAGCAAGGACAGCATTCCTACAGTTAAAGAACATATGGAACTCAAAAGAACTTTCAACCAATATCAAAGTGAGAATCTTCAATACCAACGTCAAGGCAGTTCTACTGTATGGAGCTGAAACTTGGAGAACTACAACAACAACCATCAAAAAGGTATAAATATTTATAAATAGCTGTCTACGCAAGATACTCAACATCCATTGGCCGGATACCATCAGCAATAGCCTTCGGTGGGAGAGAACAAACCAACTTCCAGCTGAAGAAGAAATTAGGAAAAGACGATGGAAATGGATAGGACATACATTAAGCAAATCGCCAAACTGCATCACGAGGCAAGCGCTAACTTGGAATCCTGAAGAGAAGCAAAAAAGAGGAAGGCCTAAGAACACATTGCGTTGAATAATAGAAGCAGATATGAAAACGATGAATTACAACTGAACGGAGCTAGAAAGTATTGCCCCGGACAGGGTTGGATAGAGAATGCTGGTGAGTGGCCTATGCTCCTTCACGAGGAGTAACAGGCGTAAGTAAGTAGTAAGTTTCGGGTCATTAGTGACGATTAGTTACGTTATTGGTTAACCAGAAGACCATTAGTCTGATTGGCATAAATGAACTTGTTACTTAGTGAACCCTATGACTAAGTGAACATGTTAAAGATTACACTCCAAAACAGTGCTCATAGTCACCATTGGCTACCATGAAACTTCATCTCCTTGTGTTGCTCCACTGTCTTATGGATTAGACCTTTAGGTCGAAGGCTCCGGGTATGGCCCTCTAAGAAAACCACCTGCTTCAGTTTTGCCACTCAAGTAGTATCCCATTTTTCACACGAATCGAATGATTTATATGAAGCATATCTGTTTGGTGCCTCCTTGTACCATTGTTTATGTGTTTAAATAAATTTATTAATACTTGTTATTTAGAAATAGTCAACAAGTTTACATCATTTGAAGACACTGAATCAGAATGAAATCATAACCTCAAATATTTATTTACATCATTATGATTGTTTTATGAAGTGGTCGAACGCGTCGGCAACTTCACTTATCTTGGAAGTCTGATCAACCCTAACGGGCTGGTATCGGACGAAATCTCATAAAACAGTCAGTCAGTCAGCTACAATGTAGGACCAGGCACATATATGCATCGGTCCAGGTTGCCATACCTCATTAGCACAGCAAGATGAACACCGGATTCATGGGAGTGGTTAGATTAAAGGTGGTAATATATAGGAGAAAGATTGCATATAAGGATACAGTACCGGAATATAGAATTAGTTCGTAGAAAGAAAGATATGAAGCGATTTTAATCTCTTAGTTTAAGGGAAGTCCGGGAGTGTATGCACCGACGCTATTGTGATCGATTCTGAGCCATGTCACCCACAGTCTCCAACCATCGGTTACGATAGTCACGCGGACCCCAACCAAGTAGTCTGCATCTACCAACATGGCTAAGACTAGAAGTTAGTGACTTCAAGCATTGATGCCACGTTTTGGTTTGGCCGCCCCTTACTTTCTTCCAACCATCCCCTACACCGGTTAGTATCGCACGTCGTGGTACTCGGTGTTCAGGCATACGTAACACGTGGCCCAACCATCTCAGTCGATGAAGATTAACAACCTCATCAACTGATTTACCATCATTCTCTAATACCCTGCGTCTAACCTCACCATTACTTACCCGGTAATCCTCAGCAGCTGCAAGCAATATTTCTAAGACATCTGTGGTCAAATACTAATAGCTGTTCAGTATTTTCTCATTTTCACTGGTACCCCCTAACTGATATTAGCCTTTGACCAATATAACCTACAGAACTCCATATAAATGAAAAAAATATTTTTTCCATATAAATAAAAGTAGTCTAGTGGTTAAGCACTTGCATGCGAGACTAATGGGTTCTATGGTTCAAATCTCACGAAATGGTATCCTCGATGTACACTACTGAGGAACCCCATAATAGAATGAAACAGCCATCCAGTGCTTCTAGGTTTTCCATGGTGATCTAGCTTCAACTAACTCATGATCTTAATCATTGAAATATAATATAAATCAAAAGTCCATTAGAACATATTTCATTTTATTCTCATAGAAAATAATTAAATAGTGATAGTAAACATTACTCAACTACAAATTGTCTTTTCATCATAAATATGATCAATAATTGTATAACATTTTGCATAGCAACAATTTTAATAAAATATAAACATTGATGTGTTGTGTATGGATGGATGTGTGTGTGCTTATCTATCTATCTATTTATGTATGTATCTCTCTGTATATCTATATCTTTTCACCATAGTCATTAATTTTATTATGTAATAGATATGAATGAACAATCGTTTCTAATCATAAATAAAAACAAGTTTGATAATGATTGACTTTTAAACAAAAAACCATATGATAATTATTGTTATCACGATGTTGTTTCTTCTTCTTCTTCTTCCTCCTTCTCATCATCATCATCATCTCCCGTTTCTTCTTCTTTCTAATTCATCATGCTGTTATTGTTACTATCAATTGTATTTATTATGTTACTTGAAATAATAATAATAAACTAAGCTAAAAAGCTCATTTGAACAAAATATAACAGAATGGCATAGAACAACAATTGTAAAAACAAATAGCGGATCTCTTTCACTCTCTTCTTGTTCATTATCTCACTCACTGGCACCTATTTCCAATTCTATAGAGTGTGTGTGTGTGAGAGAGAGAGAGAGAAAGAGATTAATACCAGTGAATAAATATATATCTTGCCATGAAAAGAAACAAAAACGAAAATAAACAGAACTATGAACAACAGGTGAATAACTGAAGTCAAGCAAAATACTAAGTTTGTCAAATCAGTGAGTCAGTCACTCGAACAATCAACGTAATATCGACATTAAATCAAACTCAACAAAAGACTAAAATGAAATCTTTATTTATGCATATATAGTAAGTAATAGATGTGTAGACAATAAGCCGGCTGATATAAAGAGAGAGAGGTGTATCACAATAAATCGAAAGAATTAAATAAAATATAGATTTATACACTTTAAATAAAAAAAATTGAGAGAGAGAGAAAAAAACACCAAAGACAAAAAACAAAAGGAAGACAAACTATAAACTGGTAACTATGTTTATTTAATGTCTCTACACATGTACTGACTTTCTCTCTCTCTCCCTCTCACACGCACACAGATACACACACGAATATAAACATTCATAAAAGAAGAAGCAATGACAAATGATTAAATAAAATACACATTATCAAGGCCTTTTAACCGATTTCTTAAACAGATTTCATTGAGATGAAGTAGAATCAGTGATTAAATTTTGTTTTTCAGATTCATTTTTATTCTGTTGTTCATCATCACCATGATGATGATCCCGATCATAATTCTGATCCTGATGCGTATTAATTAATGTACCAGATGGTGATAAATCACCAGGATGTAAAATATTCAATTCACGTTTATGTTTCTTTTTTAATTTTTTACTTTTATGATTCATTATAGATGATGATGATGATGATGGTGGTGGTGGTGGTGTTGGTGTTGCATTTGTATAACCATCAAAATGTTGATAACTATTCTTATTCTTATTGACATTTTCTGTTGTTATCGATTGTTGTTTTAATTTCATTTGATCATTTAATAATAATTCAGTTTGTTCACGTTTATATGTATCATCAGCGCCACCTTTACTAAGCATTGCTTTACGTAATTCTGTTTTACGTCTATGAAAGAATCCTAATAAATATAATAAAATAATTAATAAATATAAAAATAAAACACCTAATACAATGCCAACAATAATTGGCCATATTGGTAATTGATGAATTAATTTTGGACGAATTTGTGGAAAGAAAAATGTTTGTGATAAATAAAAATGTCCAACTGGTTCATTCGCTGGTTGTACACCATTTGGTATATCACCTTGATTGACAGATATAATTGTGACAAGCTGTAAGAGGGAAGAAGAAGAAAAAAAAACAAAGTGAAAGAGGAAATCATCGTTTCGATGCCAATTGAAACATCATCATCATAATGTCAATGTAAAAGTATTTGTATACCTATACACCTATACACACATATATATGTATATCCACAGTGTATATATGGACCAACCATTGTGAATGAATGACTTTGGTTAGTTGATCCTCATTTGTCTACCTCTGAGTAAATTATCCATCCTTGTGATTTAAGACAATATCAAGATAATCTGTACAGGATCCATGTGTATCAATAAGAGACTAATCAATTGCAATCACAATATTGTTTTTTAAAAAATTTAATAGTTGAATTCATAAATCAATTAAAGGTAGAACATTATGAAAAACCTGGAAGTATTGGATGACTATTTCGTCCTAATATGGGAATCACTAGTGACTTTCTCCAAGATGTATTTCCTAGAGTTCTAGTGAGAAGCAGTGACTACTGGAGTTCAACTGGGTCTATTGTAAGATAGTAACTCATTGATGACAATAGTGGATGTGTCGCTCAATTTCTTGGATTAGTTGCAGTTGGACATTAACACCATCGGATACCGGACACCTCCGAACACCATCCAACAAGTTTCTAGTTAGGAATTGTTTTTCATTATATTTATTCATAACAAATTTGCTTTTCATTATTTCCATGGAAAGGCTTAGACTAGATTGTCAGCTGGAACATTGAACCTAAATTTAAATCATTAAAACCATTTTATAAATATAATTTTATAACTAATGTCTTTTTATCTATTCACCAACTTAGTTCTGTAAAACTCTAAGTTGAAAAAGTAACCTTGATAAGTATTCACATAAACTACTTCATCATTGATACATAAGAAGATTCTTACCATTAACCTACAGTTCAAAGTCAAATAGTATGTTGTTGGAAAAAGTCATTTTATATTGTGAATATCTAACTTCCTCTAAATGCCCTGGTATAGCTGAGGATGAGGAAAGTTAACTCTCCCATTCCAAATGCTCACACTCGGTCATGTGTATACAGTCACTGCCAAGGAATTCCTATTCATTGCCTTCTCGAGGCGAGGTTGTTTTTCACGAAATTGAAAGAACAAAAAGTGAATGTCTGGCACTTTAATCACGTTGCTTAATATGAAGGATTGACCTATGGCAGTTGGGAAACCCTCATTCCAAAACAATGGTGTACATGGGCTGCAGGATCCTGAAGGAACAGATAGAGTATGAACCAATTATTGGTCACTGGCTACTATGGGACTGCATCTCCTAAAGTTGCTCCACTGCCTTATGGATTACATCTTTAGGTTCAAGGCTCTGGATGTGACTTTCTAAGAAAACCACCTACTTCAGTTCGGGCACCCGAGCAGCTTTACAGTCCACACACAAATCAAGTAACTTGTGTGGCGCATATTTATTCGGTGCCCCTTTGTGTATGTTCAAATAAATAATAACGTAATTGGTTTGATTATGTATAAAAAATTAGCGTGTTCGGTTGCTTCTATAGGTATCAATCAATTTTTACATTTCTACAGAGTAGAATACATCTAATATTATGTTTAGTATAATATGGAATTCCCAGTGTGATGTATGACACTGATATCGACAGATATATAAATAGTAAGTATCATCAATTGAAAGTGAAGCGCCCTGAAGGCAGAAGGTTAAGTAGATCAAAGAAAAAAAAAATAAGAACTAAGAAAGATCGATGTGGAAACGAAGAAACAATAAAGTCTGAGACAATTGATTAACATTTTGTAAATGAACTATTCGAGATGGTGAAGATTTGTACCTCAAGTGGATGATTTTGATGGGGTTTTGTTCTCTCAGCTAGAAGTGTACAGAACAAACTGTAAAACGCATATGGAGAAATCCGAACACTTCACTTCTATCTGAAGTTTGTACTGATGATGTCGTTCAAAAGAATGATGAAATCTCCACGACCAAACCATCCAGCTCAGAGAATAAAAACTCTATCAAAATGAACTATTCATTGTATGATTCTTAGATTTTATTAAGGCGTTCTGTAATTTGTGTATTCAAATATATTCGATTGTCCTAACTGGTATTCACATTTACTAAACCAGTAGATGATAGTTAGTCAAATCCTTTTATTTACATTAAAGGTACTAAAAATGAACAAGAACAATGTTTACCTTACCTTAGTTCTAACATTATTATTATTATTACTATGATTCATTGATAATTACAAATGTAAATAAGATAAATTATTCAATTTGATAGACAGATTAAAATTGTTCCGCTACTTGTACATGTCACATTGATTAGTTGTTATGCATAATACAATAGTCTATATGATCTATTCATGTTTATTTATCTATTTAGTCATAAAATAGAAAGTTATTATCATGTGTCAAAAGAAAAAAAAACATTTTACAAGTGAAAAATAAATAAACAGTTTCATTCCTTTTTGTTGTTGTCGTTGGTGGTGGTGGTGATGATGATAGTGGTGGTGGTGTTGGTGGTGGTGGTGGTTATACTCTCTTGAGATTGTATTTATCCAAAATGACAGTTTTTATAACATTAGTTTACATTACTAATTCATGCATAAATTAAATTATCAGAAGGGGGGATTTGTGGAGATTTTAGTTATTTTATAATTGAATTCATGAGTTAATTGAGGCTAGACTATGATGAAGAACTTGAAAGCAATCGATGACTGTTTCGTCCCAATGTGGGACTCCTCAGCAGTGCACATTCACGGTCCCGCTCCGAGGGATTCGAACTCAAGACTTAACAGTCTCTCGCGAGAACGCTTAACTTTTCAAACCAAACACAGATCTGTGTTTATTAACAAAAATTCCATTGCGAAATTGATATATTTCACTAACTTCATAATATGTAATTTTAATAATATAATTTCTGAGTCAATTAAAGCTAGATCATCATGGAAACTCTCGAAGTATTGGATGGCCATTTCATCATAATATGAGACTCCTCAGCAAATCGCTTGTTTGTTCTCTCCAACAGAAGGCTGTTACTGATGGTATCCGGTCAATGGATATTGATTATCTTGCGTAGACAACAATCTATTTATAAATACTCGTACCTTATTGATGATGGTTGTTGTAGTTCTTCGAGTTTTATTTCCGTACTGTATAACTGTCTTGACGTTCGTATTGAAGATTCTCATTTTGATATTGGGTGAAAGTTGTTTTGAATTCCATATGTTCTTTAAATGTAGAAATGACGCCCTTGCTTTGTTAATCCTCGACTTTACATCTGCATCCGAACCTCCTTGTTCATCGATGATGCTTCCCAGGTATGTGAAGGATTCTACATCTTCCAGAGTTTCGCCATCAAGTGTGATTGGGTTGGTGTTCTCCGTGTTGTATTTGAGCACCTTGGTTTTCCCTTTTTGTATGTTGAGGCCTACTGATGAAGAAACTGCTGCTACAATGGCCAGATTAGTTGAATAGTTTACGAGTTTTTTTAAGAACTAAAAGTCCCAAAACAGAAAGGGAAATGAATCGACAGGTACAGAATATCCAAGGAGATGTCAGATAATAGTGGATGGTACCTATATGAAAAATAACTGCAGTAACGAAAAGTGTATTATAAAAATCATTTGATGATTAGATGGTCATCTATGTCTTATTCAGTTCAATATATATAAACAGTACAGAACTTAATCATAGATAGAAATGAACAAGACTTACATCAACATCTGATATATGTTTCGCAAACAGAGTACGTGCCCATAACCATCCAGTAACTTTAATTAAAACAGGACGATTTTTCACTAATTCATCAACATGACAAATAATCTCTGCACATATTGGTGGTTTTTGTATTCGATTCCCAACACGATTACATTCAAATACCTTTGTGTAGATGTTTCAAAATAAAATAGAAGGATAAAAAAAATCAAAATGAAGCAGGAATTATTGATTTTAAAACATACTAAACTATTTATTTTTCTGTTTTAAACAGTTGAATTCATGAAACATTAGATGACCAACTCGCCGTAGTATATGCCACGCAATGTTGACTAGTATTAGTGATGGTTCGAAAAAACGTTAAGGGTGGCCAAATCAAAACGTGGCATCAGTGCTTGAAGTCACTAACTTTTAGTCTTAGCCATGTCGGTAGATGCAGACTACTTGGTTGGGGTCCGTGTGACTGTCGTAACAAATGATTGGGGACTCTGTGGATGACATGCCTCAGAATCGATCACAATGGCGTCGGTGTATACACTTTGTTTTTCCTTAAACTATGAGATTAGAATCACTTCATATCTTTAATTCTACGAACTAATTATTTCTTCCTGTACTATATCCTTATATGGAATCTTTCTTTTATATATTATCACCATTGACGTATCTACTTCTATGAATCCGGGGTTCATCTTGTTTGTCATAATTAAGTATGGCAACTTGGACCGATGTATAAATGTGCCTGGTTCTACATTGTAGCTGACTGACTGACTGACTGACTGAGTATGTGACTTCCTCAATAGTTCACATCAAAAGGGAATTGAACCTAGGACCTTCAGTTTCCTGCGCGAATACTTAATCTCAAAACTACTGAGTCAACTGGCATCCAACGGTTTTAATGACTAATTTCAATCGATTCATGAACTTACACAACACTTCATTCATTATTCGATGCGGATAACTGTCTCCACCTATTACTTCTTATTAAAACTCTAACAAAATCCATCACAATCAAATACATATCTGCTGTTTACTTAGATAGTTTATATTCAATCACTTAGTTTATTATGAATTTGTCTTCTCCCCTTTTTTTTATCCAACACAAAATGTTTATCTTAACAAAGTGTTCATTATCTTTTCCACATACTTAACTGATTATATGTTTAATATGACAATGTACACATCTATTGATAAAGAAATGATGTTTACCATTTCATATTGTTTTTATTTAAAATTCTCATAAAAATGCTGAATCACATAGGTCATATTGTAATGACTTGGTATTTGGTACAATCATCCCTTAGAGAAGGTGAACTATCTCTTTTTGTTGTTGGTTTTGTTGTTGTTGTCGAATGATACCATTTCTAAATACTAAACAAATAAATAACAATTTGAATTCATGAGTCGATTGAAACTAGACTACCATGGAAAACCTGGAAGCACTGGACGGTCAGTTTATCTTAGTATTGTAACTCCTCAAAAGTGTGCATCCACGATCCCGCCACACGAGAATCGAACGAAAGGCTTATCGGTCTTGCGCGCGATCCCTTAAGCTTTAGACCATTGGGCGATTTGTATTCAACGATCTTAATTTCTAAATTTAACCAATCCAAGAAATTGAGCGACACATTCACCATTGTCATCAGTGAGTTACTATCTCACAATAGACCCAGTTGAACTCCAGTGGTCACTGCTTCTCACTGAAACTCAAGGAAATACCATTTGTAGACCATTCACGTTCGAGCTTCAGGCCAAAAGATCCTGGGTTCAAGTCTCTTTGGTGGGGGACCGTGGATGCGTACTGCTGAGAAGTCTCACAACAGAATGAAATGGCCGTCCAGTATTTCCAGGTTTTCCATGGTGATCTAGCTTCAAATGACTTATGAATTCAACTATTAAATTACTATCATCCCCACAAAACACCTCATAGATAATCAATAACAAATTGATAATCATTAGACAAATCAATGTGAATAGAGTTTTTATAGAGTTGAAAATGATATCATCAGTGAAATATTATTAATGGTGGAGAAGATTTGTAGCTCAGGTGGATGATTTTGATGGAGTTTTGTTCTCTGAGCTGGTCTACCTGAAGTTTGTGCTGATGATGTCGTTCAGAAGAACGATGAAAGCTCCACGACCAAACCATCCAGCTCAGAGGATAAAACTCCATCAATATGTTATTAATAATCAATAAAATAAACTTTTTAAATTTTAAATGTTACCAATTAATTGTTCAAAGGTCCCCATCATTATTAAAACACTAATATATTGAATGAAAAGTATTCTTTCCAACAAATTCTATTCAGGTTCTACAATTATATTGTGGTGTGTGCTACTGATATCGACACATATATAAGTAGTATGTATCGTCAATCGAAAGTGAAATGCAACGAGGCAAAAGGTTAAAAAGATTGAAGAGAAGAGAATGTGAACAAAGAATGATTGCTATGGAAACGATGGAACAACGAAGTCTGAGACATTTAATTAACATTTTGCAAATGAAGTATTTACTGTATGGAAGTTAAATTTTACCAGGATATTCTGTAATTTTGTGTTTAAATACATTTGATTGTCCCCACTTATGTTTTCATGTACTACAATGTATCCAAATGAATAATCTGAAAAATGCCCAGATTATGGGCAAACTGTATCATTTAAAGTTAAAACATGTGAATTTATGATTATCAAACAAGATAGAATACAGCTGTTCATGTTGACTATGGCTCATTTGGAATGTTAACTTGAATCAGCTTCTATGTTAAATGATCTATGATCAGAATAAATATGGATCAGATAAGGTGAGAGAGAATTAGTAGTACAATTATAAATTCGATCAAATGCTTTATAGGAGACTATATTGTGTAAAAAACTATTATTTATTAGTTGAATTCATGAGTCGATTAAACCTAGATCATCATAGAAAACCTAGAAGCATTAGACTGTTGTTTCGTCCCAGTATGATGCTCCTCATCAGTACGCATCCACGATTATTATTAGTAAGACATAATAAGATGGGATGAAGGCGAAGTAAATGAATCATGTATTAAGGAGACAATACTGTTTAACCAATAGTATTAATAATAATAATAATACAAAGATTTATGAATAAAGATAATAGAGACTAAGAATGGTCAGAAGTACAATAATCAAATTAAGATCATTCAATAGTTAAGATTACTATTGATTAGTTGGCTTTGAAGTTGGCCAAAGGAGGAGAAGTGTTTAAAGATACTACTTCTATACGCATCCTCTACTCTTACCGGCCATGTTTCACTGTCATAAAGTATGACGGAAGGAACGGCTGCGCAGTAAACACGTCCTTTGGTTGATAGACGGATGTCTCGCCTACGCCATAAACGGGGCAAGTTGATAAAAGCTAGTCGAGCCCTCTGTATCCGTGTTGCGATTTCGTCACGCACCAGAACACAAGGGCTGATGAGACTTCCCAGATAAGTGAAGCGGTCGACACGCTCAACTACTTCACTCCCTATCATTAGTTCAGGTGTCGATGCAACCCAATCCTGAAGAAACATCTTGCATTTCGGGGGGGAGAGAATCGCATCCCGTACATGCTTTCATTGTTGCTTAAAGTTAGATTGAATTATCAAGACAAATATCATGATAATAGATTTATTAACAAAATCAATAATAATAGAAAGTATCCGACATAAACAACATCATTCATAAAGAACAAATAATATTAAGGAATAAACTATACAAGGTAATTTTTTAAAACTGAAGATCTAAACATAAAGAAAAGTTTATATTGATTACAGATTGATTTCTGTTAGGGAATAAATCCCTACAAAATTCTTTTTATCAGAAGAAGAATTTTCGTGAATATTATAATAATTTCAATAGTTAAGATCATGAGTCAATTGAAACTAGACAATCATGGAAAACCTGAAAATATTAGACGACTGTTTCGTCCCATTATGAAACTCTTCAATAGTGTGTATTCACAATCCTCTACATCGGAAGATTCAAACTCAGGACCTATCCAAAAGTGCTTCCAGGTTTTTCATGATTATCTAATTTCAATTCATTCATGATTTCAATCAGTAATATATTTTTATAATCATGTACACAATTGTATATGGATTAGTTATTATAGTTTAGTTTGTGATTTCCCTTTGTACAAAAATAAACCTTTTTTAGTTAGTTTTTTATTATTTTATTTTTCCCATTTTCAATTTCATGTGAATTAATTTCATGGTTATCATCATCATCATCATTAATCTTTGTATCTTATCTCAATTACTTCTCGTCTAATGTATACCAGTTGTAGAAACAAAGATAATTAGAGTAAATACATGTGTATATATATAGGGGTGTAGATGTGTATATTTAATTTCACAGGGGAATCAGATATGATTACATTGATTGATGCTGATTTGTATTAATATTCTATCGTACATACACAAACACACACACACACACACACGTTTAATGTTTATTTCACTTTCACAAACAAACTATATCTCTGTTTGTTTACTTAAGTCATAAGTTTATAAAGATTATTAATGACAATGCTAATAGTCATTTCATACAGAATAACAGAGTATGGTTACAGTTTAAGAATCTAAAATGAAAGAGGGATATAATAAAAATACATGTATTAGAGTTGGACATACATATTTAGTTGAGTCGATAATGAATACATATTTCTTTTCTATTCATCTCATTACTTCGCCTGGTGGAACATAGGTAGGCGACCAGCATTCTACAACATACTCTGTCCTGGACCTTCTTTTCTACTTCTATCAAACTGCTGCTCATTCTTCTCATATCTGTCTGTCTCCATTTCTCAGCGTAATGTGTTATTTGGTCTTCCTCTTCTCATTTGGCATTCAGGATTCCATGTGAGGATTTACCTTGTGACACACTTGGGTGCTTTCATCAATGTGTGACCCATCCACTTCCAGCACTTCTTCCTGATTTCTTTCCCCATTGAGATCTATATTGTTCTCTCCTATAGCAGGTTGTTGCTGATAGTGTCTGACCAACGAATCCGAAGTATTTTGCGTCAGCAACTGTTAACAAACACTTGTATTTTCTGAATGATGGCTTTCGTAGTTCTCTATGTTTCCGCCCTATACAGTAGAACTGTTTTGACATATGTATTGAAACTTCTGACTTTGATATTGTTTGACAGTTGTTTTGAGTTCCATATGTTCTTCAATTGTAAATATGCTGCTCTCGCTTTTCCGATCCGCGCTTTCACATCTGCATCAGATCCATCACCGTGTTCATCAATGATGCTACCCAAATATTTAAAGGCTTTTACATCTTCCAAACCTTCTCCGTCAAGTGTGATTGGATTGGTGTATGTTGTGTTATATTGGTGAGTGCCCCCAAATACTCCGGTACGGCCGAGAGTGGGAAGAGTTCAACCTCCCTCTCGAAATGCTCTCACATTGTCATTTGAATACAACCACTACCACGGAAGTCCTACTCACTAACTTCTCGTGGCATTACTGTTGTTTATGAAGTTCAAAGGACGAAAGGCGAATGTTCGGCGCTCTAACCAGGTTGGTGGACACAAAGGGTCTATCTAGGAGAGTAGGAAGACCGTCATTCCAAACCATTGGTGTACATGGGCTCCAGTATCCTGAAGAAACAAATGGCGTGTGAACTAATCGTTGGTCACTGGCTACCATGAGACTACATCTCCTTACTTTGCTTCACTGCATTGTGGATTAGACCTTTAGGTCGAATGCTCTGTGTGTGGCCCTCTAAGAAAACCACATGCTTCGGTTTGGGTTCTTGGGCAGTAACACAGCTCTCCCGCATATATATCTGGCACCCCCTTGTACCTGCATTTATGTGTTCAAATAAATAATTCGGTGAATCTTCATCTCATATATATAGCTCAGAGGAATGATTTTATTTCAATCCAGAGTATCTAGCCTGTCGTATGCCCTGATGGCGTTTTCGTAACTTTCGGGTTGCCTGATGTGCAAAGTGTGACGACGGACCACGGGTGAACTCCAGGAAGCTGTTGGAGGCTCAGAATGAGCCGAAGATATTCCATCCAATCACCTTTTAGAACAATATTCTAGAATTCCAACATGTAGCCTCCTTATTGGTCAATGGTAATAACCTCATGAACGCGGATTGGTGGACTGTAATGATGATTTCGTTCTTACCAAAAACTATAAATACCTGACAATCTTGTACTATAATGAACATTGTTCGAATAATATTCCTTTCATTAGTCTTCTGTCTTCTTCTTGCGACTTGGAAGGGTTTTGGTGTTCTAGTGCTGTGTTATACGCGGTATATCAAGAAAGCAGCCTTTAAGATATAACACAAAGGCGATAGGACAGTGCATGATGCTGTTGTTACGTGTTAGGTTGAAAGAGAATTGTATGCTATATGCATGCAAATCCACCCCGTTATTGTATTGTTCCTTTTGTTGTTTTAAACCAATCAACACCAAGGTCTATAGAACAAGCTATAAATCATATGTGGAGAAATTCGAACACTTCACTTCTATCTGATGTTTGTACTGATTATAACATTCAAAAGAACGATGAAAACTTCACAACTAAACTATTCAGCTCAAAGAATAAAACCTCATCATGATATTTCAACAATTTTTTAACGTTTCGTCAAGAATACTTGTCTAGACTTCATCAATGTAGTGATCAACAATCAAACTACTAAAGGTCATAATAACTGTAAAACCATCCATTCAACATTCATTAAAGAAAATGATGGTACTTCAACACGATCTTCGTTACATTCATCATTATCAACATTCTAATTAATAATATTAATAATAATAATAATAATAATAATAATAATAATAATAATAATAATAATAATAATAATGGTAACTTAGTAAACAGTATTGTTTTATTTATTGTAAACAAACTCTATTCATATTTTACTTGTTTACAACATGAACTGACCTGATTAATTATTTTTTTAGCCTAATGAATCTACTTAGATTTTATTAATGATTTACATAATCTAAACTACATTCAATTAATATTAATAACAATAATGTAATGTGAATTCACTTGGTATTGTTGTGGTTTACTTGAATTTTACCAAATGATATTTAACACTGCAATGGATCAATCTCTCTTTTATTGGCATATGGTGCATCCTGTACGGATAGCAGGGGAATCTAAGTTGACGCGCATTTAGTCCTATTTGGGACTTGTCGGATGAATGTAGTCAACAGGAAACCCTGTTGACTACCTCCAACCACCATCTAAATCTCAATACATAGTGCCGGCAGTGTCGAGTCACCTAGAATGGTGGCCACATTGCAACATGATCAATAGCATTCGATCTGCACTAATAAGGACTAAACAATCATGACATTGATCACCACCCAGTGATCAATCAATCGTGAATGTATCTGTATTTCAGAGTTATTGTTCACTCTGGGACTCAAACCCATCGCGTTATCCACTTAACAACGGATTCTGATAGGACTGCAATTGATCAGTCTCTCATTGGCATACGTGCATACTGTGCGTATTGCCTTGATATAGCCTTAATTCACTGTCCATCCTTGCTTAATACGGTATAATTTAAATGTTGTCATTATTATTATTTATTTATTTATTCATTCTCGTCTACATATTAAATGTTACAGTGAACATTGAATTCCAGGAATTATGTTCATTGCGGTCAATTGAAATACATTAAATAATGCTTGTGACTTAAGGTGCTATCAAGGCAATCCATACAGGATACACATATGTCAATATGAGACTAATCAATTTCAGTTTTAAATAACAATAAGAAGATACACATATCATAACATCAAGTGAATTAGAACGAATAGTTTGACAAGAATTAGGCGCCAACTATAGAATAATCAAATTAGAAGTCTAGACAAGTTTGTTGGACGAGAACGTTGAAATTATATTTTAAAACATAATCGTTTGTATCTTCGAATCCATTGTCCTTTAAAAATCATTATTGTCTCTATGATAAATAATGAATTTAGATTGGAATATATTTCAATGAAATTAATGATTTATTCAATGATGCATAGAAATTTGCATGAATAATTATATTCATCTATGTATACATGTGTATGTGTGCATGCATAGACACACACACGCACATGCACATGCGCGCCCGCGTAAAGTTCAAATGTGAATTATATGAATTAATTTATTAAAAGAAACAATGAATATTGAACAATTAAATTAAATGATCATTTAAAAGTTTTTTTTTAATTTAAAGAAAATTTTAAAAATTCAATAAATTATTATTATTATGATTAATGATAATAATTGGGGTTTTAATTATATTCGTATTATCATTACTACCATTATGATTATTGTTAGTACTATGGTTACTATTATTATTACTGTTAGTATCACCATTACCACCACAATAATAATAATAATTATTATTATTATTATCTTTTAATAATTACATTTCAATTATAGAATGATTAAACTGTGTGTGGGAACTTGGACTAATTTAGTTTCATCTTATATACTAATTAATGATTTATTGTTGGAGTTCGTTTTTAATTTAGATAATCTATCTAATGTTATTATTCATTATATATGTCAGTTTATAAATGGGGACAGATAGGAGGAGAAGAAGAATAAACAACAATTGGATAAAAGTAGAAAAGAAAACCCAGTATAGAGTGGGTTAGACAATACTGGTCGGTGGCCTATGCTCCGTTGAAAGTAATAAGTAAGTAAGTAAGTAAGTAAGTAAGTAAGTAAGTAAGTAAGTAAGTGAGTAAGTAAGTAAGTAAGTAAGTAAGTAAGTAAGTAAGTAAGTAAGTAAGTAAGTAAGTAAGTAAGTAAGTAAGTAAGTAAACTAAGTAAGTAAGTGGGTAAGTAAGTAAGTAAGTAAGTAAGTAAGTAAGTAAGTAAGTAAGTAAGTAAGTAAGTAAATAAAGTAAAGTAAAGTAGAAAATAAAAGTAAGTAAGTAATTAAGTATGTATGTGTATATGTAAGTAAGTAATGTGGATTTATAATGAAAATAAATTAATGTTATATGTTGGGAATATTCTATAGTTTAATTAGGTTGTCTTTTATTTAAATAAAATAAATAATATGAAACGTTTTGGGATAAATGAATGGTACTAATTAGGATCTTTACTATGGGTAAGAGGATCATTTCCTGTCGGATACTAATTTTGTGAAAGGTGGACATTTGCTACTTTCAGGTCATTGTATACTATGTGTTTAAATATACATGTTCCTCTTAAGTCATTTATATTGAGAGAAATGAAAGGAGAGTCTACTTTAAATTTTTTGAACATATTCCAAAGAGTTTAGCTCTTGAGGAATAAATACTTCCAATAGATCAGTTTCCATAGGTCAGAGAATAACATCATCGGTTCAGTGGTCTAAAAGTTAGGCGTCCTCGCATGAGACTGATAGTCCCTGGGTTCGAATCACGCGAGCGGGTTCGTAGATGAGAACTGCTGCAGAGTCCCACAATAGGACAAAACGGCCGTCCAGTGCTTCCAGGTTTCCAATGGTAGTTTAACATCGATCGATTCACGATCCTAATCAAAATTTCTAGTCGGTTTTTTGCTGCATAACATTAAGTGGACAAAATTAAATATTTTGTGAAGTGATTAACAAATAGTCAAGTTGTAGTCTACTTGGTTTCACACATCTGAGATTTGGTTTATGTACTTCGAGGTGAACACGATTGTCAATATTAAGTTTTTCAGCCATCTTCTAAATCGTAGTTTCGTTTTAATGAGGTAATCTCTATTTTATAATCATCAATGTGGTGTATGCTACTTATGTTGATAGATATAAGTAGTACGTAACACCAGCTGGAACTAAAAAGCCTGAGAGTAGAAGTTTGAGAAGACTAAAATGAAGAAACGAAGAAGAAAACTGAAAGAAATCAAAAACTGTTCGCTTCAAATGCCATAACATTATCCACTTAGCTACCAAGTCCTGATAGCCACTTGCTTGTGCAATTGGGTGAAGTTTAAATCCAATTAGTATTGTTACATTTGAATCTTCTCATTGATAATTAGGACTGCGATTGATCAGTCTTTTATTGGCATATGTGAATACTGTATGGGTTGCCTCGCTATTTCCTTAATTTACAAGCATTATAAACAAAGATGTATAGTGGCTAACAGTGGAATCCAAGACTCATATTTCGTTCTATTTGTGACGCATCAAATGGATGTAACTACATTTTAGAGTTGATCTTCACTCTGGAACTCGAACCCAATACTCTGAGATGCAGGTTCATCTAGGTGACGAGTCTCAACTAGGACAAAATGCGCGTCAAACTAGATTCCACTGTTAGCCACTATCCATCTTTATTCATATAATTCATAAATATCCTAATTACATCATAGAAATAAACAAATCATGTGCACATATGAAATAATTATATCTATCTATTTATATATTCAATTAAATTGATTGACATTTATCTAGTTTACATCCATATATGGTTATTATTATTATTATTTCAGGAATGAATTACAATACAACAAATCATACTATGAAAGGAAACAATCATCCGTTTCAATGAAGGGACTTTGTTTAGATTATACCTAATGAATATCAACAAGTTGAACACTATTGTCTATTATGCATATTATTGTAATGAACAAACTATTTATCATCCATTGTTTACTATGTTCTAATAATAATAAATTAGGCTATTACATTAAAACAAAAACAATGTAAACTAATAAACGATCTATGTAAACCATATAAAGATGTTCCATTTATATATTAAGAGTTCTATACTTGATAATCTCCATAAGTCTATCTATTTTTTATATTCCAGTATGGGATCCGTGTAGAAGTATATATCTACGATCCTTTCTCAGAGGATTGAATCCAAGATGTTCATTATTACATGAGAATGTTCAACTTCTAGAGTCAGTACTTGGAATTCAATGGGACACATATCTATCTTCTATATATATACATGAGTTGATGAAAGACTAAGCAAATTAAGACACATCATTTGTTTGTAGTTACATACCGTATTAAGATTAAATAGTAGGTAAGCTAAACCATTGGAGTAAGTTAATTATGCTTCTAGTCAAGCATATATTGTTTTATCTGGGATAAAAATACATATGTATGCATGCAAATGGTTAGTGTATTTGATTGTTCAATTTTATTAATTACAACGTCTTAGTCAGTTCTCCGTTTTCCTGTATAAGAATCGTGTCTATCTGAAGTAGACATTGTGAATTGTAATAAGCTGACAAATGAAGCAACAAACTTTGTAATCTAAACGATTTACAACAGATAGATTTGTCACCAATAAAATGTTAGTTCAGTAATGAAATATATACATAATTAATGTTTCATTGAGAGAAATGAAATTTGTTGATTAAGGTCTAATGTATATTATCCCTTGAATAATGTGTTTAAAGAGGGAATAATCATATATCTACTTTTGTGTGTTTTATTGAACCAGCCATATTATGAATTAAAGATTCCTTACACTCTGGTCTAACATGATCCTAAACAGTTTTTCAGTCAGATACAATTGAGGACCAGGCACATATATGCATCGGGCCAAGTTGCCATACCTCATTAGCACAACAAGATGAATACCAAATTCATAGAGGTAGTTAATTCAGTGGTAGTAATCTATAAAAAGAAAAATTCCATATGAGGGTATAGTACAGAAAGAAAGAATTGGTTTATAGAATGAATGATATAAAGTGATTTTAATCTCATAATTTAAGGGAAGACAAACAGTGTATACACCTACGCTATTGTGATCGATTCTAAGAGATGTCACCCACAGTCTCCAACCATTGGTGTGCATCTAGCAAAATAGCTCAAACCAGAAGTTAGTGACTTCAAGCACTGATGCCACGTTTTGATTTGGTCACCCCTAACTTTCTTCCAGCCGTCTTCAACACTGGTCAGCACTGCGCGTCGCAGTTATGTGATCAGTTAAAAAAGGCGGTCAAACCAAAACGTGGCAGTCTTCCAGGTGAAGTCATTTGATTGCAGCAATCATTTTTGGAATCTATACAGTTTAGGGTAAGGATATATAAATATTATTTGATAAAGTGAGAACATTTAGAATCAATGAAATAATAAGATTTATAGACAACTTATGCTTTACAGTTGATATTTTTTTTATATATGTGATCGTTTTAACTACAGTAATAACATGTACTGGAAGAAATAGACAATGGTTATTCACACATTCTGTAGATTTGACAACTTCATGAAATAGATATAAAAAAAGATATAAAAAAGTAAACCTTGTTTAGCAGATACGTCTAGCTAAAGAATAATGAATAGGACGAAGGGAACATTCAAGATTTCAATGTTGCCCAACATTCAACCATAATGCCTATTACTTAAAACTTTATCGAGGCAATCCACACTGGATGTACATTTAACAATATTTGTGTTGAAATAAAATAATAAGTCAAGTTGTAGTGTGAATATCAACATTAGAATGGGTTATGTTTAAAGTGATTACGAGTTCACCTAGTCTGCGAACAGAACAAACACTCTGTAACCAAAGACCAATAAGCTGGTCATTCTGATGCGTCTTAGAAAGTAGATCAGTTTGCTACATTTCTATTGAGATTAGGCAGATTGACAGTAAGAAGGGTTCGGCCAAATCAGCGAGCATCAGAATAATTAGTCGGCACAACAGGTAAAACGCAGGTCATTAGTATTATTGGCGAAAAGTGGATCTTCAGTCAGTCAACAACAATGTAGAACTTCGTACGTACGTACATCAGTTTGAGTAGCCATTCCACATTAACACACAGATACAATTGTCAATTCAAATCCCATAGTGGTAGACGTAGTAAAAGTATAAGAAGTAATCGGAAAGATTAGGGTTTGAAGATGTTATTTCAGGAGTATAATCCAGTGAAATAAATTTGGAAAGAGAAAAAAAATGAGGGACATGAAGAATTCAGAACATTAGAATTTGGGGGAATACAAAGAGTGAATGCACCTGCGCTGTTGCAAAGGATTTTGAGCCAATGTCATTCAAGGTCTCTAACCATCGGTTGCTACCGTCTCACGGATTCCAACCATGTGTTCTACACATACCAACATGGCTCTGTCCACCCAGAAGTCGAATTTATAAGATAGCCATAGTCTCATAAGCGTGCATCACGCATAAAACTACTGCCTACTATTAAAAATTATTTTATGATAAACTCATAATATAATATGATTTCATAAGGCTCTTCAATCCAACCAAAGGAATTATTATAGTCTAACCATTGTGTATACATGGTAGGTTTGCACAATCATCTTCTGAACGTCTACACACACACAAGAACATAAAATTGAACTCCCGTAGCATTAAATTTTCAATGAATTGTAACAAAATCAATTAAATGAGAAAGTTCATACACTGTTTACTGTATCCAAATAATAAAAATCAATGAAGGCACATGTGATACGGTAGTGATTAGGATGATGATAAGAAAGTTTTAAAAAAAAGTTCTTTTTTGCACATAAATATATTGTAACTATGTCTACAAGTACCATTTTATTACCAAAATCATTCATTTAAATCATTTTTCCCACGCATTTGAAATTATATTAAACAATTAAATAATTGAATGAATTGTGACTCATTCAATATTCGCTTGTTGTCATTTCATTACATTAAGAAGTTGTCAATGAATCATCATCATCATCATCGTTTAATGCCACATTAATGGTGTTAATGTCTAACTTCAACCAATCCACGAAGTTGCGCCACCGTACACCATTGTCTTCAGTGAGCTGATATCTCACAACAGACCTGGTTGAACTCTACTGGTAACGACTTCCCACTAGAACTCCAGCAGTATCTCTTGAAGTCAGTCACTGATGTGCAGATGATTATTATCAGAAGGAGTTTGTGGAGATTTTAGAAATTTCACAGATTGAAATCATGAGTCAGTTGAAGCTAGACCACCATGGAAAACCTGGAAACACTGGACGGCTCATTAGTCTAATTGTTAAGTGCTAGCGCGCGAAACCATTGGGTGCCGGGCTCGAGTCCCGAGGGGTGCGGGGTCATGGATGCTGAGGAGTCTCATACTAGGACGAGGCGGCCGTCTAGTGCTCCCAGGTTTTCCATGGTGGTCTAGCTTCAATTGACTCATGATTTCAATTTTTGAAATTATTTTATTAAAGTATGTTAATACTCAGTAATGAGCATTCACGTTCACATAAGGAATCGGGCCTAAGACTTTCATCCCTAGCTCTGAAAGTGTTAATCTCTAGACCATAAAGACGGTATTCAATATTTAAAATTTTTAAATCTAACCATTTCATGATGTTGTCCATCCATCTTCCATTGTTATTGGTCTATAATTACCTCGAATTTGCATAATAATTTGTAGTGTCGGTTACTATATTAAGCCCATATAACTTATTCTAGTTTCTGGACAGGCCATTTTATCCATTATCCTTGAGCTACATTTTGACCTTTTTAATTATTGACCTATCAACCTTGACTGTTTTTATATGAGCGTATGTGTGTGCACTTCTAATCCTATTCACCACATGTCCGTAGCTTATTTTAGTTCTGCCTATAAATATCAATTAACGCTTGATTAAATGGAGGTGGCTTACATGCCTTCTCCACCACGCATCATTTCGCTTCACTGTCATCTATTCACTTCATTACTCTCATTTACTATCCAGATCAGTAAGTGTATAGAATATATGTATTCAATACTTCATTCTCGTATTTGACTTATTTTAATTCCTTTATTTACTAACGTGATGATTATATACGAGAATTGACGGTATGTATATTTCAATAGGAGGCACCAAACAGATATACACCATATAAATCATTCAATTAATGTGAGGGCTGGGATGCTTTCCAGGTACCGAAACCGAAGTAGGTGGTTTTCTAAGCAGGCTACACCTGGAGCCTTCGACCAAAAGGTTTAATCCACAATGCAGTGGAACAACGTTAGGGGATGCAGTCCCATGTTAACCAGTGATCAACAATTGGTCCATAAGCTCATGTACACCATCGGTTGCGAATGAGGGTTTGCCAACTTCCATAGATGAACTCTGCATATCCACCAACCACGTTAAAGCGCCGGATATTCGCTTTTCGTCCTTTGAATTTCGTAAAAAAACAACCCTCGAGAAAGCAGTGAGTAGGACTTCCGTGGTAGTGGTTGTATGCACGTGGTCACTTAAGAGTATTTCTAGTGTGAGGGAGAACTGACTCTCTCCACTCTCGGTGGTATCAGGTCATTTGAGGGCCAATAATAATCATACATACAATTTAACTGACATCAGATCCTAGATCACTAAATACTCTAGAAATTATCATTAAAAATTAGTTACTAACGAGCATATTATTATTAAAATATTAGTAACTATGATTAGTGGAAATGATTGAATTTCATGTTATACATTATGGACATAACTAATCAACAATATTTTGTTTCAAGTTTATTATATTTACACTTATAAAGATGATAAACTTATTAACAACAAAAAAAACTATTAAAAAAACGGAACTGATTATGTAATGAGATTAACAGTGTAGTTTTAACAAATACCAAAATATCTATGCAAATCATGTAAAGTACATTGGAAACTTATTTCATTTAGGAGTGTTACATTCTTTTTTTATTTTTTTTATTTTCGATAGTTTTTTTTATTTTTTGATTTGTACTTTGTACATAAAAAAAATAGTAAAAAACTATAAAAAAGGGGGGGCGGGGGTCAAAAATTCAATTAATATCCTAGTTAATGTTGTGTTCGTTTTCATTTCAGTACACAACAAACAAAAAACTTTACAAGTCAAATCATTCAACAATGAAGAAATATTAATAGATGAGATTATGGGTCAATTGAAACTAGATTACTATGGAAAATCTGGAAGCACTGGACGGTGGTTTTGTCCTGTTTTAGGACTCCTCAACAGTGCGTATACATAATTCCGCTTCAAAAGATTCGAACAAAGGTTCTATCAGTCTTGAGTATGAACACTTAATCTCTAGAACACTGAGCCGGCCGACTGGTCGATATCAAACGGTGTTAATGTTTAACTTCAACTAATCCACCAAATTCAGTGACACATCTACCATTGTCATCAATTAGTTACTATCTCACAACTGACTCAGTTGAACTCCACTGATCACTGCTTCCTACTAGAACTACAGGATATACTTCTTGAAGTCAGTCACTAATGAGCATTTGTTTATTCATATCAGAAGAGATTTTGTGGATATTATAGTAATTTCAACGGTTGAAATCATGAATAAATGGCAGCTAGATCACCATGAAAACCTTGAAGCACTGGATGGTTGTTTTGTCCCAGTGTGGGACTCGTTAGCAGTAAGTATCTACTATTCCGTCTAGCGATATTCGAAATAGGTATTTTTTTCTTTTTTAGACAAAAAGAATTATTATTATTTAGTAAAACTATAAAACTTTCTCACTGTTTAATTAAATTAATAAGATAGAACATTGTTTGATAGTAACCACCGACAAACTCTAGATATAAGTTACATGCCAGTTGACTAAGTACATCTGCAAAGTTGAAGAAACTGACGCTATTCTATGAGATATAAACCCGAAAAATAGAACATTAGTTACAACACAACTCCACAAAACTATAACTGTAACCCAAATATCTTAATGATTGTATTTGTAAATATATCACTAGATGAACCCTATAGCTAATCTTTTCCCTCTCAGCATTGGAGATATCGTTCACCACCGAGAACCAATTAACGCGAAACTTATATATGTATTTGATTGAATACATAAGTATTGATGTTCTCATTAGTAAAGATTGATGAACTGATTGTCAGGTATTTTAAATAACACTATCAAAATCATACATCTCACACCAAGATAATTGTCTAATGTATTGTACTGTACTATTCTTCGTTCCGTTCCGAGTAAGACGAATCAATAGTAGCATTTAACACTAGTTCTCAAGTTAGACGCAGTATATCAAGAATATAAGTTCTAGATATAACACTAACGAAGAAGTATAAGTTCGCTTACATGGGCCAGTTGATTAGTCTATGAGTGTAAATAGTAAACTTCCAGACCGTTGTTGCTACCTTGACGTGGTGGTCGGGCTTGCCTATCGTGATGTAGCGACCGAGCTATACTGGTTGGAACAACCGTTCCTCAAGGTCTTACCATGTCAGACAGTTCGGTTGAAGAGGGGTAAGACTAAAAGCAACAAACCCAAGGTCCGAAGGTGAAGTCGTACTGCTGACTGTACAAAGGTGTGAGAGCAGTAAGGTCTTTCCTTCAGACAACCAGCGTAATAGAGATGCTGCTTTCTTACAAGGAAGGATGGGGATAGAAAAGATCGACCATAAAAATGCATTCATCGCCTTATCCCACATATATCCGTCTCCGGCGGTAAGGTCTCAGCAAGTAAGGAGCTAACACGAAAATTACTCAAAGAAGGGTCGTGTGTGACCGACCTCAAGCAGTTTTCCCTTGGGCACTGCGGTCACGCTCTCAGGTCACTAAGACCACTTCTAATCCAATTTCCTTTTCAGGTGCCTCCAGAACAACCCTTCCACGGTGTGGGCAACCGGGAAGTGATAACTTCCCTCATACCTCTAACAGCACTCAAGACCGCTGTATTCATAATCAACCTCCGTTTCCTATAGTAAACTTACCCACGTGACTGAATCATCATAATCAATGGCAATTTAATAATGTCCTTACCTCTTTTTGTAATCGTCGAAATTGTATAACAGGAATTTTCGGAGTTGATGATGATGACGACGACTGTATTGCTTCAACAGATTCCTCTGAAAATGATTCGTTTCCATTATCAATGAGAGATTTCTCCATATTTATTTCATCTTCTTGAGTTTTTGTTAAAACATTACGACGTTTTCGTGAATAAACTAGAGGGATAAAAAGATAACGAAAGATGAAAATGAACAAGCGTAAATGATATGAAAAAGTGGTGTTTACTTTAAGGTGAATAACAATTCGTTGAAATCTCAGTAGTCCATTAATTAATCATTGATATGGCTCAGAACCACAACATATTCCAAGCGTAAGATCCATAGATTCAACAGAATACGATATCATTTATTATCAGGTAATGATGAGCTGATTAGATATGTTTTTGATTGATAGTTACCTAGATCATATTTACAATTATTGATTAGAAAAGTTGAATGACATGGTGCGAAATCGATGATTGTGGTGCATTCATTGATTCGCCATGATTCTGTATCATTTCTAGCTCTCTTGCCTTAGTAATTTTCTTACTTTGTTGTATTCATATGAAGTGTTATAGATTGAATCGATACACAAGTATCGCAGGTTACAATATCAATACACCCATATGTTCAAGGTATTATAGAACAGTTTTTAAACTGCAAACTGATACAACGAAAACATGACCCAATGGTCTAGTAAGTTTGTTGGTATCATCGCTAGAATTTTGAATTTCTGACGTTTCGTGACTTAATTAAGTTCACTTCTTCAGAGTAAATAAATAATAATCTGAACAATAGTTTATTAGCTATTAACCAAAATGGTCGGTCTTAGGCTTGATCATTCTCTATGATAGGACATAAAACAGATGTTTAGTGCTCCATAGTTCTCGGTAGTAATTAGACTTAAGTCAGTCAATAACAAATAGATACAGTTATTAATTTTACTGATGCATCCAAGAACGGAAATAGTATACGCCATACAAATAGAGAGATAGACAACATTACAAAGAAATAGAAGAGGAGAAGGGAAAATAACCAAAAGAAAAGAGATAAATATGTAAACAGAATTATTATATAACGAAATAAAACTACGAGAGACTTCTTTTAGTGAAAGAGATTGCTGTCACTTCTATGAATGTAAAAAAGCAACAACACTAAAGCTGAATTATAAGTGACCGTTGTTGTGAGACATTTTCAGCAGTGTTTCAAGCTCTTGAGTTGAATCATCTCTAGAACCACGATGGAGGATTTGTGATGCTCTATTAGATATCAATGCTATATAGTTTTACTTCAAGCCTCGATGCATTCTCATATATACTGACCACCTTTTCACTTTTACTACCCCCATCTCAACGTAGTTAATCAATGTAAAATATAGGAGTTGATAGGATAATATTTGTTGAATATATCGAAGTTACCTACGAAAGTAAATTTCTCATCAATATGTACATAATTAGATGATTGTCTGTTTCATACGAGAAGGGTTTTTGTGGATATTATAGCAATTTTAATGGTTCAGATCATGATTCATTTAAAGCTAGACTACCATGAAAAACCTGGAAGTATTAGACGGTTGTTTCATCCTAGTATGGAAATTCTCAGTAGTACGCATCTAAGATGATGGTCTAGCTTCGACGGACTCATGATTTCAACCGTTGAAATTACTATAATGTCCACAAAATACCTTCTGATATGAATAAACAAATGCTCATTAGTGACTGACTTCAAGAGGTATATCCTGGAGTTCTAGTAGGATGCAGTGATCAATGGAGTTCAACTGGGTCAGTTGTGAGATAGTAACTCAGTGAAGACAATGGTAGATGTGTCACTGAATTTCGTGGATTAGTTGAAGTTAAACATTGACACCGTTGGATGCCGATCGACCGGACGGCTCAGTGTTCTAGAGATTAAGTGTTCATATGCATGACTGATAGAACCTTGATTCAAACTTCTTGAAGCGGAATTATGTATGCGCACTATTGAGAGTGTTTAATTGTTAATTTCTAGATACTTTGTTACAATATACCAAATCTATATAAAATAAATTGATTTATTTTACATTTACCTACTTGTTTGTTTGCTTTTTTTCTAAATTAACCCACTTTACTACTGAAACAAGAAAGAGTGTGTGTGTGTGTGAGAGAGAGAGAGATAAAAACAACCCACTTGATATCGTATGAACATAATCATCATTTGAATGAAACAAAACAGTTTAGAAAAAAAAAGAAAAGAAAAAGAAAAACATAACTTAGTCGTCATATAAATCAATATGATATACAATGAAATCAAAGTGATAAATTCATTTGACATGATGTAATTTCTCAATATCCATCGTTTCATTATTATTTATGAATGTTATTCTAATCTATTCCATTTATTCTTTTTTTTTAAAACTCTATTAACCAAGATAAGTTAGATACAATTGTTGCCAAGTTTATGTTTCTGTGTGTGTGTGTGTGTATGGGTATGGGTATGTACGTATGTATGTATATATGTTAGTGATAACTTATTGGAAAATAAATTGTTTCCCTAAAGAAGAAAGGGAAATGAAAGAAAAAATGGTGAAAAGAATTCCTCGGGAATTTATTTTTATCATTTTTTTTATATTTTTCAAAGTATTATCTTTCATTTAAGTTGATAAGTAAGTAAGCAACAACAACATGATAACATACATATCTGTTCCACTCTCTCTCTCTCACACACACACATATACACAGAGTGTGTGTGTGTGTTTGGGAATTCCTCAGATTTCTTATTCATAGAATACGTGATTATTTTCTTTTATTCTTAAAATGAACACAAGGTACATAACATTTGGTTATTTTATTAAACAGATGGTTAACACTCTATCAATAGTATAGATGAATGATACTGTTAGATTATTTTAAATGAATTGGAGGATTAAAATAGAGGATAGAAAAAGAAAACACAGAAGAAGAATGTTGTATTTATGAAAGTTTCAACGAATGAATTTGAAGTCAATTCAACTATTTCACCTGACAATCTAATCCAAGCTTTCTTCAAGGAAATACGAAATCAAATATCAAAATTAGGTACATGGTTCTCTGAATTATTATATACTCAATAGGTTATCTTAAAATTTTTCGTTTCACAACATATATCTGTTGTATACCTAATTTAAACATTGTTAACAATGATTGGATGACCTATTTTGTATACAGTGAACCGGAGAATCATTTACTTACTTACTCCTGCTATTCTCAATGGAACATAGACCGCCGACTACCATTTTACAACACACCCTGTTCTGGACCTTCATTTCTAGTTCTATTCAATTGTTCTTTATTCTTCTCATGTCTGTCTGTCTCCATTTCTGGTGTAATGTGTTCTTTGATCTTCCTTTTTTTCTTTGGCTTTCAGGATTCCGTGTGAGGGCTTGCCTAGTGGCGCAGTTCTCTGGTTTCCTCAATGTGTGTCCTATCCACTTCCAGCGCTCCTTCTTGATTTCTTCCTCCGCTAGGATCTGGTTTGTTCTCTTCCATAATAAATTGTTGCTGATAGTGTCTGGCCAACGAATCCGAAGTATTTTGCGTCAGCAACTGTTAACAAGCACTTGTATTTTCTGAATGATGGCTTTCGTAGTTCTCTATGTTTCCGCCCTATACAGTAGAACTGTTTTGACATTTGTATTGAAACTTCTGACTTTGATATTGTTTGACAGTTGTTCCATATGTTCTTCAATTGTAAATATGCTACTCTTGCTTTCTCGATCCGTGCCTTTACATCTGCATCGGATTCACTGTGTTCAGAGAACCATTTACCTTATTTATATTCGATAATGTTGATGTTTGATTAAATTTCCTTGAAAAAAAAGCTTGGACCAGATTGTTAGGTGAAAAGTTGGATTTACTTCAAATTCATTCGTTGAAACTTTCACAAATAAAACATTCTCACAGTCTCACATCAACTCGGTGCCCAAATACTTTAAAACTATTCAATTAAATTTAGACGAAATTTCTTATAAAATAGAGGATCTGCATCGAATTGATTAAAGAAAAGGGTGTTTATCTTTATATATATAATGATATACTATTGAATGAAGTACAATGTTTGTTGTAATAACATAAAACAAACGAAATAATATGCTTTGAGTTTGAATAGTTAGATGTGTGTACAGGGAATATGTATATATCTACGTTCTGTTAAGTGAATGGAGATAGTCAGTAAGAAACTGATGACTTAGGTTTCACGCTAATTTGAACTCGTCATCGTAGACTAATTTCAATCTTAGTCTAAAACGTTACCATTGAGTTAGTTTGGCAGCGTTTGACATTTTATACAATTGAGATGTTATTTATTAACTGGTTACTGAGTAGTGATTATTATCATGTTTGAGTTGTCCTTCAATGATAATCAAATTCTTAAAATGAAATTGCATGAGCGAACTAGTATGAGTCAGTTAACTTTAGGTTACTATACTAAGATGTTGGATGTTTAGAGTCACGACAATTAGTGGACGAATCACAGTATGATCAATAGAATTTACTCAAGTAATATAATACGGAGTAAATATTGCATAGGTTACACTATACAATGATCAGTCAATCGTATACATGTTTTCTACTAAAGACAGTTCATCTAAGATACACTTGAAAATATTCAGTTCAGTCACCTACAATGAAATTTACAGACAGATAGATAATGATGCATTGATATCATTGTTAAGTTAATTACATAATTTCTGATTTCGCTTTGCATTATCTTAACTACTAACTGATATACCATTGGATATGTATATTTTGTGGGAGTACTGAAAAGTCCTACCTTCTTATTAAAATAAACCTCTAAAACTGTTTTTTTAATAATTAATGAGCTTCATGAACTTGAATTCATGAGTCAATCGAAGCTACACCACCATGTAAAACCTGGAAGCACTGGATGGCCGTTTCGTCCCAATAAAAGACTCCTGAACAGTGCGTATCCATGATCCCACCTCGCCAGATTCGAACTCAGAACCTATCAGTCTCACACAGGAATGCTTATCCTCTAGACCACTGAATCTGAAGACCGACCAGCATCCAACGGTGTTAATGTTTAACTTAAACAAATCCACGAAATTGAGTGACACATTCACCATTGTCTTCAGTGAGTTACTATCTCAAAACTATCTCACAGAAGGTCGTTCAGTGCTTCCTGATTTTCTATGGTGATCTAGTTTCAATTGACTCATGATCTCAATCATTAAAATTAATCTAATTGAATTTAGAAGCAGCATAATAAACAATACGAGAATATTGATTTAATTTTTGTGTAAAATATGCAAGTAGAACATCAGGATGTTTTAGTAAGCAACTATAAATTAATAATTATACATATTTTGACTGTTGATAGCATTATAATCGGTAATGTTCATTTCATTGTATTTGGAACCTGTTAGTTGGATATACTTACTGTGAGGACGATCCATGGGTGAACTCGAGAAAGTAATAAGAAGCTCAGAAAGGGTCAAAAATAATTCACCCAATCATCTTTTAGAAGAATATTCCACAATCCCTACGTATAGCTTCCCTATTGTCCAAATGCTAATAACCCCTGTAAGTGAATTGGATAGCTATAATGAAGATTTCGTTTTTACTAAAACGTATAAACACGTGATAGTTTTGTACCTTAATTGGCACTGTTTGGAATAACATTCCTTTCGCTTGTTTTCTGTCTTCTTATTTGCAACTTGAACGGTTCTGGAGTTCGAGTGCTCTAATTGTAGGCGGTATATTAAAGAAGTAAGCTCTAGATATAACACTTACATCTTAATGTTGATGTTAACATTACTTTAAATAGAAACACAGTATTCACTGAACTACTTAGTTCAGATAGCAACTAATCTTTTCAACATGTGTGAAGGTATATGTAAGTATTTATTGAGACCTGGGACTATAAATGACCATTGTCTGTTGCTACATGTTCAGAGCTATGTAGAAGTGATCTGCACAGGATGCATAGGTGGTAACAGAAATAGATCACTTACAGTTCTAAATAAAAATAATAAAAATCTGTACAACTTTACTAACAGACTTTACATGTTTAATTCTCCTTGACTTTCTGTTCGATCATATTAAACTCTCCCTCTCTCTGTCCATGTACAAACTGATGGGTATATTGTAGAAAATTGAAATGATTCACACCATGACCGTCAGCTCTTATGTTCTTATTTATGTCTAAGTGACTTTAGATTTATTTAAATACAAATTAATCCTCTATTTCTCTCTCTCTCTCTCTTGTTTTGTATTGAACAGGTAGAACACAATATAAATGAATCTTGAGTGCTGTTAGAGGTATGAGGGAAGTTATCACTTCCCGGTTACCCACACTGAGGAAGGGTTCTTCTGAAGGTACTCGAAAATGAAATTGGATTAGAGGCGTTTTTAGTGACCTGAGGGCATAACCACAGTGCCCAAAAGACAACTGCTTGAGGTCGGTCACACACGACCTTTCTTTGAGTAATTCTCGTGTTAGCTCCTTACTTGCTGAGACCTTACCGCCGGAGACGGATATCTGTGGGATAAGATGATGAATGCATTTTTAGGGTCGACCTTTTCTAACCCCATCCTTCCTTGTGGGAAAGCAGTATCGCTATTACGCTGGTTGTCTGAAGAAAAAACCTTACTGCTGTCACACCTCAGTATAGTCAGCAGTACGACTTCACCTTCGGACCTTGAGATTACTACTTTTAGTCTTACCACTCTTCAACCGAACTGTATGACATGGTTCCAGCCAGTATAGCTTGACTGGTTCATCACAATAGGTAAACCCAACTACCATGTTATGGTAGCAACAACAGTCACAAATATAAATGAATATGAAATTAATTTTTTCTCATTTTGTCCAGTACATAAGATACATTACAAAAGTTGATTGTTGTTAATATCCAAAAAAGGAAATCAATATAAAATGAAAATAATTTTACTATTTATATTCACATTATTACTCATAATACTATTAATAAAAGATAATAAATTCTCTTTTTGATTATGGTTAAACTCTGAAGTACCATACAACTTATGTTTTAATAGCCTACTTCATTATATGTATACAAAGAGAGGGAGTAAGGTAGAGAGACCGGGTACTTGAGAATGGTACATAATCATTTGTAAATAGAAGTTTACTAATCCATATATCAATTGAATGAAATTAAATTAGGCGGTTTCATAAAAATTTTATCTTTTTTTTAACATATTAAAGAAAGGTTGGACATTAGAGTATAAAACGCATTAGCTATTCTACTCTATGTAATTCATTAAGCATACATACACTGTCACTTTTGAAAGGTGGATGAATTGAGCTAGAGTAGAAGCATTGTAACAGTGTTTTTTTATGAAGGATAGACATATAACATACTCTTATCAATTTTTACTTCTTATTATCAAACTATCTTATGTGGAATCCAGTTTAACGCGCGTTTCGTCCTAGTTGGGACTCGTCAGATGGATGTGCTTAGATCCCAGAATTGATATTTACCCCATTACAAAAGCAGGTAACTATCAGAACTAAGTAGCTAAGTGGATAATGCGATGAGGTTTGAAGTGAACGGTATTGGGTTCGAGTCCCACAGTGTACACCAACTCTGAGATGCGGGTACATTTAGGTGACCAGTCACAAATAGGACGAAACAAGCATGCTGGATTCCACTGCTAGCTACTATCCATCTTTGCTTATAATGCTTGTGAATTAAGGCAATATTGAGACCATACGCACTAGATGCACATACGCCAATAAGAGACTGATCGATTGCAGTTCTAAACATCAATGAGAAGATTCAAGTGAAACAATAACAAGTGAACTATCTTATGCATTGTTAGGTGTTGTTAAGTGTTTTTACTATTAAATGTAAGTTTGTCTTGTATGGATAAATTAACTCTCACCTTTTCTTTTATACTTCTTGTTCTCAGTTTATTTCTCTTTCTCTCTCTCTCACACACATACACTTTCGCTGTTATACACTTCAATTTATCTTTACACTTATTCAAAAACAATGTATCTGAAATATCTGAACATTATGATATAATTTGAAGAGAATTTTGTTGTAAAATGATACCATCATCAGAACCAATGAAAAACAAAAAAAGGCAATTAACAGTTATTTTCAGTCAAACAGTCAGCTACAACGTACAACCAGGCACATATATGGATCGGTTATAGTTGCCATACCTCATTAGCACAATAAGATCAACACTAAATCCATAGAAGTTGTTAATTGAATGGTGGTAATATATAAAAGAAATATTGCTTATCAGGACATAGTGCAAGAAGGAAGAATTATTTGGTAGGAAAAAAGATATGAAGTGATTTTAATCTCATAGTTTATGAGAAGATAGACAGTATATACACCTATCCCATTGTGATCGATTGTGAACCATGTCACCAACAGTCTATAACCATTGGTTACGATAGTCACGCGGACCCCAACCAAGTAGTCTGCATCTAGCAAAATGGCTCAGAATAGATGTTAGTGACTTCAAGCACTGGTGCCATATTTTGGTTTGGTTGCCCCTAATTTTCTTCTAACCATCCCTAACACTAGTTAGTATTGCGCGTCGTGGTAATCGGTTATTTTAGCTTTATTTTATAAGATCTCAATCATGTATATTCATTATGTTGCCCGAAATCCCATTCGAGAATGTAAATATTAGCTAATCGTACATTTCTATGACATTCGTCATAGTTGTAAACAAAAAAATATTGACTCTTCAATGAAAATATTCAAATACTTTGTGTTGATTTTAGGATTACAATTACAAATTTTTTGAAAACCATTAACTTTAATTCCTTGCTTAATCATGCCTACCATTGATTTGTTTAAATCTCTGGGTTACCTACTTCTTAAACATACCATTATTGAAGTAAATTTATTTTGAATAAACTATTCAATAGTGTTTATCAGAAAGAAGCGTTAGAAGTGGATAGAACACACATTGAGGAAAGCACCTAACTTCATCACTAGGCAAGCCCTCAATCGGAATCCTGAAGGCCAAAGAAAAGGAGGAAGACAGAATAACACACTACATCGAGACATACAGACATGAGAAGAATAAACAACAATTGGATAGAACTAGAAATGAATGCCCAGGATAAAGTTTGTTGGAGAATGCTGACCGGCGGCCTATGTTTTATTGAAAGTAACAGGCGTAATTAATTAAGTAAGTAATTCAATAATGTTTATTCATCACACATCATATACACATGGAAATATACGAAAACTTTACAATCATTCAAGTGGAAATACTTCCTGTTCGTCCAACTACTCCCCCCCCCAGTGATGAATGAATTTTGTTCATTGTCATGGTAGAGCAAGATGGAATGACATTAGAATTCATGAATGTAGAAAAAAATGTAATACAAACACTCTAAATTAACCTGATCATCTAGGAGACATGAAATGTGAGTTCAAAAGCAAAATAGTAAGGTAATCACTAGTAGAAAATTTTTTCAGTTAAAGATAAATGGAAAGTAATAATTGTTAAATAAAAATGACAAATTTTAAAATGACTAGAAACAACTAATTAGAACTTCAGGAAATTCATCTTAAAGCTTGCCACTAGTAAGCACATGATAATTATCAGTATAGGGTTGTAGAGATTGTTGAGTTTATCATGTACTTACTAGTGACTAGCTTCAAAATGGATTTCCTGGAATTCTAGTGAATAGTCGGGTCTAGTGGAGTTCAACTGGGTTTGTTGTGAGGCAGTTACTTACTGAAGACAATAATAGACGGTCTCGCAATATTGTTGATTGGTTGAAGTTAGACATCAACACCGCTGAATGCCAGCTCAGCAGTCTAGAGGTTAAGCGTTCATGCTTGAGATCGAAGGTCGTGGGTTCAAGTCCTTCTATTGTGGGGTCATGGATGCGCACTGCTTAGGTGTGATCTAACATTGATCCATTCATAATGATGATCTAAACTCAATAATCTTCACAACACTATACTGATTATTATCAGTAATTCTATATTACTGGTATAAGGGAGCTTGCGGATATTATAGAATTTTTATATTCTAAATCATGGACTGATCTTAGCTAGATTATATTTGAAAACCAGGAAACAATGAACAGCTTTTTCAGTGATCACCTAGGACCTCACTATAGTGAAAACAACCCAAAACCTTTGATCTCGAACACGAACACTTAAACTCTAGACCAATGCGACAGGATCGAATGATGTACACATCTAGGTCTAATCAATTCACGGTATTTCGCTTGTGAAACTACAGCATATAAACGAGCCATTCAGAATTGAGAAAACTACACACTAGTTTTGATACAAAATTCAAGGATGAATGACATTTATCTTACATGATATGAAAATCCTAGCAGATATACCGCTGTATAGAACATCGACTAGTTTAAAACTCTTATGAAAAATTCTTCGATGCCATTTACAAAATGAAAATGTCTGTGAACTAATTCTTTTTAGGTATAACAATTTTAACACGTAAATCAGTGAATTTTCTGTTTAAATTCACTTTAATAGTTGATATCATAAGTCAATTGAAGCTAGACAACCATGAAAAACTTGGGAGCACTGGACGGCCACCTCGTCCTATTGTGAGACTCTTCAGTAGTGTTCATCCACGATCCCGCCTCACTTTGTTTACAGTAAAGTTGGAGAAATCACTTTATCATTGATTCATCGTACTGTTTAAGTAAGAATGTTAAAATTAGCAAGACGTTTTACATATAACTTCTCCATGATGTTGACTTACGCATATTCATTGAGATAAATCTTAAACAAATTCTAATTATGTTTTTAGGGGATGATCAGTTTCCTATAAAACTGTTTATAAATATGAAGGAAATTTAGAAAAAAATATTTTTAGGGTGGATAATTTCGCATGTAAGTTATTGAGGTTATGTAATGAAATCAGAAGATCGATAATAAACCTTGGAAACTACTACTACTTTTATTGAGAAAAATTCTCTATTTAAACAGACTCCCTACTCATTATAACCAAAGAGGGGTTTTGTGGATATTATAGTAATTTTAATAGTTGGATTCGTTAATCAATTGAAGCCATACCACCAATGAAAACTTGGAAGGACTGGACGACTGTTTTGTTCTATTTTGGGACTCCTTAGCACTGCGCATTCACGATCTCACCCCGAGAGATTCGAACTCAGGACCTATAGGTCTCGCTTGCAAGCTGTTAACCTCTAGACTACCGTTCGACGCAAGCTCAGTGATCTAAAGGTTGAGCGTTCGCGCGCAAAAATGATATGTCCTGGGTTCAAATCTCTCGCGGCGGGATCATGAATGCGCGTTACTGAAGAGTCTCACAATGGGACGAAACGACCCTCCGGCGTTTTCAGGTATTCCATGTTTGTCTAGCTTCAATTGACTCATGAATTCAACTATTAAAAAAATGTTTCTACTCATCAGCTGAAAGTGGCTTTAAAACCACAATGTCATTTCAATGTAGCTATTGATTCATTTTTAAATGATAATCAAACCGTCGGTTAATTTTATTTTGAAATATTAGTTGCATAATCTCATAGATCGTAATGTACCAAGTTTATTGATGATACCTATATATTTCCAAAAGTGTCAATAATTTCAAGGTCATCAATAACCTTAGATGCTCTTACTGTTTTGTTTTGTTTTTAATAATTCAACTCACTTTAGAAGTAAATTTCCTTTTCATATTTCTATCCTTTTGTTTATGTCTAGAATTCAAGTATGGAAGAATGTCAGTGTTTAAGTATTATCATTTGTTGAGATCATGAGTCATTTGAAGCTAGACCAACATGGAAAACCTGGAAGCACTGAACAATCGTTTCGTCCTATTGTGGGACTCTTCAGTAGTGCGCATCTACGATCGCGCCTCGCGGGATTCGAACCCAGGATCTACTGGTCACGCCCGCGAGCACTTAATCACTAGACCACTGAGCCGGTTATTAGCTAAAAAATCATTTTCTCAAGTGTACACAGAACTATTGTTGGAAGTGAACTGTTAAATATGTTTTTCACTCCTAATCTTTGTCTATATTATTTTATTAAATGCATGTGATTAAATGGCACTTATAATCATTTGTAGTGAATAAGACTGAAATAAGATAGTTAGTTAAAGGTGACTAAGTAAATAAGGATAATGTATTTACGTTGTTTTCCATCCTATAGTGAGTATTTCTAACACTTCAATAACTTTTTGATGAAGTTTTGTTCTTTGAGCTAGATGGTTTGGTCATGGAGCTTTTATCGTTCTTCTGAATGATATCATCAGTACAAACTTCAGTTAGCTACTTGAAAAACATGATTCATTATGATATTAGACGAAGGTATGAAATACAATTGATCTCAAGATGATTAGATTCATGGAATTATGTAGTGAACTTAAAGGATCTAGCCATTATTATAATGATAGTAACAACACAAACACAAACAGGAGTGAAGAATGATACTTTACTGGATATTTCATATTACATGCCAAATGAAATAATTCATAATGATAGTACAGTCACACATACATATACATGTTAATACAAAATGTTACATTTATGATGACCAACTTCCGCTCATATCTACGTCTATGTATGATTACGTAATACAATGTTTGCATTTCATCTACGATGGATAATTATTTACTTAATATAAATTTTATAACAGAAGGGGTTTTTGTGAATATTATAGTAATTTCAATAGTTGGGATCATGAGTCGATTGAAGCTAGACTACCATGGAAAACCTGGAAGCACTGGACAGCCGGGTATGTTGTGAGATGTTAACTCACTGAAGACAATGGTGGATGTGTGGCTCAAGACTGATAGGTCTTGTGTTCGAATCTCACGAGGCGGCATCATGGATACGCACCGCTAAGGAGTCCCAAACTGGAACGAAACGGCCGTTCAGTGTTTCTAGGCTTTCCGTGGTGGTTTGGCTACAATTGAATCATGATCTCAACTATTGAAATTACTATAATATACACAAAACTCCTTCTCTGTTTATAATCATCATATGCTCACTAGTGACTGGTTTCAATAAGTATTACCTGGAGTTCTATTGAGAAGCAGTGACCAGTGGAGTTCAAACGAGTGAGTTGCAAGATAACAACTCATTGAAGACAGAGGGAGATGCGTTGGTCAATTTCGTGGATCAGTTGAAGTTAGTTATTAACACCGTTGGATTTTGAGATCTCAAAATCATATGAGCGTAATACGCTTATCGTTGTTCGAAAATGGGAGAATTTCGCCAAAAGGCAGGCTTCCACTCGAGAACAACTATATTTTCTCCATGAGTGTCTTCGCCAGCATGTTCTACCAACGAGTGTAAGATATAGACCTCCAATCAACTGCCCATTAGGATGAAAAATAACACCGTTGGATTCCGACTCAGTGTATTGTATTAAGTACTGTATAAATAATCTTAATCAGTCAATAGACTAGTCGAACTCTAGATTTCATGGCTTTCAAGACTCGAACCATAATTATTTGATATTCCAAAAGCATATATGTTTGTTATTATAGGGTATTGCAGAGACTGTTCACTTCGAAGCTCTGCATCACGAACTGATTGTAGTTCGACAAAAATAACATTTCGACGACAGTTTATATGTGCCTACTAATGACTTTATTTTCGAAGTGATTCCAGGAGTTTTTCTGAGAAGCCCTTACCAATGAAGCTCATTCATATCGAGCATGAGACATATTACCAGTAGAAATAGATAATGGTTATGTAATATCAAGACTAAACAGAAGCTAAAAATGTCAACTAATGAATACTAACTTATCAATCTAAAAGATAAAAGTTCACTGAGAGGTCTAAGTTTCTTAAATTCGATTTCTAGAGTGAGTTGTAAATGTGCACCCATAGAGAGTCCATTACTTCAACTAAATAATTATCCAGTACTTCCTGATTTCCATTATCTGTTTAATCAAAGCAAGTCTGTTATGTGAAGATTTTAAAATGTACTTGAGTTGGTTTTACTCATACAGAACATTTCTCAAACCGAGTTACACAAGGTAATCATTGAATTCTCATGGATATGTGGGTTTATCCTTGCTTTATCTCAAGTAAAAATACTTATACAATGCTAATTACCATTTAGACTCAAATATAACATCTTTATGTACAAATATATATCCTTTTCACGATACTACCAATTCATTGTGTGATTCAAGCCACAGAATAGTGGAAACTAGTCCCAACACTGTATAATTAACAGTGTTAATTATCAATTATCAGTGCATAAGACACTTGTTGCTACTGGAAGCCAACTTGAATAAACGATAAGAAACGCATCTGATTTTTCGCTGGGATAAATAACATTACTCCCCATAAGGTTGCACAGATATGCTTTACTAATAAGTAATCAATTAATGATAATCTTACTCCGCCTGTAGCTCTTATAGGGTTACTGCCGGTCCCAAGCCCGGGTAAAGGAGGAGGGTTGGGCATGGGGTTAGCGTCCCCATCCCGTAGAAAACTAACTCGCTAAAAAAACGCTAACCAGAAAAAATAATCCAAACTATTTAAACTCTGCCCTGGGAGTTAGAAGGTCTTCATTTAGAAGAATTATGACGCTTCATGGTGAAAGCCGAGTTCCTTCGGAAGCCAAGAGGCCGATGCCCCTTCTAACAACCAGAGCAAAAATTTTTATAGGTACATGGAACGTTCGAACAATGTGGGAGACCGGGAAGACCAGTCAAATAGCATTGGAAATGAGGAGATACAACTTAGCCGTACTGGGAATCAGCGAAACCCACTGGACCCAAGCTGGACAGAAAAGGCTAGCTACGGGAGAGATGCTGCTATACTCCGGTCACGAAGAGGACAATGCTCCACACACTCAGGGAGTCGCTCTTATGCTGTCCAAATTAGCACGAAATGCACTTGTAGGATGGGAATCCCACGGATCCAGAATCATCAAAGCATCATTCAAAACAAAGAAGGAGGGGATCTTAATGAATATTATCCAATGTTATGCACCCACAAATGATAGCAACGACGACATTAAAGATCAGTTCTACGAGCGGCTGCAGTCAGTTATTGAGAAATGCCCAAGGAAGGACCTAACTATTCTGATGGGAGATCTAAATGCCAAAGTCGGAATAGACAACACTGGATATGAAGATATTATGGGACGACATGGACTGGGAGAAAGAAACGAAAATGGAGAAAGATTTGCAAATCTATGTGCATTCAACAAATTGGTCATAGGAGGCACAATATTTCCACACAAGCGTATACACAAGGCTACATGGATCTCACCGGACCACACTACAAAGAACCAAATAGATCATATTTGCATCAACAAAAAATTCAGAAGGACAATGGAAGATGTGAGAACCAGGAGAGGTGCTGACGTAGCTTCAGATCACCACCTAGTTGTGGCCAATTTAAAACTGAAGCTAAAAAAGAACTGGACAAGTGGACAAACAGCACTACAAAGGTTTAATACAGCCTTCCTTCGGGATACTGACAAACTCAATGAATTCAAGATTGCTCTCAACAACAGGTTCCAAGCCTTACAAGATCTACTGAAAGAAGAAGAAACTAGTATGGAGGACAACTGGAAAGGCATCAAGGAAGCATTGACTTCAACGTGTCAAGAGGTTCTGGGTCTAAAGAAATACCATCATAAGGAATGGATCTCTACAGAAACACTGGACAAGATCAAAGAAAGGAAGAACAAGAAGGCAGCAATAAACAACAGCCGAACACGAGCAGAGAAAGTCCAAGCACAAGCTGAATACATAGAAGCAAACAAACAAGTGAAGAGGAGCATTAGAGCCGACAAGAAGAAATATGTGGAAGAACTAGCAACGACGGCAGAAAAAGCTGCTAGAGAAGGAAATATGAAACAGCTTTACGATACAACGAAGAAACTAGCAGGAAAATACAGTAAACCAGAGAGACCGGTCAAAGACAAAGAAGGCAAGCCAATCACCGAAATTCAACAACAGCGGAACAGATGGGTAGAATACTTTGAGGAACTCCTGAATAGGCCGGCTCCAATGAATCCACCGAACATCGAAGCGGCACACACAGATCTTCCCATAGACGTCAACCCACCAACGAAGGAAGAAATCAGAATGGCCGTCAGACAAATCAAGAACGGGAAAGCAGCGGGTCCGGACAACATACCAGCTGAAGCACTGAAGTCAGACATCGAAGCAACTACAAACATGCTTTATCTTCTATTCAAAAAGATTTGGGAGGAGGAGCAAGTGCCGATGGACTGGAAAGAAGGGCACCTCGTCAAGATTCCAAAGAAAGGAGATCTGAGCAAATGTGAAAACTATAAAGGCATTACACTGCTGTCAATACCAGGGAAGGTCTTCAACAGAGTGTTGCTGAACCGAATGAAAGATGCAGTAGACGCCCAACTTCGAGATCAACAAGCTGGATTCCGTAAGGATCGATCATGCACAGACCAAATTGCAACACTACGGATCATCGTCGAACAATCAGTTGAGTGGAACTCATCGCTATACATCAACTTCATTGATTATGAAAAGGCATTTGACAGTGTGGATAGGAGGACGTTATGGAAACTTCTTCGACACTACGGAGTTCCTGAGAAGATTGTCAACATTATCCGGAACTCATACGACGGACTACAGTGCAAAGTCGTGCATGGAGGACAGCTGACAGATGCATTCCAAGTAAGGACCGGAGTCAGACAAGGCTGTTTACTCTCTCCCTTCCTCTTTCTTCTGGTGGTCGACTGGATTATGAGGACCTCGACATCTGAAGGAAAACACGGAATACAATGGACAGCTCAGAATCAATTAGACGATTTGGACTTCTCAGATGACCTAGCCCTCCTATCACGTACACACGAACAGATGCAGATGAAGACAGCCAGTGTAGCAGCAGTCTCTGCATCAGTAGGCCTCAACATACACAAAGGGAAAACCAAAGTCCTCAAATTCAAAGCGGAAAACAACAACCCAATCACTCTTGATGGCGAAACTCTGGAAAATGTAGAGTCCTTCACATACCTGGGAAGCATCATCGATGAACAAGGAGGTTCAGATGCAGACGTAAAGGCAAGGATTGGCAAAGCAAGGACAGCATTCCTACAGTTAAAGAACATATGGAACTCAAAAGAACTTTCAACCAATATCAAAGTGAGAATCTTCAATACCAACGTCAAGGCAGTTCTACTGTATGGAGCTGAAACTTGGAGAACTACAACAACAACCATCAAGAAGGTACAAGTATTTATAAATAGTTGTCTACGCAAGATACTCAACATCCATTGGCCGGATACCATCAGCAATAGCCTTCTGTGGGAGAGAACAAACCAACTTCCAGCTGAAGAAGAAATTAGGAAAAGACGATGGAAATGGATAGGACATACATTACGCAAATCTTCAAACTGCATCACGAGACAAGCCCTAACTTGGAATCCTGAAGGGAAGCGAACAAGAGGAAGGCCAAAGAACACATTGCGTCGGATAATAGAAGCAGATATGAAAACGATGAATTACAACTGGACGCAGCTAGAAAGGATTGCCCAGGACAGGGTTGGATGGAGAATGCTGGTGAGCGGCCTATGCTCCTTCACGAGGAGTAACAGGCGTAAGTAAGTAAGTAAGCTACATCAAAGAAGTCCTATCGATAGTGTTCAACTATCTAACATTATATCTCATTGAATAGAAAGTACTATCTGCATAACTTTACTTATTTGTTAACGATGTGCTTGTGTTCATTTGTACTTTAAACTTCACTATGAATATCGATAAAAGTAATTAAGTCTAAATCTTGACTAGAGGAAATATATAGGAACCTTTAAAAATATGTTTGAGTTTTTATAAGAATTTAAAAAGCAGAAGAATGTTCTATATCTCTACAACCTCCAAATGCCCTAGCACGGCCGAAGGTGGGGAGAGTCAACTCTCCCTCTCCAAATGCTCTCATGTGGACACGCGTATATAGCCACTGTCGGCGAAGTCCTGCTCACTGCCTACTCGCACCACCGGTGTTATTTACGAACTTGAGAGGATGAAAAATGAATGTCCGGAGCTTAAACCGGGTTGGTAGATATGAAGGATTCACCTAGGGCAGTTGGAAAACCCTCATTCCAAACCAGTAGTGCCCATGGTCTCCAGTATTCTGAAGGAACAAATGGTGTATGAACCAGTTGTTGGTCACCGACTACCATGAAACTACATCTGCATACGTTACTCCATTGCCTTGTGGATTAAACCTTTAGATCAAAGGCTCTAGGTGTGGCTGCCTAAGACAACCACCTACTTCAGTTTGGGAACCCTGGCAGTATCATAGCCCACACACAAATCAAGTGACTTGTGTGTCACATATGTATTCGATACCCCTTTGTACCAATATTTATGACTTTAAATAAATAAATATATCACAACATGAATGAATTTGTATTTCATTGTGTTTTTGTTTTTAATTTACAGACAGAATAATCTTTAGAAAACTTCAAACGATCCATTGGTCATGTTGTTGCTCTCCTCATAGACTATCCATTTCCAAGGGTTATTTTCTAATTGACTAATCACTGACTATACTTCATCGAAGTTATTTTAAGCTTATACCTATATTACACTCCTACACGATTATTGATAACCTAACAAAATATACCCTCTTCTCCTCCTCCTCCTTCTTCATCATCATTATCCAAGTTCGCTAGTTACTATCCCTTAAATTAAAACTTAGTTGAAAATACTTTAAAAGCAAAACAGAAAAGAAGAGAAAGAAAAAAATGAACGAAAACTATAGAGATCACATGGAAACGTGAAGAAATTCTTAAGATTATCTATCTGTTTATAATTAACATTAATCATTTTAACATGAAATGGCGGTTCTTTTTTTTAAATCTCATTTTGTGTTGGAATTTCAACATCCATTAAGACTTTATGTTCATAACAACAAAACAAACAAACATTCCGTTCATTGCATAACTTTCATCCTACATATATGATGATAATCTCTATATTCATATTCCTTAAAAGTATCTTATTATCAGTATAAGGGTTGTAGAGATTATTAAGTTAATGATTGAGATCATGAACCAATTGATGTTAAACTACCATGGAAAATCTGGAAACACTGGATGGCCGTTTCATCCTATGTGTGGTTAAGTGTTCGCTCGCGAAACTGGAATTCCTAGGTTCCAATCTCGCGAGACGGAATCATGGATACGCACTGCTGAGGAGTCCCACAATGGAACGCGACGGTTGTCCAATGTTTCCAGGTTTTCATTGGTGATTTCACGTCAATCGGTTCATAATCTCAATCAAAAAAATATTTTATTCATTTTAAAAAGTTGGTTTACAGACACATTATGAGGTGACCTTCATTAGAAAAATACTGAAGAACATACATAAATGATGATATTCTCTATGGTAATTAAAACTGATTACAACAAATCCTAATATTCTAGTGAGAAGCTGCAATCAATGTAGAAATTAATCAATATCGGTTATAAGAAAGATATTTTAACAAGAACATTAGATAGAGGTTGGATAGTATTACAAATAGATAGAGGTTAAAAATCCCAAATACAGAAATCATTCCGATGGAGTTTTGTTCTTTGAGCTGAATGGTTTGGTCATGGAGCTTTCACTGTTCTTCTTGACGACATCGTCAGCACAAACTTCAGGTAGAAGTGAAGTGTTCGAATTTCTTCACATATGGTTTACAGCTTGTCCTATAGACCTCAATGTTGATTGCTTCTTGTTACTGTGAACCACATGTTATGAAATTCGTACAATTCACTTCTACCTAAAGTTTGTGCTGACGACATCGTTGAGAGGAACGACGAAAGCTCCACGACCAAATTATCCAGCTCAGAGAACGAAATTCTATCAAAATCATCGACCTGAGCTACAAACCTTGTCCACTATCACAAAAATCATTCGACTGAGTAACAAAACTGTTGAGAATTTTAAAAGTACGACAAAGCAATCTAATCCGTTTCTTCAAAGTGAATAAATAGTCGAAAGAAAGTGACTGATTTCGGTTATTTAGTCACTCTGAAGAAGTGGCTTAAGTTAAGTTACGAAACATCAGAAATACCATTTTTTACTCATTAAGATATCTTATAGAATATATATTTATTATTGACTTCTTACGAATTGTTCAGTATATGTGATACTATCAAGTTCAACATTGGGATTGATGTCTACGACAGAACAGTCTATGAATGATTGAACAGTGTAGTGAATGAAGCATAGTATTACTGAATAATACTTTACTGTAATAATTAGTATACAATGAATCATTTATTGGTTGGATAGCTAAGTGGTAAACACGTATGATATTTGTAGTAAACTATTCGGGAATATATATCACATTACAATGCTTCCTTTTTTTTACGCGTTGTAGGCGTACTTTCAATCATCACAAAAATTGGTAATAAAGTCCTTACCGGATTTGTTTCATTACAGAACAAAATTATCAAGTTAATATATGTTAATATTACGATTACTTAGTCTTAACATAGAAGAACTAACCCTTTAAGGCGTTTACTTGATAGTTTTATGATTTACCATAAATAAAATGGAGTATGAATGATTGAATGTATATAGTCTATTATGGTGATTACGCCTTTGTGAGTAATTCTGCCTTATTAAAATTAGAACGCAGTTATAATCATATCAGTAAAAATAAGCCTAGTTTCGGATATTTAACATGTTGTTAAGCCAAAAAAAACACAGTAGGATTTACTTTTGGTTACCATTAGAAACCTTTATTCTAATACTTTTCATTATCTTAGTAACATACTAAACCTTTTAGCAAAAAAAATACTCTGCGTATGTTCACTGATTGGTCTCTACTTAATGAATAATATTGCGCTTATCTAGTCCTGTCTAACAAGCTACGACGTGTATAACAGTCTAAGTGACTCGTCATATTCTGTACAATGTCTAGGTACTACATAGTTGGAGGCAGTCCTAATCTAGGTTTTATTTTTGTTGAAAATGAAGAGCTGGCAAACAAGATACCAGTTATTGAATGACCATTCTGTAGAAACAGTGGTCAGTCGAGACATGAACGGCTTAGTGGTAATGTCATTAGTTGAATTTCAGGAGTATTTATTTCATCAAGATTTCTAAAAAAAATTGATCGCTAACTAAGATGGGATACTAGTTAACCATGACTTTCTATCGACTTCCCTGAACCACCTCGATGTACTTGTACAAATTGAAATTTCAAGGCGAGAAAAGATAAGCGAACAGTTAGCATTCGATTTTTACACATTTCTGAATAAACTAAACGAACAAAAGTATTCTCATTAAACCTTGTGTCATGCCGATTGATCATAAGTGAATTTTCACCATTAAACATAAAAACACTTTCATCAAGATCTGACATCAGCTGGTGAACTTTTTTTAATCTAGTAAGGATTGGACGATTGCTTCATCTGAAGATTTCAAGGTCTTGGGTGCCATTTATTGAGGAGTATCAAATGAATGCAAAATACACAACCCTCTCGTTCAACTAAATTAACTTGTTTCATAAGCAGAGATGGATGGTGAATAACAGTTGAATCCAGGACGTGCGTTCTGTCCTAGTTGGCACTCGTCAGTTGCATATAACTACATCCCAGAGTTGATGTTTACTCTGGCAAATATCAAATAGCAAAAAAAAACACGCGTCATGGATGTCACTTTAAGCCACCATCTATCTCCACTTACAATCCTTGTAACTTTAAACAATTTCGAGGCACTGGATATATATATATGTAAAAAAATAGACTGATAAATTACAGTTCTAAATATTAATGGTAAGATTTAAATAACCAATACACACTGAACGAGTTTATAAGTATCAGTCCCAAAGTTGAACTTGATAGTTTCAATAAAACATTAACTTATACTATCTGATTTCACTTCATTGGAAATTAGATGATCCTCTTCACTCTTATTCATCAAATGTCTTACATAAATCACCTCTTTTCTCTCTCCCTCTTTCTTTATCTGTTGGAGATAAACAACCCAATTGAATTATGAATGTGAATGTGAAAGGCCTTGGGTTCGAATCTCGCAGGGAGCAGGATCATAGATTCGCACTACTGAGGTATCCCACAATGAGATGAAACGGCCGTCAAATGATTCCAGGTTTTCTATGGTGATCTAGCTTCCATTGACTCATGATCTCAACTATTGATTATGTATAATTGATTGTTCAAATTACAAATGTTATGGATGAAATACTTTCTATCTATTTACTATTATAACCTACATCTTTACATAATATGAAATATGATATATCTATGTATGTATATTCATTATTATTTATTATGTAATGTGTCTATAGTGTAAATCGTGATAGAAACACATAGTGTGAATATTGTTGACATAATCTACTTATTTTTAAATAGTAGTATTGTATGTGAAAATTTAACAGGTTTTTATTTCTGTTTAGGTAATAATAATAAAATAAATTTAGTTCGAATGAAGAGATTAAAGTATTTAGTAAAATGAAATGCTTATTGGTGACAGTCTCCAAGAGGAATTTTCTGGAGTTCTAGTGAGTAAGCAGTGATCAGTGGAGTACAACTGGGTCTGTTGCAAGATAGTAATTTAATGAAGATAATGATGAATGTGTCACTCAATTTCGTGGATTATTTGAAGTTAGACATTAATAGCATTAGATACTCGCCGACTCAGTGGTCTAGAAATTAAATGTTCGCATATGAGAATGTTAAGTTCTTGGTTCAAGTCTCACGAGAGAGGATTGTGGATGCACACGGCTGAGAAGTCCCACAATAGGACGAAACAGCCGTTCAGTGCTTTCAGGTTTTCCATGATGGTCTAGTTCCAATTGACTCATGAATTCAACTATAATACCTACAAAACCCCACTCTGATTAGAATAAAAACTTCACATTTTTTGTAATTTAAAACAAATTGTAAACATATACTGTTTTAATGTTTGTAAGTAGTTTTTTTATTGAGAAAGTAGTATATATATCAACTTCATCCATTATTGGTGAAATTAAAAACACTGCGCAACTGGTTGGATTGAACAGTTTAATGGTTAGACAAAATAATCAGACTATTGAAAAGTGTTCCTGGTCAATAGCTACGACATGAATCAGGTATATTTCAATATTGATCATCATTTACATTTAGTAGTTACTGAATAATTACCGATGTCATATTAATCTAGTGCTTGGATGATGATTGAATTCTGTCAATTAAACTATTATGTGATCATTAATCTAAATAATTAGACATTACTTGCATAACGTTAAGATGATTGAACGTAGTCTGAATGAAGGATAATCTAACTTATACTTCATGCTAGTTGGTATTTGTCAGTATATCTTACCTATAGTTTCGAGGAAATTGTTCCTTGTTTTTCATTTTTTTTCACTATTTTTCTACTCAGTTTTAGAGAATTTATACATTCTGGTACAGTGGAATGGAATATTCATCCTGAGTAACTTAACTTTCATTGAATGATTTACAGCCCATAACAGTTCTGAAGAAAAACCCATATAGACAAGAACTTTTCTATAGAATTATTCCACCTAAATTATGATTGTCTTCATCACATCTCTATTAACTCTATTCATGAAAAGAAAGCTTATAAGAATCAGTGTGATGTTGTAGGTGAACAGAAAACATATTTGAAGTAACAAGACAACCCACCAGACACTAGTAACTTGTTCAGTGATATGAAACAAATATGCTAAAAAAAAGTCAATTAGAAATTTCCAGCATGGCGTTGTATGGACTATTAAGTTTATGATTGAGATCATGAAACAACTGATGTGAAATAAACATTGAAAACCCGGAAGCACTGAACGGCTGTTTTGTTCTATTGTGAGACTACCACGTGCTCACTAGTGACTAGCTTCTTGAGGGAATTCTTGAAGTTCTAATGAGAAGCCATGAGTATTGGAACTAACCCGTCTCGGCTCGAGACAGGTATCTACCTCAGTACAATGGAAGGTGGTCGCACAATTTCGTGAATTGGTTGAAGTTAGACATTAACACCGTTCAATGCCGGCCCTCTCAATGGTTTAGAGGTTAGGCATTCACTCGCGAGACCGAAGGCCCCGGGTTCGAATCCCTCTAGCAGGATAGTGAATCTGCATTGCTGAGAATAATAATATGAAACGGCGGTCCAGTGCTTTTAGGTTTTCAATAGTGATCTCACTTCAGTCAGTTCATGATCTCAGTTTAAAAAAAATCGAAATTGTAACACCATCCCCAACAGCTTTAATAAAAATGATCATAACACAATATTATTCAAATATGTTCAATCTAATCAATACTGCTTCTAAATACAAATAATAGACATTTGACGATAAAATCTCCTTGTTGATAGAGTTTTCATTAAACCTAAAAACATTTGTTACTAAGGTAACGTTTTGTTTTTAGATCGATTCGAGTTACATCATAAACTAACATTACATGTAAATGTAAATTACGTCACAACCTATTACACTTAGTATATGACATTTGTATGTATGTGAATAAGAACAAACAGATAGGAAAGAGTAATGGCGTCACATTATCAACAAAAAAAAACACAGTTATATACGTATTGAAATGATTTAAATAAAATCAAATGAATGTCAACAGTTTGATAAGAACAAATGGTTAATATACATTTATGGTCTATGACAAATCGAATATTGATCTGAAACGATCTCTGTAGTTTCGTGTATAAATGATTGAAGAACAATGAAATACCAGTATTGAAGCCTGAGTTTTAAACCATTATGATGTGTACAAAAAGAGTTTACAGTTAAAATAGCCTTGATAATATTGATTTTGTTTATGATCGTTACTTATATATCACCGAGAGTAACAATTAAGAATATAAAGTATTGAACATGTGGTGTTTTATCCTAGTTTAGAACTGCCAGATAAAGCATAATTCTAATCATCGCGTACGGAACAGAACTTAAAACATTAATAAGACTCACCTATCTTTACATTTATGAAGTTTATATATCAAATAATTCACAGTATCAAATTCAGTCACCTTCAATTATGACACAATCTATACTCATGTTCATAAAAGCGTCAATGTATCATTATGAAGAATTTACTTGAAAATTATTAGTCAATGGTGTTGAAACTAGAACATCCTTCCTTCCTTCCTTCCTTCCTTCCTTCCTTACTTACTTACTTACTTACTTACTTGCTTACTTACTTACTTACTTACTTGCTTACTTACTTACTCACTTACTTACTTACTTACTTACTTACTCACTTACTTACTTACTTACTTACTTACTTACTTACTTACTTACTTACTTACTTACTTACTTACTTACTTACTTACTTACTTACTTACTTACTTACTTACTTACTTACTTACTTACTTACTTACTTACTTACTTACTTACTTACTTACTTACTCACTTACTTACTTACTTACTTACTTACTTACTTACTTACTTACTTACTTACTTACTTACTTACTTACTTACTTACTTACTTACTTACTTACTTACTTACTTACTTACTTACTTAAGCCTGTTACACACGATGAAGGATAGGCCTCTAACCAGCATCCTCCAACCCACTCTGTTCTCTACTTTCATTTCTAATTACATCCAATCGTTGTTCATTTTTCTCTTATCTGTCTCCATTGAGAAGAATGAACAAAAATGGGATAGAACTAGAAATGAATGACCAAGACAGAGTGAGTTGGCAAATGTTGGTCGGCGCCCTATACTTCATTGGGAGTCATAAGTGTTATTAAATAAGTAATCTCCTAAAATTATTTGGCCAAAAATCAATCAACTTTATTGTTCTTTAAAAGAATTTGAAAATAAACCAATAAATTGACATTTTAAAAATCAATAAAGAAACTTGACGAATCAGTGTAACTTTTCTATTTAACTCATTTTGTTCTCATCCATATTTTCGATATTTCCTACCAATTATTACTATTATGAACAAGAATATAGGCTGAGGATAATCAAATGTATATTAGGACAACATTACAGAATACCTTAATAAAATTTGAAAACCATACAGTAAATAGTTTATTTGCAAAATATCTATCACTTTTCTTGAACATTATTCTTCCTTCATTTTCACACCAAAATCACTTTGTTCTCATTCTATTCTCTTTGATTTTCTCAACCTACTACCATCAGGCATTATATTTTCTATTGGTGATACAAACTACTTATTTTTGTTGTGACATCAGCGGCACACACCACAGTACTATTGTGGTGTGTGCTACTTATATTGACATAAGTAGTATATAATGCAAGTCAGGAATGTAATGTCTGATAGCAGAAGATTGGGAAGATCACCGCCAGTAATAATAATAATAATAATGCTGTTGATACAACTACTAAGGCTACCAGTGAACTTGGATTATTTTAAAAGGTATTTATGGCTTCTTATACCAGTAGACTGATAAACGTTTTAAACATGTGTTCATACAAATGTGGATTTATTATATAACGTGGTATTGATAGAATTAATATAATAACAAAGGAAATAATGCCATCTGTAGGACTTAAATACATCTCATTCAGCTTCACAATTAGAGATGTTAGCATAGAGCGATTATGAGGGTGATTAACCTTTTTCATGAAATTACACACTTTTAAACTAAAGATCAGCTTCGTATTTAACTTGTTCCTTAGTATTGATAGAATTTCAGATACCAAGTTATAATATGGTCATTCGTTGAACTGACCTAAAAGTGACGACCATTGTTTCCACGTTAGTTGGTGCGTAGTTATAATAAGAACCATATGTGGAGAAATTCGAACACTTCACTTCTACTTGAAGTTTGTAGTGAGGATGATGTCGTTCAGAAGAATAAAACTCCATCATAATGACATAAATCTATTCACCTATTCCTCTAATCTAATATTTGGGATTTTTCTCAATTTATAAAATTTTAGATTATAGATGGTTAATATGTCAACTGTTGTGAATCTTTTATTTTTTTCCAGAAAATTCTTAAGCATATACATCATACATTCTAAAGTTTTATTAAACTACTTAGCAACAAAATTATTTATTTAACATAAAGATATTGGTTCAGGGAGGTACTAAATACATATGCGCCACACAAATCTCATTCGAAATGTAAGAGGGCTGTGATACTACCCGGGTGCCAAACCGAAGCAAGTGGTTTTCTTAGGGGGCCACTCCCCGAGCCTTTGACTTAAAGGTCTGACCCATAAGGCAGCGGAGCATCGTAAGGAGATGCAGTCCCATGGAAGCCGGTGACCAACAATTGGTTCATACGCCATTTGTTCCCACAGGATACTGGAGCCCATGTGCATCAATGTTTTGGAGTCCGGTCAAAGCGCCGGACATTCGCTTTTCGTTCTCTCATTTTCGTAAACAACACCCCTGCCACGAGAAGGCAGTGAGTAGGACTTCCCTGGCAGAGGCTATATACACGTGGCCACTCTCGGCCGTACCAGGGCATTTGGGGGCAGTAACAAAACCAAAAGAACTGATCCCAACTTACTATTGATAACTAATTTCTGTAAATGATGATATCAGGGCAATGTATCATTGATTTTTGATGAAGCTTAAAGGATAGAAATGCTTATATTGATCATTTAAGCCTATATTAATAAAGCAGAACCCAATTTTATAAATTGATGCTTGAAAAAGAAATCGTTAAGATAGTTAGATTAAGGAGTATAGAAAAATTACGGAAATTCGAACAATTTCATCTTCGACCATTAGTTGAATAAGATATGTATACATGTAATGAACGAGAATACAGGAGGGAAAAACTCATCTATTACTTAAAGCGAAATTACAGAGTTCTTTCATGCATTGTGAAAATCATACATTAAATAATTCATTTGCAAATCTTCCACCAATTGTCTAAATGTTCATCTTTCTCTCATTGTTATTACAATTATTCTCTGTTCTTGTTCTCTTCGATTCGATCTTTTCAATCTCCTGCTATCAGATAATCCACGTCTGATCAGTGTTACATGCTACTTATGTCGACAGATATAAGTAGCATACACCACATATATATATATGCTTTGTGGTTGCAAGCAATAAACAGAAATGCCTGAATAGTTCCACTTATCTCTTTCAAGCTGACTGTTCTGATTTATATCAGAATGGTTTTGCGGATAATATAGTAATTTTAACAGTTGAGATCATGAGTCAATTGAAGCTAGACCACCATGGGAAACTTAGAAGCATTGGACGGTGGTTTCATCCTAGGATGGGACTCCTCAGAAATTCATATCCACGATCCTACCCCGTGAGTTTCGAACCTAAGACCTATCAGTGTCGCACGCGAACGCTTAACCAACTAGACCACTGAACTGGCAACCAACGATGTTCATGTCTAACTTCAACCAATCCATAAAATTGAGTGACACATCGACCAATGTCTTCAGTGAACTCTACTGATCACTGCTTCTCACTAGAACTCCAGGAAATACCTCTTGAAGTCATTCACTAATGAGCATATGTTCTTATTTATTCAATTAGAATTTATTGAACGCCCTTTTTACATGAGTTTGTGTGTGTGTGTGTGCGTGTGAATGATTGTATTTATGCATTTTATTGTGATCAATATATGTCAATAAACGATACAATATTGATAATTGAACTAGTACTCTTGTTACATACCCAAAGAAATATTTTTTTATAAGTAATTCTCATTAAGATTTTTTCATTTTCATTTTGTGCAGTACAAACAAATCCAGGTGATCCTATTCATACACACACACACACGCACCCACTCATGCATTCACTAGAAGATACAAATGATAATAGTATCCATTCCAATTGTCAAGATACATATCAGTAGCCTACAGATAGAAAATATATAATGAATATGAATGGATAAAGTATTGGAAACCGATAAAAGTTGGAGGGGGTAGCTAATATGATAGAATAGAAAACGGCGACAATTATAACAATCTGATCTTTATTCTTTTTTAAATTCAGTCTAATAGAGGTGAACAATTAATAAATAGACCAGATCGAAATTTTTATCCGGACTTCTCGAAAACCATTTTCGAGGTTAACATTTAACAATGATTTTAAGATTGCTATTTAAAAATGGATTGTTCCTTAGACAAACAATTTATGTTCCTGATTGAGATCATGAACCGATTTCTGTTAGACCGCCACCTTTGGGAACCTGGAAGCACTGGACGGTCGTTTCGTCCTATTGTGGGACTCCTCAGCAGTGTGCAGTGGTGGTCTAACATCAATCGGTCCATGATCTCAATCAAAAACGTAATAATCTCCACAACCCCCATATTAGTAATCAACATGTGCTCATTAGTGACTCCCTTCGTGAGGGAATTCTCGGAGTCCTAGTGAGAAGCCATGATCAGTGGAGCTAATCGGTGTCGGGTAGAAACAAGTATCTACCTCAGTACAATGGAAAATGGTCGCACAATTTCGTGGCTTGGTTGAGGTTAGACATTAACACCGTTGAATGCTGGATTAGTGGTCCAGTTGGTTAAGCGTTCGCGCGCGAGTCCGAATGCCCTGGGTTCGGATCCCGCGAGCGGGATCGCGGATGCGCACTGCTGAGGAGTCCCACAATAGGACGTAACGGCCGTATAGTGCTTCCAGGTTTCCAAAGGTGGTGGTCTAACATCAATCGGTTCATGATCTCAATCAAAAACGTAATAATCTCCACAACCTACATACTAGTAATTTATGTTTCTTTGTGTATATATTATGTTGAGGGAAAAATTCCTGTCCACTCTTATCTTATTTTTAATAGGGTTTTTTTAGTTAACAATAATTTAGATAATGTGTTGAATGTTTAGAAACAGTCGAATGGATAAGATCTTAAGAATTGGGGACCATAATGTTTAGATCTATTATACAAAGACTGATAGCACTGAACTTCTTGGATTAATATTAGAAGGATTACTTTGTACTTCCAAAATAAGACTGTTTAGATTTAAATACAAACTATTCTTATGTTGTCCTTGTATTCTGATTATGACAAGTAGGAAGTATATAAAAGAACTAATATTTTTTGAGGAGTTCCACAATAGGACGAAACAGCCATTCAGTGTTTCCAAGTTTTCCATGATGGTCTAGCTACTATTGACTGATGATTTCAATTACTGAAATTACCATAATATTCACAAAACCAATTACAGCTACGCCCATTCATGTTACATTATTATTGTTGGGTTGTTGTTGTTGTTTTTATGTTGTTGTTTGTGTTAGAACAATGTTAAATATTAATTAAAGTTAGACTATCATGGAAAACATGGAAGGACTAGACGGTTACAATATTCATTAACATATGCTCATTAGTGACTGGTTTCAACAGATATTTCATGAATTTCTAGTGAGTAAACAGTGATCAATGGAGTTCAACTAGATCTGTTGTGAGATACTAACTCATTGAAGATAATGATGGATGTGTTGGTCAATTCCGTGGATTAGTTGAAGTTAGAGATTCACACCGTTGGATTTTGGTCGGCCGGTTGTCCGTTTCAGTGGTCTATAGATTAAGCGTTCTCGTGTGAGACTTATAGGTTGTTGTTTAAAATCTCGTGTGGCAGGATTATGGACGCGCACTTTTGAGGAATTTCACAATAAGATTAAACGGCCATCCAGTCTTTCCAGTTTTTCCATCAAATTGACTTATGAATTCAACTATTGAAATTTGTATTTTTATATCGTGTCAATGATTTCTAGCTAATATTTCTTTATATTGAGGAGAAAAACAAAATATCAATTTAATCAAAATTATTAGTTTTGTTTGTTTCATGCTGGTAAACAACATTTACAACAACAACAACAACAACGCTAATATCATTGTTACTACCATTTCAATTTGTATTTGCGCCTTTTAAAAAAATCAATAATGATATCTTCCATAGATTAACCAATAAGATAATGTCCTTGATTTGGAATAGAATATTGTTAGGGGATTGGATGATTATAACAAAATCATAAAGGGAATATGGAAACACCTCATATTCTTTTTTTTTTAAATATTGAATTTTGAATATAATAGTTCAAACAATAAATTCACTTGATATTGTTTACTTGTATCTTCCGGTTGATGTTTAGAACTGTAATTAATCAGTGTGTTATTGGCATATGTGCATCCTATGCGGATTGCCTCGATATTATCTTAAGTCACAAGCTTTTTAACCATAGATGGATAGTGACTAGCAGTGGAATCCAGTTTGACGCGTTTCATCCTATTTGGTACTCGTCAGCTGCACGTGTCTGTATCTCAGGATTGATATTTATCTGAATACATAAGAAAATGGCTATGAGGACTTAGTAGCTAAGTGGATAAAGTCATGGCGTTTGAAGCGAATAGTGCTGGGCTCGAGTCCCAGAGTGAACATCAACTCTGAGATGTAGGTACATTCAGCTGACGAGTCTCAAATAGGATGAAACACTTATCCTGAATTCCACTGCTAGCCATTATCCATCTTTTCTTATAGTCTTAACAATATTTAAAGAATACATAACAATGTACAATTTTAAGGTCAAATGAAGTTTTATTATTTCCGGTTTCAATATGAATAAAGAAAATTTGTCATGTTTTGAACTTTATTTACAATGAATTGTTAAATGTATAAGTTTTTTAATAAACCTGTATGAACAAGTTATTATTGCTGTTGATGACTTATATTTACTATAATTATTGATGTAAACTGTTATGATTATCATGTACAATGAATAGTCAACTCTATATGTATAACTTTCTGTATTATGTATAAGTATGTATATAAACAATTTTAAAGTAAAAATTAGGCTATCTACTTTTAATTGGTTTAATAACTTTTAGATAGAGAAAAGTACAAATTGACCTACTAATGAATTATAACCTTTAATATTGTTTAAACAAACTGGTTTTAATATTAGATGGGTTTTGTGGATATTATCATAATTTCAATGGTTAAGATCATGTGTCAGTTGAAGCTAGAGTTCTAGTGAGAAGTAGTGATCAATGGAATTCAACTGGGTCTGTTGTGAGATACTAACTCACTAAAGACAATGGTGGATTTGTCACTCGATTTCGTGGATTAGTTGAAGTTAGACATTCACACCGTTGGATGCCGGCTCAATGGTCTAGTGGTTAGGTGCACGTGCGCGAAATCAGTAGATCATGGGTTCGAGTCTCGCAAGTGGATTGTCGTGGATGCGCACTGCTGAGGAGTCCCAGAATAGGGACTGATTTTAATCATAATTGATTCACTGAGATTTGAGTCAAAAAGAGAAAATCAACCTTATAGCGTAGGTACAGGCAACTGACGAATTTCAAATAGGAGCGACGTCTATCATTGCTAGCCACTATCCATCTCTATTTATATTGAAATTTCTTTCAACAATCAATCCAAGATAATGAATAGGATTTGTAACATGAATGTGTTAAATAATATGAACTCAATATTCATCGTGAAAACATGATTTTGTATTCAATGTTATATGATTGTAAACAATTGGTGATAAACTTTGATTCACCAATGTTTTATGTTATTCAGAACGTACTTACAAAGCTTAAGGAATTTGATGCTCTTTATGAGATTTCAACTTTTGTCGCTTATTGTCATAACTATTTGGGTTGCAATTAAACTTCAGTAGAACTGAAATAATTACTGTGACTGGTTACTGCGATTGGAGATATGCCTTCCTAAGAAGTACTGACAAAGGTTGTTTGCTTGTGGCTATCCAGCTTTAAGTGATAGTTAACTTTTAAACATGTAGTTGAGTTTGAGACGTCTTATGCTTTTCTATGATATATCATGAAGTTAGTTTTTTTAAAACCATTGAAAATCAAAGTGTACAATGGTTAAGTAGTAAACAAGCAGATAATTCATTGGTGAATTATATCTCTCAGCTAAGACAGTTGATTTAGTGATTATATACACACAACTAATTAACGTCAGTTACCACTTGCTCAGGACATCAACTGGATCTTTACAATGATAGATATATTTCATTGTTATTTTTGGATATTGTTTTAATCAGTAACTGGTAGATAAAATGATTATCATCTGTAGTCCTCCTTTTCTTTATTGAGATAGTATAGCAGTCTAGTTCCATTGTAACAAGCAGTAAGTATTTATAACAAATAGTCATATCAACAGCAGTATCAACTGTCTTTCAAATTATATCAATAAACAGCCGTTTAGGAATAGTTTGAGACTTGCGAACAATGTACATCGTGGTAAGTACAATTGATTGATCACTGGGTGGTGATCAATGTCTTGCTTGTCTAGTCCTTATTAGTGCAGACCGAATGCTATCGATCATGTTGCAATATGGCCACCAGTCTAGGTGACTCGACACTGCGGGCACTATGTATTGAGATTTAGACGGTGGTTGGAGATACACCAAATATTTTGCTTAAAACTAATCATTCTGAATATGGTATTAACAAGAGCTTTATTATAATTTCAGTCATCATTCCATAATAGTACTAGACCAATATTAATCACTAACACTACAGCAATAGTTTGATTTCCTCTAGATAATAAATATACATTTTAAAATAATTCTTATCACCAAACGATATCACCCCGACAACCATTAAATAGTAGAAAGCATTCTTATTACGGATCGATTTCAGCTTGTATATTTAACATTAGAAAGGGATGCGTGTATACGATAGTAATTTCAGTAGTGGAATTCATGAGTCAATTAATGGAAAAACTGGAAAGACTGGATGGCCGTTTCGTCTTATTGTGGAATTCCTCAACAGTGCGCATCCATAATCCTGCCACACGAGATTCGAACCAACAACGTACAAGTCTCACACGAGAACGCTTAATATATAGACCACTGAAACGGACAACCGATCGGCCAAAATCCAACGGTGTTAATCTCTAACTTCAACTAATCCACGAAATTGACCAACACATCCATCATTATCTTCAATGAGTTAGTATCTCACAACAGATCCAGTTGAACCTGCACTGATCACTGTTTACTCACTAGAACTTCATGAATTATCTGTTGAAACCAGTCACTAATGAGCATATGTTAATGAATATTGTAACCGTCTAGTCCTTCCATGTTTTCCATGATAGTCTAACTTTAATTACTATTTAACACCGCTCTAACACAAACAAAACCATAAAAACAACAACAACAACAACCCAACATCTAATTCACAATAATAATGTAATTTGAATGGGCGTAACTGTAACTATTAACATTTTGTAAATTTACATTATCCATATTACAGTACTTATTTATTGTTTACATGTTTATTTGTGATTGTGATTGTTGTCATTTTATTTTTTGATTTATTAAATTATTTATTAAAAAATTAAATCAATTATCACTATAACGTTATTATGGTTACTATGAGTATTATTATTACTACCATTACTATAATTACTATTAGTACTATTACTATTATTACCATTAATAATATTGCTATTACTATTGTTATTATGGTTACCATTACTATTATTACTATTACTATTAGCATTATTATTATTATTATTATTATTATTATTATTATTATTATTATGATTAATCGATTCATTGTAGTCAATCTATCTATTTAACTATCCATTTATATATATATCCAAGTATTCATTAAAGTGTACATATATAATAAAATGAAACCAATATCATATTATTTAATAAATAATAAATATTAATATAAAGATTAATTGATTTTATTATTTATTATTCATTTCATAAAGGGTGTTTTGTTTTTTCCAATGTTTCATTGATTCATAATGTCAACTATAATTATTATCATATTCATAGAAAAACAATCCACCCCTTTCTGATCGTTTTAATTTATTTTCGATTAATTGTCATAATTAGTTATTAATTAATTTTATTTTTATTGTTGTTGTTGTGAATTCACTTGTTGTCATGCGAAAAACAAAACAAAAAAAACTTTCACAGATTGAAATCATGAGTCAGTTGAAGCTAGACCACCATTGAAAACCTGGAAGCACTGGACGGCCGTTTCGTCCTGGCATGGGACTCCTCAGCAGTGTACATCCGCTATCCCGCACCCCGCGAGATTCAAACTCAGGACCTACTGGGTTCGCGCGTAAGCACTTAACCATTAGACTACTTAGCCGGCATCCAACGGTGTTAATGTCTAACTTCAACCAATCCACTAAGTTGCGCCACCATATACCATTGTCTTCAGTGAGCTGATATCTCACAACAGATCTGGTTGAACTCCACTGGTAACGGCTTCCCACTAGAACTCCAGGAGTATCTCTTGAAGTCAGTCACTAGTGAGCAGATGATTATTGTCAGAAAAGGGTTTGTGGAGATTTTAGAAATTTTCACAGATAGATTCAACTGACTCATGATTTCCATCTGTGAAAATTTCTAAAATCTCTACAAACCCCTTCTGATAAAAAAAAACTTTTACAAGAAAGTGTTTATACGTGTTTAGGATGTGATACACACACACACACTGTCCCTCTCCATCTCTCACATCCACTCACTACAAGTACAATATTTTATAATATGACTCATTTAGTCAAAATAAGCAAAAGAAGAACAAAATGACCTTGTCACAAAAGGAAAAAAACTGAAATTTTTAACTTGTATAAACAAGAAGAATTGGGAACAGATTAATGTTGTGAATAAAGTTAAATATAAGTAATATTCATCAATCATTTAATTTGAATCTCGTGAGGCGAGATCGTGGATGCTCACTGTTGAAAAGACCCACAAAACGATCTTCCAGTGCTTCCAGATTCTTCATGATGATCTAACTTCAACTAACTCATTATTTTAACTATTGAAATTATTTAGTTATTTGATTGAAAAAAAAAAGAAATTCCAATTTTTATTGATTTAAATTATTGATTATTTATTGGTTGATCGGTAGAAACAAATTTAAATAAAACTAAGAAAATTGAAATGTAAAATATACAATTTATATTATTCATGATTCAAATCTGAATATCCATTTTTTTTTATAAATAAATAAAAAAAGATATTAACATTGTTAGATACCAGTTTAGTAATTTAGAGGCTAAGTGAAACCCAAAGTTTTGGATTTGAATCCGTCGAGTAGAAAAGTGGATGCAAATTACTGAAGAGTCTTATTATAGGACGAAATGACCATCTAATATTTCTAGATTTTCAATGGAGATCTAACATCAATGTACTCAAGATCTTAACTATTGATATTGATTAATTCAAAGTAATATTAATACAATTAGATGACAATTTAAATTATAAGTGTTCATAAAGAGGACTAAATATAAAGGAAATTGTTACCTTAGTGAGATTAAATTGAATTATCAGAATGTTTGGTGGAGATTTTTTAGAAATTTTCACAGATTGAAGTCACGAGTCAGTTGAAGCTAGACCACCATTGAAAACCTGGAAGCACTGGACGGCCATTTCGTTCTAGTATGGGACTCCTCAGCAGTGCACATCCACGATCCAGCACCTCGCGGGGCTCGAACCCAGGACTTACTGGCTTCGCGCGCGAGCACTTAACCATTAGACCACTGAGCCGGCATCCAACGGTGTTAATGTCTAACTTCAACCGATCCACGAAGTTGCGCTACCGTACACCATTGTCTTCAGTGAGTTCCTATCTCACAACAGACCTGGTTGAACTCCACTGGTAACGACTTCTCACTAGAACTCCAGAAGTGTCTCCTGAAGTCAGTCACTAGTGAGCAGGTGATTATTATTATCAGAATGTTCTTAAATTACACTATACACAGATTTATTATTAGGTGATGTATAATCAGAGTTAAATAGATAGGCCAATCTTTATCCATAACCGGTTGTTGTTTTTTTAACTTGGTAACTAAATTCATCTAGAAAACTATTAGAAAAATTAAAAAAAGTAACGAACATTTTGAGAATGTGACAAATAACACTAATGATATGTCACTCACTAATAAACAGAATTTGAATTTATAAAACAACCAGTTTTAAACTCATATAGAATTATAAACTTCGGATAAGTTATAAAACTACCCAATCCTTATTAGTTGCCATGGTTACTCAAGTTCATATCAATTCATGGTAATGATACATCCTAAATCTTAATGTTTCCATAACGTTTTTTTATTTTTTATTTTTCTTTTAGCTCAGATTCTTCAATCATAACGATGGATTAAATAGTTTTTAAACAAAAATCAATAACAGTGTCTGAAAGAATTTTTTTCTTTTTTCTGTTTTTCTTTTTTTTTTTAATCATGAAAAAATTAATTTTCCATGCTTATTCTTTGTTTCATTTCTTTTTTTATTTATTTATTCATTAACGTTTAAGTGTAATAACAGTTGTGTGAACAAAGTTTTTCTTCTTTTCTTTTTCTTCTTCTTTGGTTTATTTGGGTCACACTTGTTCAATTACACACACTTAATCACTACACACTTTATTATATAGTGTCTAGTCAATAAATTTACTTTTGTTTCTTACAGACAACATTTAAACCTACCTACGTACATACGTGTATCCATGACTAGATACACACGCACACACACATACATACATATATACATGCAAAAGGATAGGATAATATACAATAAGAGAAATGAAGGTATTATTGATTGAATACAAATCAATAGTGAATATGATGTTTAATGTTGTTGAATGTAAATGAAGGAAAAAGTACATGTTACCATGACATTTGAATAGTGTATAAGATTTTAATAAAACTAAAATTTGAATATATTCGAATAAAACTGAATTATATTTGATTATAAAAAAACAATAATAATAATAATTATGATTTGGGTGTTGAGATATCTTATCTTATTGCTCCCTTCATCAGTAATAATCTCCGAGATCACAAACCGCGATCTAACAAACTTAAAGTGAGGTCCTGTCCTTCCCATCAAGTAGTCGGTGACTGGAACGCCTTACCCGAACAAGCGATATCAGCCCCATCAGTGAATGTCAGGATGAACAAAGGTTCACCAACCTAATATCTTTGTTACTGAAGACTGAAGATAGTAGTTAACAAAGGAATCCAGTTTGACATGCGTTTCGTCCTATTTAAGACTTGTCAGTTGGATGTACCTGTATCTCAGAGTTGATGTTTACTTAAAGACTCGAACAGACTAATTAATTGTAGTCTTAAACTTCAATGGTAAGATCCAAGAAAACAATACTAAAAGAATAATCATAATATTTGTTTTAGATTATATTCAAACTTCCAGTTAGATGGAATTGATAAATCTTGAGAAGATTTATGGATGGAATGTCGAGCTCCCAATTTTGAGGAAAATTTGACGAAGCCGCCATAGTAAACTTTTGGTAAACGGCACCATAAAGCCAAATTTCTCCCAAACTTAGAAGATTAGAATCTTTCACAAACCACTTTATTTATTTATTTATTTCAGCACATAGATATTGGTAAAAAGAGGCACCAAATACATATGCGCCACACAAATCTCATTCGATATGTGTGAGGGCTGTGATACTGCCCGGGTGCCCAAACCGAGGCAGGTGGTTTTCTTAGGAAGCCACACCCCGAGCCTTCGACCTGAGGGTCTGATCCACAAAACAGTGGAGCGTCGTAAGGAGATGCAGTCCCATGGAAGCCGATGACCAACAATTGGTTCATACACAAACCACTTACTTTAATAACAATTTAATTAAAGTTTAAGTTATAGTCTACTTTTCAATAAGCAAACAGGAGAAATCGGAGAACATTTACAACCGTCTCTTTCTTATGTACTACTATTTAGTAATAATCATCCCAAACTTTGTTGGCAATTGATTACAAAAAGTTTAGGCTTCAACTCCTTACATTTAGATTATTGAATTGGCACCAAACTTCAGTTAATATGTGATATGGTACAATGATTAGTTTATGTCATCAATATTGATTGTCTTATTCCTGACAACGAGTGAACTACATCAATCAGTGTTTATCTCTAGATCTGGTTCTTGAAGTTGATGACTAGTGAGAATATGACATTATTATCAAGTTCTAACTTATTCGCCAGTGAATGTGAGATCAAAGAAAAATACAATGGTTAGTAATTGAATGACATAGAGGGTCTTTAGAAATTGTTTTTATAATTTTCTACATCAAAGAGAGGAAGGCCAACGAACATAATACGTCGGGAAATAGAAGCAGATATGAAAAGGATGAATAACAACTGGAAAGAGTTGGAAAGGATTGCCCAGGACAGGGTTGGATAGAGAATTCTGGTGAGTGGCCTATACTCCTTTACAAGGAGTAACAGGCGTAATTAAGTAAGTAAGTAACATCAAAGAGGTAATTTAATGATAGTCTCATAGAATCAACAGCATAAATCTGAGTTAAGCTACTGTTATATTCCAACTGTTGTCGTCACTTTCATAAGATAAACAATCTTGTTCATTAAAATAACACTGACAGAAAAAAGTTTCCTTATTATCTTTCTACTATAGTAAAATAAGGCATAGTGGAGTCTCGTATATACACTTGTAAATTAACTCAATGGTCATGTATTTCTTTTCAAAACTCATTTATAGAAAAGATAAGTTGTTAAGTATAAAAATATTAAAAGAGGTATTGTGGAAATTTTAGTAATGTTAATAGTTGAAATCATGAATCATTTGAAGCTAGATCACCATGGAAAACCTAAGAGAACTGGACGACCGTTTCGTCCTAATGTGAGACTCTTCAACAGTATGCATCCACGATCCCACTGAATTTTAATTTCACTCATTCTACAATATATCAATTCATTACAATACATTGATTAAACACATGCTACATGTTATGAAACAATTCTAAATTTTAAAAACAAAGTCGAACAAACAACTACTTTCTGTGAAAGTGAATTTATGGAACAAAGAAGTTCATTCATCTAATTCATACCAAACCAATTGTTTAACTAATTGATTTGCTTATCTTTAGATACATGTTACATCAATACTAGACAAAGCATTCATGTATATTAACTAGTACTACTACTACTACCACTACCACTACTACTACCATGACTACTGATAATAATAATAATCAGCATGAACATAATCAATAAATGTAAATGAAATCGATTTTCTTCCCTTCAGAAAATTTTCTTTTTTTTTCAATAGTCAAGTCCGGAAAATAAACATACGAAACTATCAGATAGAAAAATAAACTAGTGAAGAAAGAACAATCACATTTTCTTATCCATTCTTTGTTATCTATATTAATTCATTGTTTCGTTTGTTCTCTTGCCTAATCACTCATTCATTCATTTACACATAAATTGAATAACATATGAAGAGATAAGACATACACTTCATTAATGTAGATGATATTCAATAGTTGAAATCATGAGTCAATTGAAGATAGATCATCATGGAAAACTTGGAAGCAATGGACAGTCGTTTCATCCCCGTATGAAACTCCTCAGTAGTGCTCACCCTTAATCCCGACTCCCGTGAGTTTCGAAACCCAGGACATCGTGTGCGAACGCTTAACTCCTAGACCACTGAGCCGGCCGGCATCCAGCGGTGTTAATGTCTAAATTGAATTGACTGATGATTTTAACTATTGAAATGACTAAAATCTCCACAAAACCCTTTATGGCAGATGATATTCATTTATTAGAAGGGTCGATGAATGCATAAAAGTTCTTTTTTTTTACTATAATTTAATATTGAATATACTTAATATTTATTACTGAATTACAAGTTTAATAGTCGATATCATAACTCAATTGAAGCTAGACCACCATGGAAAACCTGAAAGCATTGAATGGCCGTTTTGTCCTATTATAGGACTCATCAGTAGTGCGTATCCACGATCCCGTATCGCGAGATTCGAACTCAGGATCTGTCGGTCTCATGCACGAAAGCTTAACGTCTAAACCATTGAGCTGGCTTCTAGGTTTTCCATGGTGGCCTACCTTCAATTGACACATTATCTCAACTATTAAAAATTAGTGTTAGATTAAATTAACCTACAGCAATAAGAAGACTGTTTATATTAAACAATAACTTTGGGATAGATAACCCTTTAAAGCTTTAGAACATTAGATATTTATCGCATTCAAGGATAAACCCATTTTTAATAATGAATACTCATGACATATAGAGGGATCAAAACAAGGATATTTGGGCTTAGGATAGAACATAGGACATGTGGATATAATCAATGTGTATTCAACATTATTAATGGTGTCAACACACAGAAAGGCATATGTGATGGATAAATTAAACAAGGAATAAAGATTTTTGTAACTGATATCAATTTTTATTTAAGACTATATTAAAGTCAGATAAAATCTACTTGAAATCATTTTACATAACAATTTCCAGCCTTAAATTCACCTGGTATTACTTACTAGAATCTTCCCATTGATATTTAGGACTTCAATTGATCAATCTCTTATTGGCATATGTGCGTGCTGTGCGTACTGATTCGATATTGCTTTAATTCATAAGCATTATAAGCAAAGATAGATAGTGTGTCCCAGATTCCACTGCTAGCCACTATCCATCATTGTTTACAATTTTACACCTCGTTTTAAAATTTACAAAATAGTAAAATGGTTATCTAATCTCAGTCAGCCAGTGACTACACAGAACTTCGTACGTACGTACATACATCAGTTCGAGTTGCCATACCACATTTGGACAGAGATACAATTGTCGATTCAAATCCCATAATGGTAGAGGTAGTAAAAGTATAAGTAGTGATCGTAAAGATTAGGATTTTAAGATGTTATTCAAAGAATATAATCCAGTGAAATAAATTTGGAAAGAGAAAAAAGAAAGGGACGTGAAGAATTCAGAAGATTAAAATTTGGGGAAACATAAATAGTGGATGAACCTGCGTCATTGTAAACGATGTTGAGCTATGTCATTCAAGGTCTCTAACCATCGGTTGCTATCATCTCACGGATTTCAACCAGGTAGTTCACACCTACCAACATGACTTAGTTCACTTGTCAATGACTTCATGGATTTGTACCATGTTTTGGTCTGGCCGCCCCTAGCTTTCTTCCAACCTACTCCTATACCATAAAACGTCATATGTGTTTATATTCACATTTATATTCACCATAATGAATTGAAGTTATATAGTTTAAAGGAAGAATTGATAATACATTAATACCTACACTGAATTTCTAAAGATTGTATATCTGGTAGGTTATTAGCTTTTAATGATAGAATTAGAGATATAAATCAATTACTTAGTTATCATTATGGATTGTTATATTTACACTTTGAATAATTTTAAATAATTTTTCTCTGGTTAGTGTTTTCAATACAAATATCAAAACAGTTCTACTACATGGAACGGAAACTTGGAGAACTGTGAAAACCATCATCCAGAAGATACAGCTGTTTATTAACAGTTGTCTACGTAAAATACTTCGGATCCGTTAGCCAGATACTATAAGCAACAAATTACTATGGGTGAAAACAAACCAGAGGAGGAATAAGTCAGGAAGAAGCACTGGAAGTGGATAAGACACACATTGAGGAAAGCACCCAACTGTGTCATAATGCAAGTCCTCACATGGAATCCTCAAGGTCGAAGGAAAAAAAGGAAGACCAAACAACACATTACACCAGAAATGGAAACAGACATGGGAAGAATAAACAACAATTGAATAGAACTAGAAAGGTCTAGGACAGAGTGGGTCGGAGAATGCTTGTCGGCAGCCTATGTTTCATTGGCAGTAACAGGCCTAAGTAATATTTTCACTTTACAACAATGATAATTCAGAAGGGTTTTTTGTGGATATTATAGTAATTTCAATAGTTGAGATCCAGCTTTCCCATGATGGTATAATTTCAAATGACTCATGATCTCAGCTATTGTAATGATTATTCAGTTGGCTACATCGATAAGTTCAATTCAGTTAAAGACATTTAAAACTCTGAATAATCTAACTTAATGATCACCATAAAAATAAATAAGCATTCATTTGCCTGTCATTTTTCTCCCCTTACATCAAAACAACTTCATGTATGAGGCTTTATAAAATGAAGAATTTGTGTTGTGACTGGTTGAGGAGAAAAATTCTATTGCATATTTAGTCCATTGGCAGTATACTATCATTGAAAACCTCCTGTAGTAGGGAAAAAAACATCTTTTCAGCTAAGGAGGAAATTATGAAAAGACGTTGGAATCCTGAACGAAAAAGAAAAAAGTGAAAGACCACGGAACAAATTAAGTCTGAAATTAAAAACAAACATGAAAAGAATGAGCAACGGCAGGAAAAAAAACTGCAAAGGATTAATCAGGAGAAAACTCGACAGAGAATGCTGGTGGGCAGCCTAAGCATAGTAGTGACCGAAATTGCTAAATATCATATTTCTACTAAGGATCGAAGATATTATGGACAACTGTAGTCGTTATTTCATCATTTTCTAAGATAAGTAAGTAAGTAAGTAAGTAAGTAAGTAAGTAAGTAAGTAAGTAAGTAAGTAAGTAAGTAAGTAAGTAAGTAAGTAAGTAAGTAAGTAAGTAAGTGAGTAAGTAAGTAAGTAAGTAAGTAAGTAAGTAAGTAAGTAAGTAAGTAACAGTATGATTCATTGAGAAGCAACAATGTTTTATATATTTAGCACCGTACAACAAGGTCATACCACTTGTTAAGACAAAAGAAGACAATTCAATATATATACAATATAGATGAATAGATGAATAAACCTAATTACTTACTTGTATTCACATCCATTGGAATGAATTCACGTGGATTCACTACTTTTTCACTATTGACTATCATACAACTACCAACTTTACTGATATCATCATAATCATTTGTATCATTATTATAATGTTTACTCATAGAATAGATTTTAGGTCGTGAATCCATCCATTCAAGGATATTGTTATTATTATTATTATTATTATTATTTAATAATGAACGTATTTCATTAAACATATATAATATATATTGTGGTTTATTATCATTTTTATTAATTGTATCTAATTCAATTGGTACTAATAAATTCATAGTAACATTTTTTAATTGATTTGATGGTCCCATATATTCAATTTGTATTATATGTTCAACTTTTGGACCAATTTCTGATACAATAATACGTTGTTTTTTTTGATTGAATAATTGATTTAATGGTATTGTACGATTATCCATTTTACTTGGTATATTACCAGGACCATATGATATACGTATATTTGGTCGATGTATAACATGATAATTAATACGTACAATATTATTCATTGGTTGAGGATCTAATGTACCACTAATTATATGAATTGTTATTCCAGCACCTAATTGAAAATCTACTTGATCTAACATAAATTGATCATAATATGTAGATAATAGAAAACGTTGATTTGGTTGAATGATTTCATTTGTTTCATTCATAGATGATGATAATGATAATGGTAATAATGTACCAATAGGACAATTTACCCATGTTTCATTTTCTGATACATCAACCATAATTATTTCTGTATAACGTTTAGTCATATTATTATTATTATCATTTATATTTACAGTATCAATTTCTAATTCAAGATGGGAAAATTTTAAATTTCCATGAAATTGTAATTCCATTCTTGTACCTTTTGATTGAGTTGGTCCTAAATTATATAATTCAATTTGTATTTGTTGTCTAGAACTATTTTTATTTCCATATTCTATATCAATATTCATTATTATAATTTCATTATTTGTATTATTTTGATTCAATTCATTTATTGATTTATTATTATTATTATTATTTAATGGAAAATTAATTAATTGATTTGATTTTATATCTTTTACATATAATATAAGATCACTTTGACATATTGGATATGGATAACAAATATAACGTGTTAATGGTAATTTACTTATACATTTTGACCAATCTATATATGGACGTTTTAACCAACTTCCATTTAAACAAATACCATTATGATTAATTACATTCTGATTAGAATAACATAATTGTAAAAATCGATAACCAATATAAATACCATGATTTATTGATTCTAAATTATAAATTTCTTCAATATTAATTTTAGCTTGTATATTAAAATTAATAATTAATTGATTTTGTTTTAATTCTATTAATGATTGAATTGAATTATTCATTAAATGAAAACGTTGTTCATTAATATTTGTTATATTCCAATCAGGATTAATTTGATGAATTAATTGATTTAATTGTAATGATGAAATTAATTTTTTATTGATTTGATTAGATTTCAATAATCGATATTTAAAATGATTAAAATAAATAATAATTTGTATTGGTATAATATCATTTTTTAATAAATTTCTTATAGTTAACCATGGTGGAAATAAATAATGACAATCAGCAATCCATTGATCACGTGTTGCATAAATTAATATTGATTGATTAGATAATATATTTTGTTTAATAAAAGATGAAATTGGTACAACTAAATCATTATTACCATTAAAATCTAAATCTTCAGCATAATTTGGTAAATAAGCACCATAATCATAAGCATATTGTGGACTTTTTAATATATTTAATGGTATTCTATCAAATTTACAATTAGATAATAAACGTATAAAATAAATATAACTAAAAGAAGAAATATTATTTTTTAAATATGGTGCACCAACTGCAATATCATCATTACCATCACCATCATAATCACCAAGATTTGTTAATGAAAATCCAAAATGTCTTGAATTATATGGACCATCTAAATAATCTATGATTGTAGTTGATGTTTTATAAGAATCTAATTGACATAATAAATAAATTCTACCAATATTATAATTAGTTAATTGTATAGGATCTATTTTAGTATTATTATTATTATTATTAATATTAATATTTTTAGTATATGGTGCACCAATAATAACAGTTTTAAGATAGGGTCCTTTTATATTAACACGTAATACAGAGATACCATTACCATTGAATGGATTAGTATCATTAATTTCTGGATACCAATCAATATGATCATAATATCCATTAATATTATCTCTATAAGATTTAGTATAATGTATACCAAATAAATGATTAATATTTGTATGAGTAGTATTATTATGATATTGATCATATGTAAATAATCCTGGTGCTGTAACAAAACCATCAGTTAATGCATAACCAAATAATGAACCAATTGTTCTATATTCATTTGATTCTGGTCTATTGATTGTTGTTACTTTAATTGTATTATATAAATTAGTTAATATTTGTATACGTCCATATGGTGTTGATAATGGTTGACCAATCCATAATTGAATATTTGATAATAGATCATTTATTGATTTAGATAATTGATCATGATTATTATCATTATCATTATTATTATTATATGTTAATGCAATACTATGACCAGCAGCACATGGTGTAAATACTTTTAAATTAGTTTGACAAAATTCAGCTAATTCTATATTAGATTGAATAACTCCATTATTAATAAGATGTAAAAAACATCTACCAATTGGTACTAATGAATTAGCTCTCCATAATGGATCACAATAAATAAATACACTTAAATCTTGTGTAATTTTTAATGATTGACTTGTTGCACCAAGATATTCATGATTATTATTACTATTCATTAAATTTGATTGTAATAATGGTATACATGAATTTGTATTAAAACCAAAACCTAATAATGTTTCATAATCAGATTTCCAATTTAAATAACATAAAATCATTTGACTATTATATCTAGGGGATACATTATCCTTATTATTATTATTATTAAATGATTGATGTTTATAAGATCCACCAAGTAATATATAACCACGTTTTAATCGATTCGAATTAAATAAACTAATACTAGTCCATTCAAATACATCATTATCATTAATGGATTGATTAAAATGAAATTGTAATGTATTAAAATTTAATGTATCACATTGTTGTATTAATTTAAAATCAGGCCATACATTTAATGGTGTTTTAGGAGACCATAAATGGGATCTTTTATAATCATTTTCCCAATTTATATCGGAATAGGATTTATCATTTAATATATGTGAATCATCTATGGTAGCATGAATACAATTAAATAACAATGTATATAATATAATAATGAATAAATCATGATAAATTGTATTATAGACAGGTGATTGACAAAATATATTCATAATCCACATGATTCATTCAAGTAATAGTTTATACGTTTCTATGTGTAAATGTTTTCATCTATTATCTAATAATCAAAAGAAGAAAAAATGAGAAGAGAATAGTGCAAAATCGATTCAATTCAGTAGTATCTATGCGCATCTATTTGTATCTATCTTATACATATTCCTTTAAAATATTATACGTAACTCATATGGATGATAAATGTGATAATGAAAAGATTGAATAAAATTTTAAAAGTTCACGCCTTTTTTTGTGTTGTTGGTTATGACCTTGAACAGAGTTAAATTATAAATAAGGATAGGAAAATCTTGACCTTGCATTAACCAATTAGAATTAAGTTAAATACTTGAATATGATTGGTTAATAATAAAAAGATTGATCATATGCGCATATTTTATTTTTTTTGTTTGTTGTTGTTGTTTTATTGTTGTTGTTGTCGTCGTTTTGTCAACATTTCAGGAACAATGTGACATGAAAGTTTAATTAATTTTTTTTTTAAAAAAACGATTTCTTTTCCTGTCTGTTATTATTATTATTTTCATTCATTTATCCAATAAAATATAATACAATACTTACTTATAGCTATTACCTCTCATAGGGGGAGAATAGGCCATTTATCAACATTCTACATTCCATTCTCTCCTGAACAATCCTTTCCAGTTACTATTCATCTTTCACATGTTTGGCACAGTGTGTTGTTCGACCCTCCATTTCACTTCAGGATTCCAAGTTAGCGGTTGCTTAGTGATGTAGTTGGATGATTTTCGTAATGTAGGTTCTATTCACTTTCAACATCTTTTCCTAATTTCTTCGTCAGTTGGATGATGGTTCGTTCTTTCTCACATTAGGCTGTTCCTGATGGTATCCGGACAACGGAAATTGAGTATCTTGAGTTGACAAATGTTTGGAAATACATGTACATTTTTCATGATGGTTGTAGTAGTTCATTAAGTTTCAGTTCCGTACAGTAAAATTAACGGTCTTGATATTCGTATTGAGGATCTTGACTTTGATGTTGGCTGATAGACAGTTGTTTTGAGTTCCATATGTTCTTAAACTGTAGGAATGCTGTGCTTGTTTTTCCAATCCTTACCTTTATGACTTCATTCGAACCTGCTTCTTCATTGATGATGCTCTCCAGGTACGTAAATGTTTCCACATCTTCCAGAGTTTCGCCATCAAGTGTGATTTTGTTGATCTTCTCCTTGTTGTATTTGAGAGTCTTGCTTTTTCCCTCATGTATGTTGAGGCCTACTGATGCAGAGAGTGCTGATACACTGTTTTTCTTGACCTACACTTGCTTGTGTGTATCAGATAAAAGAACAAGGTCATCTGCGAAGTTCAGATCATCAAGTTGAATCCAAACTGTCCATTGTGTTCCAAGCTTCCTCTTAGACGTGGACATCTTCACAAACCAGTCAATCACCAGAAGAAAGACAAAGGGTGAGAGTAAGCAGACTTGTCTGACACCAGTCCTTACTTGGAATGCATCTGTCAGCTGTCCTCCATGCACCACTTTGCACTGTAGTCCGTCGTATGAATTCAGGATAATGTCGACGATTTTCTCAGGTACTCCAGAGTGTCGAAAAAATTTCCTGAATGTTCTCCTGTCTACACTGTTAAACACTTCATAATCAAGGAAGTTGATGTATAGCGACGAGTTGCACTCAATTGATTGTTCGACGATTTTCCGTTGTGTCACAATTTGGTCTGTGAACGACCGATTCTTACGGAATGCAGCTTGTTGATCTTGAAGTTCGGTGTCTACTGCGTCTTTCACTCGGATTAGCGAAACTCTTTTGAAGACTTTCTCCTGGTACTGACAGTAGTGTAATGTCTCTGTAGTTCTCATATTTGCTCAGATCTCCTTTCTTTGGAATCTTGATAAGGTGTCCTCTTCAGTCCGTCGGCATTATATATAAAGGTCTGTGTGTGTCGCTTCGATGGCCGGTGGATTCAATGGAGCTGGTCCATTCAAGAGTTCATATTTCCTCCTCCTGCAGCCTTTTCCGCCCTCCTTGCTAGTTCTTCCACCTATTTCTGCTTGTCAGTTCTAATGCTCTTCTTCACTTGCTTCTGCGTGCTCAGCTTGTGCTTGGACTTTCTTTGCTCGTGTTCGGCTGTTGTTAATTGCTGACTTCTTGTCCAGTGTTTTTATAGAGATACATTCCTTATGATGATTCTTCTGGCGGCCCATAACCTCCTAACACTGTGAACTTAATGCTTCTTTGATACTTTTCCAGTTGTCCTCCATAGTAGTTTCTTCTTCCTTCAGTAGATCCTGTAAGGCTTGAAACCTGTTGTTAAGAGTTATCTTGAATTTGTTGAATTTATCAGTATCTTCAAAGAAGTTTGTATTGAACCTTTGTAGTTCTGTTTGTCCAGTTCTTCGTTAGCTTCAGTTTTAAATTGACCACAACTAGGTGGTGATCTGAAGCTATATCAGCTCCTCTCCTGGTTAACACATCTTCCATTGTCCTTCGGAATTTTTTATGGATACAAATATGATCTATGTGGTTCTCTGTGGTGTAGTCCGATGAGATTCATGTAGCTTTGTGTATAAGTTAGTGTGGGAATAGTGTGCCGCCTATGACCAATTTGTTGAATGCACACAGATTTGCGAATCTTTCTCCATTTTCGTTTCTCTCTCCCAGTTCATGTAGTCCCATGATATCTTCATATCCAGTGTTGTCTATTCCGACTTTGGCGTTTAGATCTCCTATCAGAGTAGTGAGGTCGTTTCTTGGGCACTTCGCTATGATTGATGGAAGCCCCTCATAGAATTGATCTTTCATGTCGTCGTTGTTATCACTGGTGGCTGCATAACATTGGATAACATTCATTGTGATCCCCTCCTTCTTTGTTTTGAATGATGCTTTGATGATTCTGGATCCGTGAGATTCTCATCATACAAGTGCATTCCGTGCTTCTTTGGAAAGCATTGGACCAACTCCCTGAGTGTGTGGAGCATTTTCCTTTTCGTGACTGGAGTATAGCAGCATCTCTCTCGTATTTAGCCTTTGTTGTCCAGCTTGGGTCCAATGGGTTTCGCTGATTCCCAGTACTGCTAATTTGTATCTCCTCATTTCCGTTGCTATTTGACTAATCTTCTCGGTCTCCCCCATTGTCAGGACGTTCCATGTACCTATATTAATTGTTGCTCTGGTTGTTAGAAGGGGCATCGGCCTCGTGGCTTCCGAAGGAACTCGGCTTTCACCATGAAGCGTCATAATTCTTCTAAATGAAGACCTTCTACCTCCCAGGGCAGAGTTAAAATGGTTTGAATTATTTTTTCTGGTAAGCGTTTTTTAGCGAGTTAGTTTTCTACGGGATGGGGTTGCTGACCGCATGCCCAACCCTCCCTTATTCGGGCTTGTGACCGGTAGTAACTCTAGAAGAGCTGCAGGCAGAGTTTGTGTAAAAGTACTTTTATTAAAAACGAAAAAATAACACATCCCAAATTAATTTTGTTGAATCAAATTTTTCTCATGTATATAGAAAGTTGTCCAATTACTATTAGGAAACATAGATTGACAGTTATTCATCAATTTTATAAATATGATCACGGAAGTGTAAGACTACGTGAAACATCTATAAAAGCGTATTTTTTATGTAAGCTACTGATAAATAATTTAAGTAGACAAAACTTAAAAAACTTAAAAACGAATTACTATGAAGTCTATTGCTGCATTACAGTAATTCAGGTTTGTATCCTGAATTAACCTATAATGTATGTCAGAAGGGGTTTTGTGGAGATTTTAGTAATTTCAATAGCTGGAATCATTATTCAATTGAAGCTAGACCACCATGGTAAACCTGGGAGCACTGGACGGTCGATTCGTCTCGATATGGGACTCCTCAGCAGTGCGTATCCTCGATCCCACCCCTACCGCGAGATTCAAACCCAGGATGTATCAGTCTCGAACGCAAGCGATTAACCTCTAGATCACTGAACCGGCTGGTATAAAACGGTGTTAATTTCTAACTTAAACTAATCCACGAAATTGCTCTACCGCACACAATTGTCTTCAGTGAGCTGATATCTCACAACAGATGTGGTTGAACTCCACTGGTCACGGCTTCCCACTAGAACTCCAGGAAATGCCTCTTGGATGCCAGATCAGTGATCTAATGGTTATGCGCTCGAGACTGATAGGTCCTAAGTTCAAATCCCGCGGGGAGCGGGATCGAGGATACGCACTGCTTGGGAGTCCCATATTAAGACGAAACGGCCGCCCATTGCTTCCAGGTTTTCCATGGTGTTCTAGATTCAGTTGAATCATGACTTCAGCTTTTGAAATTATAATGTATGTGTATAAACATGAGTTACATCAATCAAGACTCTAGTAAAAAACGATATAATGGATTACATACTCACGACCTACAAATTTCTTACTGTGAGCTTCATATGCAATCAAATGAGTCAGGACAAAGGAGCAATACTTTGATCCGTAGACGATTCTGTGTTCTATTATTAATAGAGTTATGAGTATGCTCTGAAAAGAAGTTATGAAATAGGAGAAACTAACTGTCTTGTCTGATTTTCAGACTAAATTCTTTTTTTTCATGTAAATTAACTTACAAACTGGATCAATTCTTGAGACTTTTACCTTCAGTAGGATAATTAATTTAACCTAAGGAAGATATTGAACAAAACAGTTTCCATATGAAGTGAAAATTAGGAGAAAACGTTGGAAGTGGATAGGATATACATTAAGGAAATCATCAAACTGCATCACGAAGTAAGCGATAACTTGGAATCCTGAAGATAAACGGAAGAAAGGAAGGTCAAAGGACACAATGCACCGATAATTGGAAGCAGACATCAGAAAGCAAGTGGAAAGGATTGTCCAGGACAGAGTTGGATGTAGAATGCTGATCAGCGACCCATGCTACTCTAAGAAGGGTAGCAGGCGTAAGTAGTGGTAAAAAACATTGTTCATCCATGTAAAAGTTAAATCAAGAGATTTCTACGATGAAAATTTTCTTTCGACAAAATCATTTACTTAAGCTGTATTTATAGTTGTTTGGTAAATATATTGAAGAGATCGCATCGTAAAGTAATTCAAGATTCGCGTAATAATTAGGTTAGAGAAGAATAAAAGGATGAAAATAATTTCCATGTCTGAATTACGAAAGATAATTGTCCACTTGACAGATAGGACAAGAAAAATGAAAAACATAAAGCTCATACTAATAACTGATTACATCTTACAATCACAGTATTTCCAATGATGGTTTAGTTTAGATTGACTCATGAATTCATCTATCACAATACAAAACAATAATTCAAACAAAACAAGACCAAAACATTCTGCAAAAGAGAATGAAAACTCAAAGATGGATGAGAGGTTGGTCATACTGATCTTGCACTTAGAGTTCAGGCTTGAACTGGTGGTCCATGAAACCTTCAGCAATCTATAAGGTTTATTTATATTTTTAATTATCAAGTGGATGTATTGTCAGTGTAAATATTCCACTATCATTCTGGGTTATATAATCACTAATACCCTAAAACAGTTAGTGACATTTTATAATTGATTGAACCAAACTAAATACCTTGATCAATAAGATCACTGGAATCACTATGAGTTATTCGATTTCCAGCAGAGGTTCTCAAACCAATTTCATCAGTGTAGGTATATTTGTCGCCGCGTGTCCTAATAATTCAACTGGAAATTACTATTAGAATATCTTTTTGAATTCAATTAAGATATGATAAAAATGAGTCTTCCTCCTAATTAGTTTTCTACTTCTGGAGTATTTAAAATTAGGAAGTAGTTGATTTTGTCTTCGAAAATAGATGATAAACGTCGTGACAGCATCAAATAGATACTTGCCTCCAAATGCCCTGATATGGCTGAGAGTCAGTTCTCACTCTGCAAATGCTCCCATATGACCTCTTGCACACAGTCACTACCACGGAAGTCCTACTCACTACCTCTTGGCACCACTGGTGTTGTTTACGAAGTTGAAAGGACGAAAAGCAAATGTCCTGAGCTTGAACCGGGTTGGCGGACACGTAGACTCCATCTAGGGGAGTGTTAGGATATTCAGGAAAATATCCCAGAAATTATCCTATTAAGTCTAATGCTATTCTTGGACTTGGACATGGTATGATTTTCTTATCGGTCAGTACTTATTTCACGTGTTATTTTCCTACTGGTGAATATTGTACAATGTTATTTTCTATCTTATGGTACGTTGTGGTCTGATTGACTAGTATATAAACAAAGTATGTTTGAAATATAATGATTCATATATCCGAGGCTGTGACTTGCGTTCTGGACTCAACTACTGGGCTAGATAGAGGAGCGGGACCAATCAGAACCCTAGGTCGTTCTACGTGTTTGCGCGTATTTGGTCCGATCGATAATTCGCTACCCTCAAATCTGCTGCCGTGTCACAGTTACAACAGGGAGTTAGAAAACACTCATTCCAAACCAGTGGTGTACATGGGCTACAGGGTCCTGAAGGAACAAATGGCGTATGTATTTATTGTTGGTCACCGGTTATCATGGGAACGCATCTCCTGACGTTGCTCCGCCGCGTTGTGGATCACATCTTTAGGTCGAAGGCTCCGGGTTTGGCCGCCTAAGAGAACCAACTGCTTCGGTCTGGGCACCCAGACAGTATCTTAGCCCTCACAGAAGTTGAATGATTTATATGGCGCATATCTATTTGGTGCCTCCTTATTTTCATGTTTAAATAAATAAATAAAGTTGGCTTGATTTAAATAAGGACGAGAATCAATGTATCGTATATCCGAAATCAAGTGAAATCCAAGACATTTAATGTTAACAGTAGGTAACAAGTACCATAATATAAGTGAGATCATTTCTAATTTTCAAAACTTATCAACACTTTTTAAACAAAATTCTATTTGTTTCCCAGCTTTTTCACTTTATAAAGACAAAATATTTTACTTTCCTGGTATGTGATTCACTGTCCAAGATCAGCTTGGTTCTTTGTACAGGTATTCATTATGAGTCAATTTTTCGATGTTACAACCCTTTTTCTTAAAAGAATCACAGAAACAACACTAGCAATGAAGGATTACCTAGTTGTGACCAACTAGATATTTCAGATTATAATGATTAACCTCTGTACATGAGCTATTTGTATAGAATCTCAGATATCAAGCAACACTGAATGGTTGTTTTATCCTAATACGTGACTCTTCTGAGATGTGCGTCTACGACCACACAAGAATTCAAACCCTAGATTTTTAGTCTTTGAGGTGAACTTTAGATCAGCAAGTTAGATATTGCCAGTATCATCTCTGGCAGTTATCAGAGAACACTCGCCACGATGTAGATATATTCAACTATCCAGAAAAAAGATGAGATTATTCGGCCATTCGTCTCAAGCTCATGAGGAAGATAAATATAGAATACACTGGCACTATTGTAACTGATTTCGACATTCTTTACTATGTATTCTGATAATCAGATCAGTAGCAATGAAACGTAAATAGTTTAAAGTATTTTTTAAATTGCATTTTATTCCATTCAACTTTAAAAATGTCATTAAACAAAGAAAAAGCGATAACCAAATTGATAAAGCAAGACAAATAGTATTCTGATTGAGATCATGAACCGATTGATGTTAGACCACGATTGAAAACTTGGAAGCACTGGATACTCATTTCATCCTATTGTGAGACTCCTCAGCGGTGTACATTCACAATCCCGCTCATGGGATTCGAACCCGGGACCTTCAGTCTCGAACACTCAAACTCTAAACCACTAAGTCGGTATCTAATGGTGTTAATGTCTAACCTCAAGCAAATATTATTCAAACGTACATAATGTAACCAAAAATTCTAAAAAGTAAAAACACATGTACGCATGCGTGTGTATGTGAACATTCACATTCATGATTGTATTGTCAAAGTTACAAGTAGATTAATTAACAGAGATAGATAGAAACACTGAATGGATAAACAATTGAAATCATACCATTTCTACAAAGTAATAAGTTCCTACAATTTATACAATGAAAATATAGTTTTTTTGCACAAAACAAAAGAAAAACAGAAAAGAAAAAAAAAGGAAACAAACATTAGCAATACTCATTTATGATAAGACAAAAAAAAACAAAGAGAAAACTAAAACGAATACATTGAGCAAAAGAAATCATTCATTTTACATTCAATTGGTAATACTACCAGAAAGGGAGAGAGGGAGGGGGGCGAGAAGAACAAAGCAACAGTCTAGATATGTAGCAATTATAATAATATTAATTGAATATACTCCAATTAAATTGATATTTTTAATGTAAAATTTCTCTAAATTGTGTATGACCTGTTAATTGAGCATGTTTTTGTGCAGCTTCTTGACCAATTAATGGTGCATCACATTGTCGACAAAGTAATGTAAATGATGAAAGATCAGTGAATGCCCATTCAGCACGAGCTTTTGATGCTAATTGTTGAGCTTCAAAAAGAATCTATGAATAAAATAACAATGGGGGGGGAATAATGAAAATTTTGTATTATATTAGAAGAAATTCACTTGATGTTGTTTTACTTGTATCTTGCCATTGTTGTTATTTAGGACAGCAGATGATCAGTTTCATGTTGACATATGTGCATCCTGTGCGGATTGTCTCGATACAATATTAAGTCACAAGCTTTGGAAAAATACAAGTAAAACAACACCGATTGAATTTAAAACTTCACCCCATTGCACAAACAGGTGGCTATCAGGACTCAGTAACTAAGTGGATAACGCGATGGTGTATGAAGCGAATGGCACTGGGTTCGAGTCCCGGAGTGAACATCAACTCTGCGATGCAGGTACATCCGGCTGACGAGTCCCAAATAGGACGAAACGCGCATACTGGACTCCACTGCTAGCCACCATCTATCTTTATTAAAAGAAATGTTAGTTCATTATTGATTTTTAGTAGGATGGAAAAGAAACATTTTAAAAAATGGATGCATCTTGTGTCAAAGAGTGTTGTCAACTAGTGCCAAATGAGAAGTTTTTCCCATTGTTATAGATTAGAATTTCTTGATTTCATCAAACAATTTTTGACAGTTAAAATGAATGGATAGAATGTGAATTGAGAGATTATATGCAATGATACGATTTATGGGTGAGTGATAGCTGCGCATACGATTGGACTATTGACATAAGCGTAAGATATTTGACAAGTAGACGGTAGGAGAATAAGACAACAATAAATCATTTATTCACTATCCAATAGAATTAATAGATAATTATCAAGCGTAATTCATGTTCTGTCATATCATTTATCGATTATCTTCTCTTTTAGCTAAAGTTAACAAAGTTTAACGCCGAATTGGGTCACATGTGACTAATGATCAACATTGTGACTAGATCGATATGTTGTTAAGTAATGGTTTAGTGGTAGGGAATATTTCTAATATTTAATCACTTAGTTGAACCCTACTTGTACTACTATCTTTATTTCACTTTGGGCAACGGTGACAGGTGTCACCAATTAGTATTCTCAAACACTGTAAATCGAAGACAACTACAAATACCTGTACTCGATAATGAGTTACGTAATTATGAATTAAATTTCATTGATAAGGTAGGTTAGTGGGAGAAAACGTGTAAGATTTATTTGAACTATCTGAGAAGATAACATTTTATGAACTTATGAATGAATTAATCATTCCTACGTAACTTCAATATAGTCAACTCTCCCTCTCCAAGTGCTCTCACAAAGCCACGTGCACACAATCAGTTAGGGAAGTCTTACTCACTACCCACTCGCACCACGGGCGTTGTTTACGAAATTGAGAGGACGAAAAGTGGATGTTCGAAGCTTGAACCGGGTTGGTGAACACGGATAGTTCACATAGGGGAGTTGGGAAACCCTTATTCCAAACCAATCGTGCAATTAGGCTCCAGGATCCTAAGGGAACAAATGGCGTATGAACCAATTGTTGGTCACCGGCTTCCATGGGGCTACATCTCCTTACGATGCTCCACTGCCTTGTGGATTAGACCTTCAGGTCGAAGGCTCCGAGTGTGGCCCCCTAAGAAAACCACCTGTTTCGGTTTGGGCACCCGAGCAGTATCACGGCCCTCACACATATCCAATGAGATTTGTGTGGCGCATATGTATTTGGTGCCTCCTTGTACCAATATCTATGTGTTGAAATAATAATAATATGAATATGAATATATTGATTAGAATAAAATGTAACACACACACATACTGAATCATTATTTGATGAAAATACAGTTACTAGACAATTACGATTTGGACATTCTTGTGCTAATGGATCATAATGTATACCATCATAAATTAATAAAATTCTTTTAGGATAATTTTGATCTTCACCAAAACGATCAATTCGACATGATTCAATGTCTACAATACATATTTCAATTTTATATAATTGTGATAAAATTGATACTTCAATACCTCCACCCCATTTATCTGACTGAAATGACAAGAAAAATAGCGAGAGAGAGAAGAGTACTGCAATCACTATTAGGTGAATGCATTGTATTATTTAAAGATGAAACTGCAGTACATGTTTACAATTCTGAGACTCTGAGGTGATTACGTATGCCAGAAAATCGATTACCACGACGTGCAATGCTGACTAGTGTTGGGGATAGTTGGAGGAAAGTTAGGGGCGGCCAAATCAAAATGTAGCATCATTGCTTGAAGTCACTAACTTCTAGTCTGAGCCATGTTGGTAGATACAGGTTACTTGGTTTGGGTCCGCGTGACTATCGTAACCAATGGTTGGAGACTGTTGGTGACATGGGTCACAATCTATCACAATCGCGTCGGTGTATACACTCCGCGTCTTGCCTTGAACCGTGAGACTAAAATTGCTTTATATCTTTCTTTCTATAAACTAATTCTTTCTTCCTGTACTATATCCTTATATGCAATCTTCCTTTTATATAGTAACACCATTGAATTAACTACTTCTATGAATTTGGTGTTTGTCTTGCTGTGCTAACAAGGTATGGCAACTTGGACCTACGTTGTAGATGACTGACTGACTTAAAGGGAAAATGATGACTGAAAGATTTCAATGGTTCTAAGGTATGATTTTTGTAGAATTTAAAACTAAGAGATAGTGATTCATATCAATCCATGATGAGTACCATTTGGACATTGAGTTAATTGACACAATCTATCCAACTAAAGAATTACCATTTGTCAGTATGGGAAGATAAAGAGTTCACATGCGAGACCAAGGTCCGGGGTTTCAGTCTCGCATGCAAGATCATGGATGAGTACTATTGAGTTCCATACTGGGACAAAACGGCCATCTAGTGCTTCTAGGTTTTCCATGGTAGCTTAGATCAACTAATGAATTCGACTGTTGAAATCATCATTTGCTTTTCTTTTCCCTGAAGTTTTTTGTTTTTCCACGATTATAATAAGGTATGTACCTGTATGTAATCCCTTAACAATCTTTGTGATCATAGATTTAGTAGTGGAAGATAACGTGTCAGACCGAGGACTCGAGGTGCATTATTTTCTACCCAGAACTCACTATCTGGATGTAAAAGCATGTCCTGAATACAGTACTGAAAGCCATTATTGTGGAACAGTGGCTCAGTGGTTAAGCTGTCCAACTTTCAGACAACAGGGCTGGGGTTCGAACTCCACTTCGCCTACTTTGGTTTGAGAGGGCGGGAGTTGTCATAAATTCTCACTTAGAATGTAACCAGAAGCTATGTACATGGATCTACACATAATGAGCCTATATGTTATAAGATTCCCTCACTAGTGAAAACCGGTATGGACACACAACTAAGTTGTCATTTTAACTACCTTCTCTTGATAGGTTAGTTTCATTATTACGTCAATATACCAATGGACCCCAAGCGAAGTAGTCGATCCATCGAGGTACGATCACAATCCTAAAGCTAACTGGCAAGAATCACACTATTAATATATGATTACTTTATATATCGTTTAGCCAATCTTAGCAATTCTCCGAACTTATTCGTAACCAAAGCCTTTGGAGTACATTTAGACAGGTTGTGATTAGAATTATGTAACGCATAAATAAATTATTTATAATCACCATTAATTGCTAAATAAATAAAGTTAGCATTGCTTAGTTAATGAATGCTTGTGACCCAAATATGTTTTTTGTATATCAACCATGTGATATCATGCTTCCTATATACACAGGTTTGAAGAATAGGCGTGTAGTTGAGCGTGTCGACTGCTTCATTTATCTGGGAAGTCTCATCAGCTCTTGTGGTCTGGTGTGCTACAAAATCTCAGCACGGATACAGAAGGCTCGACTAGGTTTTGCCAACTTGCGTCATTTACGGAGTAGGCGAGATATCCGTCTATCAACCAAAGGACGAGTTTACTGCACAGCAGTTCGTTCCGTCCTACTTTATGGAAGTGAAACATGGCCGGTAAGAGTACAGGATATCTGTAGGTTACTAGTATTTTATCATAGGTGTCTTCGAAATATTGCTCGTATATCCTGGGACCATCGATTAAGTAATGCAGTTGTTAGGAAATGGGTACTAGGTAAGGATGACAAATCAATTGATGACGTAGTGAAACTTCATCCGTTGAGATGGCTGGGGTACGTGTTACGTATGCCCAACCACCGACTGCTTCGACGTGCGATGTTCAGTGGTATAGGAGTAGGTTGGAAGAAAGGTAGGGGTGGCCAGACCCAAACATGGCACAAGTCCATGAAGTCACTGACAAGTGGACTGAACCATGTTGGTAAGTGCAGACTACCTAGTTGGGATCCGATAGACGGTACTAACCGATGGTTAGAGACCTTGAATGACATAGATCAAAATCGTTTGCAATGGAGCAGGTGCATCTATGTTTTAATCTTCTGAATTTTTCATGTCCCATTTTTTCTCTTTCCAAACTTATTTCACTGGATTATACTCCTTGAATAACATTTTCTAACTCTAATCTTTCCGATCACTACTTATACTTTTACTACCTGTACCACTATGGGATTTGAATCGACAGTTGTATCTGTGTGGTAATGTGGTATGGCGACTCGAACTGATGTACGTACGTACGTACGAAGTTCTACGTCGCTGAGTGACTGACTCTTCCAATTTTCACTGAATCTGATGTCCAAAAAGAACCCCAGCCAATTAACTCGTTCAATTGTTCGGGGCCTGAAGAAATCCAAAACCTCCGTTTTAAGAAATGTGCTGACGTTTTGTCCTCCATTCACGAGCATCTTTAACGAACATTTCTCAACTAATCTTATACCAAAAATGTAGAGAACGATTAAGATCATCCTGATACCTAAGAAAGTATCTGCTGATAAGCATGTACAATTTAGATCCATAGCAATAACCTTTTCACCTTTTCTCAAAATAGTGGAAAAACTATTGCTACTTTCAATTCAACCTGCGCTAAAAGAATATATGAATCTACATTGGTTTGCTTACAAACACAAAAGAGGTATTTTATATGCTGTTATTGTTCTGCATTATGATAGTGTTCAGTTTGGGAAAGGGTAAGAAGTATGTTCAATGCGAATTCCTAGACTATACTTTTATTTTTGACTTTGTCCTAAAACAACTACTACTGAACAGATTTGCAAGCGTCAACATCGACAGTTGGACAATCAACTGGCTGGGTTTTTATCTCCTTAGTTAGGTATATACATGAAGTATCCTATCATCTTCAATATATCACAGCATAGAAAATTTAAGAATCATTAGTATCTTGAATTAAACACACACAGATCAAACACTCAACAATTCAATAATAGAAATTATCCAGTACGCTGTGATTATTTTGTTAAATCAGTCAGAAAATATCTACATCCTATTGTTATTAGATAGCCGAAAATCGGTTGGACAGATGCAAATAAGCTAACAGTTGAACTATAATAATACCCCCAAATGCCCTGGTACGACTGAGAGTGGGGAGAGTCAACTCTCCCTCTCCAAATGCTCTAATATGACCACGCGTATATAGCGTCTGCTAAGAAAGTCCTACTCACTGCCTTCTCACATATGTATCTAGTGCCTCCCTGTACCAATATCTATGTGTTCAAATAATTAAATAACATATTATTTATCAAGATAAACCGTGCAAAATACAGAAAGCCAGTTATTTAAGTATGGATTAACAAAATCATAAACTAACTTAAGGTTACTTAAAAATATAACAACAAATAGAAATATCACCACAAATTGTTATTAAACTCATTAATAAACAAAAATCGATTGAGCTACTATATAAGGAATATAAATAAGATTTTCAGTTGAATAGTGATCTTGAGAAAGGAGGGTAAAGATGCTAGTAGTATAATGTGTAGCTAACATATGGTATAAGTGGAACGATGTCATATGATGGTACTTACAAAATATAGAAATTACTATCACATGATCAATTAAGGTATAGTTCACAAGAAGAAATACGGTAACTATTTTTAATATATATATATATATATATATATATATATATATATATATATATATATATATATATATATATATATATATATATATATATATATATATATATTGATCAACACTTTGATATTGCTTTTTACGTCCATTCCCACTATGACTAAGAATACATCTTTAAGCTCTCCCAAATTTTGATCTCCTTATAACTCCTTGTCTCTTTTTTTTCCTCTTCCCAAATTTATTTCACTGTATTATACTCTTTAAATAGCATCTCCAAACACTAATCTTCCCGATTACTACTTATACCCATATTACCTATACCACTACAGGATTTGAATCGACCACTGCATCTCTGTGCTAATGTGGTGTGGCAACTCGAACTGATGTACGTACGTACGAAGTTCTACGTTGTTACTGACTGACTGACATCTTGAAAGACCATAGTATTGATTACAAAGTGTTTTCGTCATATCTCAGAAACCTTCTTAAAGTTAATGATGAATGAACGTTTGGAACTTGAAGAGACTACGTTTGACAAAAATACAGTAGAATTCCTCTTATCAATCTAATGTATGTCCCAAACTTCTAAGACCGAACAACTTCTAAACAGTATCAAAGGTGTCCCATTTTTTAGTAAACGTATTATAAACTTTGTTATACGTAGACTTATCTTCTCCACGATACTAAAACCACGACTAACTTCCTTATGTATTAAATATTTTTTCAATACAAAAAGTGAATGCGAATACAAGTACCCAGACGCATTTTAAAACTACATTTTAAAGTAATATTGACGGTGACGATAATCAGATAATTCAGCGTCATTCATTCAACTCGTATATGACTGCGTAGTATAAAACTCAGGTTCAAAGAAAGTCAGTCAGCTACAACGTAGGACCAGACACACGTATGCATCGGTCCAAGTTAACATACCTCATTAACACAACAAGATGAACACTGGATTCATAAAAGTAGTTAATTCAGAGGTCGTAATATATAAAAGAAAGATTGCAATAATGATATAGTACAGGAAGAAGGAAACATTTTGTAGAAAGAAAGATATAAAGCAATTTTAGTCTCACGGTTCAACGCGAGACGCGGAGTGTATACACCGGCGCCATTGTGATCGATTCTGAGCCATGTCACCCAAAGTCTACAACCATTGGTTACGATAGTCACGCGGACCCCAACCAAATAGTCTGCATCTACCAACATCGCTCAGACTAGAAGTTAGTGACTTCAAGCAATTGATGCCATGTTTTCGTTTGGCTTCATCTAACTTTCTTCCAACCATCTCCAACACCGGTTAGCATTGCACGTCGTGGTAATCGGTGTTCAGGCATACGTAACACGTGGTCCAACCATCTCATTTGATGAAGATTTACAACCTCATCAACTGATTTACCAACATTCCCTAATACCCTGCGTCTAACCTCACTATTACTTACCCGGTGATCCCAGCAGACGCCAGCAATATTTCCAAGGCATCTGTGGTCAAATACTAGTAGCTTACGAGTATCTTTTACACTTAATGGCCATGCTTCGCAGCCGTAAAGTAGAACAGAACGGACTGTCGCGCAGTATACTCGTCCCTTAATTGATAGACGGATATCTCGCCCTCGCCATAGGTGACGTAAGTTGGCGAAAGCCAAACGAGCTTTTCGAATCCGTGCTGAGATTTCGTCAGACACCACCCCATTTGGGTTGATCAGACTTCCAAAATAAGTGAAGTTGTCAACGCGTTCGACTACTTCACTCCGTATCTTTAGTTCAGGTGTTGACGCAAACCAGTCCTGAAGCAACAACTCGCATTTAGAGGGAGAGAAGCGCATTCCAAACATTCTGGCATTGTTGCTTAGTGCTACCAAAAGACTATGCATTTTATCAGCGTCTTCACCAAACAGGACTACATCATTTTTGTATTCAAAGTCGATACGTGGACCTCATGGAAGGAGATCAATACCCGAGAATTTAATAGACGAGGATGTTATTTCCATCAATAGGTCTATGATGAAGTTAAACAAAAATGGAGAAAGTGGTTAAGAGAAAACTCCCCTTCTTGTCACAAATTACGATGCACCTTTCTTTTACCACAATGGTTATTAGTTAATACAATTATTAAATGTAATTTAATTCATTTAACAAGGACAAGCGTATGTAAAACACCTTTGAGTCAAATTTTAACGGTGTCAGCGGTTTTTCAGTTATTCATATCCAAAATAAAATTGAGCACATCGGTTCAAGTTGCTACTTTGCATTCACACAGCTAGATAAAATTATAGCGGCAAATCTCACAACACCAGAAGTAATAATAGTATTAGTGGTAGTAGAAAAATATTAGTTATGGAAAGTATAAGATTTTGGGACTCAAGACCTAAAAGAAAAGAAAAAGTGAATGCACCTGAACCATTGTGAACAATTTTAAGCCACATTACTTAAAGTCCTTAATCATTCGTTACGATAATGGTGTGGGCTCAACTACGCAGTTTGAAATTACCCACATGGTTCATTCCGATTATCAATGACTTTGTAGACTAATGCTACGTTTGGGTTTGATCACCCTAGCTTTCTTCTACAGTACTCTTATACCAGTCAACATCGCACGAGGAGGTGAGGGAGCTAGCGATACTACCTAGCTCTCCCCATACTACGTTAGGCGGGATAATGAATAAGGCTTGTAGCCTACTAGTTCGAAACTAAGTGATTTATTCAGTGTGTCGTCGCTCCACAACTTTTCGTATAGAAGACAAAAAAGGGAATAAGCAAAGCACTCACAAAACAAACATCATCATTTGCTTACTTGTCTAATTTGAAGTGAATACTGTTCATTTGACATCCCGAGGAATGCTTCAGAATACTTGGCTGGATCGCTTAACACAATACCGGAAATTAATTCCCTTAAATTACTGACTTCAGCAATATTTGTTACAACTTCTGTACCAATCTTTAAATGATTGTCTTCATTATTCATACAGAAAAGAACACTTGTAAATAGACAAGAATTATCAGATGGTGCAGATAATCGGACAATATGTGATTCAGATTGTTTATTAGTGATTATTTCATGTTCATGAGGTTGATGCTTTACAGTTTGTGAGTTGATATTTGCTGGTTTTTCTTCCGTTACATCAACAGTAAGCATGTCACCCGAACGAAGAGGGATCTGCATATTCATATATCATTTTTAAAAATAAGACGATTTTTATTAATAGACTAGATTATAGTGCATTAAGTGTATCGACAATTTTGCACAAATATATGCATTACCGTGATATATACGTGCATGTGAAGGGGGAATGATGATTCCAAACAGTCAAAACAATGACTGATAATCAAGAGTGTAAAACATAAAAGTCAGACCAAAAAGGGAAGTAACATTGAAGACACTGGTTTGAGACTTATGTTTACTTTTCTTACTAAAAACTATCCTGAATAATTTCATTATATAGTTAAATTTCATTAAAAAGTAGTTCTCTTTTTAACAAAAAATGACATTAAGTGAGATACTGAAAAGTGGGTACTGTTGGATATGAATATTTTCATTATTACTTGGGGATATGAGAGTGAAAAATCTACAAACTAATTTCCCCCGATTGCTTATGAGATTTTATTATGTGCCGACACTTGTATATAAGAATGCCCTTTTATTGCCCCCAAATACCCTGGTACGGCTAAGAGTGGGGAGAGTCAGGTCTCCCTCTTCAAATGCTCTCACATAGTCACGTGAATACAACCACTACCAGCGAAGTCTTACTCACTCCCTTCTCGCAGCATTACTGTTCTTTACGAAACTCAGAAGACGAAAAGCAAATGTCCGGAGCTTGAACCGGGTAGGTGGACACGTAGACTCCACCTAGGGGAGTTAGAAAACACTCATTCCAAACTAGTGGTGTACATGGGCTCCAGGATCCTGAAGGAATAAAAGGCGTATGAACCAATCGTCGGTCACCGGTTACTATGGGACTGCATCTCCTGAAGTTGCTCCACTGCTTTATGGATTAGACCTTTAGATCGAAGGATTCGGGTGTGGCCGCCTGAGAAAATCATGTGCTTCGGTTTGAGCACTCGGGCAGTATTTTAGCTCTCACAGAAATCGGATGATTTATGAGGTGAATATCAATTTAGTGCCTTCTTGTACCAATGTTTATGTGTCTAAATAAATAATGCCATTTTATTACACAAAACCTTAATCAAGAGTTTCTATAAAAATTAGACTTCTTACTTTAGTTAGCGGACAAGGGAGAAGAGGATAAAACTCCAACTAACTGTACTGAAGTTCGAGTTGCGAAATAGTGTACGAACTTGTAAGAGACACAAATGCCACGAAAAGAAAGTATACACACTACATGTAAGTGGAGGGAGGGGTTAGAAAAGGTCGATTCCAAAAATAAAACAGATGATTGATGAAGATAAGACTTGTAAAGTGCAAATGCAGTGAATTAATGACTATCCATAAAAAAGTTATATGTGGCTGACCTCAAGTAGTTGTCTCTAGGTCTTTGATCATGCCTCAAAGCATGATCAGGTGCCTTAGAAGTAATTATCCTCCTAAGGTATAGGCAATCAAGGAGTGATAACTGCCCTTGAAACTAGCAGAATTCAAATCGATCACACGTACTTTTGAAACATCGATTGTGCATAGATCTGCCAGTAGGGCGAGTTATTTGCACGTTAAGTGAAAAGTTATAGTAATAAGAGTAATGGTATCGTTCTCGATATTATATATATATATATATATATATATATATATATATATATATATATATATATATATATATATATATATATACCAAAGCACTTCTAGTATAGATGAATTTTTTTAAAGGTTATACGACTAACCTCCCAAAGACGTTTACCAAGACTTGAAATGCTACAATCCAACTTTTGGGGAGGATAACCATAATAAAGTGATATACGAGATTGTGTAACACCTACAAGTGAAGTAATTGTTTGAAGTAGTTCATTGATGGTGGAATCAGAAGTTAAATCGCTCAAAGTATACTGTCCAGTACGAAATCGACATCGTAATCTTAACAAATCTTTGGAATTTAATGGACATGCTTGCATTTGCACAACAATGAAGTAGTTTTCTGACTATATACCTAAAATAAATGAGAAATGAACAAACAGTAGAGAATAAAAGGTATAGCACAAAAGAAAGGAACTAAGCAAATGCTTCTATTTACAAATCTTTATTCACAACATCTTTTTCAAGGTATTTTGCAACTAATTCAATAACATCAGGTTTCATGAATGCATCTACAATCTGTTCGAAGTTAAGAGTATTAACAATATCGGATGTAGAATTTTCCTCTGAAATAGTAAATAAACTGTCTAGCTTTTCTGAAGTTAAAGGTGTCCAATTGATGATACTAGAAAACCTAGCTTGTTTTGAAGGTTCTTCTAAATTCTCTTCTCCATTGGAAGATGATTCATTTGGGTTTTGATGAAAAAGTATATGTAGATAATCCAATAGTTGTTTAAACCAAAACTCATTTTCATATGTTGCTTGTTCAGATGGATGTAATAAAACTTTATGATCATTACGATCATAATTAGATAACAAAGAGAAGCCGACTAATTGTGTGAGACATTCTCTAAGGCGTGCTTTATTATCAAGTGAAGGTTGGTCAATCCATAAGTTTACTGAACAAGTAAAATCATATTCAGATGATGATTCAACAAAATGCCACCAATTTCTTGGGACAAAAAGAATATCTCCTGGATAAAGTGTTACAGGATAGGGAGTTGTTTTTAATAAGAGAGGATGTTTTTTGCAGTTAGGTAATGTGAAATTAACTTTGCTAAAAACAGTAGATTCTTCTAAAGGTAATCGAGTTTCATACATATGTGGGCTATCCGAAGGTGGAAATAATATCCAGCGTTTGGACCCTTTGATTTGTACTACCAGATTAACTCCGTAAGTATCTCGATGACAAATAGTATGAGCTTTAGACGATCCAAGCCAAAATGTTGGACTGATATTACTTTTTAGAAACGGAAACAATTCTTGGAACGATAAATCTTCAACTAAACCTTGAAAATCAGGTGACTGATTCATATATATGTAATCCGCATAAGCCCACCAAGATTCTTTAGGGTACTTAGAGAAAGGATTATTCGTATTGTCTACTCCATTTATCCATTCATTAAATTCTGCTAATGTTGCATTAACAGACGGACAATATGTCTCCCACTGTACTTTGGTACTTTCTTTTTTGGCCAGACGAAATTTCAAGTTACTTTTTATTTTCCCTGATAGATAATGCAGATCCCACTTTTGGCAGGCTTTCCATGTACAGGCACCATTTTTAGCAACATAAGGATGTTGAGGATTAGGAAATTGTGAGAGTAAGATTTCAGCAATATCCATCTAAATTAGAAGTTTAAAATAAACTCGTAAACTATGTGGTAACACTAATATCACTAAAGTCTGCTTAGCTGAAGCTCAGGAAACATAAAGCAAAAAGTTTGACTTAACGAAATATTTCGTCTAAATAAAATTAACTATATGATTTTACCATTTCTGTAGAAAGTTGAACAATGTAAACGTGCACTAAGAAAAAGCAGACGGCTACAAGCTATTATTAAACGATTCGAGGTCATTAGCAAGAAGTCCTAAACTTGGATTTTGTGCTAGTTGTTACTCGTTGGCGAGACGTATTTGGATTCTTGAGGGTACCAATGCTACTCATAATTTGAGTTGACATCACCTCATGTCATAAAACAACCTGTCCTGTAGGACAGAAAAAATTACACTGAATGATCACTGATAAATTACGTGCGATTAGTACGTATTTGCATAGAAATGAAACAACCTAGTGAGTCATAATCAACGTATGACTACGAATAAATATACACTGACCTGAACTGCTACATCACTTTAGCAAAGACAGATGAAATTAGCAAGGTAAATGACAAATAATTTGACATAATATTAGTATTAACGATACCAAAACTTAACATCACGAACATGGTTTGAAGAAAAGGATTGAAATAAAAAAGTGAAAACCTGACTCGTCTGAAAACAGTTCAGAGGACCTCTGCTTAGACAATTTGGGAGAAACCAGGATTGTCTGGTTGGCTGCACAAGTTAAACTTTTTCATATTACCCTACCGCATATGTTTGTCAGTTACTGAGAACATTCGCTGCTTTATATTAATGTCGATTAGTATTCACACTTGAATAACTAATTTAATCGATCGAAATGGCTAATCAACTTCGATTGCAATCAGCTATCATAATTTTTTACAATGCATTAGTAGTATGTAAATGCTCCTGCGTTATATGTCTGATAAATATCTACCACTCGTAAATATAGTCACAAGGTAACATGAGCGCAACCTAATCTCCCAATTTCGGGGGAAGACGCTATAGAAAATTTCGGGGAAATTGCACAAAAACCCCGAAATTTTCCCAGATATGGGGAAGTCCCCCAAAATGTTAGGGACCTCTCAATATTTTCCCAAAATAAGGAGATTAAGACATATCTGTAACTTATTCGCCTATATAAGCAAGAGTCGATCAGCTATCAATTATAATCTCATCACCAACGTGTACAATTCTTGAGATTATATGCATAGAAAAACATGCTTGGGAGACTAACAGCCATCCGGGATTCTGTCAACAAAACACATCTGAATAAATATAAATGACAATGGAAGTATGTCTAAGTGTTCTATCCTCACTTTAGCAACCAATAAACAACCGTGGGATTTACTAACTGTCTAATACTAGCTGGAATGAATTCAAAAATAGATATAAATTATGATTTGTTCTCACTAGTTTGTTTTTACTATCCTTATTACTGAAGACTAGTGACGTCACAAACTTATTTCTGTTCGAAATTAAAGGACATTAACGTCTTTTATGCATAACGATGCTGTATATGTAACTGTCGTCATAAAATTTCTGAAAGTAAAGGACGCCATACTAAACTATGTAATAAACAATAAGATCTAAGTAATTTGCCTCATAATCCGTCATATAGTGCAAAATAGGTGTTTTGCAAAGCATAAGGTTTAGTTCCTAGTCCTAACTAGGAAATTTCTTGAACTTTCATATGAGAACCTGAATACTCAAGACTACCAAATTCTCATGATCACAACAACAAAAAAACCCAACATAAATGATGCATTACCGTCCTTCAGAAAAGTTTGAGGAGGCCAATCAGATCCAAGGTAGTTGCTCGTAGATTGAGCGCGCGAGAATTAATATGAATTATACACTTTCCAATACATTTATGATATACTGTCTCTTAAACTCCGAAGTTTTGTATTTTAAAACCTCTTCCAAGTCTATGACGTTGCTAAGTTTGATTCGACTACCCGGCCGAATAAAACGTTTAAATTCTTCTGGACATAATTGCGCGCTCGTTGCAAAAAAAGGAATTGCTTTTTGTACTTGTTGTGATTATACTTGCTTTGGATACTTATTGCACCAAAACGTATTCTTGGTCTACTTTAACTAAAAGTACTTTGGTTAAAGTTTGAAATTTTCCTGCCAAATTTTGTCCTAGGTACCTTCTTTACTCCTAGACTAACATTTGTGTTCACATTGTGATCATTGTGTGTTTTTAAACCTTTTAAATTTAATTGCAATGGTTGGTAAGACTCACAAATGTGGGCAACCAAATTGTTTGTTCCCCGTTGAGGAGGGAATGCAGCGTGATGACTGTAAAAAGTGGTGCCACAAAATGTGTACACGCCTAAGTCCGATGACATACAAAAGATGCTCGAAGCCTAACTCGCATTGGCTTTGTATGTTCTGCTGTACGGATAAAAAGGTACTAATTCAGGAGGCTATGGGTCTATTGGCTTTGGCCTGCAAGAAAAACGATGACGGAAGCAATGATATCAAGAGCACTGACGGAGATGAATGTGTCAGTGTAGTAAGTACTGCTACTGGACCCGTTAAACACCTGACTGCGGTTGACGGGAACGTGAAATCTCCGTTGACATTAACGAGGAATGAAGTGTCGCTTGATATGGACATCGACAGTCATACACCTCTAGTCGAAATAGAAGATCCGGATAAAACTGTCGGCGTTCCTCATAGTCCAGGTGTGGCTGTCCTGAGTGGTGACAAATGGACTTCAGTAAGGAGAAGAAGAATTGGGAAGAAAAAGGCTGTGGGCAAAACGCAGCTGGTCAGCAAGGCATTGGAAGGGATGTTATCAAAAGAAAAATCCTCACTGCGTGACAAGACAGATCTCTGAGAGATCAGTCATTTTTCATAAGATAAGAGAATCTTCAAATACAGAACCAAAGGCAAGATTTGAACACGATCTCAATCATATTAAGACATCAATAAATAAAGTCCTCCCAGATACAGTTTCAGGAGTTAGTATTTGTAAGCTTTATAGAATAGGAAAAAAGGTGGATTCCGAAAGTCCTCCGAAAAACCGCCTCCTGAAGATTACATTCAACATGGTGGAAGAAAGGAACTTGATTCTAAGTAATTCACGTAAACTGATAGGATCCGGAATATATGTCCGTGAGGATCTCAGCCTAGCAGATCGTATTAAGAGACGAGCTTCAGAAGCTGAGATAAATGAACGTCGCCAAAACGGGGAACGAAACCTTGTTCTTAAGGGTTTTCAAGTTGTAAAAGTTCAGAGCGAAACGATCCCCAAGCCACTCTGGGTGGCAAGGGAAAGCTCTCCACAGACTTAAAGGTATGCTACACAAATGCTCGCAGCCTACTAAATAAAATGGCGGAGCTCAAGTCAGTGATGGATAAAGAAAATCTAGACGTTATTGCTGTCTCGGAAACTTGGTTAACGTCAGAAGTATTAGACAGTGAAATCCAGTTGACTGGTTTCATAACCAGTATGGCTGATAGCTTAAACCGAAGGTTAGACGGGGTTATTCTGTACAAGAGAAGTACCCTAAACATAAGATTAGCTGAGACAGTAGCACACGTTTCAGGGACATGAGAACTGGTGAGATGTAAGTTGAAATGCCGAAGGCAAGATATTGAATTAGTTGTAGTATATCGCAGTCCAGAATGTGTAGCAGATGAATTTATCCTAAGTAAACTTAAGTCCTGGTGTAAAAACGGTAAAAGTCTTGTAGTAGTCAACTTTAATGCACCACATATAAACTGGGTTAACTTAGAAGTAGGGTCATCCATATCGTCGTTCAACTGCAAACTGTTAGAAACTTCGATTGGATTAGCATTATTCCAACACATTAGAGATCCCACAAGATACGACTTAAGAAACACTTCCTCTCTTTTAGATTTAGTTTTCACACACGGTGATGATGTTGGTCAATTGGCTTTTCTCCAACCACTTGAGAGAAGTGACCATGCACTCATCTTATTCAAATTCACGGCTGAGATTGCCTGTCAAACAGTTGCACCGGCCCGTCCCAAAATATGGAAGGCAGATATGCAGGCAATTAACTCCGCAGCATCGGCTGAAAACTGGGAAATTGACTCAAAGGCATCAGTACAAGAGGCATGGACTCTATTCAGGCAGTTATACAATCGGGTAACTCAACCATACTTACTCTGGACTGTCCCAAAGAAAAGAAGCGTGGACATCCTTGGATAGGGAGGGATATTCGACGTTTACTGAGACAAAAGAAGAAATGCTGGGACGTTGCCATCCGCCTTGGCACAGCAGGTACGATGGAGCGCTATAGATCGATAAGAAATGAGTGTATAATAAAAATTCAGGAAGTGCAAAGAAAATATGAAATGCAGCTGGCACAATCTGCACTCAAGCAGCCCAAGAGAATATACTCGTACATAAACTACAGAACAAGGATGCATCATTGGATTTCCAACCTAATTAAAGTAGGAAGTGAATCTGAAATGATAGAGGAAGATCAGGAAAAAGCTGAGGTTATGGCTGACTATTTTGGGGCAGTTTTCACTCAGGAACCTCCTCTAGAGAAAGAACCAGACCCAATTACAGAGTCAATAAACCAGCTGCTCACCGTGGACTTCGACCAAAACGATGTGCTTAAGGCTCTTAGCACCCTAAACATAGAGAAGTCAACAGGACCAGATGAACTACACCCTAAAATCTTGAGACATATAGCCCAATATATCGCAGCCCCACTGATTGTGATATTCAAAATGTCACTTGACCAAGGTGTGTTACCTATGGACTGGAAGGACGCAATCGTCACTCCCCTACATTAAACAGGTCCACGACTAGTTCCATCGAATTACAGACCCGTAAGCCTCACCAGTGTTGTAATTAAAATACTGGAAAGAATAATCAAACGGACCATAACGGCATTTATGGAAACCAATAACTTGTTGAACATGGCACAACATGGTTTTAGAAAGGGTCTATCCTGTACAACGAACCTCCTTATAGCTAGAGAGTTCTGGATTAATGCGCTAGACAACGGAAACTCAGTGGATGTTGTCTACATAGATTTTAGTAAGGCTTTTAACAAGGTGCCAACTAATAGACTGCTACTGAAGTTGAGAAACCTTTGTAATTCCGGACCTCTTTTAAAATGGATTAAAAATTTCCTAGTAGGTCGTAGGCAAAAAGTAAAAATAAATTCCAAGTTCTCCATCTAGAGACCAGTAATTAGTGGAGTACCCTAAGGTCCCGTCCTGGGTCCTTAACTTTTTATAATGTACGTTAATGATCTTACAAGTATAGTACAGTCTCCAATGTTATTATACGCTGACGATGTAAAAATTTGGCGAGTAATAGCATGCGACAAAGACGCATTTACTCTTCATGCAGACTTAAATAATATGATAAACTGGTCTAAAGAGTGGCTGATGCCTGTCAACTCGGAAAAGTGTGTCTACATGCACTTGGGGATTCAAAGGTTAATAAGTACAACATAGGGGATGTGTCATTACCAGTAGTCCGGTCTCATAAGGATCTAGGGGTGACAGTGAGTAATGATCTAAAGACGACGTCCCATTGCCGGGAGATCGCAGCCAAGGGGTTTCTAACCCTCTGGGATTTAAAAAGGACATTCACTAAGTCAGATACTGCCATATTCACCACTGTATACACATCCTTAGTGAGAACTGAGCTAAAGAACTGCTCTCAGGCTGCAAGTCCTTGTTTAAAAGGTGACTCGGACATACTAGAAAAAGTGCAGAGGGCAACTACCCATGCAATTCCAGAACTCCGGGGTTTATCATACAAAGAGCGGCTCGAAAATCTGGACCTCGTTACTCTGTCCTACCGCAGACTAAGGGGAGATCTAATATTGATGTACAGAATACTGAGAAATGATTTCGGACCTAACTTATTCTCTCTCTTTCTTCCCACTAGGTCGGGACACCTTAGAGGACATAGAAGGCGAGTAGAAAAGCCAACAACGAACAAAATACCCGAGGCATACAGGTTTTCACACCGCGTCATCAATACTTGGAACCTGCTGCCTGAAGCAATTTGTGTCAGCACCTTCAATTGACTCTTTCAAGAGAAGACTGGACACTCACAGAAGCATACTAGAAAAGGAATAAAATAGACCGTAGGCCTTCTGTTCTTACTACACAAATCTGAATCTGATAATTAAAATGTTTCAATTGATTCAAATGTTCGTGAACGGAATAGAAGAGGCTTTCGCTTAACGGGATTCCGTGTCTAGTAGCAGTGGATCACCAATACCTTCAGGCAGGAATCTAGCTACATTATACTTGCTTTGGATACTTATTGCACCAAAACGTATTCTTGGTCTACTTTAACTAAAAGTACTTTGGTTAAAGTTTGAAATTTTCCTGCCAAATTTTGTCCTAGGTACCTTCTTTACTCCTAGACTAACATTTGTGTTCACATTGTGATCATTGTGTGTTTTTAAACCTTTTAAATTTAATTGCAATGGTTGGTAAGACTCACAAATGTGGGCAACCAAATTGTTTGTTCCCCGTTGAGGAGGGAATGCAGCGTGATGACTGTAAAAAGTGGTGCCACAAAATGTGTACACGCCTAAGTCCGATGACATACAAAAGATGCTCGAAGCCTAACTCGCATTGGCTTTGTATGTTCTGCTGTACGGATAAAAAGGTACTAATTCAGGAGGCTATGGGTCTATTGGCTTTGGCCTGCAAGAAAAACGACGACACATGCGGCACTGACAGTGACGTTTATGTCAGTGTAGTACCTGCTGTTACGCGACGCCTCAAACAACCGACGCTGACCGACGCAAATGTGAGATCGCCTTTAACATTAACAATGTGCGTAATATCACCTGGTAATGACATTTATAACAATGCACCTTTAGTGGGAACCGACGAACTGCGTAAAACCATCACCGTTCCAAATAGTCCCAATGTTCTGATGGGTTAAAAATGGTCTACGGTACATAGGAAACGAAGCGAAAGGCAAAAAAGCTGTTGGCAGTACACAGGTAGTTAGTAACTCACTGATGGACTCTCATTGTGAGTCACATACTACACTGCCAAAATCTGATGGTAAGAGTGAAACCCATCCTGGCGTGACTGAGAAGAAAAATCAAATAACAGCTAAAACTAATTACTTGATAAGTCCTTGGTGGACTCTCAGACCGATCCGCCAAATCTCCAAATTAAAGCTTCGTCTAACACTGTTGTGAGCCACTCACAGGACCCTGTTACAATAAAAGCTAATCGTAAGATACCAGCAGTTAATATACAGGATCTATCGTCACAGTCGAAAGCTGTTAACACAATTTCAAAGGAAGCTACACCCCTTCCTAGTTTGATTATTTGGAATCTAGAGGAGTCGAAAGATAACGACCCTGCTAGAAGACATGCACATGACCTTCAGTTAGTGGAGTCTGTGGTAAGATATGTGCTACCTGAAGAGGTTTCAAGGGTACATACTACAAAAGTAATACGACTCGGTAAATGGGTTGGAGGCGAGACCCAACCAAGAAGATTCCTGAAGCTGGTTCTCGGGAGTTTCGAAGAAAGAGACATATTATTGAAAAACGCACCCAAAACTCGTGACTCAAATATCCATATTTGACCAGATTGGCCGTCCGATGATCGAATCAAGTGGAAGAATGCTCTTAAGGAGTTGAGGACTCGCAAATTAAATGGCGAAAATAACCTTAAGGGTTTTCGGGAAGTCAGGTCTTGGAAGCCAATGCTTCCGAGGCCGATTGTTCGCCAAAACACCTTAAGTGTGTGCTACACGAACGCTCGTAAGTCTGATGATGGAAGAATTATGTCGCAAAGAAGGAGGTATAATATTATACGTTAGGGATCACTTTCGTATACAATCAATAATATCGGAGGCTCATATCAGTGGCACATGTGAAGTTGCATTTTGTAAGGTTAAATCTAGAAACGGGTTAGTTACTATAGGGGGAATATACCGTAGTTCGTTTTTTCTTGCCGATGACTTTATCGTAAGACACATCTGTTCTTGGAGTATGGCAGAATGTTGTCTCATCATTGGGGACTTCAACGCACCGCATATCAACTGGATAGAGCTTACAGCTCCAGGTAGTGGTTTCGATAGCGACCTTTTATCTACTGTTATCCAGTGTGCACTTGTACAGTGTATCACAAAACCGACACATATTGATTTCAATCATGATCCGTCACTGCTGGACCTCGCCCTCACCCAACACTCTGAGGATGTCTTTGATATTCAGCACCTCCCCCCACTAGTGAACAGTGATCACGTTGTAATTCACTTTAAGTTTAGGACACATGGTATACAATTCGTATCTGCTCCACCTCGTCCCAATATCTGACGAGCCAATATTCCAGTGATCAGAAACTGTGCTATCTCGACTGATTGGTCGGTCGACACGGATGGATTGATCGAAGATGAATGGAATAAGTTTAAGGCTACATTCGAGTCCGTAACGTCGCCGTTTATCCCATGGTCAGCACGTAAGCTATCACACTGCCCTCCATGGATTAATAAGGAAACCCGGAAGCTTTTAAAGCGTAGGAAACACGTCTGGGACTTATTCTTGTTGACAGGTTATGAACCATTTAAACGTGAGTACCAAAAATTACGTAATATCCGTAAGAAAACCATAGCCAAATCCCGTACCACTTACGAACGACAGTTAGTATATGATAGCCGTATTTGTCCGAAACGATTGTTTTCGTATGTTAAACGGCGGACGAAACGTAGTGATGGTATTCCCCCATTTCTGTTACACGAAAATTCAGAATTACTAGCTGAATCAGATCGAGCAAAAGCTGAGACTTTTTCAGACTACTTTAGCGAAGTATTCTCTACGTTTATTGTAACGAATACTTGTCCCAGTCATACTGAGATACTAACCATGGAATCTGTACAGGTGACTAAGGAAACTGTCCTTCCGTTGATGACTAACCTCAAACCTGGTCAGACACAAGGCCCTGATGGGTTACATCCACGGTTGCTTTCTTCTCTTACGGACATTATTTAGGACCTGCTTGCGACACTCTTCAACGTGTCCATTTCACTGACTCAACTCCTTAGAGATTGGAAGGACGCTATAGTCAGTCCTATATTTAAGGACGGTCAGAGACATATAGTATCTAACTACCGGCCTGTTAGTCTAACTAGCATAGTCGTTAAGTTACTTGAAAAGATAATTCGGATTAGGTTGCTAAGCCACATAGATTTACACAATCTGTTAGCTCCTGAGCAACACGGATTTCGTAACAAGCGTTCGTGCTTGACTAACTTGCTTATTGCGAGGGAGGATTGGACAGCAGCCCTAGATAACGGTCTGTCTGTCGACGTGATATTCATAGATTTTAGCAAAGCGTTTGACAAGGTTTTACACGTAGGTCTTCTACAGCTCACGAGCTTCGGAATAATATGTACTGTACATGAGTGGATAGGAATTTTCTTATGTGACCGCAGACAGAGAGTGAGGGTCAATGGAACGCTATCCGATTGGAAGCCGGTCAAAAGTGGTGTACACCAAGACATCATCTTAGGCCCTCTGCTCTTCCTTCTTTACGTTAATGAGTTACCGCTGTTACTTAGGTCGTCGACATTATTGTTTGCGGATGATGTCAAAATCTGGAGAACAATAAAAAGTACGGCTGATCATCTGGATCTTCAAGCTGACTTGGACGATTTAGTTAGATGGGCTCGAGAGTGGTGCTTAGAAATCAATTCTAGGAAGAGTGTGCTAATGCACATCGGTCACGGTAATAGTTACCATTATACTATTGATGGTAAACCTCTTCCATGCGTTCAAGAACATAAGGACTTAAGAGTAATAATAAGTTATGACTTGAAAACAGCTACGCATTGCAACGCAGCTGCTGTCAAAGGTTTTCGTGCGTTATGGTCACTTCGCCGAGCATTCAAATGCTTTGACGAGGAAATGTTTCTAATTTTATATCCCACCTATGTAAGACCACATTTAGAGTACTGTATCCAAGCAGCTTGTCCATGTTTGATAAAGGATACTAACTCACTTGAGCGTGTTCAACCTGTGGGAACAAAATTAGTGAAGGATCTTTCTAAACTCCCTTATGATGAGCGCTCAAAACGCCTAAACCTTTTCCACTTGTCGTATCGTAGGACACGGGGTGACCTTATACTGGCATGTCGTACCCTTAATTATGATTTGGGTGTTAAGATGTCTTATCTTTTCGCTTCCACCAGCAATAATAATCTCCGTCATAGTAAGACGGTTCACAAACCGCGATCTAATAAACTTAAAGTGGGGGCCCGTTTCTCTCATCGAGTAGTCAATGACTGGAACGCCTTGCCCGAACAAGCGGTATCAGCGCCGTCAGTGAATATTCCCAAGAAGCTGGACCTTCGCAGGAAGGCAATCTGTCAGGATGAACACAGGTTCACCAACCTAATATCATTATTACTGAAGACTCTAGGCCTTACCCATGATCTTAAGAAGTGGAATTCCTGCTGAAACCTGTACGGTGTTTGTAATCAACGACTGGAGATGTTGGATTGCATGGTGTAAGTTTTATCACAGTGGAGAAGTTTCACTGTCTCTAAACCCTGAGGTGAATGCCATTCCTAAGTTTTTGCTGTGACCTTATTTGTCTCTTGTTTCTATATTACCTTATACTTGTAGTGGCAAATAAATTCCCAAAGTAAATAGTTCTGTAAGTCTTTAATAGTGATACTGACCTCATTAGTTTGACTGGATACACTCTAGTTCAAGGCGCTCGGTAAAGCATTAGCACCAAATCACGACTGGGTATGCCGAGCTACACACTCCTCACAGCAACTAACCAACCTATATCAGACGCTTGTCAACTTTCCAAATATGTATCCGAACTCAATGTCTATATAAATCATCCCGGTTATTTATCTCAATCATTTCTGTATGTCAGTATGTTCATAAAGAATTTATTAGATATAACAACAATTTTTAAGAACAAGACCACACCATGCGCTGAACAACCTTTCAGAGATGCTTAAGCGGCCTTGAGGAAATACACTTTCTAGGATCCGAAGGGGATAGTGAGTTGGTGCGAATAAGGATAAGTACTTATAATTGAAAGTTAGTTGTTCAAGTTAAGATTTTCACCACGAATTGATATTGACTATAATAGAAAAATTTTATTAGGCCATACAGACGAATGGATTCTGGGTCGAAATCTAAAACTTACAACCTTTAGCCTCATTGTTTTGTGCATACACAAGAGAAGTGTGAGTCAAAGAGTGACAAAGCGCACTAAATTTTAGTAACGAAAGTAGTTGACTACAATCTGCAGTAACGTAGAAGCAAAATTAAGACAATCTGATAACCAAAACTAGCTGATAGAGTACAGTTCAGAATCCGCTAAATTGATGCAGCTTAAACATCGCGACCCATTGTAAAGACCGCGTTTCGTATTACTAACCAGTTGATGCCTGTGACAAATTAAATGGAAATTAAAATGGATTTCCGGACAAACAAATGTAGAAGATCATAGATAGTAAAAATGTTGACTTGTGTTTCATTTACCGTTGTAGTTGACGACCGAAGTCTTAGCGCACGGTAATAGTTACCGTTACACATTTGAGGGTAAACCTCTTCCATGCGTTCAAGAGCATAAAGACTTAGGAGTAGTATTAAGTAATGGTCTAAAAACAACTACACATTGCAACGCAGCCGCTGTCAAAGGTTTTCGTGCGTTGTTTAAGGGGATGTCCAGAAGTGTTGTAGCGTTAAATAAATCCTCAAAATAAATACCCCCGTATGTTTTCGACATTGGAGGCTGACCACATGTTTTAATGGTCTCACCTAGTTGAAGGCGCTCGGTCATGCATCCGTACCAGATCACGAGTGGGAACGCCGTGCTCATCATCTACTGCAATCGATAGCCAGATTAGATCAGACGATTCTCGATATATTGATTGCCATCTCCTTGATTTTGTTTTCTGATTTCTCTTGGAGAGTACGAGTTATATTAGAGGGTTTTACTGGTTATAGCGTTGTCAAACACTGAATACTTGTGGCATCTCCAGTGTTAAGGATTCTGTGAATCATTAGAATGTTACCTCTAAGATGCCTATACTCTTATGGGTTTAAATTTGTGTCCCGAACTGATTTCGTGGCTCGCCGTTGGATACACTCCAGAGTGTTCTTATCCTTTTGGAATGAGGGAGGAAACACGATGTTTCCGTACTCTAAATGGGGCCGAATAAAACTGTTGAAGATTGTGCGGAAAGTTCTTTCGTCAAACTGGACAAGAATGCGTTTCAATGTTACCAGTGCAGATTTTGCTCGAAAGGCATTTTTGTCACAGTTAGCGTAGGACTTCAAATCATAGGATACCAGGACTCCTAAATATTTTTCGACTCTGGATACTACTAGAGAGGAGTTTTTTAATTTGTAAATGTAGTCTGCAACACTTCTCAGATGGACTACTTTACACTTTGAAGTGTTAAAGGAAAGTCCGTTATCGTCTGTCCAACTTTGAAGTCGAGTCAGACTCTCCTGAAGTGCCTGTATATCCTCTTAGTTGCGTATCTCTCTCTCCAAAGTTTCATGTCATCAGCGAAAGGTAATAGTTCTGACAACACCTGTTGTGGAAAAGCACTTAAAAAAAATCAAGAATAGAAGAGGTCCTAGTACTGAGCCCTGGGGGACCCCACTAGGACATTCCATAGCCTGAAATAAAGTGAAGTTAACCCTGACCTTAAATTGTCTACCAGTCAATGAGAGGTGATTTAATGCCCAAACGTTTGAGCTTATTGATAAGACATTTATGGTCGACCCCATCAAAAGCTTTTGAGAAATCAATTTAAATGATTTCAACCTTCCCCTTGCGACCAAGGATGCTTGTCCATCCGTTCACCGCAGTCAGCAGGTTGGCTATACAAGAATGACACGTCCTGAAATCATGCTGTTGGGTGAGAAGAAATTTAAGGATAGTAAATAGTTGTGTATACTATCACATATCAGGGACTCCCAGATTTTTGAAGGTATAGAGGGAAGGGCCATTGGTCGGTAACTTGAAGGTTTGCTGCGTCGACCTTCTTTGAAAATTGGTGTGATGTGAGCCAGCTTCCAAATTTCCGGAAGTTTACGTCGGCTTAGCGAGTGTGAGAACATTACGCAAAGCGGTGTTGCCAGGATTGAAGCTGCCTCCCTCAGCATAGCAGAATGAACCATATCTGGTCCAGGAGAAGTGTATTTTCTTAGGTGCTGCAGTTTCCAGAACACCGAGTCAGCGCTCAGATTCACTTTGGAAAGTCCTGTGCAGTTGCATATGAAGCTGTCATCTGTATAGTTGATGTGGGTCGGTTGAAATGTTCGATAGTATTGTTCAGCCAAAAGTTTAGCGGCGTCGCTGTCGTTATTGGTCGGGCTATTAGGACCTAGCAGTTGGGAAACTCCAGTTTTGGTTTGTCGAAGAGAGGCTGCATAACGGAATAAGCTTTTCGGATTGGAGACAAGTTTGTCCATAAACTTTATCTGGTACTGAAGCCTGTATTCTCTTATTTCTTTAGTGCATATTTTCCTCATATGTTTGTATTGCCTATACGCGCCGTTGTGCGACTCAAAAACATCCCAGATATTGCCACCTCCTGGTCCGTAAACTAAGAAGATACACAAGTTTCAGATATTCGTATCAGATGAGCATAAGTAGCATTGATACGTTCACGTAGCTCATCCATTTTATTTGGTAAATTCGCGGCGTTCATGTATAAGCAGTTTATGCTTTCAATTTGAAACCATATGGTCAGCTCCAACTTGCTTTTGTGCTTGATCATGGCGTCATGTGGCCTATCTGGATGCATGTGGATTCCAGTTGGCAACTAACAGTGGATTCACTGACTAGCTCTTTCCAAAGACGTTACATCTAGATGTATGGTACGGATAGTGGTTTGTTTTCTAACATCAAATTCAAGGTTTCAGTAACCTGTAGATTTCAACTGAGGTCATTCATCCAATGGTGTAGTAGCAAGCGATAGGACAATTCATGGTATGTTTAAGTTTCTCGGTGTTTATCCACTAGGAACAAATCACCACGTCAATTCTAAAATCATTTTTTGTGGATTCAAAGACAAAAAGTATGTCTTTTTTGGGCTTATTCCTACTTCTAGTTAATAACGAAGCAGCTTCTCTTTGTGATCACTTAGTAGAACTCTATTTATCAGGTTAGGTTTTTTTCTGGATCACTTGTATTTTTCTTAGAGACCCTTACTCGATCTATCGCCATTGCCAAGCAAAACAAAAGGACATCAGTTTCCCCCGAAGATTTCGAGAACATCATTGTCCAAATTTTCCTAGATTTTTCTGCTTGATCTCTACAATGTCGTCGACAGAATTAAGAAGTCTATTGTTGTTGGTACTAGATATGACTCCCGCCTCATGGGGTTCTTGTACAAGTGAATTTAATTTACCAAATTGCATTGAGGCAGCCCTTGGTTTCGCAAATAGTCATTTAATGTTGTCTCCACATAACGAGTTAGCAGTAATAGGAGTTACACCTTCTGAAATAAAGTTTATTTATCCAAACGAATCGGAACCTCCAACTAGTGCTTCAAATGATGGCCAGAATGACGCACTTAGCTGTATGAATAACACTGTCAGGCAACTAGCATTAAACCTTGTGACCTCCTGTTCCTCTACAAGCACACAAATTGTTTTGGCTGGTGCGATAATAAAAGCATTGTGTTATTACCTTCGGCGCTGTCGTGAATTGCAGCCATCTACAAGACATTTAAATGACTCATTAGATATGACTATGGAGTTTAGCGAAGGGAGTGAAAAGATTTCTTCTCGGATACTGATTATTAAGGCGTCTGATGACAATTCTTCTCAATACCTAGCGTTGATGAATTCTGTATTCACAGCTCAAAAGCTTCATGTTCCAATAGACACATGTGTGTTGTCGTTACCACAACAGTCAGATAATTTAAATGGCAGATGTGGGCTAAGTTCTCTTGGACACTCAAGTCTTCTTCAACAGGCTGCAGATCTAACTGGTGGAATTTACTTGCAAGTACCAAGAGTTTCTGGATTACTACAGTATTTGTTATCAGTATTTTTGCCGTCATCTAAAATGAGATCATCTCTTTTACTTCCAGATAGTCGGTCCAGTGGTGTTGACTTTCGAGCTGCATGCTTTTGTCATAAACGATTGATTGATATTGGTTATGTTTGTTCAATATGTTTGTCCGTATTTTGTGAGTTTAACCCGATATGCCCTACTTGTAATACTCCATTTTTGTTACCAGCTGTACAAAACATGTAAATAAAAACAAAACAAGAGACTTGTTCTTTTCTTCTTGACAATGTATATTAACTTAAGATGCTTATTCGCATTATAGATGTCTGACGAACGTTCAATGAAAAAAGCTGAAAAACACAAGGTAACTAGTCTTAATATGTAGTGTTTGGTTGTTCTTTTACATTAAGCTATGTATTCATTCTATGGTTGTGGAACATCAAAACCTATCTTTAAGCAAATAATATCTAGTTCCAATCGTAGGTTCATATTCTACTCTCCATCTTCTGGTGACTAAACTACGATACCTACGTGTGTTTATCCTCAAGCACTTATAAAAACTGAGTCATTCTAATATTATCTAAGTCTATCATACCGAACTACGATGAGTTGGACGTCAGCTGCATTACTTATTGTTTGTCTACCGTCTGTCATTTACTTGCACGAAGTATACGTTTTCTAAATTTAATCATTATCCAAATTTCTATGCCTTCTTTCTCATCAACATGTTTAGTCGACCGAAGATGTATGGAGTTAAGTAGGATATGTATTTTGTTAATATTATAAGTCATTAAAAACTACTAAAAGCTAAACAGAAAAAGGGAGTCAGTTGATAAAGTCGTTAATTGTTGGTTTTATGTTGATAGCTAAGACCAATTGTTTGGTGGTCCTAGGAAGATTATGATGACCAGTAGTTGGAGACTTTTGGCAACATTTGGAGGTCTGTTACAGCGGCACAGACCCATTTAATTTGTTTACCTGAGATTTTTAAGGATGGTGGTTCAGTATTAGCAGTGAGATTAACTGAGGTCTTAGGTAGAATTTGGGAACTGGACGTAATCCCATCTGACTGGTCTCAATCACTGATTGTGCCAGTCTCACAAAAGGACAAAAGTCCTCTTGTGACAATCATAGAGGAATCAGTTTGACTAATATAGTGTCTAAAATATTAGCTTCAATAATACTTCGACGCCTAACTAAAGCCCGTGAAGAGCAGACTAGAAAAAATTAGACTGGTTTCCGATCTGAACGTGGTTGTGTAGATCAAGTATTCACACTACGTCAGGTTCTAGAACACAGACACGTTTAGGCGCCCCACAATGGTAGTATTTCTCGACCTTAAGGCGGCATTCGACTGTGTTGATCGTAAGGTTCTATGGCAGTGTTTGTCACTGAAAGGAGTACCAAAAAAGTACATTAACCTTATTTAGGCTCTCTACTCGAACACAACTGGTAGAGTGAGAGCTTATGGCGAACTGTCATCAGAATTGATTACATCAAGTGGTGTTCGTCAGGGCTGTGTACTCTCTCCATTCTTGTTCAACTTTGTCACTGACGTGCTTTTAGAGATGACCCTTTCCTCATCTAAATTTCCAGGGGTTGAACTTCTACCAGGAGGTTCACTTGTTGACTTAGAATATGCCGATGACAAAGTTTTATTTGGCGAAGACGCTGACAAAATGCAGAGTCTTCTGACCACTCTAAGCAACAATGCAAGCATGTTCGGGATGCGATTTTCTCCCTCGAAATGCAAAATGTTGCTTCAGGATTGGATTGCATCGACACCCGAACTAATGATAGGGAGTGAAGTAAGTGAGCGTGTCGATCACTTCACTTATCTTGGAAGTCTCATCAGCCCTTGTGATCTGGTATATGACGAAATCTCAGCACGGATGCAGAAGGCTCGACTAGGTTTTGCTAACTTGCGTCATCTATGGTGTAGGTGAGATATCCGTCTATCAACCAAAGGACGTGTTTACTGCACAGCAGTTCGTTCCGTCCTACTTTATGGCAGTGAAACATGGCCGGTAAGAATAGAGGATACCTGTAGGTTACTAGTATTTGATCATAGGTGTCTTCGAAATATTGCTCGTATATCCTGGGACCATCGATTAAGTAATGCAGTTGTTAGGAAATGGGTACTAGGTAAGGATGACAAATCAATTGATGACGTAGTGAAACTTCATCCGTTGAGATGGCTGGGGTACGTGTTACGTATGCCCAACCACCGACTGCCTCGACGTGCGATGTTCAGTGGTATAGGAGTAGGTTGGAAGAAAGGTACGGGCGGCCAGACCCAAACATGACACAAGTCCATGAAGTCACTGACAAGTGGTCTGAGTCATGTTGATAGGTGTAGACTGCCTGGTTGGGAACCGCGAGATGATAGCAATCGATGGTTAGAGACCCTGAATGATATGGCTCAAAATCGTTTGCAATGGCGCAGGTGCATACATTCTTTGTGTTCTCCTAAATTTTGATCTCCTTATAACTCCTTGTCTCTCTTTTTTTTCTCTTCCCAAATTTATTTCACTGTATAATACTCTTTAAATAACATCTCCAAACACTAAACTTCCCGACTACTGCTTATACTCTTATTACCTCTACCACTACGGGATTTGAATCGACCACGACCGCGAATTTATTCTTGAATTATATTTTATATCTAGTCTTTTACTGCCTCTGATACTACTACTATTAAGTTCATTTCTCTGTACTGATGTGAATATCACCGTGGGTCGATGTCTACTTGATGCACATTCTTTTGTCTCTTATAACTGACCGACGGACAATCGTTAGGTAAAATACATTCTAAATAAAATTATATTCATTGCACAAAAAGATTTAAATGAAAAGCATGACATTCAATAGGTTTTATCTTGTCTTTTTTTACAGCTATCTGATCCACTTGACGATGTAGCTTGGAAAATTATGGTAAGTTCTAGTTGAAGACGTATTTATTCGGGACTTCTTTGTCATCAGTCTTGAATATCGAAGTGCCCTGTGGGTTACGTAATGTTTTTTCTAAGAGAGTTACAGTATTGTTAGAATACTATAAGTTATCTAGTTAAGGAGTTTAGTGTCCAAAGAACATTTAACTTTCAAACAATAGGTAATATATTCGAATCCCACTACTCTACGTGCTTTGATTTGATCAGTCGAGTAACGTCGTGAGCTTTAACATAGTGTTATTTATACAGTTGGTATGTCAATCCGAAGTGACGTAATTGGTCCATGAATAAAGAAATATCTAGTACATCGCATATCTCCATTGTAATATATGCCTCTACTTATTATACTACCCAAAAACTAACTTCTTTCGGCTCATATCTGGTTGATCAGACTGTCTGGTTATTGAGTGCGTGTCCCATGTGAGATTAAGCAGCACTGACGCTTTGACAAGAATTTTGAAATTAATGTAAGTGAAACTATATGCGTGTAATAAAAGATTTGAAGCATTAGATATGTGTATACAAATGAAATAAAGATAGATGACTGATTACCACTTATTCAAATATGATGATCCTCTAAATACAAGAGATATTACGCTCTTACAACATTACGGTAAACGACAAGCTTAATAAATAGAAAATGATATTTAGATATTTAGAAGTGTTAAGTTTGAAAATAAATGAAATGTATGCTTATAGTGATACTGTCGTTTGTCGTAAATTAATTGAAAAATCTGCTTATATACTCACTTAAATTACAGAAATAAATGCTTAACTTTCCTACTACAATTTCTTTTGTTTAAAATCTTTTTTTGGGTCAATAGCGAAAGATGGGTTATGAACATGGTCAAGGATTGGGTGTTAATGCTCACGGTGTAGTTGAACCGGTCGCATTGAGTAAACAAAAAGGCAGAAGTGGTCTCGGTTCAGTAAGAACAACATCGTCATCTGATAAAAAGATTGAATCATTCTCAGGCGAACTCTATCAATCTTCCAATCCAAATTTAGTCTGGCATGAAGGTTGTGATGATGATTATACTACAGCTGATGGAGATCGTACGTGGTCATGGTCAATGGAAAGCGGATGTTCTACTAATTCCTTATTGGAATTGAATTCTCTAATTATCAGTCCCGATAAACCGGAGGCTTTAGGTCCGCCTATTGAAGAGTTGGATAATGAAGATAAATTCTGCTCAATTCATCTTGTTCAAGAAGTTTTAAATTATAAGGTTCGCTGACGTTTACATAGTTATATATGTTTTCTAAAAAAATAGTAGAATATTTGACTGTTAGTTTATTTTCGAGACATTTACACACATTTTTAATCGTCCATTTAGTTTACTGCATGTCCAGTACTAGTATAAAACTAGGTTTTGAGAAAGTTGGGGACATTCAAACGGGGAAGTGGGATAAGTTCAAGAATATTCTGTCTCAGTAAGACCCGCGTTGATGTATGGACCTTCTGGTTGGCGTCATCTCAATCGTAACCAATGGTAATGTGGTTTAAAATTGATCTCAGGGGGTTCAAGTGTATTTATTCTTTGTTCAATTCTGAATTTCGAGTTTCAATAGTAATACATTTTATTATCTGAGTTGATTTCTTCCGAGTGATTGCGTTACGACTCCCAGTCTCTTGAATGGATATCGGTAACCGAACCCCTGGTTAGGTTACTGGTGATATTTCAGAATTGAGTGAATTATCTTGTTCTTTTTTACGGATTTGAGTTGGTTAGTTTGTATTTGGAGTTTAACATGATGAACTGATTTCGGTTAAACAATCATTGGAAATAAGGAAGCTCTGGAGAACTGTCTAATCCCACTGTGGGATTACTTAGTAGTGAGTATCTATGGGTCCACCATTGAGGTTAGAACTCAGAACCTTCAGGTTTAACTATGAGCACTTAACCTTTAGATTATTGAGTTGATATTCAGTGGTCAACATGTCTAATTCCAAAATAACTCGTAATATTTCGCAACAGTCATCCATTGTCAGTGATGATACTTATCTCACTCCCGATATAGTCGAACTCTACTAGTCACAACTTCTCACTATAACTTCGCGAATCACATTTCAAAGTTAGTCATTGGTAAGCACATGTTAGTTATTATAGGATGTTATTAAAATCGTATTCAAAATCCAGCAATTAACATTTGATTACATAGACTGTGTTTAATTTGGCTGCACATCTTTTTTTTCCTATTTTGTCTTTGTATTACATTTGGGATGATAATCTAATTATCTTTCTTATTTGTTTTCTTACTTGTATATAGAATCAGTTGGATTATTTATCAAAATTGAATGTCACTAAAAGTCATGAACGTTGTAATCCATATGAATTGATAAAGAAAGGGATTTTTATGAACAGGTAAATATGATGATGTATTAGTTTTTTTAATTTGTTATTTCATAATCACTATTATTATGTTTTGCTAGTTGACGGTTAATTGCCAAAAATCCCAGTGCAAAGATCCATAGTAATTATATAACTAATGGAGAGTATGGAATAATGGTTCAGACCAAATGAGATGTGTAGACTGTACAGTGGTTGAAATTAGTTGACACAACAATAAATCTAGGTTTCGTGCTAGTTTGCACCCATCAGCTAGGTTTACTTGCAATCGTAAGGGAACTGATATTCTACCCTCTAGTATTCAAACCCACTGAGTTATTAACAAAAGGTAGTAAAAATGGTGGCTGATAACTATGAGAGATAATGATTCACTGGACGAAAATGGAAAAGTTGATGAAAAAAGACAAAACTTAGAAGTAGTAGCTGGTATTACTAGGTGTAAAAAATTAAGATACCTCAATGATCGTTTTGATCGTTCAGATACGAAAAATTGGAACTCACTTAAGAACTATAGTAGTAAGAAAACGGATTGAACATGAGACGTTAGTACACATTGTTTAAGCTCAGGTTGCCTGTATGTTAACACCTCTACATTGTAAAAGGTTTTGGTTCATTAGTTTTTTTGGGTTTATTTATTTAACTATGTGAGAATTTTTAAAAGACAATGTTTGTGGGATAGTATGACAAGAATCAGTCTTTTGAGTGGCTTGAATAGTTAGGCCAATAAGATAATACCTCCAGGTATGCTTAAAAATGGGATCATTTGGCTTTTTTTGTTGTTGCCATGATCATATTATCTAATTGTTTATGAAGTATGAAGCATATTGTATAACATTTAATTTTGTTCCACTTACTGTGCCGTGGTTGCTTGTCTAAGTGTTGAAATACATCTTTGACTAATCAATCGATTACACATCGTATAAATAGTGACACAGTTATAGGTGGAATAACATAGATATTAGAATGATTATTTATTTACTTAAACACAAGTTTTGGTACAAAGGGGCACCAAATACATATGCGACAGACTTCGTCATTTGATTTATGTGAGGGCCAGGATATTGCACGGGTTCCCAGACCGAAGCAGGTGGTTTTCTTAAAACACCACTCCCCGAGCTTTTGATCTAGAGGTGTAATCCACAAGGCAGTGAAGCAACGTTAGGAGATGCAATCTCATGTTAGTCGGTGAACATCATTGGCTTCATACGCCATTTGTTTCCTTAGGATCCTGGAGTCCATGTGCACGATTGGTTTGAATTCATGGTTTTCAAACTCCTCTAAGTGTATCTTCCGTATCCACGAATACCAACGTGGTTAAAGTACCGGATATTCGTTTTTCGTCCTCTCGATTTCGTAAACAACACCCCCGCCTCGAGAAGGCAGTGAGTAGGACATTGTTGTCAGTTGCTGTAAAGGCGTGTCCATGTGAGAGCATTTGAAGAAGGAGATCTGACCTTCCCCACCCTTAACCGTACCAGGGCGTTTGGGGGCGTAAGAATGACTAGTCATTTATGTACATACTTCATTAGTTCTACGCCTTTCCATCAAATAGCCTCTGCCAGGGAAGTCCTACTCACTGCCTTCTCTTGACGGGGGTGTTGTTTACAAAAATGAGAGGACGAAAATCGAATGTCTGGCGCTTTAACCGGATTCCAAACCAATGGTGTTCATGGGCTCCGGTATCCTGTGAGAACAAATGGTGTATGAACCAATTGTTGGTCACCGGCTTCCATGGGACTGCATCTCCTTACTATGCCCTACTGTCTTGTGGGTCAAAGACTCGGAGAGCGGCCCTCTAAGAAAACCACTTACTTCGGTTCGGGCACCTGAGCAGTATCACAGCCCTCACACATATGGAATGAGATTTGTGTGGCGCATATGTATTTGATGCCTCCTTGTACCAATATCTATGTGTCAAAATAAATAAATAAATATTTCCATCGAATAATCCAAGTTGAACAATAGAATAATGATGATAATCAACTGTCAAATATGAAATGACAATTGTTGACTTCATCAATATTTTTTACAGCATTGATGCTACATATTATACTATTTAATTTCATCTCATCATGTTGATATAGTGTGGCAACTTAGACTAACCCATATTTATGTCAAGTTTTACGTATTGATTATGATTAGTTAATCACCTCAATCATTTCAACACATTGATCTACCTCTCATAAATAATAATATCCATTCCAACAGTAATGATATCTAATTCAGTTTGTAATGGTTTCTTAGTTTCTAATCCTAGTCACATTTCATGTATTCTGTAGTGGTATTTGATTGATTAAGCTTAGACAGTTTTCATTGTAATCATTTGCAATAAAATAAGAATTATTGAAATATTATGGAATTCAACCATTTAAAAGTTGAAGTAAATAATGAATCATTTCAACTATTCGGTTATCATGGAACAGGTATTATTTCATGTACTTAAGATTTAGTTATTATATACACGATTATTATTATTATTGTTATTCCTATCACTATTATTAATCATTTAGAGCTGCAATGAAAATGGCCAACATTGATTCAATCTTTAATGGAATGTTCACAACTGCTGCTCCAAAAGATGTAAGTGCGTTTTAAAAAAAAAAGTTAAATGAAAGAAAAGTGGTCATGTTTATTTCACTGTTATATTTCTTCAAATAATTCTTCTCATATTGGGAATGGTTAGGTGGGAAGAATAAGTGACAATGTAATTATTTTGGAGGTTGTTTGCTTTAGCTTCAGTTTATATATATGTGGATTTATTTTTTATCATCAACCCATATATAAGTTTCTGTTTGACTTTCATTAACTGGTTTATCATATCATTTTTCATCTTCGCACTTCACTTTTGTAGTCAACACGTTATCAAACACTTTATCAGAGCTATCTACATCGATCAGTAGGGAAGAGTTATACTTGAGGCATTCTTAAATTCTCTAGCTCCAGGATAAATGGTCCGTAATCAGTAACCAAAAATTTACAGGTTATAATTTAAAAGTTATCATCTCTGATCAGCAAGTTACAACATTCGAGAATAGGGAGTTTATGACCAGTCACATTCGAAACAAAAACTTTTTCAAGCTTGATTATAGCATTGTAATCTAACTTGTCGACTAAAATGATAGGTCTGGTGCTCAGTGTTAACAAAATGTCGAACAAACTTTTCACATGATTTTATAGTACTTTGAGAGTTCCATAATGGCTTATCTGGAAATGCCATATTCAAATTTCCCTCTGGATTTCATTATTCACTAACACACCCTAAATTTTAGTTGAAAATATAATATACTTACAAGTGTGTCCACTTTGTTCTTCTTAATTTGAGTGCTGATCCATTTGCAAATATCACAGAACGTGTTGAAAATTCCTGGAAAGTATGAGTTTGTGTTTGGAATCTAATTCTATTACTTATTTTTGCTCTTTAAACATTTTTATCATACATGCTGAAGATAGTCTTTCAGCTGTTCTGAAAGAACATTGCTCTAGTTAAAATCAGCAAAGTAGTTTTATAAAAACCTTTTCTCCATCCCATACCGTTTTTAGTTGTTATTCACTTCTTTTGAACGACATCATCAACACAAACTTCAGCTTAGAGAACAAAATTCCACCTAAATTCGACTAGATAAAGATCAGACTCCAGCAGATGATACTAACTGACGGTGTCTTTTGTCAGCTGATTGCCTTTGAGAAATGTGAAACACTGAGACGTAATGTTTTTTTCTCAACAAATGTGGTTCGACCTAGTACATACAATTGAAGTGTCTCCCTATGTCAAATTAATTACTTATTGAAGTAGCTGTCAAATAATAAACGAATGTGTTCTAGTTTTATATCGTGAGTACAACTTTGGTGAATGTTATATCCCAGTGAAGATTAAATTACGAGTAACTAGGATATAACAGTGAATAAGTTACATTAAAAAAGCATGAATATCGAAGCGTGAATAAAATTCTCAGTAAATATCGTCATTTTCATTTTATTTGAGTGTGGGGTGTGATACTGTCCGGGTACCCAGACCGAAGCAGGTGGTTTTCTTAGGGGACCACTCCCCGAGCCTTTGACCTAAAGGTCTGACCCACAAGGTAGTGCAGCAACGTAAGGAGACGCAGTCCCATGGTAGTCGGTGATCAACGATTGGTTCATACACCATTTGTTCCCTCAGGATGCTGGAGCCAATATGCGCCATTGGTTTGGATTCGAGGTTTTCTAACTTTCCTAGGTGGACTCATCGTGCCCATCGCCCCGGTTAAAGCTCCAGACGTTCGCTTTTTGTCCTCTCAATTTCGTAAACACCCCGCCACGAGAAGGCAATGAGTAGGACTTCCCTGGCAGAAGCTGTATGGGTGTGGTCGTGTGATAGCATCTCGGCCGTACCAGGGCATTTGGGGGCAATTAGAATTCAGTAAGTTTCATGAAACAAACTATGATTTTGTTAGTATTGCACTTCTCCCCTTTAATTATTTTTAAATTACACATTGAACACGACAGATATTTACTGTGAATTATGAATTTTCTCTTATCGTTATACTTTCCATTTTACACAGGATGTATTATATTTTGCTGATATATGTGCTGGTCCTGGAGGTTTCTCAGAATATACTTTATGGCGACGATGTAATGCTCCATATCATATTCACTCATCAAATGAATCGAAACGGCTTAACAATACACTCAGTCCTAATCATCATTCCAATATCAATGATAAACTACTAGAAGATACTACTGAATCTGTCGATCATAACAGTCCTACTAATAATACTAGTACTACTTCAGAGAAACAACAACCATTACTGTCTGCTAAAGGATTTGGTTTAACATTAACCGGTCATTGTGATTTTCGTGAAAATGATTTCTTGGCTGGTCCAAAAGAAGCTTTTATGGCACATTATGGACCAGGACGTGATGGGGATGTTACAAAATGGTCGAATTTAGCCTCATTCGCATCATTTATTGGTCGTAGTACAAATAATGCTGGTGTACATATTCTAATGGCAGATGGAGTTAGTTCAGTGATAAATTTCTTTATGATGACGATAGTGTATTTCAAATCCTGTTCAAAAAGTCTCCTTATATGTTTATCTGTTTACTACCTAACTTTTTAGTTTGACATTGGAATTTTCTCAAGAGAGAAAGTTTTAGACTTGATGTATGGGATTTACTACATTTTAGAAAGTTTGTATGGTTTATCTCTCTCAGTAATTAACAGAATCTAAGATTTTAGTCTTACTCACAAAACCATTAGTCAACATTCCAGTTTATTATTACATGTAGAGTTACTTTTTTGGTGAAGACTCCCAATCAGTAGTCGTAGATCTTAGGTTCGAGCCCCATTTTGATTTAGTTAGGAATTTAATACCACTAGCCTTCAAACAGGGATGGGTAATTTAAGGCTGAGTTCATGAAATTATACTTGGCAAATAAGTTAGTTCTTTTATTCATTATGTAATTCATTCTGTGTGACTTCATTTCATATTTCAAGTGATCAGTCAGTCACAACGGAGAACCTGTACGTATGTATATCGGTTCAAGTTATCATACTCCATTAGCACATAGAAATGAAGTTGTCTGACAAAATCCCACATTAGTAGAGGTAGTAACAGGTATCAGTGTTAATAGGAAAGATTACGCATCGAATATGTTCTATTGCCTGCTTTTGTGTGAATACAGTTATTGTCACATTGGAATTGCAGATATTTGTCCCATGTAATCTGAATATTTGCTTCCTATAGTTCATATAAAGTAAAAATTTCCTCATCAACAAGTGTTGTGTATTGTCAGCTGCTAAGAATACAGTTTCTATTCTACTTTTACAAAGTGGATTTAACGTAACTAGTTAGAATGAACAACTATTGCTCGATGAAACTTCAACTATAACAACGACATACAAGAGGTTAAACTAGACTTTGCAAGTAAACGTTTTGTGCCTCAAGAAAATACAAAATGAATAAGCATTGCTTATATTACTCGTCCAGTCTGAAATAACCTGCAAGATAATTGTTTCTTCTTCTTTTCTTCAGGGTTTCGATGTATCTAGTCAGTATAATCTTCAAGAGGTTATGTCTAAACAATTGTACTTATGTCAGTGTTTATGTGCATTAATCAACCTTAGACCAGGTAGGTAGGTGTATATTGGGAAATCTCTTTTTGCTTGTAATTCTTCTGTTTCATAACACCGCAGGTACGCTTTGACAACAAGTGCCAATTAGCATGAAATCTAACCTCACAGTCTCCATCTGATTATCTTCAATCATCTAACATCTATTCATTGATATGTCACTAAATTTTACCAATGTATGCCATCCATATTTCAAACGCCTTAGAAATTGTTTTATTTTTACAGTTATTTTGATTATGTGAATGCTGACTTACTGACGGACTGACTTAAACAACCTAAAATCTGTAATAAATGCGTATGTTGGTTTAGTACAACAAAATTGAAATCAAACACATATGAAGAGAAAATAACTAAAAAAAGGTTTATAATAGTACTGGATTAGTTTCCATATGTAAAAGAGATGAGAAAATCGACAGAGAAGAAATCGATTAAGAATAATCAATTAATAGAGGGAGGGGTTTTGTCGATATTATAGTAACTTTATTAATTGAGATCATGAGTCAATGGAAGCTAGACCGCCATGGAAAACCTGGAGGCATTGGACGGCCGTTTCGTCCTACCGTGGGACCCTTCAGCAGTGTGCACCCACGATCCCGCCTTGTGAGATTCGAATCCAGGACCCATCAGTCTTGCGCACGAGCGCTCAACCATGGGTGTATCTCTCAATTTTGCGGACTAGTTGAAGTTAGACATTGACACGTTGGATGCCGGCCGGCTCAGTGGTCTAGTGGTTAAGCGCTCGCGCGTGAGACTGGCGGGTCCTGGGTTCGAATCTCGCAATGTGGGATCGTGGATGCACACTGCTGAGGAGTCCCACAATAGGACGAAATAGTTGTTCAGTGTTTCCTGGTTTTCCATAATGATATAACTTCAATTGACTCATGATCTCAGCTATTAAAATAATCAATTACTTCACAAACTATCATTATGTCTTGATATAATCATCCTGTGTATTTTTTCCCAACTGGTTTTTGTGCTGAACAGTTGGATGGGATGACTAGTCATACGTAATAAATGTTTGAATTGTTTAATGTGATGGAATTCTTGAATGATGTCAACCAATGTATTAAGTCTACGTCTTACATTTTAATTAGGTTCCTTGCTTTGAGCTAGGTAGTAGTATAATTGTGAATTTTTCATTATCTTTCTAGATAACATTATCGGAGCTTACTTCAGGTACAATCTAGTTGTTTTAATTAACTAACAAGCTCTAATTCAGCCTATTCTGACGAGTTTATCTGTGAATGGTTGTTTTGGGAGCTTTTGTCACTGTACTCCCATTCAGCACTTTGTTTGTTTCATTGATCTTTAGTTACGTAATTGATTGACATTTTTCCGTATACGTTGATGAACAAATAGGTCTGTATCAATGAAGAATGCTTCACGATTAAATTAATTTGAACTTAGAGTATATAACACAATCAAAAGCATTATTATTATTATTATTATTATTATTATTATTATTATTATCAGAAGGGGTATATGGAGATTTTAGAAATTTCCCAGATTGAAATCATGAGTCAATGGAAGCTACACCACTATGGAAAACCTGAAAGCACTGGACGGCCGTTTCGTCCTAGTGTGTGACTCCTCAGCAGTGCGCATCCACGATTCCGCACCCTGCGAGATACGAGTCCAGGACCTATCAGTCTCGCTCCAAGCGCTTAACCAACTAGACCTCTGAGCCGGCATCCAATGGTGTTAATGTCTAACTCCAACCAATCCACGAAGTTGCGCCACCGTATACCATTGTCTTCAGTGAGCTCTCAACCCTCAATTGACTCATGATTTTAATCTGTGATATTATTATTATAATTAAATTTGCTTTATTCAGTACCGTATTTTCGGTACAACATAGGATTCTCATCACAGTATTTCAGCGACTTTCCTTTTCTTATTTCTTGATTGATCCTGACGATAATTATTAATTGATCGACAGTTAGATGTTAGAATTTCAGAAGTCGGTATCTGAATAATGTTCATTCTTTTTCTGTCAATATTGCCAGTAATTACGATATCTTCGATTGTACATTTTTGTAACTTGTATAGTGAAAGGTTGTAAACATATCACAAACACACCTTGAATAGGTTATGATACTAATAGGCATAATGATTTGTTAAAACAAACAAGGAAACAGGTAATTTGTTGAAATATTAAGATAGTAGGGAGAAACTGGTAGCCTAGAGATTCATGCAGGTCGCCAGTGGATACATTCATCACAGTTACAAATCTTTTTTCATCTCCAAATTTATTAACAATTGATTTTAATATTAAATAATTATATATTTTCAATAGTTGAGATCATGAGTCAATTGAAGCTAGATCACCATGGAAAACCTGGAAGCACTGGACGGCCGTTTGGTTCTATTGTGGTAATCCTTTGTAGTGCTCATCCATGATCCTGCCTCGCGAGATTGGAACCCAGGATCTATCAGTTTGAGGAGTCCCAAAATAGGATGAAATGGCCGTTCTTTGCTTCTAGGTTTTCCATGGTGGTCTAGCTTCCATTGACTCATAATCTCAACTATTTATATTACTTTAATATCCACAAAAACCCCTCTGATATGAATTATATATTTGTATTTCTTCTTTTTAAAATCATTGAAAAATTTAGGTGGACATTTTTTAACAAAATTATTTGATACATTCACTGAATTCACAATTGGTATAATTTATTTGATGGGTTATTTATTTGAAGAGATTTTCATTATAAAACCCGTAACTAGTCGACCAGCTAATTCGGAACGGTTAGTTTATTATTTGTTTCATTCCGTTGGGTTTCGCTTATTCCTGTTTGCTAAGTACAAATTTTTCTTATTTAATTTAAGTTATATCTAACAGTAGAATTCAGGATACGAGTTTCGTCTCATTTCCAGGATTCATCAATTGAATATACTTTTATTCCAGTGTCGATGATGATTACAGTTGGACTTGAACCCAATACCTTTAACTTCAAACGTCAACACACAATCGGTTGAGCTACTGAGTTGAGATAGTAGTCACTAGCTTTTGCGACAGGTACAGGTTTAGTTTGTAAGAGTTTGTATTTTACAATTGTTGATATTAAAGACTGTAATTGATGAGTTTCTCTACTAGCGATCCGCTCGAGACATGTATATCAATAGAAACTGACCAGTTGCAGTTGTCATTACTGACAATTAGAAAATAAACTCCTTTACAAATCAATATAAACTGTTAGTACTCATGTTTAATTTTTGGGGTAATTCTCCAAAAAGCCAAAAACAATACTGAAAATTACTTCTAATCAATGAATATTTTTGGGTGAAAATGTGTTTAGAAAACAATACTCCTTAGGGTTCTTGTGAGCGATTCTGGATTAGAGGATGGTCTTGACGACTTGAGAGTGTGACTCGTAGAATAAAACGGATGACTGCTTAAGTCTATTTACAGACAAATTTTATGTGAATAGTTTTAGTTGTGTTAGCTCTGTACTTCTAAGGCCTTGTTGTTAGGGTCCTTATCTGTGAGACAAGGTGATGTCTGGTATTTCCGGGGTCTACCTTTTTAAACTCTCTCCTGTTATGTTAGGGTAATATGGCTGTAGTTGTTGGTTGTCTGAGAAAACCACCTTCCTGCAGTCACACCTTTGTACGTTCTGCAGCATGACTTAGTGCTCAGATCATGAGTTTGTTGCCCTAGTTATACCACTCTCCAATCAGCCTTCATTGTGTTGTAGGAACTAAAGGAACATGCATTTCAGTCAATGTAGCTTGATTAACTCAGCATCATTAGGGTCAACGTTTGTTACATAGATAATAAAGGAATAGCATAAAATTGGATGGTGGGAAGTATGAGATAATCAAATCCATAGTTTATTCAAAGTACAAAGAATGGATGGATCTTGATAACTGAAATCGATTTTTGTTGTTAGACGCATCATATTTAGGCATCCAACTATAAAATCACTCTAATTAGAAGGCTTACGTTATTCAGCACAAACCTCAACCCAACGGTGATTAACTTTATGGACTAATGTCACATCATAATTTGATCACCATAATCTGTAATACTTATTTGATAAAAACTACTAAGTGACAATAATGTTGACATTGTATGACTTCCTAATTTCCCCTTTCTTGGTAGATGTGGTAGATGGTTATTATTATGTTATTTAATATATTTTTTATCAAACTATTCATTCTATCGGTGATTGTTGTTGTTTTCTCTTCTAACCATCAAGTTATTTAGTATGCAAGAATTTACGATCATCTTTAAACACAATGGCTGGTTGTGTACCTGCTCCCAAATCATCATCATCCATGACAAGTCATTCGGATTCCACTGATCAAAAGTCAAGTTTCCGACAGAAGACACGTAAATTTCCAGGTCAACAAACAACCACCACAAATGGTATTGTTGTTGATGATATAGAAGCCAGTAAAAAGTTTGGCATTCTAACTGATATGAAACAATCTGGTTCACTTGGTCTAGTGATCAATCATTTTTTACAAGTTAATGAAAAGTTAAATCAAATTAAGACAAACCAATCAGTGTTGTCATCATCATCGTCAATCAATCCAAAATTGGATGTATTAAGAATATGTCACACTGAAATAATTGAACAAGATGAAAAATTTATGCAATTTATTCAGGGGATGAATGAAGAGTAAGTTGTGATTTTTTTTTGCATGTTTTTCTTACCGGAAAATACATACAAGTTTGTTCTTATTTGTTTATTATTATTTTATTTCAACACATAGATATTGGTACAAAGAGGCACCAAATACATATGCACCACACAAATCTCATTCCATATGTGTGAGGGCTGTGATACTGCCCGGGTGCCCAAACCGAAGCAGGTGGTTTTCTTAGAGGGCTACACCCCGAGCCTTCGACCTGAAGGTCTGATCCACAAGGCAGTGGGGCATCGTAAGGAGATGCAGTCCCATGGAAGCCGGTGACCAACAATTGGTTCATACGCCATTTGTTCTCACAGGATACTGGAGCCCATGTGTACCATTGGTTTGGAATCCGGTTAAAGCGCCGGACATTCGCTTTTCGTCCTCTCATTTTCGTGAACAACACCCCTACCACGAGAAGGCAGTGAGTAGGACTTCCCTGGCAGAGGCTATATACGCGTGGCCATGTGAGAGCATTTCGAGAGGGAGAGCGGACTCTCCCCACTCTCGGCCGTACCAGGGCATTTGGGGGCTTGTTCTTATTTGTCTATTTAATAAATCTCTTTACGGTACTGTTCACTGTTGTCCGTTGTATGTTTAATAATAAATATAGTTTTGCAAAATTTATGCTGGATCAATCTTATGCTCTGGTACAGTCGATGGTAGAGAGAGTTAGATATTCCTCTCAAAATGCTCTCACATGGACACGTCTTTACAGAAACTGACAATGATGTCCTACTCACTGCCTTTTCGATGCAAGAGTGTTGTTTACGAAATCGAGAGCATGAAAAACGAATATCCGGTGCTTTAATCGGATTGGTATTGGTGGATACGGAGGATAAACTTAGAGGAGTTTGAAAACCATGAATTCAAACTAATCGTGCACATGGACTCTAGGATCCTAAGGAAACAAATGGCATGTGAACCTAATAATGTTCACCGACTAACATGAGATTGCATCTCCTAACGTTGCTTCATTGCCTTGTGGATTGGACTTCTAAATCAAAAGCTCGGATAATGTTCTCCTGAGAAAACCACCTGCTTCGGTCTGGGAACCCGTGTAACATCCCGGCCCTCATACAAATCAAATGATGAAGTGTGTCACATAAGTATCTGGTGCCTCTTTGTACCAATATTCATGTGTTTAAATAAGAAATAAACACTTTGAAAAAATGGTTTATTTCTGATAATGCACACGTTCTATTTTCGCTTCCATCAATCAAAAAATTTGGTGAAGTTATCAGGAGTTAATTACTTCAGCTGCCTTGTTATTATATGAGAACTCTCTTGAGAAGCTGAGATAGATTGAGCTGGTAGTTTCTGCATGAATACTTCAAAAAAACTTCATTTAGTTTGCTTCATGTTAAGCTTAGGATGGTTTCAGGATTATGCAAAGAAATAGATATTATTGATGTGTCATAGCCTTCTGTAGTACCGTCATCTCCCCTCTCGGTAGTGGCTAGATATATTAATTATATTAAGGGCTTTGTAGTCGATGATGATTTTACTGAATAATATGGCTTACAATCGGTCGTAATGATGTAGATACATTCATTGTTTATCATCTATTAGGTTTTAAGTTCTTAATTTTTTTGTACTGTTTATTCCTTAAAGTCTGCCACTAATATGATTTGGCAACTTAATTTGGTGCACATGTATGCCAGGTTCTATGTTGCTAATGACAAATTGATTATGAAAAACTAATTTCCTAGTAAACTTAATTGCTTTAGTGTATTTTAAATCAAATGTTCAACTAAATGTCTCTTGTTTTCTTTTCGTCTTCCCTTTAGTTTTGCTAGATATCAATGTGTTGCTTTGTCAAAACTATTAGCATTCTCTCAAGATCATAGTCTTATTGAAAAGAGACAAGATGAATTGTATAGAACATGTTTAGAAAAATGGAAGGTAATTGTGTTCGTTCATGTGTTTAATCTTTTTGTTTGTTTGTTGTTGTTGTTGTTGTTGTTGTTGTTGTTGTGTTCCTTGTTCGTGTTTCACAATCTTCATGAATTTCATCATATAGTTTTTATTGATACTTTAAGAACTGTTAGTTAATTTGACCTTGATGCGAGCTAAGTACTCCAAATGGTTAGACATTTTAGGGAGATTTATATTAGACGCTTCGATGATATAAAGCAACTTAATCACATCTCTATCTTAGTGATTCAAACATTGAAAACATAGAACCTGGAACGCATACGCATCGGTTCACTTTGTCACGACACATTACTGTGAAAAGATGAAATCATCAATATGAAAACCAAGTTCTCATTGAAGGATTGAAATAATTTTCCATTGTCCCCATAACTTTTAATGGGTCTTCAATTAATGTTTACCAAATGATCAAGAAGACTATCTTTCAAGTTATGTATCTCAGATATGCTTCCTGGTTGTTACCGTTGGTCGGGCAAGCGTATTTAAAATCACGGAAAAATTGATATCTCTTTGAAGGTTGGAACATGTATTGTCAGATGCTCTTCGTCATATATCAATGTGAGTAATCACTTTTTTGGTTAGGTGATGAAAGGAACTGTTTAAGAAATAACTGTGTTGTTAACACAGTTATTACTATTGAGTTTCAATTGCGAACACTATTTATTCCATCCTTCAGTTATTGGGTTGGTTACTGGTCGATATATTTAAAAGCCCAAATAAACCACATCTTGTTTCAGGTTTACACATTAGATGAGATGCAAGTATGAGTGAAGTTCGTGAACGAGTAAGTGGTCGTTCTGATCAAGATCACTTCGCATATATCTCTGTCTGAATCAGTCCATACACCTGTATGTGTACTTTTGTTGTAGCACTAATCGTTCAACCTTTTGACTATAAAACCGTTCACTGAATTATTCTTTTTAATCAGATCATAGAACTGTCACGTCCTTGATCTGTTTACCCAATAATATACAGGAGAGAAATTGTCTCGATCTAGATTAAGATCTTGGCACAATAGACTAACTAGTCCAACCTTGAGGCTGAAAATGCGTGATTCCGAAATGAGACTGATGGCCTTAGATAGAGAGGCGAAAACGAGAGAGAGGACGAGTCAACTGATTCACTTCTCGATCTATCCCTGATTAGATTTATGTAAAAAGATACATAAATAACTAGTAGATCAACGCGACGCCGACGCACAAACAATAAAAAAAATACAATTATGTCCAAATTGGGGGTTAGGGTGGAAAAATGGAGTACCAAACTTTGAATTAAATGATGTTTCCAAAAATAGCTTCTGTTGTTCGTCAGAGCTTCATTATTTATCTATTCCCAACAAAACCACAACACAGGTTAGAAGCTCGTTTCACCTTTTTTTTAAATATCAGTAGTTTCAATAGTATAACCAGTGCCTATTTAATGAGAAGTGATATAGTTCAGGTAACTTGTATTAAGATGTATATCAACTGTTTGTTGTTATTGTTACATAACTTTTCTCTCATCTTCTATAATTGATTGACTTTTGTTTTTGAAGATTCCAATAACAGAACGTCGACCTGTCCCTTGGCCTTTATTATCCGCTAATCGTTCACCAATTATTCGTCGTTTATTAGGTGTAAGTTATTATTGGACAGTTCATGTTTGTTCTGATCTTTTTTCTTCTTCAATTTTTACTGGAAAATTGCTTTCACAGTACTCACCAGTGTCATGATGAATCAAATCCCAATACATATAACTTTATAACTCAACGAGATGATTTTATGTTTTGTTAAATGATAGGGTTGTTTTATTCCATCTACTCTTAAGATTATTCTTAACTTCTAAGAATTATAGTCCTTTATTAATATTTTGAATGTTCAATTATTGGGAGGAATAGAATAAAATTGTTTCTTTGACATCTTATGATATCATCCAGTCAGGCCAGTTGAGTAAAGATAAAACAATAAACAATAAGTGTCACGTCCAAAATCGAAATTACTCCATCAATAATTGGCACGTCTAACGATAATGCCGTTCAACAGACAATTAACTGTTCGAAAGGCCAGTATTGAGAAAGTGAACACCTCATTTTTTTTAGACAGCTTAAGCCAGGAATCTGTGAGGCGATTAATTTTTGTTACTATTCTAGTCGATCTTTTGTAACTTCCCCCCTTTATATGTAGGTAGGCATGATATCTAGAGGCATTATTTATCTGTGCGTATTCCTTCTCTACCTATACAACGTGATATAATGATCAATACTACTTCACTGTAGAACTTAATACTTTCTGTGTTTCTTCTTCTTCTACATTTGTTTAAATGTTGTTTTTAACATGATAGGATCTTATTGGACAGATTTTTAGTCAAGTAGGCTCGGTCGAACCTTCAAAACAGTTAAATTTCATCATCACAATAGACTAAAGAAAGGTTGTAACTATATTAATTTAATAGAATAATACATTTCACTAAAAGCGTACAGATGGATATATCATTTGCATGGGTATTATGCTTCTCTCGTATGAACTAATAATACTATTAGCATGTGTAAACCGAAATAAGTGAGGCTGTAATCGAATCAGTTACTTATATATTTGTCAATCACATGATATGATCGCTGAATTGTAGAAAAGTGACTTAAACTAGTTACTTTTAAGATACTATACAAAATATGTTATCCATTAGTATATTAACATCTACTTCTTATTTCTTTATAGGATAGCGAAAATTTGACATCACTCAATACGTTACCATCAGAATATCGTACAAATATACGTCTTACACAATTTACTAATGCAAATTTAAATAATTTAGATATTTTATATCATAGTCGAATTGCTTTAGTATGCGGTAATCCGTCGATTACATCAACTTCTGAACCAGCTCAAACAATGTTCATTTATTCACATGGATCTGCAGTTACGGTAGGTAAATTGAATATATTTGTCTCAACTACTATTTACTACACAGTATTTCGTTTTTCTTTTAAAGTTTACATTAAACACTGGTATACATGATCATTCAGAAATATTCATAAAAGGATATAAAAATAAGTTCATATTCATCATTTTGGAGCTTATTTATTGAACCTATACGTACTACTGACTAGGTTTCAAATTTCTGATAAGAAACTGTGATAGAAAAGGGTTGTATAACTACATCTGGGAGTAATAAAATAATTCCGTAGTCTCGGTTAAATATCTCATCATATCGTGAATTGATTGAATTAGACTGTTAGATTCCAGTTCAGTTTTCTCAAAGTATTGTTTTCATCGAAAGATCTAAGACTCTTGGGTTCGACCTAATGAGAGGTCATGAATTGTGCACTGCAAAGATGCGGTCCCAAACTATGATGTGTAAATTGCCCCGGTCTTCTAAGTTATTAATCTTTATGTTAGCCGTTGAAATTCTTCAAAAGAGGGTTCATAATCTGGGAAAAGTTTAAAAGTACTTTGATCAATCTGTGTCAAATGAAGACTCCATAAACTTCTGGAAAGGCAATAAATTTTATGCTACACTCATTGGATAACTAACATTTTTGCTACTAAATTCATCATTCCCAGAATCTTTCAAAATACCAAGGACACCCATAAATCTGTAAATACTCTTGCTTTCTGTACATAACTCAATCTTGGTATGAGAGCATCTACATTTCACCTCTCTCCCGTTTGGACAATATAAGTATTGTTGGGAAAATAGGAAGCAGCTAGAAATTTATAATAAAGCGTTTAAGTACCAGACTTATCAACGTCAACAGTTGATATCCGTAATAAAAATCGAACTTAAATTGGAAAATTCCCACAAATCCCCATCCTTACACTTTGATTGTTTTATTATATACATATCACTATTAATATATTATCATATCATTTACCTTCTGAGATTAGTTGTGTATATTTTAGTCTGTTTGTAATTATTTTAGGATATTTATTGCACTGTTGATGGAGATCAATGGAATAGATTAGATCAAGTGATACCAAGACTAAACCCACGACTTCCACCTAGTACATTAATTTGGGGCCAACCATTTTATGAATATGCTGTGAAGGTAATTTTCAAAAAAAGACTAATAATGTTTATCTTGTGAAATGTTTTATGAATATAAGATTAATTGCATTCTTGGTTTGTGTGTAATTTCAACCTCCTTGTGTTACAATTTAGTAAGGAAGTAAACGTTTGTTTCCTATACTTCGAATGATTGTTGTTTTTGATGTCGTACAGTATGATAGATGATGGGGAAACACAACTTGATTCTAAAGTACCATTAAAAACTAGGATGAGGACTGGATAGATGCTTCATCCTAATATAGAACTATTCAGCAGCACTCACCCCAGTCACCGTTTGTTGATTTTAGCCGTATCAAATGCACGGACCTCCTCATTGGACCCTACACTATAATTGTGATCATCTTGTCATCTTCAGTTACAAGAAACTATTTTCACAGTTGTAATTCCATTATTTATAATTATAAGAATGGTTCTTCATATCTGAAGACGACATTTGAAAACAAAAATTATCAACATAGTACATTTGGTACATAAACAGGGATGGAGTGAGTGGTTGCCTAGTGGTTAGGATGTTCGACTTTTAGCTTAGGTGCAAACCCCACTCCACCTATTTCCGTTTGGGCAGCCGTGTAGTATTTATTATTTATTTATTTGTACTCATTAACAGTAGTACAAGAAAGCACCAAACAGATATACACTACATAAATTATTCAATTTATATAGGGGCTGTGATACTGCTCAGTTGCCCAGACCGAAGCAGGTTGTTTTTTAGGGGGTCACACCCGGAGCCTTTGATCTAAAGGTCTAATCCACAAGGCAACATTAGGAGATGCAATCCCATGGTAGCCGGTGACCAAGGAATTGGTTCATACGCCATTTATTTCCTTAGGATCCTGGATCCTATGTGTACCACATGTTTGCAATGAGGGTTTTCCTACTCCCATAGCTGTATTCTCCATATCTACCCAACCCAGTTAAAGCTCCGAACATTCGCTTTTCGTCCTCTCGATTTCGTAAACAACACCATCGCCTCGAGAGGGCAGTAAGTAGGACTTCGCTGGCACTGGTTGTATACGCGTGTCCATGTGAGAGCATTTTGAGAGGAATATCTGACTCTCTCCACTCTCGGTCGTACCAGGGCATTTGGAGACCTCACACTTAAAATGTGGCTCATGTTCAATTATCTGGTGAATGAGCTAACTTAATTTTATTGAATGGAATTATTATTGATTAATTAACAGTAATAACCATCCACTCGTAGTTGGTAAAAATCGCAAAATTGTCTAACCTTCTCAGAATATTTATGGTATAATTTCACAGATTAAATTAAAATTAGTTCCGATTACAAAATTACATTGAAAATGATAAAGCGAATAACAACAATCGACACTTCGTACAGGCAGAGACGAAAGTAATAAATTCAATATTAAACTGGTCGAACCATTGAACCGGTTAATAAGAAAGTAGATAGTTTATAATCAATCAGTTATTCACTAACGGTATTGGATGATGATTGCGTAATATAGTAAACTAATTAAAATTAAAACTGTCCACCATTGAATATCACGTCAATGATCTCACGGTTTGGACGCTATCTGCTAGACCTGGGATTTCTGAGCTCGACCGATCCTTGGCGAAATCGCTGTTGCCTATTGCTAAGGATTTCCATAGCATGATGTGACAGCTGTCTAATGCTTCCTGGTCCTCAATAGCTGTCTGACTAGTGTCACTTTGGGTATGCGAACTACAAGTACTTACACTCAGTCAATGTAATACGTGTAATGGTTATGCAACAATATATATTAGTCATTATTAAGTAGTATAATTGCGATATACAATTCTCATTATAATCCTATATGTTCTTTTAATTTCTTTGTTAACATATAATGCAACTCAGTATCTTTATAAAGGGTTGTATCGTTAGCTTTAAATTAAACTCTTCTTGTTTTAAAGTTCACTTTGCTAAAGTGTTTATCTATTTTGTCTATTGAACAATTAATTTTTGTACTACATACTGAAATGATAACAATTAAGTAGTTACTAATTTCATACTTTAATGTCAAAATTTTTCACTAAATTATCACATAAGTGTTGATTTTAGTCTTTGCTGAATGTGTTTGTTTAAATGAATGAATAAAATACATTTTAATAGTTGAGATCATGATTCAATTGGAAAACGTGGAAGCACTGGACGGTTGTTTCGTCCTATTTCGGGACTCCTCCGCAGTGCGCATCCACGAGATTCGAACCCAGGACCTATCGGTCTCGTTTCTCGAGCGTTTAACCTCTAGACCACTGATCCGGCATCCATCGGTGTTAATGTCTAATTTCAACTAATCCATGAAGTTGAACGAAACATCCACTATTGTCTTCAGTGAGTTACTAACTCACAACAGACCCAGTTGAACTCCATTGATCCCCGCTTCTCACCAGAACTGCAGGAAATACCTCTTGAAGCCAGTCACTATTGGGCATATATTGATTAGTATCAGAAGGGGTTTTGTGGATATTATAGTAATTTTAATAACTGAAATCATGAGTCAATTGAAACGACAGTCTAGGTTTTCCATGGTTGTCTAGATTCGTTTGACTCATGATCTCAACCATTTTAAAATTACTATAATATCCACAAAAACCCTTCTGATATTAAAATACATTTTGTTGCATAAGCATAAATCAGCGATTATCTGGCTAGTTAAAACCTCCCAGAAAATCGATAGAATCTCACCTTTTGTTTAAGTAGCAGTCGGCTAGTCGTTTATGATTGACGTCCGATGATTTATAATCTACAGTTGAATAATGAATTTTAATTAATTAGTTTGGAGAAAAAAAACATTTTTTTCATCAACAGTACCTGTCCTCCGTCTACATTATAGAACGATGCTGATCTTCTGATCTCTTAAAAATAGTATCAACAATGATTTGTCGGGAACTGTGGTACTCTAAGATTTACTTCATTTATAACAATTCTTATTAAGTTTTTCATTGTTTAGTATAGAAATTACATATTTTGATATGTATATATGTATGTGTTTGTTTTCAGTCCCATTTAATCAGAAACTGACTTTTACCGATTAAATCCGTTCATCATTTATGTTAGTGATAAACTTCTGGTAACAAGAGGGTGTGTATATGTCATTTGTTTCTTGTAATGATTAATTGTGCTCTTATTTTTCGTTAATATGTTTGTTAAAAATCTTAAAAGTTTTTTTTTGTATTGTTCTCTGAATCTTTATAGAATGGTTTACGAAAACACGGTTTATTTATATATGATGTTGTGTGTATCTACGGTCGAGATTGTCGTAAATTACCATACAGGAAAAGGTAAATAGATGTTGTTTTTATGTTTATTTCACTCATTGATTTAAGATGTAATCGTTGAATATACTCATATTTATTACTGTTGAGATTATTGTCTTTAGATATACAACTTTTACCTACTTACTGTAGACATCCAGTTGTTTCTATTATATAGACAAGTAGATTAGAAGGAGTCTAGAACCACTGAAAATCATTTGTGTTTTATCAATGGATGAAGTTTGTTTAAGGTGTGTTGAGATTGTTCCGATATTCTTTGGTTAATGTCTACCTCGCTAATTAAAATATCTGTTGTTGGAAATGATTCCGTTGCGGCGGTGTGGATTCGTTCATTGTTTACTTTCATCTATTTGGTTATTTGTGATTATTTTTCATTCTCCGAAATCATTTACAGAATATATTCTCCATTATTTTTCACTGTTTATGCATCTACTTTTTTAATTTTTATCTTGTTAACATCGTCCCTCTCTCTCTCGCTGTTTTGGAGACAGACTCATAAGGACAATGTCATATTCGATACTGTTTACGATTAACTAACTGATTAATACAAACTAATATACTACTGGATTTTAATCATCAAATTTTTCTGGAACTTATGATTGTCAGTTAGTCTTGAAATCTAAACGTTTTACTGTTCAATGTATTTCCAAGTTTCAATTGATGCGAGTCCTCATTGTTTCGTAATTCTGTGAACGAAATTACAAAACCTCAGTGCTCAGTCTTTATTACAATTAACATGCTCGTAATAAATGAAAGTTTATTATAAGCAAACTTGTATATTCTCTATACAACAAATAGTTTCAAATTCATTTTAGTCAGTACAAGTCTATACATATTAATCAATCCATGATGCTATAGATTATTGAAGTTAGTCATGGTGGTAGATGAAAACCACCTGATCGGGATTCACAAAACCATCGTAACCAGTTATCGGAGACGTTAGATCATTATATGACTCAGAATAGGTTACAATAATTTACATAAATTCATTCCTTGCTTCCTGTTAGACCCCTGAGTTTTATAGTTGTCTTATAATTTTTCAATCCAGGAATTTATCTTTCTGGAATCTTATCGTCTATACTCAGACTTTCCTGTTAATATCATTGATAGTGTTGTGGTGTGTGCAACTTATATTGGTATAAGTAGTATATAACGTGCATTAAAAGAACGTAATGTCCGGCAGCAGAAGATGGCGAAGATCAAGAAAGGGAGAGCGAGAACACAATGAAATTTGTAAGAAAACGCATGTACAATGGAATGGGAGACAATGGATTAGTGTTTGCAACGGAAACAGTTCAGTTTGATATAATGCATTGATATTTTGCAAATTGACGATTGACTTTATGGTATTCAGATTTTATTGAGATAGTCTGTAATTGTTGTGCTAAATACATTCGATTGTCCCCACCCGTGTTCTCGTTCACTACAGTGTAACTTTCTACTACTCTTACATTTGTCTTGATAGTTTCACTGTACTGTTCTCATGTAGATAGTATGTTAACGTGTATCGATGCATATACATTTACTAGGTTTTACTACATATTGACGTACAACTAACATACTTATTAAATGGTAACTTCGTTTACAACATAGATGTTTATAATTCCTTTCTTTCTCTTCCAACATGCATTTTATTTGCTAGAATGGAATTAGCTGAACAAATGACAAATGTAATTAATTTTCCAGATATGACTTCATCCAATGTTCGTGTACCACCATTTCTAAAATTGTCAGAAATAGTTGATTATGTGAAAAAGTAAGTTGTGTAATTTTTGCCCGCTTCTTCTTCTTCTTCTTATTTTTAAAATGCATTTACATGTTTATAAAAGCCTTTGTATGTTATATCTGTATTACTTTGTGACTGTCCAACTCTATGTATACAAGCAGACAATATGGTTGAGATGCAAAATTCTAGTCGTAGATATCTCCGAACCATTATTAGGGTATTATGGGATGATAACCTGGTAAGCAACACCGAGGTTAAACATACGATATTTTGCAGTAATGATAAATGTTTCAATGAAACTGTAAATCTTCATCAAACTCCTATGACAACTGAAACTTAACGTACATTTATGCCCGATTTAATGTTGATTATGACTGACTAATTATATTTGCGCATCTAATGTATGGTACATTGATTTCATAACCGATTACTAAACTCCCTTTACCTCATGAATATTAAACTGAAAGTAACTAAAAAAACGTGACTGTGCAGTTTAAACTTTCTTTCTTCAAAGTTTATTATATTCTTAGTAATCGTAACTTTAGTCCGTTTTGATGCTGATAAGAAACATCGAAATAGAATGAAATCATTGTCCTTTGTAAATCTTATTGTCTTTGCTTTGTTAAAGTTTATCAAAGATTGAAGTTAAATAAAGTAGGATATATCATACCACTTGAATATCTTAATGTTTTGTTTTAAGGAATAAATAGTTTTATATAGAATGCTATTGCATTCGAAACAGTCGATACTACTAACACTGACTTAAGTACAGTAAACGAATTAATCGTAAATATAACAATTTCATTCTTAACTACACATAGATATTGGTACAAGGAGGCACCAAATACATATGCGCCACACAAATCTCATTTGATTTGTGTGAGGGCTGTGATACTGCCCGGGTGCCCAAACCGAAGCAGGTGGTTCTCTTAGACGGCCTTTGACCTAATCCACAAGGCAGTTGAACAACATAAGGAAATGGAGTCCCATGGTAGTCGATGACCAACGATAGGTTCACACGCCATTTGTTTCTTCAGGTTACTGGAGCCCATGTGCACCATTGGTTTGGAATCAAGGTTTTCCAACTCCCCTTCGTTGACTCTCCGTATCCACCAATCCGGTCAGAGCGCCAGACATTCGCTTTTTGTCCTCTCCATTTTGTAAGCAGCACCCCCACCACGAGAAGGCAGTGAGTAGGACATCGTTGGCAGAGGCTATATACGCGTGGCCATGTGAGAGTATTTTGAGAGAGTGAGCGGACTTTCCCCACTCTCGGTCGTACCAGGGTATTTGGGGGCTCCTAACTACAGTAAGAAAATGTAATCTTTTGAAATTCGGGAAGCATTCAGAAATTATGTTAAAATCAATAAACATTTAAGCACCTTCAGTAATTAGTTCAGAAACAAAATGAAAATGTAAAAGTGTTTCCCTGTCGTTTTCCTTCTAAAGAAAGATCTTCAGTGATATTTGTCACTTAAATAGGTCTCCAATCATTTCCGTGTAAATTTTTAAGCTTAAACACATGTGTACCATGTTTAACGTTACTCATGACTGATTGACTGTCTAGAGATTTGAGGAAATATGTTCAGTTCATGTAGATAAGTTTCTTCGTTATGGGTCAATACAATTTGTTATTTATTTATTTATTTGAATACATAAATAGCCTTCGACTTGAAGGTCTGACCCACAAGACAATGCAACAACATAACGAGATTCAGTCTCATCATAGCCGGTAACCAATAATTGGATCATGGGTCAATACACTAGTTTGGGGAACTACTAATAATCTAGGAGCACCTCTGAATAAAAATTTCAATCCTGGGTCACGACTCATTAGCAGCACTGTATCCTCACGAGCTTGCATTAGGATCAAAATGAATACTTAGTCTTTCAAAGAGGTATTACATCGGAATCCCCTATTCTCACTCTCTTTCAGTTCAAAATATTATGACACAGCTGTCATCCGATAGTAGTTATTTCACAACCTAATAAGAACTTAACTGTCACGATTGTTCATATATTCCATAAAAATGTTTATGACAAGTAAATTAGAAATCATGAAATATCAGTTAAAACGTATTATATATACAGTATCATTGATGTTGATGTAATGTTAATGAGACAATCAAAACAATCTACAAAGTTCCATTTATTAAAGTGATAACCAAATAATATGATGTAGGATGAACAGAATAAATTATGATTGTATTTTTACCAGATCAGTATTCATTATGGTGTTACAATTTAATGTGGGTTGGCCCAATTTCCGATACAAGATAAGGTATGATAGAGAAAAAAAGACTAATTTAGGGACGAGCCAATCAGAAGACAGTTAGTATAAAGGGTTAGAGTTTTAGCCTCTCAATAAACGCCTCTGCTCTAAAATCCGCTGTAAACCGACCGTATGTTGGCATCACGTGTTGAACTTGGCTCCGTGACCTTGAAATTGCTCAAACGCTTCTTTTTGGCTCGTCCCTAAATTAGAATCTCGCCACCCTAACCCTATGGACGAGTTTCTATACCGTATGCATTATGAATTCAGAACCTCTGAACCTTTATTAAACCTTAACAAGTTTTTAAATCATGTAAAAGAAGAATATCCACTGTAATTCATTACTTTCTTATAATATATTTTTACTTTATACTAACTGTCTTCTGATTGGCTAATAATTGTCAAGGTCATTTAAGATTCATTCAAAGTTCGGCCCTAAATTAGAGTCTCGCTGACTTTTCAATAGTTTTTTCAGGTATCAATGTAATATGTCAGTAGTTTCTTAACTGAGTTCAACCATGAACGAATGACCTCACCCTCTTACAAATCAATCATTTCCTGAATATGCCCCTGTTTCAATGGCAAGCATGCAGCCTAATAATATCCTGAATTTCAAAACTTATTGATAATTCTGATTATAAATTTGTCTTCTATGGTCACTCTCCCTCATTTTGATCAGTTTTATGACTTATTAAAATAATCATAACTTTGCCTGGAGTCCCTCCGGGGCTATTGCTGGTCCCAAGCCCGGATAAGGGAGAAGGGTTGGGCATGAGGTTAGCGACTGCATCGCATGGAAAACTAACTCTCTAAAAAACGCTAACCAGAAAAAATTATTCAAACATCTTAAACTCTGCCCTAAGAGTCAGAAGGTCTTCATTTAGAAGAGTTATGATGCCTCATGATGAAAGCCGAGTTCCTTCGGAAGTCACGAAGCCGATGCCCCTTCTGACAACCAGAGCAACCATTTATTTAGGTACATGGAACTCTCGTACAATGTGGGAGACCGGGAGAGTCTTCCAAATTGCTGCAGAAAAGATAATTATGGTGCTACACTTTCTATGTGTATATGTTTTGTTAGCACTATGTATATATATTCTGTCCAATAGTTTTTTTCATTTGTTCCTTGTTACAGACTACCTCTTCTACCATGTAAAGATTCACCAACACTTGTACCAATGCATTGTTTATCCGATGGTTTTACATTTCAACCACATTCTTTGTTATTAGTACAACATATGACGGGTAAGTAGGATTATTATTACTGCACTCATCTACCCCAAACTCATTCACTCACCATGTTTCCATTATATTTCAGTTGGCTATTTTATTGAATTTTGTTTTGCTATGTCATGTTATTACACATACTTGTCAAGCTTTTGGTTATCATTTTTGTTTTAAAGCTGATTCATATCAAGAACTTGATATTAAGCTGGGGAAAATTCGCTGAAAACTCAAAAATCTTGTTCGAGATAGGTAGTTCGTGCAGGTTAACTACTTGTTGACAGTACCAACTTATGATCCCATACGATCAGTGTGTTGTATACAACTTAAAACTCTGTATATATGTTCATCAATCTGTAAATTGTCACAATATAACACCGCACTGAGATGAATATCAAAGTAATGTTAGTAGTATCTGTGTTAGCTAAAAAGCTCTATAGATAACGAATATGATTCGTGAACAACGAATGAATCCACGAAATAAAAATGATAAAAGGATCTTGAAAATCGTGATTTAGAGTAAAATAAATAGTAAATAGATCTGGATCATTGCAACTGATCCTGAGCTCTCACCTAACATCATCTCTTACCATCTGTCACAATAATCGTCTAAATCCCAAGTAGATTATCTGGTTACATTTCCTCCCTTCAATTTTCTTCCAGTCTACTTCTACACAGGCAAATATCACGTATCGAGATAGATTGCTGTGGAGGATACGTAATACACGTCCGACTTTCATTATCTCATAAACTGATTTACCACTAATCTCTCTAACACCTTGAGTCTTACCTTAATATTGCTCACTTACTTGTTCGTTCACAATATAACAAAGGAACAAAGGAAGAATATTAGATGCTTTATTCCTTCGTATTATTGGCTTACACTGAGTCATGAAACATCAGGAAATCTAATTTTTCTACTCATTGGGATATTATATTATATTTATTCATAACAATCTACCCAGTGCTCAGTTTATTTGAAATTATTAAGCCAAACCTTGGTAGTAATAATACATACTTTATGGATCAGTTCAATTGGCTTTGGAACACATTCCAGTTACCGTCTATTTTCAAACAACCTGAGCTTCGATATCCCCTACAACAGTTTTTGTGTTTTTATTTCACTAATTTATATTTTATTTTTGAGTCGTATCTTTGATGCGTCATCTTTCCTATTAGCAATGATACCTGTTAATACCTCGACTATTGTGGGATTTTGTCTGACAACTTCATTTTTCTGCGCTAATATCGTATGACAACTTGAACCGTTGTGACTGACTAAAACATTTTTTCGTTCTAAAGTATTTATAAAGGATTTTGTATTATTTTGAACCAAGAATCGTTATATGCTTTATATGAAGTGACTTTTTACATGATCTAAGTAATATCATCATGTTTTGTTTAGTTGTTGTTCAGTAATTAATGAAACTTCACATTTCTATTTGTTTTTGTTTGCTTACAGATAATTGGACTGAAGAGATTAGTAGGAGTACTGGAAAGGTGTATTACTTTAACCGAGTGAAATCTGAATCCACTTTCGATTTACCAGAAAGTGAACACTTGTCATTCACGTGAGTACACTGTTTTGAGTACTTTTCGCAGTAATATAACTCAGCGTAATTACAAAGTACCAATTTGTATAGTCCGGGTCTTTGAACCACTCTATTTTCATGGGTTTGAACTGTCGACCAAGTGGTTGAAAGTTGCATACCTTAATGATCTAAATTGTTTCATTTACGTACTGCTCCGATAGTGGTTTTTCGATAATTATGTCGAATATGTTTGATTGACCAGGTATTTATCGTTGTTGTTCACACTTGAAGTGTGACAGAAAAACAAGAAACGTAAATAGGTTTCTTGGTTTTGAAGTATTGGAACTCCTAAATATTTTACTAAATAAGTGCTTTTAGACTGTGTTCTAGAAAACTTTGATTCGATTGATGATGGAAAGAGTCTCCACTCTTCAAATAAAATGGGTTGTATTTAGCCGCTCATTTATAGCATCATCAATGGAAGTCTTACTACTTTGCAGAGATAAACTGGGTTGGTGGCTACGGAGAGTTCACCTGTGGGATTTGTAAGAAACTGGTTTGAAACTAAAGGTTCATATGAGTTTCGACATTTTGAAGAAACAAATGTACGAATCTTTTGTTTTTTGGTTACCAGATACCACAAGATTGAATCTCCTGTGGTTGCTTCATTGTTTTTCTTTTTGTATTGAACGTTTTTGTCAAAAGCTCTCTTAGTGTCGTCAAAGGAAATCACTTGCTTTGTAATATTAAGTCCTTCCTCCTCCTCAGTTTATGATTATTTCTAGATTAACTGAATAAATACTCAAGCTAAAACTGAATATCTTCTATCATTTTTATAGATGCTTCTGATCTCTATAAAAACACTAAACCTACTAGCAGAGCTTCTTTAACATCCGAATTCGTTCACTGTCTTGGGTTTCGAATATTGCAGTCAGTCAGTAAGAACGTAGAGCTTCGTACGTACGTACATCCATTCGAGTTGCCATACCACATTACCACACAGATATAATTATCGATTCAAATCCCATAATGGTAGAGGTAGTAAGAGTATAAGCAGTAATCGGAGACATTAAGGTTTGAACATTTTATTCAAGGAGTATAATCCAATGAAATAAATTTGGAAAGAGAAAAATGAAAGGGACATGAAAAATTCAGAACATTAGAATTCGGGAGAACATAAAGAGTGGATGCACCCGTGCCATTGCAAGAGATTTCGAACCATGTCATTCAAAATCTCTAACCCTCGGTTGTTATCGTCTCACGGATTTCAACCAGGTAGTTTACACCTACCAACATGGCTCAGTCTACTTGTCAGTGACTTCATGGATTTCTGCCATGTTTTGATCTGGCTACCCTTAGCTTTCTTCCAACCTACTCGACTATTACAAAGGTAGATTTTTAGATTTCAGTCAACTCTATACCAAACATACAATACTTGTTTTAAAGGGTTTAATATTTCTCTATTAATCATCTTGTATTTATCTATCACAAATTATTATCATCATGTCTAATTTCTTCATTCCTTTTTTTCTCTTCTCTTCTCTTTTGATGTTCAATACAGCGATACACATTACACAAAACTACCTTGGATAACAGAACAAAAATATTATCCAAGTGTTACTACTTTAGTACAATATTTAGAAAAAATGTCAGATCCTTATTCATAGTTATTGGATGATATGCCTATCTATTCATTGGTTCAGATTATTTGTTTTCAATTTCATTCAAACAGACACACACACACACACTCACAAACACTTTTTGTATGTTTCTTTTTTGTTTTATTCATGAAGAAAAAAAACAATAACCTAATTGTTTGCCCCCTTTGTATAGAATTTTTTTCTTGATTCGTAATGTTTGTTTTACCGCAAAATATTTTCAATGGTTTATAAGAGGAGTAAATGATGATGATGATGGGGGAGGGTTTCTCATCCAGCTAAAACGTTGGGAGTTCGGATTGTTTTGTTGTTAGGTGATTGAAGTTATAAAACTACTTATGGACAATTTTTTTTACTTTTGCATAAAATTTCATATTTGTTACTGTAAGCTTGTTTGGCTTCCTCAAGATTGTCTGTATCATACAGCCTTTTCAAAGTTGATGACACAATACTTTTGGTTAAATTCTATGAATTCATATGGCATTTAGTCCTTTCTCTTCTCATATATAAGTTATATAATATACTCTTGTGGGTTATATACCATATAGGCTTTGACGCTACAATCTGAATAGTACAGTTCAATCCTATGGCACAACCACACAGGTACCAAGCATCCTAATCTAATGTGTATAGTTGATTACAAAATATTAAAATGAAATTGTTTTTCAGGGATCAGTTATCGTGGATGATGAGTAAAATTATTGTCTAAGGTTATCCAAAACGTTGTTCATGTTTAACAAGTAATTATGTTTTGTATAACACATTCAACTTCTCTATTCCTTTATTAGATCAGTTCTGGATATTGGAATGTAATTTCTTCATCAAATGATTTCATTTCGGTTGTTTGGAGTTATCCATAACTGTTTATTATGAACATGTCAGTGTAGTACAGCCAACTTATCGGATAAAAAACACAAATATAATGATTCTTAGGGTTGGGAAATAATTTCTTTGCTGAAAATCATTCTGTTATATATTAAAGACTGTCACTAAATGAATGAGACCTAATGTCTCATTGAAAAAGAATGAACATAATTCAGCGTAGAGAATTTTCTTGACGATTTAATTTACCGAAGGCTTACAATTATATTTGTCGTTAATTTCACTTGCCTCCAAATGCCCTGGTACAACTGAGAGTTGGGAGAGTCAGCTCTCCCTCTCGAAATGTTCTGACATGATCACGTATATACAGCCACTGCCAGGGAATTCCTACTCACTGCCTTCTCGAGGCCGGGGTGTTGTTTACAAAATTGAGAGAACGGAAAGAGGGTTGGTGAATACGGAGGATTCACCTTGGGGAGTTGGAAAATCCTGATTTCAAACCGATGGTGCACACGGGCACCAGTACCCTGAAGGAACAAGTAGTGTATAAACCAATTGTTGGTCACCGACTACCATGGGACTGCATCTCCTTATGTTGTTCCACTGCTTTGTGGGTCATACCTTTAGGTCGAAGGCTCCGGATGTGGCCCCCTAAGAAGACCACCTGCTTCGTTTTGGGCACCCGGACAGTATTCCAGTCGTCACATATATCAAATGAGATTTGTGTGGCGCATATGTATTTGGTGCATCCTTCTACCAATGTTTACGTGTTTAAATAAATAAATCACTTGCTAAAGTAGTAAAAAAAGGATGATGTTGAACAATTGAACATTCTTAAAGTGTTATGTTATCATAAACTGTTTACGAAAATAAGATATTGAAGGGAATTTATTTAATAATGGGTTTGTGAGAAACTACAAAGATAAAGACAATTGGTCCACTTGAAAGCTATTAAGAACCGAATAATTGAATGTTCTAATGATGGTCAATTGATAGTTGTAAATATAATTGAAAAAAGAGTAGAAATAATAATTTTTCACAGAAAAATCAAAGATTACGAAAGATTGGGAAAGGAAGTTTACGGCTATGGAAGAATGAAGGACTGAATATATTGTCTACGTAAACAAAGAGTAGGCTTGAATAAATGGATAGTAATAGTCTCTTCTGTACATAAGTTTTTTTCATTTGCAGTCCTCTTGAGCCTACTTTTCTTACCATAATAATTTAAAGGGGGATTCTGGTGAAGCTGAGTGACTAGTATTGAATAGGTGTTTCATGATTAGGCTTTTGACAGACTTCCTCAATCCTTTAGAAATCTATGTAGGTTAATGTCCAGAGATGCTTTCCGAAAGGGCGGATTGATCAAACCCAAAGCGGGAGATTGTCCTCCACACAATTACAAATCATGGACTGACTGGTAAAGATAATACAAAGCTTAAGCGATTAGAAACTTTTTCTCAGTGATCTCGAAAATCTTTCAGAGTGCTACTGTAGTAGCTCGTTTAAATTTAGTTTCCATAAGGAAAGAGTCCTCTTTGGTGCTATGGACACTGTCTCATCTTGTTGTTTTGGCTTCAGATTTTTCTCAGTAAATCTAGATTGTTATGTATTCTACTTGATTGCGGCAGGATACGATATGCAATTAACGGCACTCGGACGTGTGGAACCCCACAGTGGTGAAATCAGATGTAAGAAGCAGGGGAAGTGATGACAGGGTATGAATAAATAAGGTACAAAAAACGGGTACTTATGGTTATTGTCGTTGGCTACGACATCATTATAATTCGATCGATCCCCAAGGAGGCAATTTATGCTATTGTCTAATCGTAGGATGCCACATCGATTTTCTAGACAGCTATAACGGGTTTTCATTGGATGGAATCTCTACGGTTCGTTAGTCTCCAGAGACTTGTGCTTTTCGGAGTAAGTCCCAATATGGATATTCATTATTCATAAAAATTTGCTGCAATTTATCAATTTCGATATACATGGCATTCTCGGTAAAATTTCGTCTAGCCCCCTTGCAGAGAGTATGGATCAGGTTTCTCTTTTGCTTCAATCTCCAATGCTGGGTCCCATTGAGGACAATTAGTTTGTGAATATAGTGTTGTTTACCGATTCATTATATCTAACGTTTCCTAAGATTGTAAATTAAAGTCGGTTTTAAGTAACCAAATGGATTTGATAATAAACTGTTTTGTGTTGACTATAAAAATTTGTTTCTATTTATTTATTTCAGTTCATTATGTACTACACATTAAAACACCAGCAGTCCGAATCATATAACTGATTTTTTAACACTACCCCAGTTTGTTAGAAGTTTAGAACATTTGCTTTTATTATGATAACGAAATGAAAGTTATTTGTCGTTTGTAGCGATACGTTAACGGAATACAATCTGGACATGAGATTATACAATCGCCGAACTGGATAGAGTGATATACATAAATACAATATCCGACTGACAATAGAGAACCAGGTTATATGTTTACGATAACGCGTTACAAACTGTCTCCGGTTAATGAAACAATAAGTAGAAATCGGCAATAGAAAGAAATTCACAATATTATTCGTTTTTCAACGTTTAACAAAGCTAAGTATCTATTTCATAGGTCTATCACAGTCTACTGTCTTATGACATCAGTTTTCCATTAATGTTTTCGCCAAGCTGACCGATGTCTTTTCGTAAGTTTATCTAACTATCGACACATACATATACTTTCAATCGGCTGCTTTGTAGGATGGGTATTCGCTGGGTAGTTTAATACATGAAATGGTCAATCCAGTTATCTCATAAGAGATTCATGATAATCAAAAGTTCCACTAACTGGATCCATCCACCTAAGCTATTTCATTATTTTCTTTAGACGCTACTAATTGTCTTCGAATATCAGATTTGTAAATTCGTCAACTTCTATATCGCTTATATAAATTCTGAATTATCAAGCAAAATAGGGTTACATTATCGATTAATTAACCACAATATAAGTATGTCTAACCAGTTATTCTGAAACTAATGAGAGGGTAATACAATAATTCTAACTTAAACATCCGGGATAATACATTCAAGCCGTATAACACAGTTGAAAATGAAGTGGGTACCAAATAATATGTTTATTTCATTTACGTCCATATGATGCAGTCGTAAAGGGTACCCAAACCAAGATATGGTGTCAGTCTGTGATACCACTAACTGGTTATCTCAATCATTCAAGTAATTTTACACTACCTAGTTGGAGTTCACGATGACTGAATATCTTGCGTATCAAAATCGACCAATAACCTGGGTACACACATTCTCCTTTATACTAAGTTTCAATACTATTACATATTGCTTGTATCCAGAATTCTGGTCAGCGTTTTTTTTAGCAAGTTAGTTTTCTACGGGATGGGGTCGCCAAACCTCCTTTATCCGGGCTTGGGACCGGCAGTAGCCCCAGAGGGGCTCGTAGGCAAGAACTCACTTGCAGTTCTCAAGGCCAAAGGAAAAGAGGAAGACCAAAAAACACATTACACCGATAAACGGAAACAGACAAACATGAGAAGAATGAACAACAATTGGATGGAACTAGAAATAAAGGCTCTGGGCAGAATGGGTTGGAGAATGCTGGTCAAGGGACTGTGCTCCATTAAGAGTAACAGACGTAAGTGGTAAGTGTCCAGAATTCAATTATATTCTCTGTGATATCTTTTTCTACCATCATAGATCACCATTAACTCCTACTTTACATATTTTATTTATTTCATCATTTTTTACGCTGTAGTTTGTAGCAAATTAAATCAACATCCTTTGATGCCATCATATGCAGATGAACACAAATAGTGTAGCAGTAGCCTCTGCATCATGAGGTCTCAACATACACAAAGGGAAAACCAAGGCCCTCAAATAAAACATGGAGAACATCAACCCAATCACACTTAATGGCGAAACTTTGAAAGATGTGAAATCCTTCACGTACCTAGGAAGCATCATCGATGGACAACGAGGATCTAGTTCAGACGTAACGGTGGGGATTGGCAAAGCAAGGGTCGCATTCCTACAATTGAAGAACATATGGTACTCAAAATAACTTTCAATCAATATCAAAGTCAGAATCTTCAATATGAATGTCAAGGCAGTCCTACTGTACGGAGCTGAAACTTGGAGAACTATTACAACCATCATCAAAACAGTACAAGTATTTATGAATAGTTGTCTACGCAAGATACTCAACATCCATTGGCTGGATACCATTAACAACACCCTTCTGTAAGAGAAAACAAATCAGCTTCCAACCGAAGAGAAAATTTTAAAAAAATATTAGAAGTGGATAGGACAAACATTACGGAAATTACCAAACTGCATCACGAGGCCATCCCTAACTTAAAATCGTTAAAGGAAGCGGAAAAGTGGAAGGCCATAGAACACATTACGTCGAGAAATATAAGCAGATATGAAAAGGATGAATAACAACTGGAAAAAGCTGGAATAGATTGCCCATGACAGGTTTAGATGAAGAGTGCTGGTAGGCAGCCTATGTTTCTCCATGAGGAGTAATAGACGTAAATAAATTACATTGATGCCATGTCCTACATCATATTTGATTAATTATCTTTTTTACTACAAAGAGCATTTATTAGAGGATTCACCAAAAAAAAGAAACGGTTCACTCTTTAAAATAATCTGTACAATGATGCATTATAAATCAATACTAAGAGTTTATGATGTAATTTTCATTTGAACCCGGTTAAGAAATCTTCAATCTCTCATTGAGCCTATCTTCAATCTTCTTAGTAACTTCATGTATATACGTAACACTTAAATCACAACTGTTCCACTGGATTTATTCATATTTACACGATTTGTATTGATTGTACAAATTCCTGGTGGAATATGACTATTAATATTCTTCTTATTACTACCATTATTATTATCATTATGAACTAATAGTCGTCTTCCATGAAATTCTGGTGATAGAAATCTTCTTGTTTGTAATGATGATTCACATAATAATTGTGATGGATGATATGAAGTATAGTTTTGATTAGTCGATGTTATATTGATTGGATGTGTGATATTCTTGAAATGATGATGATGATGATGATTTGTTGTATTATTACTTTCTGATATATTTTGTATTAAATTTGATGATTGTTCATTATTAGGCGCTATTGTTGTTGTATATTTCATAAGTAGTTCACGACGTTTTCTTTGAGAATAACAACATATTATAAAGATACATATTGATGCAATAATTAAGATTGTAGCACATATTATTGGAACTAATAAACGTGGACCTGAAATAAAACACGAGAGAGAGAGAGAGAGGAATATGTAATCATTTGTGATCTTAAATATTATTAGTTTATGAAACTATCACTGAACACTGAATTGATCTACTATATCTGAGAACATATTAATGAAATACAATATAAAAATCTTGACCGTTGTTACTATCTTAATGTGGTGGTCGAGCTATACTGGCTGGAACAATCGTTTCTCAAGGTTCTACCATGCCAGACAGGTCGGTTGAAGAACGGTAAGACTAAAAGTAACAAACCCAAGGTCTGACGGCGAAATCGTACTGCTGACTGTACAGAGGTGTGATGTCACTGAGGTGTTTTCCTCAGACAACCAGCATAACAGCGATGTTGCCTTCCCACAAAGGAAGGGTGGGGTTAGAAAAGGTTGACCCTAAAAATGCACACCTCGCCTTATCCCACGGATATCCGTCTCCGGCGGTAAAGTCCCAACAAGTACGGAGATAACACAAAAATGTGTGTGAACGACCTTAGGCAGTTATCCATTGAGCACTGCAGTCACGCTCTCAGGTCACTAAGACCAGTTTTAACTTAATTTCTTTTTCAGGTATCTCTAGAAGAATCTTTACACAGTGTGGGCAACCAGGAAGTGATAACTAACCTCCTACCTCTAACAGCTTTCAAGATCACTGGCTGACGATATAAAAATATCGCGATTGAAACTTTTCTTCAAGTACGATTGATTCGTACCGATAATCATATTCTTTTATGAACAGATATGTCGTGTTGATGTAAGAATAAATCCATGTAATGAATCGCTGCCGTTTTTGTTTTGTCCCGTTATTTTATAAAACTCAATAAACCTATATTATGTACTATATGCCCCGAATTCGATGTAAATTCCGATCCAATTTGCCTCGTACCATAAACTTAACCTCAAACCTGTGTTTTCACTATTCTGGGTGTGATTATTCAAAGATACCTATATTCAAAAACCTTATAACTTCTTCGTATTGTTCACCTTCAAAAAGAGAATATTTCACAGTCATAATGTAGTACATAGTAAACTATCACAATAATAAGTAAACAGATAACTGATATGCATCACAATCATGCAGAACAAATGAATTCAGAGTTATAGAATTGAAATACTATTTAATAATATCTACACTTACCAAAATCATTTTCATTTACAACCATTGTATCAACTTGAATTTCAATTATACCAAGCAATACTCTATGCCAATAATCATCTAATTGATCAGTGCCTAAAATCATAGACATCGGTGGTAATGGTATACCTTCATCATCATTATCATGATTACTGTCATTATTGGCAAACTCATAATTGCTGTCACTTCTACTATTGAATAGTTTCAAATTGTCTTTACGTAATTTTAAATTAGTTGATGCAGCTAAATAAGCTTCTTTAGATAAATTTCTAGCTAATTCATGAATAAATGAATATTCTCTACCATCTGGACCAATTCGAACTTGATCATTCAATGAACTAAGTGTTACCTTTTTTAAGTAATGGGAAAAGAATAAACATGAAATGTATTAGATAATATATTGATCCATAATTTGTGTCGATAGTGTTTACAAAAATTGATCATTTTGTTCGCTGAACTGTATTCAAACCGAAATCAACAGTTTTCCTACCACTGACTATCTCTCGAACTTTTAACATCAAATTTCTGTCCGTTAGACAACACAATCGCATCAGGGAATACAATTCTGTGGTAGCTCATAATTAGAGTAGGTTCATGTAATATTTATTTCTTTGAGACAGTGTAGTTTATTTACATTACTGTCCGTATCAACTGGCCTGGTTCAAAGGTAAGACTGTTGACACAAAAACTGGACCCACAAGAATACTACAAATATAAAAAAATGATATCCTGTCAAATCACACAAAGAAGTTTTGATGAAACCGATGATATTTTGAACAAGCGTCGTTATTTCATATTCGTCACAAATGCCTCCAGTTAACCAAGGAAGTTGATGAAGTTTATCTCACATACGCAAGCATGATTATTCTACAAGCTGATCGCTTTCAATTAAATAGATTATTAATTGATCAATTTATATGTTCGTCATTTGTTTTTTAGACTACAATTACCCACAGATGTTGAAGTGTGAACACGATTACTATCCTGCGTTGAAGATAATGGAAATGACATTACAAATGATTACTACAGAGTGTCAACACCTGGTAAATCTAAAGCATGTCACTACAAGGATAGAAGCTAGAGGAGGAGAAACCTCAATAAATTATAATATTCATTCTGTCAAACCAAGCAGACAAAATACTGTTGATGTCAGTAATCAACGCCAAGTGAAATTACGGTTTTGTGATGCATAACATTTCAACAAAACTTGTCGTTATCTAAATCACCGATGTAATATGCAGTATGTTCTACTGATGTCGATAGATATAAGTAGTATGTATCATCAATCGAAAGTGAAGTGCCTTATACCAGAAAGTTAAGAAGATCGAAGAGAAGAGAACGAGAATAGAAAGTGAGTGGTGTGGAAATGAATGAACAATGAAATCTGACACGATTGATTAGCATTTTTCAAATAAATTAATTTACCGACATATTCTGTAAGATTGTGTTTATATACATTTGGTTGTCCCCACTTGTGGGAACAATTAGGGCAGATATTATGGATAATATTGAGTAGTAATCACTCTGTGTATCAATTATTGAATTTAAGTCTATGATCTAAATATATGATGCTTACACTAAGAGAATTGACACTCCTAGGCTTAATTCCACCTAGAATCATTATGTATGTACGTGTTGTCGAGGATTTCCAAAGATATTCAATCCTCCATTGTTTTTAATGATGCTTTCATTTTTAAGAATAAAAAAATAAAGTTAAGGTTATATAATTAAAAGATGCTCCCGAATGCTTTGGTACGACTAGAAGTGGGAAGTGTCAGCTTTCCCTCTCGAAATGCTTTCATGTGACCACGTGCATACAACCACTTTTAGGGGGGTCCTACTCACTGCCTACTTGCGGTTTTTTTGTTGTTTACGAAACTGAGAGAAAAAAAAGCTTTAACCGCACCGATGTTGGTGTATATGGAGGATCCACCAAGGGGTATTGAGAAACCCTGATTCCAAACTAATGATGCATATAGGCTCCAATATCTTGAAGGAACAAATGACGTATGAATCAATCATTGGTCAACGGCTACTATGGGACTGTATTTCCTGACGTTGCTCCACTGCCTTGTGATTCAGACGTTTAGGTCGAGGGCTCCAAATGTGGCCTCCTAAGAGAATCACTTATTTTAGTTTGAGAACCCGGGCAGTATCACAACCTACACACAAAGTAAGTGCCTTATGAGGTGCATACCTATAAAGATAAATGATCTTCAATAACTTATTTATTTATTTTATTTTAACACATAGATATTGGTACAATCAGGCACCAAATACATATGCGCCACACAAATCTCATTCGATATGTGTGTGAGGGCTGTGATACTGCCCGGGTGCCCAAACCGAAGCAGGTGGTTTTCTTAGGGGGCCACACCCCGAGCCTTCGACCTGAAGGTCTGATCCACAAGGCAGTGGAGTAACGTTAGAAGATGCAGTCCCATGGTAGCCGGTGACCGACGATAGGTTTATACTCTATTTGTTCCCGCAGGATACTGGAGCCCATGTGCACCATTGGTTTGTGGTCCGGTTAAAGCGCCAGACATTCACTTTTCGTCCTCTCATTGTCGTAAACAACACCCCTGCCACAAGAAGGCAGTGAGTAGGACTTCCCTGGCAGAGGCTAAATACACGTGTCTATGTGAGAGTATTTGGAGTGGGAGAGCGGGCCCATCCCACTCTCGGCCGTACCAGGGCATTTGGGAGCCAATAATACTTATTTCACATAAAATACCAATAAAATTAAACTTACTTCTATTATATTTTGTTGTTCTATAGAATAACCAGCTTTTATATCACAACTTATACCAATATCCAATTTTCCACGACCCCCATCATCATCATCACCACTACTATATTGATGATATTTTTTTAATGATGGTAAATTTTTTACAGCATTACATATATCATCAATAGTTGTTGAATAAGACATACGTAATTTAGAAAAATGTAATAATAATCTAGCACAATGATTATTTAATATAAAACTATTTGGTCGACAACCAGGTAATGATTGTTTAAAATAATAATTAGGTAATAATTGTTTTAATTGTTCTTGTATTGATTGACTAGCATTTAAACAAATTGTACGTAAATAACATGGTGGTACAAAACAATCATTATTATTTAAACCATTTGATGAGATAATATGACATATTTCACCATTTTTACAAGCAAAACGATCATTTCGTCCAATAATTTGTAAACATGACCAATATCCACAAAAATCCTAAAGTGTAGAAATGAAGTAATATGAAACAATTTAAATAAAGTTTTATTTAATTTTGGATTCTATACTAGTTGGAAGTTATTAATATACCTTGCTCTCAAATGCCCTGGTATGGCCGAAAGTGGGATGGGCCCGCTCGCCCTCTCCAAATACTCTCACATGACCATGCGTATATTGCCTCTGCCAGGGAAGTTCTACTCACTGACTTCTCATGGCGGGGGTGTTGTTTACGAAAATGAGAGGACGAAAAGCGAATGTCCGGCACTTTAACCGGACCACAAACCAATGGTGCACATGGACTCCAGTATCCTGCAGGAACAAATAGCGTATGAACCTATCGTTGGTCACCGGCTACCATGGGACTGCATCTCCTAACATTAATCCACTGCCTTGTGGGTCAGACCTTTAGGTCCAAGGCTCCGGATGTGAGCCCGTAAATAAAACTCACCTGCTTCGGTCTGGAGACCCGAGCAGTATCACAGCCCTCACACAAATCTGAGATTTGTGTGGCGCGTAAGTATCTGGTGCCCCCTTGTACCAAATTCTATGTGTTCAAATAAATAAATAAATAACTACACTGTGTGATTATAATCATTATATGCTCATTAGTGATAGTTTCCAAGAGGTATTTCTTGGAGTTCTAGTGAGAAGTAGTGATCAGTGGTGTTCAACTGGGTTAGTTGTGAGATAGTAATTCACTGATGACAGTGGTAGATGTGTCACTTAATTCCGTGGATTAGTTGAAGTTAGGCATTAACAGCATTGGATGCTGACTGACTCAGTGATCTAGAGGTTAAGCGTTCGCGTGCGGGACTGACATGTCCTTGGTTTGAACTTTGTGAGGCGAGATCATGGCTGCACACTGCTGAGAAGTTCCACAGTAGGACTAAAAGATTGTTCAGTGCTTCCAGGTTTTCCATGATGGTCTAGCTTCAATTGATTCATGAATCAAACAATTAAACTACTATAATATCCACAAAGCCTCTTTCTGAGTTATCAATATGGTGTATCTGCAAACTAAAGGGAACTTGATAAGTTCGGTTCCCTAATCGACTGAAACTGAATGTTTAGCCTTATTCTAGTTCTAAAGAAAAATTTCTATACTCTGAAAGGAACAAAAACTCTGAGGGGTAGAGAAAGAAACTTCATTACTTTTTACAATGAGAAACGAACTTTGTAGATTTATGAATGCTGTTGATATTATGAAGGCTTTAATGGAACAAATTAAATTTAGTATCAAAAGCTAGTAGTTATTCAGTCAATATATTACACAATCCATCGTTTTTCTAGAGCTCTCTATGAAGCTCTTATTACAAACTGGTTGCATGAATTATTTTCATACTTGTCTCAACTGCTGATGACTTTCTTGAGGTGTCCCAACAAGACTGATTTTATCTTAGTGCGAAGAATCCAATCAATAATATGGAGTAGATGAATATCACATTCTTTAATACTCAGTGATTAATTAGTTTAAATATATCAGATTACCAGTTGCTCTTTAAATTGATCAGTCATAGCATCATTGAATACGATCATGTTTAAGATTGTTTCGCACCGATCAATGAATGTAAAATAGAGCGAAAGTTAGATCTAATGTTGCTTACACAAAATTGTTCCCTCTAGTCATAATGACAAGCTATTTGAATAAACATGTTTCTCTTATGAGATAGTAGAGAAGATTTGTAGCTCAGATGTATAATTCTGATGGAGTTTCGTTTTCTAAGCTGGATGATTTGATCGTGGAGAAGTAGGTAGAAGTAAACCTGAAGTTTGTGCTGATTATGTCGTACAAAATGATGATGAAATCTCCACGACCAAACTATCCAGTTCAGAGAACAAAACTCCATCAAAATATTTCTCTTATCGATTCATCTGGGTTTTTTTCTGAATTTTTAAATGAAAATCTCCATTCAAATGGAATAAATTCACTATCCTCATCTAGATTTTCATTCATTTGCTGTTGGAGGGGATATCAGAACTCACTTCGTAAACACCATATTTTTGTAATTTTTTATTAATTTGAATTTCTTGTTTTCGCACCAAAAGCGCTCATTTTCACCTTCATGTTGTATTTCCCACTTGGGAGAATTTTAAACGCTTTTGGTTCGTTGTATCTTTTAGTATGCTATTTTGTAACGCTTCACAAAGACAATTTTATGCTGTATATATATATATATATATATATATATATATATATATATATATATATATATATTTGATTTATGCCTGTTGTTATTGCTTATGCTTCTGGCTGCTTGTGGAATATATTTCCCCATTTCGAACTAGAACATCTCTCTCTAGTTAGCGGGACTGGGATGCGTCAGAATAGCTAGCTTATTGGTCTTTAGTCATAGAGCTTTTTTTTCTGTTCTCAGACTAGGTGAGCTCATAATCTCTTCAAACGTAGCATTCCCACAATAAAATATGGCTTCAGTTTACTCAGCAAATATCAACTTGTGAATACAAAATTATTATTTAGTAGTAGTACTAGAGGAAGGCCAAATAACACATTACGTCGAGAAATATAAGCAGATATGAAAGGGATGAATAAGAACTGGAAGGAGCTGGAAAGGATTGCCCAGGACAGAGTTGGATGGAGAATGCTGGTGAGCGGCCTATGCTCCTTCACGAGGAGTAACACACGTAAGTAAAAGTAAAAGTAGTAATATATACTTACATCAGTACATATAATTTGTCCTTTATTACAATGACATCGTTGACAACTATAAGTCCAATTGTCATTATGATCATAAATTCGACCATAAAAATTACATGCTGGAGGTTTTGGTTCTGTTTCAATGATCACTTCTTCACAATGTCGACCATATCGTTGTTCTGGACAAATACATTCATATGTTCCAACACGATCAATACAAGTTGATCCAAATGAACATGGATATGAAGCACATTCATTAACATCTATAAATAAATGTGAAAAAAGAGTTAAAAATAAACGAGCATATACTAACTTTCAAGCAATATGCTCATTCACTTCACTTCTACCTGAAGTTTGTGCTGACGATGTCGTTCAGAAGAACAATGAAAGCTTCACAATCAAACCATCCAGTTCAAAGAACAAAACTTCATTAAAATATTTTTTCATTCCTTATATCATAAGCTTTCATTTGACCTAATGGCTACTGTTATACGAGTTACCATTCTTAATTTATTCTTAATTTACAGTCTCCTGTACCCACAGCCAGTTTTAGCTTGATCTTGTATAATTATTACCTTTTTTATTTTACGATGTGATGCTGTCTGGTTTGCTTGTATATAAACAACATATGTCTGAAATATATAATTTATACAGTGGAGACTGAGAATGTTTTCTCGACTCAAACGGGTTAGGCTAGACGTGAAAGACTAATAAGGATTCAGAGTTGACTCAAGGCTGGTAGTACAGGTTGATGTGTCATTAGTATGGCACAGTGCCAAGGTCGTATACGTTGGTGTTGTGATTGGCGATCTTGTCACATGATAATTGACAAGAGGGTAAAATTCGTACTAGTAAAGCATTAAATATTGATCTAATTCCAGTTATATGATCAAAGTAATAAGTTTCCATTCAACCAACTTTAATTCTATTCACTAAGGGTAATTAATGATGATTTGACTTGAAACCATAAAATTTCAAGTTCTATAAAAGAGGAAAACGCTCGAATAGTTCAACGGAGAAGATACTTTTTACAGCCTGACCATTTGCAATAAACCAAATATAACATTGGAAAAAATGAATTTGTGAACTAGAATTCCTCAACCTATCTTGACAGACTATCAGTCTAATTGATGCTCATTTGTTGAAGAAGATGATGCATTGAACAGACTTCTCTGTTAGGACTGACAAACATATTTCATTTTTAATTCATTGCCTTAAAAACTATAAAATCACTTGACTGTCTACTACTTCAGTCAGTTTAGAAAATTTTACCAGTTCGTCAAGTGCAGTGTTTGTAATAATGTGTCAACAAGTAGATGACGAGACTATAAGTTATGGACGAACCAATCAGATTTAAGGTAGCAGACCTCAGATTTTGGCGCGAAATTCACTCTTCCATTAGTCTAAATAGAGTTTTGGCATTATAGCTGATGTCAATTCGTGATAAAAACCATAAATATAATTCCTAACCCTTACCCTCAACTGTAAATCATCACTCGAATTCCTCACGCTAGTTTATAACCCTCATTTGGTCCTGATTGTTAGGTGGACACTATAAAGGTCACATAAGCGTCGTTCAAAGGTCGTCCATAAATTGTAGCCTCACCCAAGTTGTTTATAACTATGATGGAACCTGATACACATTTATATATAGAAATGAAATTAACATGATAAATATCACAGTCAAAGATAATAGTATCTACTTTAACCCTTTCTAAAGTTACTACCAATTACAATTTTGGATGAAGTAGGAGTTGGATACCGGCTCAGTTGTTCTGTAGGTTAAGTGTTCGAGCACGGGACTAAAGGTTCTGGTTTCGAATCCCGCGAGCGGGATCGTGGATGCACACTGCTGGGCCCCACAATAGGACGAGAAGGCCGTCCAGTGCTTCCAGGTGTTCAACGGTGGTCTAACATCAATCGGTTTATGATCTCAATCAAAAACTTAATAATCTCCACAACCCCTGTACCGATAAAGTAGGAGTGTTGGACATGTAGTTGACAACCTTACCCGGTAAAAAAAATAAAGGGACCTTGTTAAAAAGACATCAACTAGAACATTCAGGATTAGAAAGAAAAATCAATAAACATAAAAATGGATCTTATTCATTGAATAATAAGTAGAGAAGAGCATGAAAATCTCGAAACGATTATCACATGAATAGAGATAGTTATTTCACTGGAAAATCGTATTGTAATCATTAATATCCTCATTATGTCAAACTTACTTATTCTACAATCTGTTCCAATAAAACCTTTAGGGCAATCACATTCGAAAGAATTAATAAGATCTTTACATGTTCCATTATTATAACTAAAAAATAAAAATAGATGAGTAAATAGACAAAATAATAATTACGAGATTTAATAGTTGACATCGTGAGCCAGTTGAAGCTAGACCACCATAAAAAACCTGAGAGAGCTGGTTGACCGTTTCATCCTACTGTGGGAATTCTCAGCAATGTGGACCTACGATCCCGCATCGCGAGATTCCAGCCGAGGACCTATAGGTCTCACACGCGAGTACCTAACCTCTAGACCACTGAGCCGGCCATCATCTTACTTCAGCTAACCCATGAAGTTGTGCCACCGTCCACAATTGTCTTTAGAGAATTACAATCTCACAAAAGACCGTTAGATGCCGCCTCAGTGTTCTACACGTTAAGCGCTCTTGCGCGAGACCGATAGGTCCTTGGTTCGAATCTCGTTAGGCGAGATCATGGCTGCGCACTGCTGATAAGTCCCACAATAGGATCAAATGGATCTTCAGTGCTTTCATGTTTTCCATGATGGTCTAGCTTCAATGGACTCATGAATTCAACAATCAAATTACTATAATATCCACAAAACCCCTACTGATATTAATTACGAAATTATTTCTAAAGATACTTCTCATCACGAACTGTTCACAGTTGGAGAATCATTGAAGACTAGTAAATAGTAGCTGAGTCTTTTGTCTCAGTATGCTCTCTAGTAATAGATGTTCACGACTCCGTCAGGGATTAAATTTAGAAACTTTTAACTTCTAGATGAGTGCGTGTCATTTATACTGTTGGGTTGAAATCTAAGTTGTTCATGTTTCAAATTCCAGCTAGTTCAACAACTGGAAATGATTGTTCAGGTCAGAGTTGTATGGAAAATCCTGGTGGATGGCCTATGCTCCTCCACGAGAGATAACAGGTGTAAGTATGTACATTAAGACAATATTTTTTATTCCAACTAAATTGAACAAAGTTGCGTATATTAAGTGAACTCACCATGGCATTGAATTACATTCATTAATTTCATTTTCACAATATTGACCATCGAAACCAGGACGACAGATACAATTGAAACTGTTACCTAAATCAACACATGTAGCACCATTTTTGCATAGATTTTTTTGTACACATGATCTTGTTTCTGGTCGACCTAAATTTGGAAATGAATAAATAAAAGAATTGAATGTTTGAAAGCTGGATTACGTAATAAAACTTTTTATTGTGTCAATCAGTCTCGACTTATTTCAAACTATTTCTCTGCAATAACAGGTTTAATCAATCATGATCTCAACTATTGATGTTGTGGTGTGAGCTACTTATATTGATATAAGTAGTATATAACGTGCGTTAGAAGAACGTAATGTCTGGCAGCAAAAGATGGCGAAGATCAAGAAAGGTGGAGCGAGAACGTAACGGAATTTGTAAGAAAACCTATGAACAATGGAATGGGAGACAATGGATTGGTGTTTGCAACAGAAACAATCCAATTTGGTTTGATGCGTGAATATTTTGCAAATTGATGATTTAATATATGGTATTCAGATATTGTTGAAATAGACTGTAATTGTTGTGCTAAATACATCCGTTTGTCCCCACTCGTGTTCTTGTTCATTACAATGTTACCATAATATCCATAAAAACCCTTTCTGATATTAATCAACATATGCTCTATACTGTCTGGCTTCAAGAGGTATTTCCTGGAATTCTAGTGCAAAGTAGTGACCATTGGAGTTCAACTGGGTCAGTTGTGAGATAGTGACTCACTGAAGACAATGGTGGATGTTTCCTTCAATTTCGTGGATTATTTGAAGTTAGACATTAACACCGTTGGATGCCGGCCGGCCCAGTGTTCTAGAGGTTAAGTGTTCGCGCGTGAGACTGATAAGTCCTGAGATAGAATCTCGCAATGTGGGATCGTGGCTGCGCACTGCTGAGGAGTCCAAAAATAGGACGAAACGGTTGTTCAGTGCTTCCAGGTTTTTCATGATGATCTAACTTCAGTTGACTCATCATCTCAACTATTGAAATCATGCGTAAGCTAGAAGATCCAAAGTGTCATCCAAATTATTATCCATTTGTTTCGTACCCATTATCTCACAAATGAATTCAACCTATAGATGATTGAGCTGTAATGCAGTGATTTACAATTTTAAAGTTATTTACTTTGAATAAGGTTAGATAAATGAAGATTTAAGGAGAATTACATGAATTCAATGTATTTAATAGTTGAAATCATGGAAAACCTGGAACCTTGAACGGCTGTTTCGTTCTAGTATCGGACTAAATTTATTTACTATGAAATATATTCTAAAAAAGGCCTTTTCTGCAAATGAATAAAGATGTTAAATCATGCAATTTCTAGACATTTATTGGATACAGAATATAAGGTAAAGATCATGAAAATCTTTTTTCTAAAAAAGAATAATTCGTATACAAGTTGTAGTCTTTTGAAATTCATTGAAGTTTGTGGATCGTAGTTCTTTCATTGTTCTTCTGGACAACGTCATCAGTATAAACTTCAGATAGAAGTGAACATTTCACTCTACAACCGAACTATCCAGCTCAGAAAACAAAACTATCAAAATCATATACCTAAGGTATAAATTTTCTCCACCGTTCCAATAATGTTCTTCATAACTTCTTATTTATTTATTGACAACAATAAATCCAAACATTTAACTTGGTTATCATGATCCTAGATTCATCAACTTATTAAATGTTCATAATAACCCTAAGTTAAGAACCATTACGGTAGTGATTTACAATTCCCCTTTTCTTTTGATCATTTCAAACATGTAAGAAGTTCAGATAAATCTAATGAAACTAGAATGAATTCATATTCGACTTAAATCTTTATTCTTATTCTCTTTTTTTAAAAATTTAATCAACATCATTCATTGTAAAACAATAAATTTAGTTGCCATGATCATAATCCAATAATTTTGGGAGAGTAACTTTCGATCGGCGGATTGCCAAAGCAAAATCAGCATATTTACAATTGAAGATAATCTAGTACTCAAAACAACTGACAATCAACACCAAAGTTAGAATTTTCAATACAAATGTCAAAACAGTTTTACTGTATTGGGCAGAATCATAGAGAACTACGACGGCCATCATCCAGATAATACAGGTGTTTATTAACAAGATCAGTTGGCCAGACATCATCAGCAACAACCTACTGGGGGAGAAAACAAACCAGATTCCAATGGAGGAAGAAATCAGGAAGAAGCACTGGAAGTGGATAGGACACACATTGAGGAAAGCATCCAAATACATGACAAGACAAGCCCTGACTTGGAATCCTCAAGGCCAAAGGAGGAGAAGAGGAAAACCAAAGAACACATTACTCCGAGAAATGGAGACAGACAGACATGAGAAGAATGACCAACAGTTGGATAGAACTAGAAAGGAAGGCGGAGGATAGAGTGGGTTGAAGAATGCTGGTCGGCGGCCTATCCTCCATTAGGAGTAACAGGAGTAAGTAAGTAAGTAGCTTTCGAATAAGCTAAAAGTATGATAGACTAGACTCACTAAATATTTAAGCCCATATATCTCTGCATGAGTTGGAATGACAATCGGTATATGTGTATTGGTGATTTGTGTCTAATATAGTCTTGGCTTGTCAAAAATTCTTCAATCTCATTTCAGTTTTCTCATCTTGATAGTAAGTTTGGTTTAAACCAAAACTGAACAGAATATAACAAAGCAAATAGATGAATTCATTTCTCAATTCCCTTAAACGTTTTACAGTGCAATGTCAATTTCTTCTAATCATTGTTATCGGTGTCGTGTCGGTTGCCATATTAAGCCCACACAGCTTATTCTAACTTCCGGACAAACTAATTTATTCATTCTTCTTGACCTACATGTTGACCTTGTTACTTATTCGCTTATCAACCTTGACTGTTTTTATGTAAACATGTGTGCATTTCTCATCTTACTCATCACATGTCTGTAGCTTATTTTAGTTCAGCCTATAAATATCGATTAATGCTTGACTAAGACGAATTGGCTCACATGACATCTTCACTGCGCGTCATCTCTCTCCGCTCTCTTCTCTTCGCTTCATTTCGTTTTGTTTCTTCAATCGTTTGTCTCAATCAATAATTGTACGAAATATATGTATTCTAAAATCCATTCTCGTATTTGATTTATTTGATTCCGTTATTCACTAACGCGATTTAAGGTCATGATTATATACGAGGATAGACTGTTATGCCCTGATAAGCATAATAAATGGTAACTTTTGGGATCAATTTATGGACCAATACTATGCGCATATTTTTATCGTATAATTGTTAACTAACTAAGTTATACACATTTATATACCTGTTATTATGAGCTTTATTTTAACCTATGAACTATTATTATACGATTTATCATTCTTGAATTATGCCCAGTCTCTTTATTACTACCTTCCACATTCACAGTCACATTTGCCCGAAGTCTAGTATAAATGTTGTTTCCTATTTTATTGGTACGATGTGGTCTCTCTGGTTGGTATGTTTGAGATAAAGGATTCATATTGCAGAGGCTGAGATTGATGTTCTGGACTTAACTGGCTGGGCTAGGCGGGAAGCAGGACCAATAAGGACTCTAGACTGTTCGTACGTGTTTTATGCGTCATTGATCCGATCGATAATTCACTGCTCTCTAATTAGCAGTATCGTTACGTTATACATTAACAGGGCACACAGGCCACAAGTTATAACATTGGCGATATGTATATTTCAATAACGATCATTTGTACGATCAACATGGAGTCAGACATAGGGTCACTAAATAGGTTTATCAGATTTATTAGACTGTAATTTGTTAATGATCTCATTTATAGATCAACTAAGTTTTATATTAATATAGAAATATTTTTAACTAAACTTACGTAACTGGCAAACAGATCCAATCCATTGATTATCACATTCACATTTAAATAATCCAGGACTTAAATGATCTTGATGACATTTACCATTATTAAAACAAATTTTAGCCATATTACATGGATTATCTGTTTGAAATTCACACCAACGACCAGACCAACCTGGTGCACAACGACATTGAAAATCTCCTGGATGTAATGTATGCTGACAATAGCCACCATTTTGACATGGATTTGGTTGACATAAATCAATAGCTATAAAGAAAAGTAAGGAAATCAATCGATCATTTGATTCAAGAGGTTTCGTATAGATTAGTTTACTTCATAAGTGATATTTGTCATGGATTGACAACAGTTTGAAGGCGAGAAGTATTATTAGTATTGGATGATTATAGTATTTTATCAGAATGATCTAGAAATAATCTACTCCCTACGTTAATTTAAAGTTGAAGGTTCAGCTGTCCAAACCAAATTACCATCAGAAGGGATTTTGTGGATATTATAGTAATTTCAATGGTTAAGATCCACAAAACCCATCTGATATTAATCAACATATGCTCTATACTGTCTGGCTTCAAGAGGTATTTCCTGGAATTCTAGTGCAAAGTAGTGACCATTGGAGTTCAACTGGGTCAGTTGTGATATAGTAACTCACTGAAGACAATGGTGGATGTTTCGTTCAATTTCGTGGATTATTTGAAGTTAGACATTAACACCGTTGGATGCCGGCTGATTCAGTGGTCTAGAGGTCAAGTGCTCGCGCGTGAAACCAGTGGGTCCTGGGTTCGAATCTCGTAGGGGGTGAGGTCGTGGCTGCGCACTGCTGAGGAGTCCCACAATAGGACGAAACGGCCGTCCAGTGCTTCCGGGTTTTCTATGATGGTCTAGCTTCAACTGACTTATGATCTTAACGCTTAAAATTTCATAATTATCTTATAATTAATGTGAGAAATTTGTTTTAAAAAAAGTCACTTACGATGTTCACATTGCACACCACTAAACCCCTCTTCACATATACATTCATAACCTTCTAAACCACTTATACATGTACCATCATTCATACATGGCATAGTTTCACAATAATTAATTGATTGATGACAATATTTTCCTTGATAACCAGTTCCACAGATACATTTATAATCTCCATTATCTGTACTAACACATGTACCATGTTGACCACATACACCATAAGGATATGTGATCTCATGATGACTAATTAATAAATTATCGTAATTTGATTGAGTTGAATTTCTCGGAATCATTGTTGATTGTTGAAGAGTTAATACTGAAGATGTTAACGTCAGCGAGGACGAAGAAGTAGAAGAAGAAGTATATGGGAATGTATCATTATTATGCATAATTAACATAGTTAAACATGGATCCATTAATGTATCACAACCATCTGGTCCACAATATGGTCTTTGGTATTCACAAAATTGTCCATAAAAATTTTCTGAACATTTACAATAGAAACCACTAGATAATGTATAACAATAAGCACCATTTTGACAAAGATTTGGATTACATCCATTTATTGAAATCTTTCATAGAATAGAAAGAAAAAATCAAACAAAATAACAGATGAAATTTACTTTATCTTGAAAGACTACTTACATTGTTCTTTGAGAAATAAAATAATTAACCTGGAGATTTGATTGAGATTGATGTCAGATCACCATTGAAAACCTGGAGGCACTGGATGGCCGTTTCGTCTTATTGTAGGACTCTTCAACAATACGCATCCACCATCCCACCATTCCTTGAGGTTAGACATTGACACCGTTGGTTGCCGACTCAGTTGTCTAGAGTTTAAGCATTCGCACGTGAGGCCGAAGATCCTGGGCTCGAGTCCTCTATTGTGTAGGATCATGAATGCACTTTGTTGAGGAGTCCCATACGAGGAAGAAACGACCATTCCGTGCTTTCAGGTTTTCAATAGTGGTCTAGCTTAGATCGACACATGAATTCAACCATTAAAATAAAGTTGTCAATGTTGGAATGACTTATATATTAAATGAACTTATGAGATTCATGATCAGAATAAATATGGTTCAGATAAGGTGAGAGAAATAATAATTCAATTATAAATTCGATCAAGACTAAAGTAATCTGAATTCAGTGGGAATTTATAATGTGGTGTGAGTGTCAAGGAGATTAGTCATGTACTCGGGACATTATTAGTGATATTAAACCAATATTACTACTACTACTACTACTACTACTACTACTACTACTACTACTACTACTACTACTACTACTACTACTACTACTACTACTACTACTACTACTATCACTACTACTACTACTATCACTACTACTACTACTATCACTACTACTACTACTATCACTACTACTACTACTATCACTACTACTACTACTACTACTACTACTATCACTACTACTACTACTACTACTACTACTACTACTAATAATAATAATAATAATAATAATAATAATGATAATAATAATAATAATCCAAAGATATGTGAATAACAAAGATTATATTTGATTGCTATTGATTAATTTGCCGTGAGGTTGACCAATGTAAGATAAGCGGTTGGAGATATTGATTTCATACACTTGGCTACAGTTTTTTAGTCCGAATGGTTACAGCTTTTACCCTTTGAAAGACCTTGGATCTGACAGACCTTGAGAAAATATTTCTAAACTGATAAATAATTGAGAAAGATTGGAGTATACTGGAACTGTGACTGGTTTACATTAAATGGGCTGATGTTGAGCTGTTCACTTTTTTCACTAAATCTTTGCTTAAGCAATCGGGAAGGTATTCATGAGCACGAGAATGTAAATTGAGATGGTGGAGAAGATTTGTAGCTCAGAGGGATGATTTTGATGGAGTTTTGTTCTCTGAACTGCTCAGAGAACCAATAGAACTTGCTCTATGAATGCAGTCGAATTGACAGATACAAAATTAGGTGATCGCTCTAAATAATTAATCTTTTAGCCTCTGTGTCTACTGATCTACTCGTAAATGTGAACCGTTAATAATGCAGCTGAACATGACATAAAGTCTTCAATTATATTAAGCGATATTTATGTAAACTTTCAACATAACTGACTGATGAGTTTCTACCGGAACTTAATTACACCAAAGTATTTCGCTTGAATGAAACATTTGATGATCTTTGCAGAAACTCCACACAGCGTTTCAACAACAGTGCTAGTGAATAACACTTTAAAATCAATGACTGAATTATGTCTTACAACATTCTCATAACTGTAGTAATAATAATGAACTTGAAGTCATTTCTAATGAACTGATGAGTTATATTATTTATTTAATCACATAAACATTGGTATAAGGAAGCACCAAATAGATATGCGCCATATAAATCATCCTATTTTTGTGAGTGCTAGGATACTGCCCAGGTGCCCAAATCGAAGCAGGTAGTTTTCGTAGGCGGTTACACTCGGAGCCTTCAACCTAAAGGTCTGATTCATAAGGCAGTGGAGCAACTTCAGGTGATATAATCTTGTGGTAGCCGGCGTTCAAAAATAAGTTCATACGCCATTCATTTCCTTAGGATCTGGGAGTCCATGTACACCAATGGTTTTGAATCAGGGTTTTCCAACTGTCATAGGTGGACTCTCCATATTTACCAATCCTGTTGAAGCTCCAGACATTTGATTTTCGTCCTCTGAATTTTGTAAACAACAGTAATACTGCGAGAAGGTAATGAGTAGGACTCCTCTGGGATTGGTTGTATGCACGTGTCCATGTGAGAGCATTTTGAGAAGGAGAGCTGACTCTCCCAACTCGCAGCCGTACCAGGACATTCGGGGGCTATTTTTACAACCGATTCATTTATTGTAGATTTTATTATGTTATCAGTGAAAAACTTTTTTCTCACTCACTTCACAATTTTGTCCTATAAATCCATTCGGACATTCACATAAATAACCACCAGGAATTTCATGACAAATTCCTTTATTTTGACATGGTTTACTAGAACATTCACGATTAATTTCACAATGTCTACCTTCAAATCCAATTGGACAAGTACAATAGAAATCATCTAGAAGATCCTGAAAGAAATATAAACAAACAAATAAAATTATTTCACTCTAATCTATATTAGAGTAGGAAATGAATAGAAAATTACTACATTGAATATTTCTGGATAGTAATCATCAAAGACTGTCCTGCTTTTGAATATCATTCGGAATAAGAGATCATTAGATATCTTGTATTGTCTTAGTACGATACTCCACAGAAGTACTCACTTACAATCTCGACAGAAATCAAACTCTGAACCTATAGGTCTCTGGAGGAAAGAAAGCTTAACTGACATTTGAACCCGATAAAAACTAAGTTCTGTTCTTAATTTAAATATCAATGCATATTGAAATATAAGGAAATCAGGCTGTCGAATCTCAAACTAAATTGAATAGATGGAACATCCATATTCTAGTACTACAAATTGTTCAAAATATAATCAATATGGAAATGCAGAAAACGTGCAACGTCTACTAACAAACAGAAAAGTACTTTCAAAAAATCCCTAAATAAATAACAATTCTTTGACATGGATGATGTAATTCATCAAGTCATAGTTTGTTATTGAAATCCCAAGAGAAGTGAATTTTCAACTCAGAACCATTGTCAAAAATATTGATTATAGGTAACTAACTAACTGACTACTACTACTAGTACTACTACTACCACTATCAAAACCCTGATTCCAAACCAATGGTGCACATGAGTTCCAGTATCTTGAAGGAACAAATGGCCTATGAACCAATCGTTGGTCATCGGCTACCATGGAAAAGCATCTTCTCAAAATGATCCATTGCCTTGTGGATTAGACCTTCAGGTTGAAGGTTCCGGGTGTGGCCCCCTAAGAAGACCACCTGCTTCGGTTTGGGCACCCGGACAGTATCACAGCCGTCACACATATCAAATGAAATTTGTGTGACGCATATGTATTTGGTGCCTGATTATACCAATATCTGTGTTAAAATAAAAACTACTACTACTCACACTAATACTACTACTGCTACTACCACCACCACCACTGCTACTACCACTACTACCACTACTACTACTACTACTACTGTCACTACTACTAATCACGCTACTACTACTGCTACTAATGGTATTAATAATGATGATAATAATAATATCACTACCATTACCATTATTATTTAGTAAGTTACTTACGTGACATGTTCCTCCATTTTGGCATTTGTCCACACAATCATCGATATCTTAATTAGTTAGAAGAGGAAAAAACAATCATTAATAAATAGTTATGTAATCTATTACTATAAACAAATGAGAAATCAATAAATGATTGAAGTAAGTCACGTAATTCATAAAGAAGTAAATGAATGAATATCATTATGCATCTCTGCTTATTATTGAATAGTTAAAGGTGTATGATTAATGGCTATGAACACGTTTAGTCGAATTCACTTCAAAAGAATTGATCAGTGAAAGATATCAACAACCTTGATTACTTACTTATTTACTTACGCCTGTTATTCCTCGTGCAGAAGCATAGGCCGCTCACCAGCACTCTCTATTCAACCCTGTCCTGGACAATCCTTTCAAGTTGTTATTCATCCTTTTCATACCTGCTTCTATTTCCCGACATAATGTGTTCTTAGGCCATCCTCTTTTCCACTTCCCTTCAGTATTCCAAGTTAGGGCTTGCCTCGTGATGCAGTTTGATGATTTGAGTAATGTATATCCTATCCATTTCAATCGTCTTTTCCTAATTTCCTTCTCAGCTGGAAGCTAGTAGCTTCTAGAAGCCTGTAGCTCCTCTAGAGTTACTGCCAGTCCCAATCCCGGGTAAAGGAGAAGGGTTTAGTTTGGGGTTAGCGATCCCGTCCCATAGAAAGCTAACTCTCGAAGAAAAATCAACAACCGTAGATGCTGTATTTCTGCTATTCAAAGTGGATCATTCAATCTCATCTGTTTAAATATTACAGTTTATGCTACTAAATGTTATGTTAATATGAAAATATTTAACTTATTAGGAATTAATGCAAAATAGTCTTTAGTAATAAGGATAGGAGGTCTTATCGATCTAAAATTAATAGGATGAAACGGTCGTCCAGTGCTTCCAGGTTTTCAACAATGATCTAACATTAACCGGTTCATGATCTCAATCAAAAAAATATTAATCCTTGCAGTTTGTAACACTGTAGAGGTTCAATCTCGCTTTGAATATATCAACAGAAGGTGTTAATATTATGTGTTCCGGTACGAGAAACAAAACTTCAGACGTAGATGATTTGATCTCGGTTTTTTTTTAACTTTCTTCGAATTTCCTCTCAAATACAAACTAGTGATAATTATCAATTATATAAAATGATAATAATCTCCATATAATGACAATAGACAAGTCATTAAATGATGAGTACAATGATTGAGATCAGCTGATTGTAAACAGACTAAATTAGAGAAAAAAATAACAATATACATTTAATATCTAGTTTAAGGAATGAAGTTGACGTATCTGTTCAAACTGTGACAGAGAAAAATAAAAGCAATCCAATCATAAGAAGAAGAAAGAAAGCAAGTAATGATGGTGGAGTGGCATTGATAGGAAGGTCTGTGTGTGTTACCTTGAAATCCGGTTAATTTAATCGTGATTGCTTTTTTCTTTGTTTTGAAGGATGCCTTGATAATCTTGGATCCATGAGATCCCCATCCTATAAGTGCGTTATGTGCTTCTTTGTACGGCATCAGATCAACTTCCTGAGTGCTTGGAGCATTTTCTTCTTCGTGACTGGAGGTACAACAGCACTTCTTTCGTATCTAGCCTTTGGTGTCCAGATTTGGTTCAGTGAGTTTCGCCGATTCCGATTACTGTCAAGTTGTATCTCCTCATTTCGGTTGATATGTGACTGGACTTGGCGGTCTCTCATATTGTCCGGAAATTCCACGTACCTATAATAATTGTTGCTCAGGTTGTTAGAAGGGGCATCAACCTCGTGGCCTCCTTCTTCTGCATAAAGATCCTTAAACTTGGAGGACAGAAATTTAAGGCTTAGATCGTCTATTATGGTTAGCGTATTTTTTTGCAGTGTTGTTTTCTGCGAGATGGGGTTGATGTTCTCATTTGTAACCCTCTCCTTTTATCCGAAACTCCGCCTGTAGCTCTTCTGGAGTTACTGGCGGTCCAAAGCCCGGGTAAAGGAGGAGGGTTGGGCATGGGGTTAGCGACCCCATCCCGTAGGAAACTAACTCGCTAAAAAAACGCTTACCGGAAAAATTAATCCAAACCATTTTAACTCTGCCCTGGGAGTTAGAAGGTCTTCTTTTAGAAGAATTATGACGCTTCATAGTGAAAGCCGAATTCTTTTGGAAGCCATGAGGCCGATGCCCCTTCTAACAACCAGAGCAACAATTATTATAGGTATATGGAACGTCCTGACAATGGGGGAGACCGAGAAGACCAGTCAAATAGCAACGGAAATGAGGAGACAAAACTTGGCAGTACTGGGAATCAGCGAAGCCCATGGGACCCAAGCTGAACAACAAAGGCTCAATACGGGAGAGATGCTGCTATACTCCGGTCACGAAAAGGAAAATGCTCCACACACTCAGGGAGTCGCTCTAATGCTGTCCAAAGTGGCACAAAATGCACTTGTAGGATGGGAATCTCACGGATCCAGAATCATCAAAGCATCATTCAAAACAAAGAAGGAGGGGATCACAATGAATGTTATCCACTGTTATGCAGCCACCAGTGATAACAACGACGACATGAAAGATCAATTCTATGAGAGGCTTCCATCAATCACAGCGAAGTGCCCAAGAAACGACCCCACTACTCTGATAGGAGATCTAAACGCCAAAGTCGGAATAGACAACACTGGATATGAAGATATCATGGGACTACATGAACTGGGAGAGAGAAACGAAAATGGAGAAAAATTTGCAAATCTATGTGCATTCAACAAATTGGTCATAGGAGGCACAATATTTTCACACAAGCGTATACACAGGTCTACATGGATCTCACCGGACTACATTACAGAGAACCAGATAGATCATATCTGCATCAACAAAACATTCCGAAGGACAATGGAACATGTGAGAACCAGGAGAGGAGCTGACATAGCTTCAGATCACCACCTAGTTGTAGCCAATTTAAAACTGAAGCTAAAAAAGAACTGAACAAGTGGACAAACAGCAATACAAAGGTTCAATACAGCCTTCCTTCGAGATACTGACAAACTCAATGAATTCAAGATGGCTCTCAACAACAGGTTCCAAGCCTTACAAGATCTACTGAAAGGAGAAACTACTATGGAGGACAACTGGAAAGGCATTAAGGAAGCATTAACTTCAACGTGTCAAGAGGTTCTGGGTCTAAAGAAATACCATCATAAGGAATGGATCTCTACAGAAACACTGGACAAGATCAAAGAGAGGAAGAACAAGAAGACAGCAATAAACAACAGCCGAACACGAGCAGAGAAAGTCCAAGCACAAGCTGAATACATAGAAGCAAACAAACAAGTGAAGAGGAGCATTAGAACCAACAAGAAGAAATACGTGGAAGAACTAGCGACGACGGTGGAAAAAGCTGCTAGAGAAGGAAATATTAAACAGCTTTACGATACAACGAAGAAACCATCAGGGAAATACAGTAAACTAGAGAGACCGGTCAAAGACAAAGAAGGCAAGCCAATCACTGAAATTCAACAACAGCGGAACAGGTGGGTAGAATACTTCGAGGAACTCCTGAATAGGCCGGCTCCAATGAATCCACCGGACATCGAAGCAGCACACACAGATCTTCCCATAGACATCAACCCACAAACGAAGGAAAAAATCAGAATGGCCGTCAGACAAATCGAGAACGGGAAAGCAGCAGGATCCGACAACACACTAGCTGAAGCACTGAAGTCAGACATCGGAGTAACTACAAACATGTTTTACCTTCTATTCAAAAAGATTTGGCAGGAAGAACAAGTGCCGATGGACTGGAAAGAAGGGTACCTCGTCAAGATTCCAAAGGAAGGAGACCTGAGCAAATGTGAAAACTACAGAGGAATCACAATACTGTCAGTACTAGAGAAGGTCTTCAACAGAGTGTTGCTGAACCAGATGAAAAATGCAGTAGACGCCCAACTTCGAGATCAACAAGCTGGATTCCGTAAGGATCGATCGTGCACAGACCAAATTGCGACACTACGAATCATCGTCGTACAATCCGCTGAGTGGAACTCGTCACTACACATCAACTTCATTGATTATGAAAAAGCATTCGACAGTGTAGATAGGAGGACATTATAGAAACTTCTTCGACACTACGGAGTTCCTGAGAAGATTGTCAACATTATCCGGAACTCATATGACAGACCACAATGCAGAGTCGTGCATGGAGGACAGCTGACAGATGCATTCCAAGTAAGGACCGTAGTCAGACAAGGCTTTCTACTCTCTTCCTTCCTCTCTCTTCTGGTGATCGACTGGATTATGAAGACCTCGACATCTGAGGGGAAACACGGAATACAATGGACAGCTCAAAATCAATTAGACGATTTGGACTTCGCAGATGACCTAACTCTCCTATTGCATACACACGAACAGATGCAGACAAAGACAGCCAGTGTGGCAGCAGTCTCTGCATCAGTAGGCCTCAGCATACATAAGGGAAAACCAAGGTCCTCAAATTCAAAGCAGAGAACAGCAATCCAATCACTCTTGATGGCGAAACTCTGAAAGATGTAGAATCCTTCACATACCTGAGAGGCATCATCGATGAACAAGGAGGGTCAGATGCAGACGTGAAGGAGAGGATTGGCAAAGCAAGGGTCGCATTCCTACAACTGAAGGATATATGGAACTGAAAACAACTTTCAACCAATATCAAAGTGAGAATCTTTAATACGAACGTCAAGACAGTTAATTCTGCTGTATGGAGCTGAAACTTGGAGAACTGCAACAACCATCATCAAGAAGGTACAAGTATTTATATATAACTGTCTACGCAAGATACTCAACATCCATTGGCCGGATACCATCAGCAACAGCCTTTTGTGGGAGAGAACAAATCAGCCTCCAGCTGAAGAAGAAATTAGGAAAAGACGATGGAAATGGATAGGGCATACACTACGCAAATCATTAAACTGCCTCACGAGACAAGCCCTAACTTGGAATACTGAAGGGAAGCGGCAAAGAGGAAGGCCTAAGAACACATCACGTCGGATAATAGAAGCAGATATGAAAAGGATGAATAGGGACTGGAAGGAGCTGGAAAGGATTACCCAGGACAGGGTTGGATGGCGAATGCTGATGAGCGGCCTATGCTCCTTCACGAGGAGTAACAGGCGTAAGTAAGTAAGTAAGTCTTTTATCCGAGCTTGGGAATGGCAGTAACCCTAGAAGAGCTATAGGTGGAGTTGCTTCATCTTTATTCGAATAAATATTCACTGGTTGCACGGTTTATTATCATGTTATACATCGACTATTGTTAACTTTCATACAGTGTATTGCTATGGCATCAATCATCATATTGTACAATAAATGAAAGCTTGACCATGTTTCACATCTCAGCTTAGTCAGACAGAATTCTCAACATTATCAAACAATATATTTTCTTCCTTTAAAATCTCTATTTCTGATCAATGACAGATTAATGAGCAGTGTATAATATCATGTTTATCTCATTTTTAGTGCTAATTGAGAACTATCAATCAAGCTGCAATATGGTCACTAGTTCAAGTGACTTAAAAACCGTGTATATTATGTTGAGATGTTGGGTATTTTTAGATAGTTGACTGGAAAATTTGGACATATGATTTGTGATCTGGAGTCAAATCCAACACAGACCAACAGTTTCCTTAAGATTTTGGGCACGTCTTACTGACCAGTATTGGATACCGGGTAACTTAGTTCAAAGGTTTCCATTTTACTACTTCCACTTTTATATTCTACCACCTCAACAGTGTTCATTCAGTGGTTTTATTGGTCTTAATCAGTAACAGAGTTACTGAAGTGTTCTTCAGCTTCTTATAAGAAACAATTATGCCTCACATATTTAAACACTTTGGAATCACTTCATAATAAAAGACAGCAGCTTTTACTTCTCACGACTTGTCAACCGGTTGTTGTTTTTTCTTATATTGATCTCGACAAATCATCTTTAAACTATTGAAAATATAATTCTTAACGATATTTGATCTCAGTGGTTACTTCATAGCCGATGATATGCAGATGATACAACTGTATGATAAAGATGCTGAGATTGTACTGATGGTAATCAGTTCATCACATCATCAATATCTTACAAGTAAGCAGACTGAAATGTTGTCAAACATGGCCCCAAATAGATTTTAATGTAGGTGGTAGTTGGAGGTAGTCGACAGGAAACCCTGGACACGGGTTTCGTGCTACTTGGCACTCATCAGCAAGGTGTACCTGTAATCTTGAAGGAACTGGTGCTCCCTGGCGGATTCGATCCCGTGTCACCCAGCTTCACAATCCGAGGCGTTACCACTGAGCTATTCGAGCCGCGAATGACTGCCAGGAAGCACCAGTTCCCTCAAGATTACAGGTACACCTTGCGGACGAGTGTCAAATAGCACGAAACCCTGGTCCAATGTTTCCTGTCCACTACCTTCAACCATCATCTAATCTCAATCTATAGTGCCCGCAGTGTCAAGTCACCTAGACTAGTGGCCACATTGCAACATGATCGATAGCATTCGATCCTCACTAAATAAGGACTTAACACACATGACATTAATCACCACCCAGTGATCGATCAACTGTGAGATTCTAATGTATCATAAATATGAAAATAACTGACCAAATTTCTAAATTTTTAAAATGTCAACTTACTTTGATCACAAAATTGTCCTGTCCAACCAGGTTGACACATACATTCATAATCAATCCCATTCACTGGTTGTATTAATTGTTTACAATTGACTGCATGTACACATTGTGAATTACTACATGGTGATCTTAATTGACAATTAGATCCTTTGAAACCAGATGGACATAAACATTGGAAACCAGGACCATCTAAATCTTGACATGTTCCACCATTTAAACATGTATTGATTAAGCAATAATCAATATCTTATCGAAGTTTGAATATGCAATAGAGAAAAAGTATGTTTTATTACAAACATAAATAGAAACTGAGATTTGTGTTTTACTGAATAATTTAATATGGGAGAAAAATTGTACCATTAAACCGAATAATTATATATTCCGTAGTTATCACAAACTTGACCAGTGAGTAAGTAATGCAGTTGTTAGGAAATGGGTACTTGGTAAGGATGGCAAATCAACTGATGAAGTTTTGCTACTTCATCAGTTGAGATTGCTGGAACGTCTGTTACGTATGCTCAACCACTGACTATCTCGACGTGCGATGTTTTATGGTGTAGGAGCAGGTTGGAAGAAAGCTAGGGGAGGCCAGATCAAAACATGGCACAAATCCATGAAATCACTTACAAGTGGACTGATCCATGTTGATAGATATGGACTACCTGGTTGAAATCCGTTAGACGATAGAAACTGACGGTTAGAGACCTTGAATGACATGGCTCAAAATCTCTTGCAATGGAGCAGGTGCATATACTCTTCGTGTTCTCCCAAATTCTTATCTTTTGAATTCTTCATGTCCCTTTCTTTTTTTCCTCTTTCCAAATTTATTTCACTGGATTATACTATATGAATAACATCTTCAAACACTACTTTTTCCGATTACTGCTTATACTCTTACTACCTGTACCACCATGGCATTTGAATCGACAATTATATTCGTGTGGTAATGTGGTATGGCAACTCGAATGGATGTACGTACGTACGAAGCTCTACCTTGTTGCTGACTAACTGAGTTTTCACAAACTGACTTTCATAAAATAGCTGTTTAAAACTGGAAAGTACTGGATAGTTATTCCGTCGTAGTATGAAACTTTATAACGAGTTTACTCCATGAAACTATCAGGAATGGAACCTAGAACTTTCAGAATTTTCTACTCTCCTATCAAGTTCCCAGGTCGTACAGAATTCAAGCTAGCTTACGCCATATGTTCCTGAAAAGCCAGGTAGATCATATTCCGACTTTAGACTAATTGGCAGATGAGAAACGCAACTGTAGATATGGTATTATGAGTAAGTGTATTGTTCATAGCCTACATATCCCTGTCTGGATCATTTATCACGTATTCATCTATACATGATTTATGTATATTTTCGACTCAGTGCTGACAATAAAGCTCCTTACGCACTTAGTCTTCTTACTTCCTCATTGCCGCTTGTTTCAACTATTAGGTGGTGTATTAAATTTTATATTGAATCTGATCGGATAGTCAGATAAAAAACATTTGAGTTATCATACAGGTCAATTAGGCTTATTAAAACATATCGTTTAAAACATAAGTCAGACAAGTTGATTCAGAATAGACATTATGTGGCTAACAGTGCAATTAACGACGCGCGTGTCATCTTATTTACCACTCGTCAGCAGGATGTATCTTATAGAACCCAAAGTTGGTGTATACTCTGGTATCTGATCCCCAAATCCTTTATTTTCTATGTAAACGTCTAAAGTATTATGTCAAGCAACTTTTAACCATTGAACTTACTCTCTTCACAGTGATCACCGCGCCATCCTGGTTGACATTCACATTCATAAGTGATATTATCTTTTGATATACAACGACCACGTTTACACGGATCATTTGTACACGGTGCCAATTCTATATTAATTATCGAAAAATAAACAGGAAAATTAAAATTTTAATAGTTTAGTTCATGTTTCAATTAAAACTAGACCACCATAGGAAGCCTGAAAGCACTGGACGGCCGTTTCACTCTCGTATAGAACTTCTCAACAGTATGCATCCACGATCGCACTTCAAGAGATTCGAACCCAGGACCTATCAGTCACGAGCTGTTCACGATTTGATGTCACATTCAACATCAATGTCAACGAGTTCAGTTTCATAGTGAAATGAATCATCAGGACTGTTAAAGGATATTTACAGCTCGTGTTTAAGATGATTAACTGACTTAATACAAAATTCAAGTTGTTAATATTTTCGTTAACTAAAAGGATGATACAGTTTTCAATTGATTTCCTTTATTTAGTTTAGTTTAGTTAAGTCAAAGATGATGATAACTTGAATACCTTTCATAGAAAACTGATTATTAATTCAGTTGAATTGAATTTTCTCTCAATCGTATATACTTAAGTTCGTAAAATGTACATCCATAAAGAAAAATACTCGCGGTTATCCACCGCAAATTTTCATTGGTCATTTAGTGAGACTATAATTAATGGACGAACCAATAAGGTATAAGATAACAACTCCCGGATTTCGGCGCGAAATTCATTCATCCATTTCACTAAATAGAGTTTTGGTATTATAGCTGATGTCATTTTGTGATGATAACCCTAAATTTAAATCTAACCATCAACTGCAAATCATAACTTTAGTTCCTCACATTGGTTTATAACCCTCATTTGGTTCTAGTAATTAGGTGAAAACCCTCAAAGTCACTTCAGCGTCGCTCAAATGTCGTCCATAAATTATAGTCTCACCATTTATTTAACAAATTTATCTGACCTGCAAAATACTATACTGAAGGACTACAAAGTATATATCAATTACTTTTAACTAAGTGCAATTTCAACGATCTCTGTCTGTCTGATAGCCATGTCATTAACTTACCAAATCAACGCACCTTTTTTATAATTACTATATTAGCTAACCTCATTTGTTATTTATTGTCGAATCCACTTTTTGATACAATCCATTCTATCCTTCTATAGACATACATTTTCCATATAACTATATATACGAATGTACAGCTAAAGTAAATGATTTCGTCGAAAAGAAAATTTTCTTCGCTGAATTCTCTTTTTCTTATTCAATGACACTATGGGTTATTTTAATTATATTAGCTACTCATAAGTAGATAAATGACATTTGCTAAATTATTTTCGCTTTTAGGTCATTTCAATCGTGTGGCGATTCTCCATAGTTTGAAGAGAACTATCTATAAACTGACATTATATAAATAATAAATGAAACCTAACAGGCATTTGACCTGATGTTCCGCTTTATTTATGATTCATTAACAGTGTATGCAAATGAATTTAATGGTTGATCTGATTTTTGTCAAATGATTCATGAAATTGCAAATGAAGATTTCACGTTTCACTTCTCATCTTATTTGTATTTATTTGTTCGGGTTAAAACAATCATAATCCGGTCTTTTGATGTATTAAACAATTCATCTTATCCTGTCTATTTCAATGTTTATGTTGATTTATTATCCAACGTTGATATCTCATAGAGATCTTAAGATAAGTTTTCCCTTATTTGACCTTTTCAACAGTATAAAGTGAGTGAAGTCTTTGATATAATCATAATAATGGCAATATGGGTTTATTATATTGATATTGCTAGATTGAAGGTAATCAACAATCATAAGTAAACAGATGGATCTTGTACGTTTTAAACCCGGATCATCCAGGTCGTAAATTAGATGTTCGATTTATGGTAGTTGTTTGCAGTGCCGACATACACTTAAATACAAGTAAACACAAGTAATTAATGAATTTCAAGAGAATCAAAAATCAAACTCCCATAGACTCTAAAATCAAGTTCTCAGAAAAGTTTTATGAATACATTTATTGTTACTTATCACCGTCGAGGACAATAGCTCCTCTGTTAGCCTAACATTCAAACACTACTACCCACATTTAACTTCGTCATGAGGAATCGGTTAGCCTTGAGAAAAATCTAATAACTCGAAAGTGAGTATATAAACTCCTTACTTGGCAGATAAAATTATACTAACAAATCTCGACGGCTTGAATGCAACTAGACTATTTGGACTTAACAGATCACCTAGCCCTTCTATCCAATACATACCAACAAATACCGGTCAAGACAAAAAAATCATCAGCAGCTTCTGAATCAGTAGACCTCAATATACACAAAGTAAAAAGAAATATCCTTAAATACAACATGGAGATCACCAACAAAATCAGTCACACTCGAAGGAGAAAGATTGGAACAGGTAGTAACTTTCACGTACCTGGACAGCATCATCAATGAACAAAGATGACCCTATGCAAACGTAAGGGGAAGGATTGGCAAGGTAAGGGCAGCATTCCTACAACTACAGAACATATGGAACTCAAAACAACTGTCTGTCAGTCAATGTCAAAGTCTGAATCCTCAATACGAACGTCAAGACAGTTCCACTGTACGTAACTAAAACCTGAAGAAGTACTACAACCATCATCATAATAGTACAAGTATTTCTAAACATTTGTATGCATAAGATAATCGATGTTCGTTGTTAGAATACCATCAGCAATAACCCACTGTGCGAGAGAATAACGAAGCTTCCATTTGAAGAGGAAACTAGGAAAAGACAATGAAATTCGATAGGACATACATTACGGAAACGATCATACTGCATTACAACGCGACCGCTAGCTTGGAATAGTGAAGAGAAGCAGAAAAAAAGAAAACGAAAGAACTCACCGCATCGCGAATTAGAAACAGACATGAAGCGGATGAGTAGCAATTGTAAACAAGGAATTGTCCAGGATAGAATTAGATGTACAATGCTTGTTGATGATCTTTCATCTTCGACGAGGAGTGACAGACGTAAGTAAGTAAGTAACAAATTTCTAAATTAATTAACAATGAATAATTTAATCCAAAAAAAAAATTATACATTAAAATCTTACTTATTTCACAATATTCTCCGGTAAAATCACGTGTACAACTACAATTGAATGGTTTTGAATATGAAGAATTCAAATTTCTACATATTCCATTATTTAAACATGGTTGATGTCGTCCACAATAATCCAGATCTATTTATTCATTTAATGAATAATAAAATAGAAAATAGAATTAGTATAGAATACTCTATTGTGATATTTGTATTAATGTAAATGAATGAATCATATAAGTAAGTATAAACCTATGGTGTTGACATGAAATAGTTTCATTTTGAATTCAGTTAACACTAAAAGTTGTCAAACAGAAAATTGATTAATTCTATCTGATTGACTATGTTTAATAACTCAATAAGTTGACTATTGCCTGAATAGTTTACGTGAGAATTTTCTCTAACTATAAAAATCAAGATTCAAACTTTACGAGAAGCATCAATTTCTTCAAGAACACAGATATATCTAGTTACTATGGGGGTGGTGTCAACTAGTACAAATTTATTTCAACACTTTTATACTGGTTACTTCTAACCTAATGATATTTAGTGAATTACTCTGCAATATTAAATCATTCACAATGGTGATTAAATTAAAACTTCACATGTGATAGCATTCTGTTATAACCCATAAATGGATCCCAGAGGTTACCATTCATTATACTTATCGGAACATAACACATTCTTTGAGAGATGCATTATAAACATAATTCTTATTAAGAATATGATGATACATTATGAAATATCACTATAAGGTTGTGGAAATTATTAAGCTTTTGATTAAGATCATGAACCGATTGATGTTAGATCACCATTGAAATCCTGGATGCACTGAAAGGCCGTTTCGTCCTACTGTGAGACTCCTCAGTAGTGCATATTCACGAGCCCACCTCGCGAGATTCGACCCCAGAACCTTCAGCCTTCCACGGGGACGCTTAACCTCTAGACCTGCATCCATAGGTATTTATGTCTAACCTCAACGAAGCCCGCAAGCGGTATCATGAATGAGCACTGCTGTGGAGTCCTAAAATAAGACGAAACGGCTGTCCAGTGCTTCCAGTATTTCAATGGTGATTTAACATCAATCGGTTCATGATCTCAATCAGAAACATTATGAAATGGTTTCTATACATGTAATCATGTAATCACACATAATTATGTAATATTCATTACTTAAATCCTTAAAAAGTAGGCATATTTTAAACAGTTTTCTATAGTTTCCCTTGTGAATTCGTTAATGTATTGAGGAAAGCTGGTTTTTATTATTATTATTATTATTATTATTATTATTATTATTATTATTATTATTATTATTATTATTATTATTATATCTAACGTCAACTGACCTTGATCACAAAATGATCCACCCCAATTAGGTAAACAACGGCATGTAAATGGTGCATCATTACATGTTCCATGTTTACATCCTGGATATTTTATACATTCATCACAAAGTGGACCTTGCCAACCAGTTGAACAACTTATAAAGAAAGATAATGTATAGAATGATTAAATGAAAAATGAAAGTTATTATGAGTAGAATTAAACAGAAAAGAAACAATAAATGTGATAAATTCACTTGGTATTGTTTTTCTTAAATCCTCCCATTGAGGTTTAAGACTCCAATTGATCAATCTCTTGTTGACATGTATTTATCCTTTGTGTATTGCCTCGATATTGCCCTAATTCACAAGCATTATAAGCAAAGATGGATACTGCTTAGCAGTGGAGTACAGGACACGCGTTACGTCCTATTTGGGACTCGTCAACTGAATGTACCTACATCTCAGAGTTGATGTTCACTGTGGGACTCGAACCCAGTACCATTCACTTCAACCACCGTCGCGCTATCTACGTAGCTACTTAGTCCTGATAACTACTTGCCTGTTGATATTTAAAACTGCGACTGATCAATCTCTTATTGCTATATATGCATACCGTATGTATTGCCTCGATAATGAGACAATCAAGGAAGATAAAGTAAACAATACCAAATGAATTCAAACTTCACTCTAATGCACAAGCAAATGGCTATCATGAATCAGTAGCTAAGTGGATAACGCGATGGTGTTTGAAGCGAATATACTAGGTTCCAGTCTTGGAGTGAACATCTACTCTGAGATGTGGATACATCCAGCTGACGAGTCCTAAATAGGACGAAACGCGCGTTCTAGATTCCACTGCTAGCCACTACCCATTTTTTTCTTTTAATATATGTGATATTATGCTTGTCTTTATCACATACTGCTGAATGAATAAATGACTTATGCTTGATACTGAACCCCAAAATTCAACATTAAGTAGTAAGAACATAAAATCTTCTTGTATGGATTTATTTGACTTTGTAAGTATTATTAATGATCAGGTTACAAGTACACCTTGTGTACAATTCAAAAGTATTTATCAATATATCAATTACATTATTAAGCCTTAAATATGGTGTTACTTTTAATTCATATAATCATGTTGACAACAAACGATCTTACAGATTCATAATATCTTATTGATTATGAAGTTTTAATGTTCAGATATTTTAATGAGGCAATCAGCCAAATCTCGGCTTTCATCCTGCGAGGCATCATCGATGAACAAGGAAGATCAGATGCACACGTATGGGCAAAGTAAGTGTGGCATTTTTACAACTGGGGAACATATAGAACTCAAACCCACCGTCTGTCAGCCACTATCAAAGCGTGAATTTTCAATACGAACGTCAAGACAGTTTTACTGTACGGAGTTGAAGCTTGGAGAACTAATACAACCATCATCAAGAAGGTACAAGTATTTATAAATAGTTGTCTACGCAAGATACTCAAGCTGCATTGGTCGGATACCATCAGCAACAGCCTAATATGGGAGTAAACAAATCAGCTTTCAGTTGAAGAGGAAATTAGGAAATGATGTTGGAATTGGCAGCGAAAAAGCGGAAAAGATGAAGGCCAAAGAACACATTACTTCGGGAAATGGAAGCAGATATAAATAGGATGAATATAAACTAAAAAGAGTTGGAAAGGATTGCCCGGGACAGGGTTGGATGGAGAGTGCTTGTAGGTGGCCTATGCTCTTCCATGAGGAGTAACAGGCGTAAGTAAGTAAGATGAGCAGAGCTATAAAAAGATATCGACCACCGGAATCAGAACACACCTCGATGGTTACACATTCTTCATCAGCGTGAGATGACGCCAAATGTCAACTGAGATTAATAAATTCAATTCTAAATATATATATACAACAATAACATGCAATAATAAATATCCTTTCTTGTTTCTTCTTGTATACTTAATAACTCACAATGAGTGTCATAGTTATATTCACAACTATAGTGACCAATCGTAACTTAATTGTAAACATTTACTACACTGACTCAATTTGATTTAGATGTGATTTAACTTTATCTAACCATCAATTAATGAAAACCATATTCTTCTTATATAAATATGACTGATGATCATAATTATTGATTTTATTGAATTAACGATTGTTTCTCAATATATATATATATATATATATATATATATATATATATATATATATATATATATATATATATATATATATATATATATATATATATATGTTTTACTCTTGCTCTTTGTAACTGATTACATAACCACGACGCACAATGCTGACTATTGTTGGAGACAGTTGGAAGAAAGTTAGGGCTGACCAAACCAAAACGTGACATCATTGCTTAAAGTCACTAACTTCTGGTATGAGCCATGTCGGTAGATGCAGGCTACTTAGTTGGGGTCCGCGTGACTATCCTAACCAATGGTTGGAGACTGAGTGACATGGCTCAGCATCGATCACAATGACGTCAGTGTATACACTCTTTGTCTTCCCTTAAACTATGAGATTAAAATCGCTTCATATTTTTCTTTCTACGAACTAATTCTTTCTTCCTGTAGTATATGCTTATACACAATCTTTCTTTTATATATTACCACCTCTGAATTAACTACTTTTATGAATCCGGTGTCCATCTTGTTGTGCTAATGAGGTATGGTAACTTGGACCGATGCATATATGTGCTTGATCCTACGTTGTAGCTGACTGATATTTCCTTCATATTCTGGTACTCAGTATGTTAATTGAGATACTAGAGATCGATCAAGTAGTAAATATTAAATTAGGTTTATTTATTACTTTTCTAATTGCACCCAAACTCTGATTAAATAGTATTACGGAACGTAATTGAAAAAGATATCTGTAGATATATGAAATCCTACATTGACGACATTCAATGAACTAATTTCAAATAGAGTCAAATAGAATTTTTTTCAAATTTCACTGTTAACTACTAATTCAATGACCAGAGAACTGATTGTTTTTCTATCTATTTAATTAATCATTTGGATAGATATTTATGCTCTATTTACTCATCAATACTTACTTACTTAATTACGCTTGTTACTCCTCGTGAAGGAACATAGGCCGCTCACCAGCATTCGCCATCCAACCCTGTCCTGGGCAATCCTTTCCAACCCTTTTTAGTTTTTATTCATCCTTTTTATATATGATTCTACTTCCCAACGTAATATGTTCTTTGGCCTTCCTCTTTGCCGCTTCCCTTCAGCATTCCAAGTTAGGGCTTGTCTCGTGAGGCAGTTAAATGATTTGCGTAGTGTATGCCCTATCCATTTCCATCGTCTTTTCCTAATTTCTTCTTCAGCTGGAGGCTGATTTGTTCTCTCCCACAAAAGGCTGTTGCTGATGGTATCCGGCCAATGGATGTTGAGTATCTTGCGTAAACAGTTATTTATAAATACTTGCACCTTCTTGATGGTGGTTGTTGTAGTTCTCCAAGTTTCAGCTCCATACAGTAGAACTGCCTTGACGTTGGTATTGAAGATTCTGACTTTGATATTGGTTGAAAGTTGTTTTGAGTTCCATATATCCTTCAGTTGTAGGAATGCGACCCTTGCTTTGCCAATTCTCGTCTTTACGTCTGCATCTGAGCCTCCTTGTTCGTCGATGATGCTTCCCAGATATGTGAAGGATTCTACATCTTTCAGAGTTTCGCCATCAAGAGTGATTGGATTGCTGTTCTCTGCTTTGAATTTGAGGACCTTGGTTTTCCCTTGTGTATGCTGAGGCCTACTGATGCAGAGACTGCTGCTACACTGGCTGTCTTTGTCTGCATCTGTTCGTGTGTATGCAATAGGAGAGCCGGGTCATCTGCGAAGTCCAAATCGTTTAATTGATTTCGAGCTGTCCATTGTATTCCGTGTTTCCCCTCAGATGTCGAGGTCCTCATAATCCAGTCGACCATCAGAAGAGAGAGGAAGGGAGAGAGTAAACAGCCTTGTCTTACTCCGGTTCTTACTTGGAATGCATCTGTCAGCTGTCCTCCATGCACGACTTTGCACTGTAGTCCGTCATATAAATTCTGAATAATATTGACAATCATCTCAGAAACTCCATAGTGTCGAAGAAGTTTCCATAATGTCCTCCTATCTACACCGTCAAATGCCTTTTCATAATCAATGAAGTTGATGTGTAGTGACGAGTTCCACTCAACTGATTATTCGACGATGATTCGTACTGTTGCAATTCGGTCTGTGCACGATCGATCCTTACGGAATCCAGCTTGTTGATCTCGAAGTTGGGCGTCTACTGCATCTTTCATTCGGTTCAGCAAAACTCCGTTAAAGACTTTTCCTGGTACTGACAGCAGTGTTATGCCTATCTAGTTTTCACATTTGCTCAGGTTTCCTTTCGTTGGACTAGTCTTCCCAGTCTCCCACATTTTTCGGACGTTCCATATACTTATAAAAATTGTTACTCTGGTTGTTAGAAGAAGCATTGGCCTCGTAACTTCCGAAGGAACTCGGCTTTCACTATGAAGCGTCATAATTCTTCTAAGTGAAGACCTTCTAACTATCAGGGCGGAGTTTAAATGGTTTGAATTATTTTTTCTGGTAAGCGTTTTTTTAGCGAGTTAGTTTTCTACGGGATGGGGACGATAACCCCATGCCCAACCCTCCTCCTTTACTCGGGCTTGGGACCGGCAGTAACTATGGAAGAGCTACAGGCGGAGTTCACTCATCAATAACATTCATTTATTTATTTTGTCCGTTTTTTTTTGTTTTATCAGTAATTGGGAAATAGAAAACAGCATAGTTAAGTTTTGATTAAGATCATGAACCGATCAATGTAAGATCGCTATTTAAAACCTGAAAACACTAAACTCCTGTTTCATCCTAGTATGAAACTCCTCAACAGTGCATACCATTGGATACCGGTTCAATGATCCAGAGATTAAATATTCATGCATGAGATCAAAGGTTCCGGGTTCGCGTCCTGCATGCGGAATCTTAGATATGCACTGCTGAGGAGTTTCATACTAGAACGAAACAACTATCCAGCGCTTCTAAATTCTCATGATTAATTTGGCATTAATCAATTCCTAGTCTCAATTTTTAAAAAAATCTCATTATTTTATTTGTAAATATTTTCTTTTTCTAATTTTACACGTTTAATAATGTGTAAAACGAGTTATCAGCTTATCAACAGTAAATAAGCTAAAAAATATTTTGATCAACAATTTTAATTATCATTTTATTACAGTTCTATGAAGAAAAAAAACTAATCAATAATTTGTTTATTTACTTTCTTTTATAAAAATTATATTTTCGGGAGGGGGGTGTGGAGAAATTATGTCTTACGGGGGGGAGGGAGCGCGGAAGTGTAGGATGATAATTACTTTATTCGGAAAGAAAAGAAAAAAAAATTAAAAAAAATTGATTTAATAATTGAGTTGATGATTTGATTAAAGTTAGGCTACCATCATGGAAAACCTGAAAGCAATGGATGGTTGTTTTGTTGTAGTATGATACTCCTCAGCAGTCCGTATTCACAATCTCACACCAGAAAGGATGAGAACTCAAAACCTTCAGTTTCATATGCGAATATTTAACCTCTAGACCGTTAAGGCAGTATCCAAAAATGTTGATGTTTAACCTCAATCAATCCACGAAATCGCGCGACCATATTACATTGTACTAAGGTAGATACTTGTCTCTACCCGATAAGGATTAGCTTCACTGGTCTAGAGGTGTAGCATTCGCGCGCGAGACTGAAGGTCTTATGTTCAAATCCCTTCAAACGGGATCGTGGATGCGTACTGCTAAGGAGTCCCACAATACGACGAAATGATTGTTCAGTGCTTCCAGGTTTTCAATGATGGTCAAACATCAATCAATTTCATGATCGCAATCAAGAACTTAATAATCTCTACAAGCCAATACTGATAAATATAACATTGGCCACTACTCAATGACTAATCAGTTTTTTTTATATAATTAGTCAATCTTTTTTAAAATTCATTAGAGATAATAATCAAACTTACTCGCATTCTCCTGGTCTTGAACAAGTTCCATGAACTGGATGACAACCAATATTGCATATTGCTAAGTATAAAACATATGGAATATAACAATTATCATATAATTTATATTTAAATATTTCAGTCTATGTTATCTTTAAACTATTCAATAGAATAATTAAAAATACCAATGAAGATTATGTTTCGTCTGTAAGAAGTTCTATTTTCCTATTGTTTGTATTGGAAACAGCCCGACCGTTGTTGCTACCTTGACATGGTGGTCGGGCTTGCCTATCGTGATGAACCAATTGAGATATACTGGCTGGGACAGTTATTCCTCACGGTCCTGCCATGCTAGACAGGTAGGTTCAAGAGCGGTGACTAAAAGCAACAAACTCAAGGTCCGAAGGCGAAGTCGTACTGCTGACTGTACAAAGGTGTGACAGCAGTAAGGTGTTTCCTACAGACAACCAGCATGACAGCGATGCTGCCTTCCCACAAGGAGGGGTGGGGTTAGAAAAGGTCGACCCTAGAAATGCACACCTCGCCTTATCCCACGGATATCCGTCTCCGGCGATAAGGTCTCAACAATTACGGAGCTAACACAAAAATTACCCACAAAAAGGTTATGTGTAACCGACCTCAAGCAGTTGTCGCTTAGGCACTGCGGTCACGCTCTCAGGTCACTAAGACCACCTCCAACCCAATTTCCTTTTAGGCACCTCCATTGAAAACAACGTCTGCTCAATCTTTGTTGACATACGAACTCATTTAGTCAATGTTCTCATATAATCCCTTTGAATAAATACTGGTAATAGTTTAGTTAGTAGACAACACTGAAATCTAGAATGGATATTTTATTATATTGGGAACTAAGTTAATGGAATATACATGAATTGGTATTTACTCTAAGAGTCAAAAATAGTAATTATTATGCAACACATCATAGTGCTGTCCATTAGACTATTGAATTAAAATAGCCACAAAACTAGTCTAAACCCTAGTGGGAATGTCAACACTAGGATACAGGTATATCCAGCTGACAAGTTTCAAGTGGAACAAAACATGCATCCTGATTTTCTCTACTAATCACCGTAAATGACTACATTTTTGTTTCCTTGATTTAAAATTTATTACTATGAACACATCATAATAAGTTTAAGACTGAATGCTTTGAAATGTGATCATAAATAGAATATCTCAGAACAAATGTAATTAATTACATTTCTTTCAAACTTGTTCAAATGAATTGTCTATTCGGATATCAAATTCAAAAGAGAATTATTAGATACCAAGTCAGTGAGCGGCTATGAGTGCGATCCCTGATGAAATTGTCAGAGTCCATTGTTGATAAGTTCTACATTGCAATAATAAATAATCTGTTTAAGTTCTTTATGGTTAATAATCATTATACCATCAACAACAGTCTATTGTGAGAGAGAACACATCAGCTTCCAGGAACAAATCAAGAAAAAACGCTAGAAGTGGATAGGAAATACATCAAACTGCATCATGAAGCAAGCGCTAACTTAGAATCGTGAAAGTAAACGGGAAAGAGAACGAATAAAAACAAACACATTACGTCGGGAATCGGAAGGAGAGATCACAAGAATGAAAAGCAACTGTAAACAAGTGAAAAGGATTGTTGAGGACAGAGTTTAGTGGAGAATGTTGGTGAGAGGCTTATACTCTTCTACAAGAGGTAACAGGCGTAAGTAAGTAAGTATAATGATTATCTTATTCACTATTGTTAATTCTTTAACATAAACCTATCCTTATAAAATTATTCAATATTTACACATCATCTAAATTACAGTTTGTTTCATTTGTTTTCTTCATCATATAAAAGGTGGTACAAAACAAGGAAAACATTAACATTGGTACAAGAAGGCACCAAATAGATATGCGCCACATAAATCATTCAGTTTATGTGAGGGCTGTGATGCTGACCGGGTGCCCAAAAGGAAGCAGGTGATTTCCTTAGAGGGCCACAACCGGAGCCTTTCACCTAAAGGTAAGATCCACAGGACAGTGGAGCAACGTAAAGAGATGCACTTCCATGGTTGGTTCATGCACCATTCGTCCCTTCAGGATACTGGAGCTTATGTACACCATTCGTTTGGAATGAGGGTTTTCCAACTTACCTAAATGGACTCTCTATATCCATCAACCTGGTTAAAGCACCAGACATTCGATTTTCGTCCTCTTATTTTCGTAAACAACAGTAATGCCGTTAAAAGTTAGTGAGTAGGAGAGTTGACTCTCTCCATTCTCGGTAGCACCAAAGCATTTGGGAGTAATAGTTATTTAGATAAAATAAAATAAAAATGTCACTAGTTTAATCAATTTAAATCTTTTCATTACAATCGTCAATATTTTTCTTTTTTGTCTTCCTCTTTTTTTTGTTTTTGTCATTTAATAAACTTTGAAAATTGAAAATTGAATTTATCTTTTGATTTTATGATTGATTATGAAGGAACAAAATAAAGTGTGTGAGAGAGAGAGGGAAAGAGAAAGAGAAGGAGTAAAGGAAAGAAAATTCCAGTAGTGATTTCTTTGCAAAAATAACCGAAAGGGAAAGTAAATTAATATTTAAGTTCACTTGGTGTTGTTTTCCTTCTTGTATCTTTCGGTTGTTACTTAGGACTGAAACTGATCAATCTCTTGTTGGCATATACGAATCCTGTGCGGATTACCTTGATATAGCCTTAAGTCACAAGCTTTTTCAAGTAAAAATGGATAGTGGCTAACAGTGGAATACAGGATGTGCGTTTCGTCCTATTTGGGACTTATCAGCTGGATATGCCTACATCTCAGAGTTGATGTTCAATCTGGGACTCGAACCTAGTAGCGTTCGCTTCAAATACCATCACGTTATGCACTTAGCTACTGTACTAAAATATGGATCAAATGGATGATATAATATAGCAGCTATCCTACGACCAATTTCTATCACGGTTAATTCTTGTTAAGCCCTTTCATCAATCTACTTGACAGACAATGTTACTTGAACAGTAGCAATATGTCTATTTCTTTATACTGTTATGATCACTAGAGCACATGACGGACTCGAGTTAAAATGTTGATTACTTTAATATCACTCGATGATTCATTCTCCTCCCCATGTACATATGTACTCAAATCCTATTATTAGTTTTTGCTTTGGCTTGCTGTGCACTTATGCAATTTGATGACTATAAATTTGCCTATATATTTACTGATATATACTTATTCGCCTCTCCGCTTCAAATTCACTTAATATGCTTATAGCATTGTGATTTCGGTTATCCGCTAATAAACTATAGTTGACGCTTCTCATTGCTTTCTGATTTCAAACAATGTTGACTTTCATAATATAACGGTTATCGTGGTGGTCGATTAACGAAGCAAAGCCACTACAGTAATATCCAAATGAAATCCCTTAGTTTATTCAACACCGATATTTGTTGCTTCGATTTAAATAACAACACTTCAGCCTGTATTACTTACAATATTTCATTTAAAAGAACGAAGAATATGGCTCTTGTCAAGTAAATTTTAGTTATTCCCAGCGTGAGGGTGTCGAAAATATGATACAACTAAGTATGTCAGCATTATGAACAATGATGAAACTAGGATCAAACTAAATAGTAATCAGGTTTTTTTGTATATTGTAATAATAATAATGATTAAGTTCATAAGTCAATTAAAGCTAGACCACCATGGATTCCGGCCAAGTGGTCTGGAAGTTAAGCGCTCGCGTGCTAAACCGATAGGTCCCAGTTCCGAATCCTGCTGGGCGGTATCGTGGATGCACACGGATGAGGGGTCCCATACTAGAACGAAACAACTGTCCAGTGCTTCAGAGTTTTTTATGGTGGTCTAGCCTCAACTGACTCATGAACTCAAACATTAAATGGTGATCACTTAGAAATTAGTTAGGGTCAGTCTAATAACTTGTGTCCATGATTCTCCATATGAACAATATTTACATCACAAATAGGCATGAAAAATAACTGGTTATATTCATCACAGAATAAACTCATCAAGGAGCACCAGACAAGTGGTTGGTCTTAGTATGAGACTATAGAAGTTCACACTCAAAATCCAACCAGCCATTAAACCCAGAAACTTCATATCCTTAATTTAAATTATTAAAGCCAACGTTCTCTATAAACTACCTACAGTAATAATGATAATAAACGCTTAGTCATTTGAACCAGTACAATTTCATTTTCAACCAGCTTTCCATATTGTATGATGATTATCCAGTCCTATTTATGATAAATGTCTGATCCTCAATGTGTCCGAATTCCACCAATTATGATTTCTAGTGATTATGTATTACTAGATTGTTCTTTACTGGCACAAAATACTTATCTAGATCATCTTTGTTTTCTGTGATATCTCATATGAAATCAATTTGTGACGGATGCTACTTACAAACTAAACTATTATAGAATGTTAAAGATAGACAGACAGAATAATAAATAATTCATTGAATTACCTTTATCACATTCAGTTCCACTCCATCCAGGTTCACATATTTTATCACCATTAGCATCACATTTAAATTTTGTATGATTATCATTTGTTTGACATACTTTTGTACAATCATTACCATAATGATTTAGTTCACATGTTAATTGTATACAAAATGTATAACCAGAATATTGTGTTGATATAGTGACTTGATGCCAATCTGTAGATTGTTTCATAGAAGAAATTAATGGACGCAACAAACCACGATGTATAGCTCGATCAATTAAATATTTTTCATTTCGATTAACTAAATCATATGCTTCTAATATTACTGTAAATAAACGCTGGAAAAGATAATAAACAAGGAGAGGGAAAAATTTATATTTGTCCATTTATTTATTTAGAGATAGTAGGCTGAAGACAGAAACCCATCCCCAAATACCCTAGTACGGCCGAGATTGGAGAGAGTCAACTCTCCTACTCACTAACTTTTAACGGCATTACTGTTGTTTACCAAATTGAGAGGACGAAAATCGAATGTCTGGCGCTTTAACCAGGTTGGTGAATATGAAGAGTTCACCTATGGGAGTTGGAAAGCCCTCATTCCAAACGAATGGTATACATGGGCTCCAGTATCCTGACGGAACAAATGGCGTATGAACCTATTGTTGGTCACAGGCTACCATGGGGACTGTATCGTCTAACGTTACTTCACTGCCTTGTGGATTAGACCTCTAGGTCAAAGGCTCTGGGTGTGGCCCCCTAAGGAAATAACCTACTTCGTTTTGTGCACCCGAACAGTATCACAGCCCAATCACAAATCAAGTGACTTGTGTGGCGCATATCTATTTGGTGCCTCTTTGTACCAATATTTATGTATTCAAATAAATAATTAAAATAAAATAGAAACCTACTTTACGGCGAGACTCTAATTTATGGACGATCTTTGAATGAATCTTGAGTGACCTTGAGAAATATTAGCCAATCAGCAAATAGCCAGTTCGTAATAATTGTCATAAATTGCCTTAGTTAGGAATTATATACAGGATTTTCATCACGAACTGATATCAGCAATAATGCCAGGAATTTATTAAGCCAAACGGATGAAAGGCTTTCGCGCCAAAATCCGAGATCTTTTATCTTATACCTGATTGTTTCGTCCACAAATTATAGTCCCGCCGTTTTATTTGTTATAACCGCTCTATTATCACGTTTTGTACGAAATTCCCTGTGAACCGATTGTACATTAGCATTAAACACTGAAGCTAGCGCTGTAACCTTGAAATCTCCGAAATGCCTCTGACTGGCTCATCCATAAATTGGAGTCTCGCCCACTTTACTGTTGATGTTGAATGACTCTCAAAATGACTAGGAAAAAGTAATATTTACCAAATCTTAGCCAGTCAGAATAAAGGTGATGTAAATGAATAATTACTCACATAAAACCTCAAAAATACGTTAATATTAAAATTTTGAGCTTTCCCAATCTCCTAATTTTGGGGAAGCCACTATAGAAAATCTTGGGGAAGTGGCACCAAAACCTCAAAATTTCCTCCAGATCTGGGCAATTTCCCCAAATTTTTAGGTTTTTTCCCAATATTTTCTCTAAATTTCCCCCAGAATCCTATTATCATAAGCCAGTTGGCTTATGACTTAGGGTTAATGGTAAGACAGAACAATAGTGTTTACGAATAATGTGGAAAAAATGCTTTAATTGTGAATAATTTTAATTTAATGTTAGTCATATGTCCATTACCATTCCATTTGGTTTCTATTAATTCCTCTATAGAAAACTCATCACATTCTTACCATCATTAAAAGAATCCTTGAAATCAGTCCCTATTCTTCAAACTAATCATATTTCTTAATTTGATTTGTCTTGGTAACTAAATGTTCATAAAATGTTACATATATCTTACTTTTTAATAAGACATAAATTATCCGTCACTGCGTTTTGAATCCACAGTTTGCTATCTTAAATCTGATTGGTTTGTTAATAAATCATATTTCTAATGAATAGTAAAGAAGTTTGTAAAGATTTATGCTTAATGTGTAAGTAAGTTGATATGAAACTAAGTTATTATTGAATATGAAACATGAAACAGTTGTGTCAACTAGTTTTGTTGTACTCATAATGAAGTAACATTTGGTCCCAATAAGCTGATATTAGAATAGATGCATGAATAAACATTATTTGATAATACTTCAAAGTTAATTAAGCATGATCAAATGTACTATCGAATTAGGAATATTTGTAAATTTGAACATATTTTAGTGTTAGCAACAGTCATATGAAAGAATTACCTAACAACAGATTAAGTGGATACAAATATTTTTTTATGATTCAATGTTTTGAACTATTTTGAGCTAAGTGTTCAGGTTATCAAAGACAATGAAGTTGGAATGTATTGGTTGTTTGAATCTTCCCATTGATTTTTAGGAGTTCATCTTGTTAGGATTCCCTTGATATTATCTTAAGTCAAAAACATTATAAACGGCAATGATGGTGGCCAGTAGCGGAATTCAGTACGTTTTTTCCATTCACTCTAGGACTCGAACCCAGTACCGTTCACTTAAAATACCATTATGTTATCCGTTTAGCTACTGAGTGTAGATACTCACTGACTTGTGCAACGGGATGAAGTTTAATTCAGTTTTGTATTGGCTATCAGGACGTGAACGGTATTGCGTTTGAGTCCAGAAGTAAACATCAATTCTAGGATACAGGTACATCCGGCTGATGAGTACCGAATTGGATGAAACGCACAGCCTGTATTCTACTGCTAGGCACCATCACCTCTACTTATAATTTAATAAATAGTTTTTTCATGTTCTAAATCGACAAACATTTGTCTAAGACGTTTTGTAAGGTTATTTGTTTGTAATTTGGACATGATTTTCCTCATAAAATGAAAACAGATTGAGTACATTTTAACAGGCATAGCAAATTAAGAATATTTCTATTTTAAAGGTAATCAAAACTGGAATTTTACGAATATGGAGGTGAATGAACTATTTTGCCAAACTAATGATGTTGAAAAATGTGTACTGTTTAGTTGGCAATTCAATAATTTAAATGTACAATGGTTACTAAGAGACTTGAAGCCTATTGGTACAATATGCCACATGACTGCGAGTATAGATTGCTAAGAAACCTTAAAAAAGACGAACTAGTTAACCATTACTTTTCTTGTCTCCAAACACCTTTTAGCTAATTTCCATACATGATGAAATTTTCTTGAAAATACCTGAAAATTATAATTAAGTAAATTTCTATACTTTTCAGTAGACAACCTCATGTTAAAGAAAACATTTAGTTATTATAGACTGATCTTATTTCGACAATCATTGAAAACTAAAGAGCACTAAATAAATCATTCGTTTTGGTGTGAGTCACCATAAACATTAAACAGGTCTCACAACAAGCCTTTAACCATCATTATAATACTGGATTAGAATCAAATCGCTTTCGTCTAATCATATACCGATCTGTAATCACTAACCTCCAAATGCCCTGGTACGGCCGAGAGTGGAAAGAGTCATCTCTCTTTCTCTCTCTCTCTCTCTCTCTCTCTCGAAATCCTGTCACATGGCCACGTGCATACAACCACTATCAAAGAAATCCTACTCACTGCCTTCTCGTGACGGGGGTGTTCTTTAGAAAATTGAAAAGACGAAACACGAATGTCCGGAGCTTCGATCGATTTTGTGAACACAGAGTCTACCTAAAGATGTTGGAAAACCCTGAATTCAAACAAATGGTGTACATGGGTTCAATTACCCCGAAGGAACAAATGATGTATGAACCTGTTTTTGGACACCGGCAACTATTAGATTGCATCTCCTTACGTTGCTCCACTGTCTTGTGGATCAGACCTTTAGATCAAAGGCTCCGGAAAGTGTTCTCCTAAGAAAACTAACTGTTTCAGTCTAGAGACTCGTGTAGGATCCCAACCCCCACATAAATCAAATGACGAACTGTGTGACATATGTATTTGTTGCCTCTGTACAAATATTTATATAATTTCAACAGTTGGGATCATGAGTCAATTAAAACTAGACCACCATGGAAAAGCTGGAAGCACTGGACGGCCGTTTCGTCCTGGTCTGGGACTCCTCAGCAATGCGAATCTACGACTCTGCCCCGCGGGATTCGAACCCAGGATCCATCGGTCTCGCGCCACGCGCTTAGCCAACTAAACCTTTTGAACCGGCTGTCATCCGACGGTGTTAATGTCTCACTTCAACTAATCCACGAAATCGAGCGAAACATCCACCAATATTTATATGTCTTAATATATAAATAAAATAATCACTTCATTGATTAACTTATTTTATATTTCAATCTTTAAGGTCAAAGTAAGTTCATTGAAATTGTATCTAACTTATTTTCAAATGAATAACTGTCTTCTCCTTCTTCATTTCTTTTTGTTGGTGTTGTTATTGTTACCCCCAAAAACAAGTAATCCTCATTCATTCATTCATTGAATCTCGTTTTTTTTTTCTTTTCTTAATTTCAAATATTTGTTACTATGGTGGCATTGAAAACATCAAAATCAATTTTCTTTAAAAGAAAAAATTATTGAATAATTAAATTTCCACCCTAATAAACACTCCCCTAAAAAAATAACAGTAACACCACTATCACCATCACCACCACCACCACCACCGTCACTATCACCACTACCACCACCCACAAACAACAATAAATACAAATTACATCATATTCAATCAATAAAAAAATAGGTAAAAACAAAATTCATTTGAAATCAATGGACTGTTAAAAATAAAAATTAAAAAAAATTTTTTTCTCCAAACAAAAAAAAATGATAATGACAATGTCCTTTTTAATTAATTTTCAATGGAATAGGAGATAAAAACAAACAAACAAACAAACAATCATTCGGAAATGATTTTAAATATTATTGATTTGAGTCATTATTATTATTATTATTTATACCTCAGTTACAATGAATATAGATCATAAATAGTACATGGAGATATGTATACACACACGCGTACACATGGGATCTAATTCATTTTTCTTGTTTAAATATCATTTACTCCTTTTTCTTTCTTTTTTTGTTCAAGAAAAACAATCATCATTTAAATTTTCAATATCCCGCGAAATACAAATCGATGTGTATATAAACAAACAAACAAAAAATAAGAAACTGAAGAGTTCGTTATTATTATTATTTTGTAATAATTAAATGTGTATTGAATATGACAAATGAATCAAATTTGAATAAAGGAAGTTCTTGTGTTTTCCTGAGTTCATATTTTCTAGTGTGATCTAATTAATTACTTAGATTATTGTTATTTTCTATGGTTAAGATCATGAGTCAGTTGAAGCTAGAACACCATGGAAAACCTAGACGCACTGGACGGCTCAGTGGTCTAGTGGTTAAGTGCTCGAGCGCGAAACCAGTAGGTCCTGGGTTCAAATCTCACAGGGGCCGAGGTCATGAATACGCACTGCTGAGAAGTCCTACAATAGAACGAAACGGCCATCCAGTGCTTCCAGGTTTTCCATGGTGGTCTAGCTTCAACTGACTCATGATCTTAACTATTGAAATTACTATAATATCCACAAAATACATTTGATATTATTATTTTGATGGAGTTTTTTTCTCTGAGCTGGATGGTTTGGTCGCGGAGCTTTCATCGTTCTTCTGAACGACATGATCAGCACAAATTTCAAATAGAATTGAGGCTTTCAAATTTCTCCACATGTGGTTCACAGCTTGTCCTGTACCACGAAACTCTATCAAAATCATCCACCTGAGCTACAAATCTTCTCCACTATTATTATTATTGCCGTCACTATTACTGTTATTGTTATTATTATTATTAAGTCGATTTTGAAGATGATGCATTTAGAAGATAAATGAATATTGTAGAGTAAAACAATGTTTAAATATCTAATACACTAATACTTGTGATGTGAACAGACAAACAAGAAGCTTTGATAAACTATGGAAGCCATTTTTTGGAGGGACGTTATTTCATTTAATTCAAAGCTATAAACTACATGTGGAAAAATTCGAACACTTTTACTTCTACCAGGAGTTTGTGCTGTGGATCATGTAGTTCTGAAGAATGATACAAAGCTCCACGACCAAATCATCTAGCTTAGAGAATGAATCTCCATCAAAAAAAAAGAAGAACTATTGAAATTCATTATTTATCTAATCAATCTAACAACTTTGATATTAATGTCCCATTTGCTTACTCACTTACTCACTCACTTATAGACTATCTTACTATCAACCCTTATTGATTTAACTAACTAACCAACCAATCAATCAATTTCTGTCTATTCTAACTTGTGAAAGATTATAATCATAATATATTTTTTAAGTAGTATTTATGAGAAAAAGAAAAGAAAATTTTATTTTTAAATATATTCCTCTTTTTGGTAAAAAAAACCTTTGTATATAATTAAATCTAGTTAAATCCCATGCGACTCTATAGTTATGAGTAGGAACTCAATTACTTTTCTACACATACACACTTACACGAGCACAAACACACACGTGCGCACACACACTCACACACACGTGCACGCATACATGTATATTGACATACACATAAAAAAGGAACTTTAATACTTATGAAATGTTTTATTTAATCCTACCACTGAATATATATATATAGTACTATAATAACTGTTGTTATTACTATTACTACTACTATCTAAGATACTACTAATTAAAATTTTTATACTCATAATAATAAAGTTATTATCTTTTGTGGGTTTGTAAATGTATGTAGATAATTATTAACTATGTTTATGTTCATTTTGTTTGTGCTTTTAAATATTCCACTTTACTTGTGTAACTATGTATGTATGTATGTGAGTGAGTGAGTGAGTGAGTAAATGAATGAATGAATGGAACTGTCCACATACACACATGTATACATACATGTGTATATACGTGTCGACACAAATATAAGTACATAAGCATAATTATTTAACTTTCATCCTACTATTAAAATCTTCATCAATCTGGGCTTTTTGTTATTTTTGTTGTTGTCACTTTTGCGTGTTCAATTTTGTTGGATTATACAAAATGGTGAGAGAAAAATTGACGACAACCACTATGATCAACATTAACAGAAACATAACGAATAATAATTAATCAATACCAAAATATTTATTAATCACCTAATAATTATAATCATAATAATATTATTATTTATATTAACTTTAATCAGAGAAGGGTTGAATTTATGATTCACTTGAAGCTAGCTAGACCATCATGGAAAACCTGGAAGTACTGAACGGTGATTCGATTTCGTGGATTGGTTGAAGTGAGACATTAACACCGTTGGATGCTGGCCGGTGTAGAACTTAAGCACTGGCGAATGAGATCGTTTGGTCCTGGATTCGAATCCCGCGAGACGGGATCATGGATGTGCACTGTTTTTAGTAGTAGAAAAGATTCGATATACACAACGTGATTCAATAAGAATGAATTAATAGAGAAAAAACAGTATGAGTGAATCTCAAAGCCCAACATCTAAGGGAATACAAAGAGTGAATAAATATATGTCACTGGAACATATTCTGTGCTTTATCATTCATTGTCTCTATTGATCGTTCAAGATAATTGGACTAACATCAATCAGGTAGTTAGAACCGATGAATAAAGTTTGGGGACTATGAACTACTGATTTATTATCCTTTATATCACGTAACCATCATAATGGATGATGGATTAAACTGTAAAATCGTTCATGGACGACATGTCACAGACCCATTCGAAGTAAATACCGGTGTCAGGCAAGGTTGCTTACTCCCACCCTTTCTCTTTCTACTGGTGATTTACTGGATCTTAAAGACGTCAACATCTGAGTGGGAGCATGGGATACAGTAAACAGAAAAGATACAGCTGAACGATCTCGATTTCGTAGATGATCTGGCCCTCCTATCGCAAACGCAACAACATATGCAGTGTGGCAACAGCCTCAGTGGCAGTAGGTCTCAATATGCACAAAGAGAAAAGCAAGATTCTTCGATACAACAGAGCATGCACCAATCTAACCACAATTGATGGAGAAGATTTGGAGGATGTAAAAACCTTTACATATTTGGGCAGCATCATTGATGAACACGGTGGATCAGATGCAGATGTGAAAGCGCGGATCTGTAAAGCAAGGGAAGTATATTTACAACTGAAGAACATATGGAGCTCAAAGCAACTGTCAACCAACATTAAGGTCAGGATTTTCAATACAAATGTTAAGACAGTTCTACTGTATGTGGCGGAAACCTAGAGAACTACGAAACCAATCATCCAGAAAACACAGGTGTTTATTAACAGTTGTCTACACAAAATACTTCAGATCCGTTGGCCGGACACTATTAGCAATAACAGACTATGAGAGATAACGAACCAGATCTCAGAAGAAGAATAAATCAGGAAGAACTGCAGAAAGTCTATAGGATATACATTGTGGAAAGCACTCAATTACGCCACAAGGCAGGCCCTCACATGGGATCCTCAAGGCTAAAGGAGTAGAAGAGGAAGACCAAGGAACACATTACGTCGCGAAATAGAGATAGATATGAGAAAAATGAACAAGAATTGGATGGAACTAGAAAAGAAGGCGGAGGACAGAGTGGGTTGGAGAATGCTGGTCGGCGGCTTATGCTCCATTAGGAGTAATAGGCGTAAGTAAATAAGTAAGTAATATCAAGTATAATCAATATAAATTCCCGATTTGATAACTAGTAGTATGTATCTTTCATCGTCAATCAATTTGTTATATAACATGCTCATCATTCAATCATATCTGGAATTAATTATTCTTTCAGAAACTATTCATTATTCATATTTCATATTCTATCTAAAAATGTAGAATGAATAGTAAAAGGTCTATCTTATCGTCATATTTTCGATCCTTAGGGCATATTCTGTCTTTATAATTGACTAGATATATATACATAGAATAAATATTTAATCAAAAGGAAAACACAACAGATACTACTTAATTAAACAACATTCATGAATATGCATAACTTGAAGCAAAAATAACATCAATAGAATATACAAAACAAAACTAGTGTATGTGTGTGTGTGTGTGCAAATATATATATAAAACTATATACATACTTGGGTATACATTAATGCTTGAATATATATATGGATACATAGACAAGTAAACCTAATTTCTACGTTATGTGGTTATCTTTTCTTAAAATAAAATATGTCTGTTCAGTTTATTATGATGATTGTTAAAATAAATGAAACAAACTACTTGTAAGTAGTAAATCCATTCATTCATTCACTAATCAACTGACTAAATAATTAAGCAACTCATACAGAGATATTTTTTGTGGGGCGAATATTAGAGGGGAATCAGGGAAAAAAATGAGCTCGTATTCACACACACATGCATGCACGCACGCATGTACTCACAAATAATCACACGCTCGAAAAAATTCTTTACAAATGACCATAAATTTAATTAGTGCCGTTAGATTGAGGCAAAAAAAGCTCCACAGGATAAACAAATAAGTAATCGTAAAAGAAAAAGAATAAAGGAATGAGAAATTATGTGGAGAACGGACGTTTCATACACATATACTACTATTACTTCCATTAATAGTAGTAGTAGTAGTAGTCGTAAATAGAATCGATCAAAAATTACTGAAAACAGAACTCATGAAAAGAACGGAAGAAGAAGAAGAAGAAGAAGGAGGAGGTTAGTAAGTAAGCAACAATAGTATGGAGAAAATTAACTAAGATGAATTGCATAAAATAACATTAGAAAATTCATTGTACTATTGTTTATACACTGGTGCATTTGTATGTGTATATGTATACCCTGTTACTATCGATAGTTTTTTTTATTCATAGTGTAGCCAAAAACAAAAACTGAACGAAAAGAGAACAAAAAAGAAGGTAATAGTAACAAACTTTTTGTTGTTATTTGAATGAATGAATGAATAATGAACTTGTCTATTGAATAAACAAGAGTTAATTTAATTTATTATAACAACGATAAAATGAATTAAATATTCAATAGTTTATCCACATTATTATATTCAATAATAATAATAATAATAATCTCCTGGTTAGTATTTTTCGAGAGTATTTCGATCGTGACTACACATCATGTAGATTGTGTGTGTATGTATGTATGTATGTACGTGTATATATTAGTGAGTACATACGTTCACATAATAGTGTGTATCAGTGTACATATATGGGTGTATCTATAGGAATGATTGAAATTCTCTTTGTTTTATTTTTTTTTCTCCTAATAAGATTGTCTGTAACACACAATATTCAGTAATCAAATTAACAACAACAACAAAATATTGTGCTCATATTTTGTATAAATAAATAACAATTTGATAATTGAATTCATGAATCAATTGAAACTAGGCCACTGTGGAAAACCTGGAAGCACTGGGCGGCCGCTTCATCCTAACATGGGACTGCGCAACAGTGCGCATCCACGACCCCACCCTGCGAGATTCGAACCGGGATTGTTGTGTAATAGTAACTCACTTAAGACAATGGTAGACGGTGGCGCGATTTCGTGGATTAGTTGAAGAGAGACATTAACACCCTTAGATAACAGCCGGGAGATTGATAGGTCCTGGATTCGAATGTCGCGGGGGGCGGGATGGTGGATATGCACTGCTGAGGAGTCTCATACTAGGACGAAACGGCCATCCAGTTTTTCCAGGTTTTCCATGATGGTGTAGCTTCAATTGACTCAGAGATTCAACTATTAAATGATTTATAAAAACTTGTTAGTAATCATCCAGAAGATGCTAGTGTTTATTAACAGTTTCCTGCACAAAATACTTGAGATCCGTCGCCCAAACACTATCAGCAATAACCTACTGTGGGAAAGAACAAACCAGATCCCAGCGGCGGAAGAAATAAGGAAGAATAGCTGAAAGTGGATAGGACACAAAATGAGGATAGCATCCAACTACGTCACAAGACAAACCCTCACATGGAATCCTCAAGGCGAAAAGAGTAGAAGAGAAAGACCAAAGAACACATTATATCGAGAAATGGAGACAGCCAGACATGAGAATAATGATTAACAGTTGGATAGAATTAAAAAGAAAGATCCAGGATAGAGTGGGTTAGAGAATGCGAGTTGGCGGCCTATGCTCCATTAGGAGTAACAGGCGAATGTAAGTAAGTAAGAAACTAATCATAGTAGACGTAGAAATTATTGCTAAGTATTTCATTATCATGGCAAATATTTTCACTAATAAATAAAACTGCACAAAACGACTGAATTCAATATTTATCTCTTAAAATGTTACTAACCTTTTGTTCATTCCTATTTCTTCTCTTTTTTTTTTAAATGTTTAATTGATCTTACTAAAAACAATCGATTTCTAGTGCTCTATATGATTTCATTCAATCATCCTCTTCTACCTCCCCCCCACCCCACCAACCTCCCTCATCAACTGATTTGAATTATAATCATAATTCCCCTTGAGTAATTGTGTCAAAATTTATTTCATCTTAAATTTGTTTGTATGTTATACAAATGTGAGTGCTTTTATTTGTATATAAGTAAATGAGTATGTACAATTGTCCCCTTCATTATTCATTTAAACACCATATATATATATATATATACAAGAAAGGAATACATATCATATAAGTGTATAGTAAGAGCTATATTGTGATAGAAAGATTTACTAACCACCATTTCATTTCATTCATGTTTAATCTAATTAGGTTCACGTCAATGGAATGTCATACATCATCAGTAATATCGACAATAACATCATTCATCAAATATATATATATATATTTTTAATAAGATGTAATAACTTCCCATATTTATATAAATAGATGTACAAAACAAGGACTCATTCAAACGTGTGTATACATTTATTGGCACACCCACATATACATACACCCACACATTCGCACACATATACACACACACACAAACGAATACTCTGCATATTGTTCTTGAACATGATAATAGTAGTCATAGTCAAATTGTTTGAAAAGAAAATCTCTTGGGTATTTATATTTTGCTTGTTTATATAAATGAATATACATAATGTATAGTGTCAGAAATTTGATTTGTGTTTAGCGCTAAACACAAATCATATAAAACACACATACATAAAAGATTAAATTTCAACTATAATTTTAAATATTAAATATGAAATAAGTTTTTCGGCAAATATGAAATAATTGAAGTGAAGTTTTGATAAATAAACAAAGTTTAATAGTTGAATACGTGAGTCGATCTAAGCTGCGACTTCTTAACGATCCCACACTGAAAAACATTCGAACCCAGAACCTTCAGTCTCATGTACGAATGTTTAAGTTATAGACCAATAAGTCGGCTGTTACATAACAGTGTTAATGTTTGACTTCGAATGATTCATAATCTTGTGTAACCATTCATTCAATATCTGAGGTAGATGTTTGTCTCTACATAACACGGAGTGAACTCCATTGGTTATGGCTTCTCACTAGGACTACAAGAAATCTATCTTAAAGCTGTTCACTAGTGAGCATATGATGATAAATAAATAGCATGCATTTCTACTATATCGAATAAAAATGTAAACATGAAAGGATAACTTTTTTAAAGCATACAATCGTTATCTTTTCGTGCAGTAGAATAGATGTCTGTGTCACAATTTCCAATGTGTCCAGTGTCTGGCATTTTATCATCCTGATATGGTGGAGAAGATTTGTAGCTCAAAGAGATGATTTTGATGGGGTCTTTTTCTCTGAGCTGGATGGTTTGGTCGTGTAGAATTGAGGGAGCATTGGTCCATTGGATTTCACTATACATTGATCTTGATTTGTTATTTGTAGTGCTTCGACGAGCTTGTTTAAAGTTTTTGAGATTCGGTTGTCTAACCTTTTGAGTGGATTTATGCTTTTATTCTCAAGTAGTTCCTCGGCTTTCTTGATGTATTATTTTTTGTCCATAATCACTGTTGTGCGTTCTTTCTCTGCTGGAACTATGACAATATCTTTTCCAGTTCTGAGTTTCTTTAATGCTTTTTGTTCTTGTGAAGTCAGTTGGTTGTAGTCCTTCATCCGGTAAGTTAGCCGTACTATAGTTCGTCTTATATCTTATTGCGTTTCTTCACTTACTCTGGAAGTTCTGAGTGATGACTCTAGTGCTGAGAAGAATTCTGGTTTTGAGGTGTCGCTTGTATTGTAATTTAATCCCTTTCGAGTTGACAGGTTGATCACGCGGTTGTTTATGGTTTCTTGCATGGGTGGTTTTGAGATCTTGATTAGTTTCTTATTTAGGGTGTTTCTGTATCGTTTGCATGACATTTCGATGGCCACGATCAAACCATCCATCTCAGAGAACAAAACTCTATCAAAAAATTTTTATCGTTCATTTAGTAAGTGAATACTGCATAATAAGAGCATCATTTTCACTGAGAATTTCATTTCAAGTCCTAACTTTCACTTCGTTTGCTTACTTCATCCATCGATTTGGAATACGCTACAATACTATGTTCACAGAAGTCATATAGATAGCTTTGGATGATTGAAATGAAGATGCCAGTGCAAATTACGCTTCTATATGCAGTGTTGTCACATTAGATAAATGACGAAGCACTCTAAAATGCTAGATATTGAACTTATATTAAGGATTGAAGAAAGGATGAATTTCCTTACATATTGTTCGCAAATTATTTATACTCCTGTTCTATTATTTTGTTGCCAAGTGATTGAGAGGAAAGAAGGAAATTTTATAAATCTTAGAATGGAAAATAGAACTTTCGTTTGTTAATATGAGAGTTTGTGAAGATTACTGAATTGTATAGTTGACATCAGAGGTTGGTTTGTTGGTTAGGGAACTACTGAGAACTCGAAAACATTGGATAGTTGTTTCACTCAAGAATGAAACTGTTCAACATTAAGGGAGATGTCTACAACTTCATCATGGATTAGGCGAAGGAGCTAAGCGTTTTACTGTAAACACTACGGAGAACAATTCACAAAACCATTCCAACTAAGTAACCAATTTTTCGACATAGTTCAGTCATAAATATAGAATGTATGATATACATACAGCCAACAATGTCTAAGTTACTGATTCATTCTCACATACTTCACGATAAAATCTACATGTTTACACTGATTGAATGACATGTTTGTCTAATTTGTAATGTTGATTCAATTTTATTGACCAAATTCTCACTTGGAATCCTCAAGACCAAAGAACACATCACATCGAGAAATGGAGATAGACAGACAGACATGAGAAGAATGAACAACAATTGGATAGAACTAGAAAGGAAGGCCCAGGATAGAGTGGGCTGGAGAATGCTGGTCGGCGGCCTATTGTCCATTGAGAGTAACAGGCGTAGGTAAGTAAGGAAGTAAGTTCTGTAACAAAATGAAACCAAGGTTAAGGGTTTAGACCTGATTACCACCAATCACCAACTTATGCTTTAACACATTTTAAGTGATATCGAATCACATAAATTGGTGATCACCTTGTCAATTAGTTGGTATAATTCTACCACTAAACAAACATGAAATTAATAACAACTTAGTAATCAGCCTTATAGGAGATCAGTCTTTAATAGAATAGTTCAGTGTTTACATCTTCGTTTATGACAATGGGTGATATAGATTTAAAATATTACGAGTAACATCAGTTCGCTAACGATTATAGATACACTTAGTTGATGAACCCAGTTAGTATGAAACTCATGCTCAATACCCCTTTCCAATATATGAACACGTATTTAAGTAATGAACATATATTGTTGATATTGTTAAGATACATTTATGTATTTATGACAGATCCTCTCTTTCTCTTCGTTTTCTTTCATTATTAAAATAATACTAATGGGTGGAAAAGATTTGTAGCTCAGGTAGATGATTTTGATGAAGTTTTGTTCTCTGAGCTGGATGGTTTGGTCGTGGAGCTTTCATCGTTCTTCTGAACGACATCAAACAAAACAAAGAAGTAAACAATGACAAATTTAAGGTTAATAAGAACTAATCAACGTCAAGGTGTACAGAACAAGCTGTGGAAAACATATGGAGAAATACGAACACTTCACTTCTAACTGAATTTTGTGCTGATGATATCGTTCAGAAGAACGATGAAAGCTCCACGACCAAACCATCCACCTCAGACAACAAAACTCCATCAAAATAATACTAATTATCCTATACAATTTAGAATTCATTTATTTGTATGAAGACGAAAGTGTTTTTTTCTAAAAAAAAATGGTCATTGGATTGAACAGCTGACGAGGTTTGGTATAATGTTCGTGTGTGTATATGTGTAAGTGGGTGCGCTCACCATTCATTCTTGTCTCCCATCTATAAAAAAATTACAATATCATTGTATTTTCATATTTAATGTAAATTAAGAGAAAATACTACACTAGATACACTTCCCCCCTCCCCCTCCACCCCTTCCTCTTACACCATCTACCACTACTACTATTACTAATAATAACCATGACAGTAATGGGTGATTTTGTGTTTGGATGACATTTACAATTCTTCAGTGTTTATATATTTGTGCATTTGTGTAAGTGAATGTATGTATGTATGTATGTGAATCTTGTTTTATCCTTCCTTTATCTATCTATCTACATGTAACTGTGGATAGATATAGTAATAATAATAATATAAGTACCATTAATGTTAAAGTAGATAAAGAAGAACATAGACTAATATATATATATATATATAGATAGATAATATAGTCATTTATATAATAACAGTTGTACACTTTTCATCATTATTATAATTGTCATAATGTACATTTCTGTTACCCTTTAATGTAAATTTCTAATATACATTTAAGTTAATTCAATATTCAACAACTGTTGTTATGACCTTGACAAAACATTTGAAAATATTTATTACAATGATCATTTAAAGATGACAGAAAAATGAATACGAGAAGGAATTAGTGTTCCCGCCTTTTTTTTTCTCCTGTTGTAAAATCAATGAAAATGTTGTTGTTTCTTTGTGAATGTGAAATGAAACTTTACACAAAAGCACATGTGTGCGTGTGTCTTATTGTTTTACTGTTCTACTAAAACGCTAAAAAAACAATCGATATATAAGATTAGAATTAAATTATGGATGGAGATAGTTGACAGAAAGTTTGAACTAAGATCAACACTTATGATCAAGTTGTTGGGAGTAGTGAGTAAGTAATGATGAGGCTAGTTGTACAGTATTAAGTAAAGATAGTAACTTGGTTGATTGGGTAATGTATTTTCATCGATCAAGGTAGTTAGGATATGTGTTATGTTTGGTTGACCAACATCTACCTCGATATGGGACGTTTGTTAGTAGGAATATAGCTAAGGATAGTCAAATCAATGTGGTAATTAGCCTAAGTGATTCGCAATTGCATGTACTTAGTTGATAGGATTCGATCTACACTAAGAAGGACCTGATATACATAACACTGATCACCATCCAGTGATCAATCAATTGTAAACACGTCTCAGACATACAGAAGAACGGTCGCAGCTCGGACAGCTCAGTGATAACATCTCTGACTGTGAAGCTAGGTGACACGGGATCGAACCCGTCGAAGATCGTCAGTTCCCTCAAGATTACAGGTACACCTTGCTGACGAATGCCATGTAGCACGAAACTTAGGTCCAAGGGTTCCTACTGACTACATCCAACCACCGTCATATTTTGTTTGGGTATTTCTGTCTCCTTTAAGGTAGTTTCGTAAATTTTATGCATAAATCTAAAAGTCATTTTCTCGTTTCTTATTGACTAGTCATTAAAGTGTACTTTCATTGTAATAATTACGAAGAGGGTTAGTGGTATGTGGGTTTTAGAATACCAACATTCTAATGATAAATAGTGTCATTCACACAGTTTGGTAACTACTACATAAAAGGTGTGTTTATTTGAAGATGGTTAATAATAAAGCATGATTGATCTTCTTGAAAACTATCGAAAATGAAGATAGTGGTTGAAAATTGTTTAAACCTACTTAATCGAAGGATTTCTCAAAAGGTTTCACCTATAATTCCTCTAAATATGATCAAATCTCAGGGCATAGAGTTCCAATGGTTAACGTAGGATATGATTTATTCAAGAAATCAATTCGTGTTTTTATTGAGATTACGAACTGATCCAAGTTAGACAACCGTTTAAAACAAAGAAACACTGAGTGTCTGTGCCATTCTAGTATGGGACTACACAGCAGCGCACACTTATGACCCTACCACCAGGGATCGAATCAAAGACCTTTGTTCGTGTACGTAAATGCCTTACTTATGTACCATATCAGAACGAAACAACTGTCCAATACTTCATGGTTTCCAATAGTTGTCTAACTTGAATCAGTTTGTGATCTCAATAAAAATAAACACATGTAACGTATTGATTATTAATTTAGTTAGTGTTTACAAAGCGATCACAAAATTATTTTTATAACTTAATAGTTGAGTTCATAGGTCAATTAAAGCTAGACCACCATGGAAAACCTGGAAGCATTGGATGACCATTTCGTCCTAGTATGAAGTTCACTAGTAACTGTCTCCAACAGATATTTCCTGAAGTTCTAGTGAGAAGCAGTGACCAATGGAGTTCAACCAGGTCTGCTGTGAAATAGTAACTCACTGAAGACAATGGTGAACGGTGGCGCAATTTCGTGGATTGGTTGAAGTGAGACATTAACACCGTTGGATAATGGTCGGCTCAATGATCTAAAGGTTAAACGTTCGCGCGCATAGACCGATAGGTCCTGGATTCGAATCTTACGAAGCGGGATCGTAGATACGAACTGCTGAGAAGTCCCATACTAGGACGAAGCAATCGTTCAATGCTTCCATGTTTCTCATGTTGGTTTAGCTTCAATTGACTCATGAATTCAACTACTAAATGACTATAATATTCACAAAAAACCCTTTCTGAATACTTTTTAATGGTTATATTTTAAAACTACTCTATAGATTATATAGCAAAATATAAATATTATATTTCTTCTAATTATTAAATAATTAATGTGATTTGGGAATATACAATTTCGTCGTTATTTTATTCACTTATTACTGCACTCAATACACGCTCTCATTTTTCCCTGAAACATACGTACATGCACACACACACACACATTTGCACACACACTTACATTTACATATACTTTCAGAAGAAATATGACATCAACATTTACAGAAGAAAATAGTTTACCCAGTTATTATAATGAATAATAAATGGAAATAAGAGAATTGTTCACCTTTTAAACAACAAAAAAGTAGGTTTTTTGAGTTGGTTTCCATCAAAATATCGATTGGAATTATTGATTATTTGTGATGGATTTTTCTTTTTTTTGAGAAAGAGGGAGAGAGTGAGAGTGAGTGAGAAAAAAACAGAGAAACTTTAATGATAAAATAGTGCATTATTATTAATAAGATACTGAATAATTAATAGTAGTATATATATATCACAGTAACAGGTGTTATTGTCATTTGTTTCATTCTCACGTTTCCCACTAACTGTTTAACTCTACTTATTCATGTATGTAAGTGTGAGTATGTGTGTGTGTGTATATAAAGATGTCGGTGTATGTTTATGTTTGTGCATAGTTTTATTTTGTAAACTTATTACCCTTTCATATCTCTTTTTATTCTCTAATATCATAGAAACTAATATAGTTTTGTTGTTGTGTTATCCATTTAAACTAGTTGAATATAGAATATAAGAAATGTGTTCTTTAAGGAAGAAGAATAGAATGTATCATTTGCTTTATAAGATTATTCTAAATATTCATGTTTAATAAGCACATAAATATACATTATAATGAGAAAATTGGATTCAATGAATTGAGTAGAATTTATTCATCGAATGTAATAATCCCCGTGTAAAATAATCAAATGGGAAAAAAACATACACAACAACAACAACAACAACAAAATTGACTGACCAGATGGTAATTCACATCAGAGCAAACCAGAGAGAGAGAGAGAGAGAGTGGGAGAGGGCGTGAGAGAGAGAGAGAATTGATTATACAATTTACTACAATTCACCAACAATGAAGATAATATTGATTAATAGATATTTTCAGTAAAATTAAGAATAGGAATATTCTGTTGAAAAGGAATCGAGAAAAGGATAAGAACGTATAATCAAGTTATATCATTATTATAATGCCTAGATATTTATGCTCAGATTAGTGTCTTACATTCATATGATTTAAGACACCAGTTTTTAATACAGTTGGATATTGATTTGAGAAATATTAGAGATAAGAGAGAGAGAGGTCGTACATGTGTAGGGGGGGGGAAGAAGAGAACTGAACAGTTATTTCATCTGAATTTATTGTATTTATTAGATAATGAACACTTATACATGTCAGTTGAGAGTGAATTTACAATTTTCAGATCCTATGAGCGAATATGATGAGATCAGGCTGACATATGGTGTGATGTGATCCCTATTTTATCTTATCAGTAAACAATGATTCCATTATCAACATGGAACTGTGACGACGGGTCACAGGTGAACTCGAGGAAGCTGTAGGAGGCTCAGAAGGAGCCGAAGGTATTCCATCCAATCACCTTTTGGAGGAATATTCTAGAATACCTACGCGTAGCTTCTCGATTGGACAATGCTAATAACCCCCTGTATGCGGATTGGAGGACTATAACAATGATTTCGTTCTTACTAAAACCTATAAATACCTGACAATTTTGTACTATAATTGACACTGTCTGGGAATAATATTCTTTACATTAGTCTTCTGTCTTCGCATTGCGACTTGAAAGGGTTCTAGCGTTCTAGTGCTCACATTATACGCGGTATATCAAGAACAACCTTCTAGATATAACAGAAACAATATTGTAGATCATAAATTTTCAAAGTGGATCATTAATCAAGAGTTGAATACTATTCACTCTCATGTTTGTGAAGATGTAATTAATGATAGTGAGAGAGACTATATATTGTAGGATACTGTCCAAATAAGTATAAATTAATTGGAGGAATAAAGTAAGTAAGTAAGTAAGTAAGTAAGTAAGTAAGTAAGTAAGTAAGTAAGTAAGTAAGTAAGTAAGTAAGTAAGTAAGTAAGTAAGTAAGTAAGTAAGTAAGTAAGTAAGTAAGTAAGTAAGTAAGTAAGTAAGTCAGTAAGTAAGTAAGTAAGTAAGTAAGTAAGTAAGTCAGTAAGTAAGTAAGTAAGTAAGTAAGTAAGTAAGTAAGTAAGTAAGTAAGTAAGTCAGTAAGTAAGTAAGTAAGTAAGTAAGTAAGTAAGTAAGTAAGTAAGTAAGTAAGTAAGTAAGTAAGTAAGTAAGTAAGTAAGTAAGTAAGTAAGTAAGTAAGTAAGTAAGTAAGTAAGTAAGTAAGTAAGTAAGTAAGTAAGTAAGTAAGTAAGTAAGTAAGTAAGTAAGTAAGTAAGTAAGTAAGTAAGTAAGTAAGTAAGTAAGTAAGTCAGTAAGTAAGTAAGTAAGTAAGTAAGTAAGTAAGTCAGTAAGTAAGTAAGTAAGTAAGTAAGTAAGTAAGTAAGTAAGTAAGTAAGTAAGTAAGTAAGTAAGTAAGTAAGTAAGTAAGTAAGTAAGTAAGTAAGTAAGTAAGTAAGTAAGTAAGTAAGTAAGTAAGTAAGTAAGTAAGTAAGTAAGTAAGTAAGTAAGTAAGTAAGTAAGTAAGTAAGTAAGTAAGTAAGTAAGTAAGTAAGTAAGTAAGTAAGTAAGTAAGTAAGTAAGTAAGTAAGTAAGTAAGTAAGTAAGTAAGTAAGTAAGTAAGTAAGTAAGTAAGTAAGTAAGTAAGTAAGTAAGTAAGTAAGTAAGTAAGTAAGTAAGTAATCGAGTCACTGAGTGAGTGAATAACTTAGTTGTATGCGTTTATATGGTAAAGTGCAGTATAAAAACAAAAAGTCCCAGTTAAACATTTTGTATATTTATCAGTGGTTCATAATAGTTTATCACTCAAACAACTTATATTCAAGATACAACCCATTTATCAAGTATACATTGATTTATTTAACTTTGAATCAGATTAATGAAATGATGGCCATTTTTGTTATGAATTGATTATCTAAATCAAATTGAATTGAGTGAGTTACATGTTAATGACCTATTTGACTACCACTTGAGGTATACACAAAATAGACTTGAGTAAAAGTACAGTTTGGTGAGTAATAAGTCAATCAAGATTGGACGAATGAGTAAAATTCAAGTATCATTTGTAACGAGCCGTAGAAATGTTTGTATATTCATAACATAGAGTAAAAATTATAGTTTCGATAATGCGATAAGTAGACGGAAGTTTATTACAATTATGTGATGATATATTTGCGCAATACATTTCGAACAATCTGATCACACATCATATACTTGTTAAGACATTTCTGTATGAAAACTAATAGGTTAACTAGACAGGTTTAAGGTAAGCTGCAACAAAGAAAAAAAAGTACACGAGAAGAATGTGACTCAGTAGCCAAAAGGATAACGTAATGTCGTTTGGAGAGAAAGGTACTGGGTTCGAGTCCGAAGTAGGACGGAGAGTATTGCCTGGATCCCACTGCTAATCACTAACCATCTCTTATAATGTGATAACCACTCTGGATAGTAAATCAGTATTACTAGGGTAGGTTAAGAGCAAGAACAAATTGTTTTTGAATACATAAAGGGGGTTTCAGTCTCCGTATAGCCAAGACTTCAATAAATCTGAAAAAAAATCCCTTAAAGACTTTTGTATAACACTACAAACGCTGACTTAATGTCATCCTTATGACCAGTCTCAATCAAATGTTTCGCAATGGAGGATGATGTCTGTATATCCTGTGATCTTATTTGATCATTGCAATTCACTTGTTTCTGCAGCCATTTTGGTATGTGTTTACCCATCCTTAATTGCAAATCACGATTGCTCCTCCCTATGTACGTGTTTTGCGCAAATATATCGTCATATAATTCTGATAAACTTCATCTTGTCATTGCATTATCGTAATTTATCAAAGGAACTAAACGTATCAAATTAGAATTCCTATTTCTATAGATAGTGTATAATAATCAAGTTGAAACCTAACTCATATATTTAACAGTTTTATACATAATAATAATAATTTTAAGCAAAGATGGATAGTGGCTAGCAGTGGAATTCAGAAAGCGAGTTTCGTCCTATTTTGGACTTATCGGCTGAATGTTCACTCTAGGACTCGAACCAATGGAAGGATTCAAGTATATAATACTAAATGAATTGAATGATAATTTTATTTCTAATTTTCCAAAACTCTTTTTAATACTCTACTTAATATTAAAATTGTATTCGATTTAAGGATTTATGAGTGAAGTGTATGTTAGTTAGTGATAAGAATTGTATTGAAGATCTATTATGGGACAAACAACTTGTCGAATTTTAGTGTAAGAACAATATCGTTATATTGTGTAATTTTATTCAAGCCATTATTAGAGTCAATAGTAACTATATTTGGAGTTTGTATATTAGTAGAAGTTAAGAAGAATACTTTATCTCATTCACTATTATTCTACTGGATGTTTTCATGTCACAATGTTGTTGTTCAGATTCACAATTGAATCTACTAACTGTTGCTTTAAACGTCAACTGATTGTTCATTAAGCTAACGAATGTAAACACTCAGTTACTCGTTGAAGGGATAATGAAAATATTGGTATTTAAATTGTCCTGGTATTGATAATCCAGAATGTAATTTATCAGTTTCTATTGGCATGTGTACATCCTAAACAGATTATCATGCAGTTAATTACAAATTATATAAATATATATTGTGAGGATACATGTTGGGTTGGCTGAGAAACTATGATAAACAATTTGAATGCATTGAACATCGATATGGATGAACATTGAATGGACTACGGTAAATATAGTCATGGCATGGATAACTCTGTTTTATCACCTTAACACAGTGAGATTGGGCAATGTGAATTAGAACTTCAGAGGGAGTATCGGTTTGTTTTTAAAACTCTAGTTATGACAAATGCTAACTGGCAAAAATCTTGGATTTTAGTAATTTTCCTAAGAACTGTCTACAACTATCAAATTATGTGGTATCAAAGAACGATAGTAAAGATAATAGTAATAAGACTTGAACTTTGAAGAAACATAGTGAATGTATTCATTTGCTTCATTAAAATAAATTTTGAACGAAATGACTAACAGTCTACAATTAAAGATTAGCATTGAATCGTATAGACGCCAAACAAAAATGTTTCCACCGAACAGTGTACATAGACCAGTGAAGACATTTCCCTCGTCAACTGCTGTTATTATTACCTATTCTAGTTTGATAGTGTCTTTAAATTATAACTAACTCTTATTCAAGTCAGTCGTGTAGGTTAAAGACAGATAGTGACAGACAAGTGGTCCCCATAATCTTAATTAATGTATGTTAATGACCCGATCAACAGATTCCCCCTCTTCTTTTTAGTATAAGCTGAGAGTTTCAATCATTGATGAGCCAAATCAGATGTAAAAGTGTGATTCAAATATTCAGAACATAAATTTCTACTTGATTCTATTTATACCTATCACTTAATAGATATCATAAGTATACTACTCTGTACAAAATGGTTTTATCAAACATGCATAAAATACTTCTTAGAAATATTTACAAATGATGAATGTTTTCAATTGATCAGGATCTTACTTTCGAAACATTAAGAATCAAATTAGAAATAAGGTAAGTAACAGCTCATGTTGAGCAGAAGTAAAAAAAATGGAAATGAATAGAACATATATTACGCAAATCGTCAAACTGCATTACGAGGCAAGCACTAGCTTGGAATCCTGAAGAGAAGCGGGGAAGAGGAATAACACATTACGTGGGGAAATAGAAGCAGATATGAAAAAGATGAATAAAAACTAGAAAGATTTGCAAAGGATTAATCAGGACAGGGTTGAATGGAGATTGCTGGTAGGCAACCTATGCTTCTCCACGAGGACTAACAGGAGAAAGTAAGTAAGTAATAGATGAGCTACTCATATAAAATACTACTTAGTAGGGCGATGTTAAGAACGAATAGATCATATAGCTTAGTGAATTAGTTACAACAGTTCAATCCTATCATAATGCTTATTATATATACCCATTTATATGAATAAGACTACTCAGTATGGTTTATTAAAATTGGACTACCGAACAATGTAATTGAAACATATAAAAGTCAATTTATTCATATACGGTTTTGAATTATTTTCAGTGTATAATTTAATACTCATTTAGTGCGTTCATTTACTTTCACGCATTGAATCCTATCAGTTCCCTATTCATTTATAACATTAACCTAAAGGTAAAAAGGAGTTAGTGACTGTGTATCATCAAATGTGATTAGTTAAATCAATCACTGAATGGAGTCTTTTGTTTTTTTAAGGAAATTCAACCAGAAGGAATATCGGTTGAATAACGTTTTTATTAATGTGAATGGTTGTTTTTGCTTTTTAAAAAAAATTTTAATCGACAAAGTTGAAACGTGTTTCAAATATGATGCGTAATATTAAGGGTATAGAATGATCGACTTGTTAGATTATAAATTAATTATAACGGTAATTTGAAGCAATACAGTAAATGAAATTTATTGTGATTTTCGAGTAAGAAAGATTAGTTCAGCGAAGAGTTCTCCCTTTTTTGATGAATTCATTTTCAAAGTTGTACATATATATATATACTTACTTTTACAGGATTATAATAATGCTGATAATAAACTTCGGTTAGAAATGGTGACACTGAGGTTAAACAAACAAAGTTATTAAAAACTTCTTTTAAAAAACAAGGAAAGATTAATAAACGTTTGATTATTATTGGCTTAAGTATTCATCAAAAGATAAATAGAGAAATTATCATTGGGAAAGGATAGCTTAGCATGATGAAACAAAATGTCGAAACAGAGATGAAATGTAACCGGAATAATCGTGGAAATAAAAACTAACCGGTTGGGGATAGAAGATTTGAAGGGAAGATGGAAGGTGAAGCAGATGTCTGTAAAGGAACAAGAGTATGAAAAAAGAGGGACCATGGTAGAAGAAGAGGTTGTACCAGTCTGTTTCGCACACACAACTCTGGTTTTTCCAGATGTATGACTATTACTAGGGCAATACAAAGAACATGCAGTTTAATTGTCTCACTGTCACCATGTATAACAGAAGTTCATTATCAGTGTTATTATCATCCTGTAAAAATAAGTATATATATTTGCGATTATACAGCTTTGAAAATGAATTCGTCAAAAATGAGAGAACTTTTCGCTGAACTAATCTTTTTTATTTAATGTCTTAATGGGTGTATTCTGTTTATTTTCGAGTAACTTGAATATATCTTAAATTTCATTCTCTATGTATAAACATGATTTCAAACACTTTGAAGTAATTAACGCATACATTTTTCAACAATCATTCTCTTAGATTAATTTACTATTATTAAAATCCCTTTCAAATATGGCATAATATTCATAAAATAAACTTAATATTATGATAAACCAGTCATTAACTTACCGGCCATGGATGTATAATTCCAATAGAATGTACACTAGCTTCTAATAATCCATATGTAATATCTGTATTACCCCAATGACCAGTGTATACTTCACCGTACATACAAGGACCATTATAAATTTTTGTATTATTCGATAATATATTAATTACTGTATAAGGTTCAATACAAATACGAAATTCTAATGCACATTCTGCTTTACATATTTCTGTTTCTACTTTTGTAGTAGTTGCTAATGAAGATAATGATTGTTTAGGACGACCACAACAACTGCCATCAATACGTCGATGTGCATGATTATGAAATTCTAGAAATTTTAATGAAAATGTTGCTAAACGATCTAATTGTTGTTGTTGATTTAACTCTGTTGTTGAATAGATCAACTTAATGTAACTTATTAAAATGATCAAATATTGAATGAAATAAGAAAGTTCCATGAATTGAAGAGAAATAAAATATGATTCTAAAATAACTCTAATGGTTATCAAAATTATAATTTATCTTTCTTAAAGGAGGAATTAGTTTTCAATGTTTTTTACCCAATCATATTGAAGTAACACCCCTTAGGCTAATTATTTAATAAATAATAAACATTTAAGTGAATTGACCAATCAAAATCTTGTTGAATTGTGATTGGCTATCATTGAACCATATGGCGCAATTTGTATTTTATATATAGACAATAAATGTGTTAATGAATTTTGACATTATGAAATGATTATTCATTTATTATTTGAAGACTAAAATATCCACTTTTTTTATATAGAAAAAGGTGTTTGTATTTCTCTTTCTCCAGTAGTAATTAGAAGACTCTCCCAGTCTTTCACATTGTACGAGTACTCCATGTACATGAATTAATCGTTACTATGGTTGTCAGAAGTAGCATTAGCCTTGTGAATTCCGAAGGAACTCGGCTTCATAACTTTTCCAAATGAAGACCTTCTAACTCCCAGGGCAGAGTTTGAACAGGTTAAATTATATTTTCTCTGGTGGGCGTTTTCTTAGCGAGTTAGTTTTCTATGACATGGAGTCACTAATCCCATGCCTAACCCTCCTTCTTGTAAATTTGATTAGACAAATAAAAATCACAATTGATTGATCACTGGTTGGTGATCAGTGTCATTTGTGTCAAGTCCTTCTTGGTGCAAATCGAATGCCGTCGACCAAGTTGCAATGTGGCCACCAGTCTAGGTGGCCAGTTACAGATGCTAGCTCATTTATTCAGAGACTTTTTAACGAAGTTAACGAGATGGACACTTTTAATGAAGACAAACTAATGATGCGTTTTTTTTAATTTCTCATGTCGTGTGAGTTCTGTAATGGTTTTCGACTCTTCTTGAATATCATCTAGACACAACTGTTTCTGTGTTCTGTTGATGTATTAACGTTTAGCATTTGATCTTGATGACTTGAATTTCTTTATACTTGTGCGACCAAAATTTATGTGTTTGTTACTTTAGATAAAGCATACAATGATGGAAGTACTTTCTGATTCCTGTTCTTATGTAGATTCAATACAGTCGAAGATGTTGCTAATCAACTTATGACTGTCCGCATTTGTTTATTCATCTTAAAAATTATAGTTTACAATAACATTTGACAAGTTTCTGATGAGCAATTATTAACAATGAAAGTGTTCTTGTGATTATTTAAAATAATGTTAGAAAAAACGTGCTAAATCACAAATGGATATTCCAGAGTACAATTGAGCTACTAATATATTTGTCAGTAATAAAAAGTGAGTAAAAGAAATATGTTTGAGTAGGTAAAAGAAAAAGTTAACGTGATCCATTTTGTAGAGATTTAGATTATGTCAGGTACGAGTAAAATTTTGATCACATACTTCTCATATTTTGTTAGTGAATAAAGTCAAGAAGAGAAAAAACAGGGGAACATGGTTGTCATTTTGGTTAAAATATGACTCAAAACTTATAGACACGAAAGATACAAGTATAACTATCATGCACAAATGCTCATGGTCACATATATAAATGGGATGATAATAACTGAAAACGTCGGAATAAACTAATCATCTAATGATGGTGATAAATCGCGCAAGTGTATAATTCGATACAGACTAATAAACTGTAATCTTACTCCATATTGCTTTGGCTAATTAACTATTGACTAGTCACCAGAAGTCTTCCAATCATGAACCCCAAGGACTACATTACAATTTTCACTTTGAAAAATAGACTGTTTGTTAAATTATATGGTTGTTTACAGAACTATATTTCACCGTGATGTTGTAGGAGTATTGGGAAAACATGTTAGAATTTTTAACGAATTCGAGATTAGTTCAATCAAGATGAAGAAAGATGTGATCAATCACTATCCATATTTCTTTGGAATTTCGTAGAGATCATCGATTATTCAACTGATTTATATAATCTTATTATTTATTAGAGGCTATGCAGAGAAACTGTCGATGTCTCCCTACAGAATGCATCGTCAGAAATAGCATAAAAGTGCCATAGTCAGATGAATTTCTTATTTATATCCATTTGTTTATATCAGTGACATGGTAAGTTATTCAAAGTCACAACAGTCATCGGTGTTTTTATGAAGTCAGTTATGCCTTTTCATATCATTTGAATTACGTGATATTTAAGCTTGGAGGCTGGAAAATTGATCTGACGGATACAATCTACTTTAATACTTGTTAATAACACAATGTATTTTAAAAAAATTGTGATTTTGGGAATCGTATAAACTGGATTGTTCTACTCAAGACAGCGGATTATAGATTGTTAGTTGATTTGAAAACAACTTAATCTGAAATCGATATGGCGATCATGAATCACAGACAGCTCCAAAGTTTTTCAGTGTAATTGAACGCAATTTGTTTATTATCAGCAGCTGTTCCACAATAAAATTAATGAGGAAAAGTGTAAAGGTATATAAATCACCAAAATCAAAATCTCTGTAAGTCTTCGACATTTCATACTGACTGCATTAGTTTTATTGGACTCACCAATCTGAAGGCACTCGGTCACGAATCCTCACCAGATCACAAGTGGGTATGCCGTGCTACATATATCCTACAACCGCTAGCCAGCTCAGATTATTCACTTATATCTTCGAACCTCTTCACTTCCGACTTCTGATTTGACTGGCTTGGCATAATCCGATTATAAAAGGTGATGCTGGTTACGGCGTTGTCAAACTCTGACTACTTGTGGCATCCTTAGTGGTGAGCCCGACGTGATCTGGTACACCAATTCGTGAACTGTTCTTACTTGGTATTTTCACTGCAGTGAAAGCTGACATTGGACACATTGCAACTCAGCTCGTTTATGGAACGACATTTCGACTTCCAGGAGAATTCGTGGATCTTTTATCTTAATCAATGAATATGGATCTAAACTCCTTCACGAACAGGCTTACAAACACCGTGCGTTCAGTTAAAACTACCTCCCCTCGACTGCAATCAACTGATGTTCTATTTCAACATGACTTACGATACAGTACACACGTCTTTGTACGTCGTGACCCACCCAGCATACAAAGGACCCTTCAGAAATCTTCAGCGTAAATCTATGTACTATATCGTAGCGGTAAATAAATTCCCAAGATCAAAAGATCTGTAAGTCTTTGACATTGAATGCCGACCATATTAGTTTTAATGGACTCATCTAACTGAAGGCACTTGGTCATACATGCTCATCAGATCACGTGTAGGAACACTGTGCTCAACTTTCTTTGCGACTGCTAGCCGGTCTAGATCAGTCGATTGTCGATATATTGATAGCCTATCAAATACATCTTCGAACCTCCTCGCTTCTGACTTTTGATTTCACTAGGCGGACGCGATTTATGTTAGGAGGTGTTACTGGTTAAAGAGTTGTCAAATTCCAAATACCTGTGGCATCTTCAATATCATCGTTAAGAACGGGACTAACAACAGCAAAAGCGGTGGTTGCCTCAAGCCGTGTATTTAGAAGGGAACCTTAATCATGTCGATTTTCCTTCGAAAGAAGTACAGAGCAACATGAAGGGGGAAATCCGCGTTATTTTCAATGGACAGGCAAGAAAGCATACATTTTGGCGCGTGTCTCCATTATTTTCCCTTTATTTCTCAACGCATTTTCTCCTTCGTTTGCGTTTGTTTCCCTTTTATTAGTTGATTGGGTCGGCACAATCCAAAATCACGAGTCTCACAATTGCGATATCTCATCCGATGATCAACAATCACGACGGCACTTCGGCGGTATTTGACGACCGACTTAAAACAACGCTTTTTGGAAAACGAGTGAGGCTTTAAGAACACTTAAACGATCACTGAGCGTAAGACCCTAAATAACATTTTGTTTCATCACGATTTTTAATTGTTGTTTCAAAAATCTTTTAATATACTGAGGAGGTCACAAGAATAGTCAGATTTTACTAGAAAATATAACCGCTCTGATACTTTCTACCGATTCGATTTTCTGCGTGGCCTTTGCCCTCAGATTGTTTGTCATCTTCTTCTAGTTCGCCAAGTTGCTACATGCTCGAAGGTCATATTCTGCTACTACAGTAACAATTTTTATACCATTATCGTTTGAGTTGCTTGTTCTACCACAAATATCAAGTTATGTGCAATTATGTCTTTTTCCTGTCTTGGCAGTCGATGTTTGACATGTCGAGTATAATTGGCTGTTGTCATGTCAGAAGAGAACTGATAATACTAGAGAAGTTTAATCGTTTTCGTTCCTAAATCCATAACATCTTAGACTGTACTGAACCCAAATAACGATACACAACACATATATCACAACATCAGTTTTAAAGTCTACAAATATCCAATAATTTTTTGATTTGCTCTCAATCCACTAAAGGTTACCCAGCTTGTTATTAAAAGTTTATATTTAATTAGTTAAACATTTCTTCGGCACTAATAATTAGATATTTCAAAATTAGCTGCCATTTCGGAACAATCACAAATGGATAACTAGGTGAGATTATAATTTTTGGATGAATTTTGAGCAATGCTCTAGTGACGTTGAGAATGTCCCCTTACTGCTGCAATCCGAGGAGAGAAAAAAAATCAAAATACGTCTGATTCACTACGAAAGCTGGAACAGACGTTGAAAACATTATATGGAACCATGTGGTTTCCCTCTTCACATTTGGTTACGTAAACACAAGGTGATTGTTGCACCCTACAAAATATCTTCCTTTATATCAATGTATGTGGAAGACTGTTGGAATGAATCAGACTTGGAAATTGTCAAAATATTAGACGGAGACAATACGAACAAATCAGAAAACAGCTTGAAATCGTCAGACATATCCAACTGGATTGAATTTATTAGTCAGTGAGTTAAGTGTTAAACAGAGAACAGATCGTGAAGGTAAGATAGAAATCGAAATAAGTGTACGAATATTAACATTAGATAATAATCCAACAACCAGTCAGATTATGTGTCATTCAATTAAGCCATCAATCAATTGTGCGAGAATGCAACTAACTCATCACTTTTTCAAACATATGTTGCTGATGATGTTGTCGAGAAAGACAATGAAATGTTCACAATCAAATTGTCGGGCTCAACAGGTGCAATACTTTCGACGCGTTCTCTCTCACTCATTTCGAATACAACACCAATCATAATTGTTTGTGAGTCGTGGTCATATTGCTCTTTTGTTCACTTATATAACTTTTTACAATAATCTGAATCAGGGATAAGTCGAGATGTGTTCCGGTTGGTTCGTCTTCTCTCTATCTCTTTTGTCAACTAATCAGGTGGCAGAATAGTTGTTGTCCCCACCTAGGGCCATTAGTGTGATTTCAGAATCACACGTTTTCAGCCTTAAAGTGTCTGCATATCTGCGTCAAAATACTGGAATCTCGATGACAAGTTGTTGCTTTGAGCGACAATTGTGTTTTCGGATGTGTTGGAACGAATGAGAAATTGTCTAATTTCATCGTTAAGGGGTTCGTGATAACAATTTGATTACTTAGTCAGGTCGTATCAGTTAGTCAGAAAAATTGTCGATTAGGAATTTTAGTAAAATGTAAACTATCTATAGAGTCGTACAATTAAGTTATTGGAGTTTTCGAGTGTTTGTATTAGCTAGTTGATGGTATTCGGATTTGCACTTGATTAGTCTGTTTTAGAATCCTTCACATACCTGGAAAGTATCATCGATGAACAAGGAGGAATAGATGCAGATGTAAGGGCAAGGATTGGCAAAGCAAAAGCCGCTTTCCTTCGACTGAAGAACATATAGAACTCAAATCAACTGTCAACCAATATCAAAGTGAGAATCTTTAATACCAACGTCAAGGCAGTTCTACTGTATGGAGCTGAAACTTGGAGAACTACTACAACCACCATCAAGAAAATGCAAGTCTTTATAAATAGAAGTCCACGAAAGATACTCACCATTCATTGACCGGATACCATCAGTAACAGCCTTCCGTGGGAGAGAACAAACCAGCTTCCAACTGAGGAGGAACTTAGGACAAGGCGATGGAACTGGATAGGATACACATTTCGCAACTCGTCAAACTGCATTACGAGGCAAGCCCTAACTTGGAATGCTGAAGAGAAGCGGAAAAGTCAAAGGCCGAAGAACGCATTACGTTGAAAAATAGAAGCAGATATGAAAAGGATGAATAACAACTAGAAAGAATTGGAAAGGATTGCTCAGGACAGGGTTGGATGGGGAGTGCTGGCAGGCAGCCTATGCTTCTCGACGAGGAGTGACAGGTGTAAGTAAGTAAGTCAAAAGAGCACTAACAAAGTCAAAACGGGAGTGGCAGATGAAGGAAATTCTCAAAGATTTTTTATTTGTCTACAGAATATCTCAGAAGACTGTGCAACCTAAACAAAATCCTATCAGGGGATCATTACGTAACGTTGAAGAACAGATATTTTGCAAGCGAACCTAAAAAGAAAAGCATATTTTCTGAGAAGAGGTATCAATCATGATATCTTAGCAATCACTTTTCACTAGTGAATAATCTTTCTTCTTTTCATTTATTCCGGTTAACCAAATTGGTCACGTTTGAAACGTTTTCCTCCTCGTGGCTTGAGAATGACAGCACCTCCTAAATATTTCCTAAATATATATTTATACTACTTTGATGTTGATAAGTACAATTTGTCTGTATTCGGAAAGGAAATCATGAAGATGTTTTATTGCTCTAACCAAGATTTATTTTCAGAACAGATGTTTTCACAACCTGTTCTCGATAATTAGTCAATAGATACAGACTGAACTGCAACCAACCACCGACATGTTTAATTTTCAGTAATATCCACAGCGTGCATCAACTTCCTCAATATGAAACTAATGAGTTCACTTATTAAAACGATTGTGCACATTGTTGGTACAAGTGTTGTTGACTATCCGATCACTGGTGGTTACCAATGCGATGGACAAGATATGTCATTTGACCAGTTTAGCTTGAATGTATATGTTTACCTGCTCCTATGCAGCTAGATAATACATGAGAAAATAGATATTCAACCGAACAACGAATAAGGCGAGAAGAATGAATTGAATGAATTCGAAATGACCGAATGGCATGGCTCAGCTTCGCAGACGTGGTCGCTCAGTACAACTTGCTTTTACTCATATTGAGTATGTTGTTCTGTAGTGACCTACTTTTATCAAGAGAACGCGATTGGTTTAATGGACACAATTGTTATTATAACAAATTGCACCAGTGATTGTCTTACTTGTTTGTTTGACTGTACTAAAGACATTCTTCCTTCCGTTGATTGTGATCTTGCACGCGCTTACGTTTTCTCAGTGATTCCGCTCGAACTCTTTTGGGACGATCTCGGTATTCTTTTGATACCACGAGATCATCAACAAATATATCTCGCTACAACCTCCAATCGCCTTCTGATATCTGGTACGCAACTATCATGTAGTGGTGATCATAGTCAACCGCGACTCGAACCCACGCTATCTCCAGTTCTATCTCCAGTCTGAATGTGTTCTCCACCATTTATTGGTAATCGTTACGATACGGTGAGTCAGTGTAGACAATGACGTGACTTTTACGTAAGATCATATAAATTATGCAGTTTCTTCATGACAAATCTGCAACTTTAAGATTAGATCTATTATTAGAGCTGTACCAATATTATAGTAGACCATAATTCTACAGAAGTATCATTTAATGTATAAGTGGACAATGGTCAGTTTGGCTTGATAAATGATGTTATAAAATATAAAGTCATCTATTCCGCAACATGCATTTGACTACGACCTTGAAGTATCATCTATTTATTCATGTATCCTCTTACACTGATCTGAAATCAGGAACTCGGGAACCAGCTTGGAATTGAGAATAAATCGAGTAGTGTCTTCTCTCACTCGCGTGCTTGTCATCCAATCAAGTGATCAAATAGTTTTCGTCTCTCTAGCCATTTCGAACTCACGCATATTAGCCTCAAGGTTAAGCCGGTCAGCCTATTGCGTCAAGGTCTTAATCTACGTTAGACGAGTTATCATCAGTACCAAAAGTGTGTAGACAAATCAAGGACGTAATATTAACACTGATAAACATTCAGTCCCTAATATCAATAATGGGTCAACTATAACCATAACTCTCAGTGATATAAACACTAAACTGGTGGAGCAAAATGGTGGCTTACTGAACCTAGTTGCTCGGTGGATGCTGAGGATTCTTGATGTCCAGAAATTAATCGGAGGAATTCTGATTATTGTGATTTAGTTGCGCGAATTCTCATTTTCTATTTTCATTGCTGAAAACACTCATTTTTGCATTAAGTTTGTGTTATACCAACTATTCTACAACCAATTTCGGTTATGGATAATTTTCATTAAGCCATTTTATTAAATTACTTAATAGACTATTGTCATATTTCTATGACTATAAATTTACCTATGTAATTGCATGTATATAATTATTCGCCTCTCCGCTTCGAATTCACTTGATGAAGTTAAAGCTCTGTGATCGATGCTAATAAACTGTATCTACAGCTTCTCATTGCCTTCTGATTTCGAACACCGTGGGGATATATATAATAACGGTTATCAAGGTGATTGATTAAAGAAGCTAAGATGCCAAATACCAATCAACACCCTACGGCAGAGAACGACATGGCTATCTCCACTCTTTTAGCAATAGACCACGAATAGTGTTACCCGATGACTATCACTCGTGGTTTGTCAGTTTCAGCATTAGGGATACGAACCGCTTCCTTGGCCTTGTACATACAACAGTCGGCTAATTGCAGGAGTTATGCTAGCTGATGCTGTCATTATGAATGTTGAGGAAATCGTTCCCTGGACACATTAAATCTACGACGCTGTCTACACCTTCTGGCTCTGTGGCTGTACGTTCGCTGGAACCAAAATATCAACAGTGCTAGACGTCTTCTCGAGGCTGAACAGTTCGTAGTGCGTGAACTATTTTGCGACCAATTTCGTGATCTTTCAGTGTGTGTCAATTCAGTCACCGTTTAGCACAAAACACTTGCTTTTCCTTGTAGCGTATCGATTTTTGCACTTATTGTGAAGCTATCTAGCTGAGGATTCCTGTTTCGCTATTTTATTTACCTTGTCAGCTATTTTCGCTATATTATCTATGTTCGCATATGTGTCTCCGACGCTCGACAGGGGTCGTTGTAGACAAAGTTGACAAAACAAACTGTTATCCGCTTTCCTATCACCCAACAGAATTTTCATATAATTTTTTAGCTGTGACTGCGTTCTGTCTCCCACTTGATTAAAAAGCTGATCTGCGGTCTATTGGTCGGTTGGGGAAACAGCCTTAATCACAACCTGTTTTGATACATCGTTTGGCTTCTCGGCGTCTGGATTGGTCAAAGCCTATCGTACACTATCCGTTGCTTTGTCTACGAGAAGAGCGCTTTTACGACCACACTAAATTCTTTTCAAATTATTACGACTGGCCAAAAAATAAATTTGGAGTCTTATGAACCATGATTGCGGTTTGGTTGCTTTAAGTGGGGAATAGAAAAGTTGTGGGACCTCACGAACGGCGTTCGAGGTACTCTAAACTCAACACTATCCGTAAACATGTTTAATAAAAAAATAGATAGTACAAGCATAAGATAATATAAATGTCGAAAAGGAGTAATGGACCGTTAATAACAATGATAATAACAAGTGGTCGAGTTTGTAATGGGGAACAGACATACAAGATTGCACCAATATATCAAATGTTTGTGAAATGCTGCTGTTTAGTGGCTGTTCTCGTTCAATTCAACAATGTTTATAAGATAATGTACATATGGTGAAAATAATGATGTAGGAATGCACCATTGTAATTATAACCAATACTGTAGTGCGAATCGAGACAAAGTGAACCGAACAGATATGAACTCGAAAAGTATAAACAAAGTTATTAAAAATCAATAGTAATATTAATATATACAATTAATTGCTACAAGTACAATAAAAATTAGGGACGTTACTTAAACTGATCAGACGTTGCATGTTATGATTAGTTCCAGTAAAGTAAATCCACAATTATAAATGTTTGTGGATTCTGAGCAGGTTGGCGAACTCTCTAGTGATATAGTCAGTCTTCAGTAATAAGGATAGGAGGTCTGTCGACCTATAATAATCCTTGCAGTTTGTAATACAGTGGAGGTCCAATCTCGTTTTGAATATATTAACAGATGGTGCCGATATTACGTGTTCCGGTAGAGAATTCCAGTAATTCACTACTCGGTGCGAGAAACGGAACTCCAGACGTAAAGGGTTTGATCTCAGTTTTTGAACTTTATTCGAATGTCCTCTCAAATGATCGGTTCTAGACGGGAGCAAAAGATAAGACATGTTAATACCAAGGTCATCGTTCAGTTTACGATGGGTCAATATTAGATCACCCATTATTCTACGGTAAGATAACGGAAATAAGTTAAGGTGTCTCAGTCTGTCTTCATAAGATAGGCCAGATAGACCTTGCACCATCTTAGTAGCTCGTCGTTGGACTCTTTCTAGCATATCTGCTTCATATTTGAAACAAGGACACGTTGCTTGAATCCCGTATTCTAAATGTGGTCGCACATAAATCGGGTATAGTAATCTAAACATTTCATCATCTAAATACTGGAAAGACCTACGAATTGACCGTAATACCCTATAGCCTTTCGCAGCAGCAGCCTTACAGTGACTAGTCGTTTTGAAATCATTGCTTAATATGACTCCTAAATCTTTATAGTTTCTTGCTTTGGGTAGCACGAATCCATGTAGTGTATAGTCATACGATTCATCAGAGTTATTTAACTGCATCACTACACTCTTATTAGAATTTACTTCTAGTGACCACCTATCTAACCATGCCACCAATGAGCTAAGATCGTCCTGTAATACTATACTATCCGACATACTATGTATGGGTTTCCGACTCTTTATATCATCAGCGAAGAGTAGAACGGATGATTTTGCTACAGTTGGCAATTCATTTACATAAAGTAAAAAGAGAAGAGGACCCAGGATTGTACCTTGGGGAACCCTACTTTTTACAGGTACCCACGAGGAGAGCGCCCCATTAACCCTTACCGTTTGTCTCCTGTCATGGAGAAATTTACTTATCCAATCGACGACTGTATAATGGATTCCAAAACGTTTCAGTTTGAATTTAAGACCAGGGTGGGAAACCTTATCAAAGGCTTTACTTAGATCTATGAAAATCACATCCACAGGAGCATTTCGATCCTTTGCCGCAGCCTAATCTTCTCGTGCAATGAGAAGATTTGTCAAGCAAGATAGGCCTTTCCGAAAACCATGTTGTTCCCTGGAGAAAAGATTTTGCCCTTCAACATAGTTTATAACAGCTACCCGAATGATTTTCTCTATCAGTTTTACAACTGCACTAGTTAAGCTAACGGGTTTATAGTTACTAACTAAATCCCTACCCCCAGCCTTATACACCGGACTTATTATGGCGTCTTTCCAGTCTCTAGGCAGTTTGGACTGTCTCAGAGACATGTCGAGTAGTATCGCTAATGGTTCAGCAATTTCATCCGATATGGCTTTCATAATCTTAGGATGAATATCGTCAGGACCACTGGACTTATCAGGTTTGAGATGCTGGAGTAGCCTTAAAACAGTATCTTTCTCAATGACTACAGGATCCATCAGCGAGCCGTCACGGTCGCGACGAATCATTGGTCGTTCCTCACTACCGATAGAAAACACTTTACTAAAGTATTCCGATAATGCTTTAGCTTTTTCGGCATCATTCTCTGCTAAGATTAACGTATTTTCTTGTATAAAAAGTGATGGAATTCCATCACTTCTCTTAGTTCGCCTTTTTATATACGAGAATAACCGTTTCGGACTATATCTAGAATCCCTAACCAATTGTTTTTCGTATGATAGTCTAGTCTTACTTATTAACGCTTTACAGGCATTCCTAATTTTACAATAACTGGATCTGTATTGTTCTAAGCCAGTAGAGATGAACATATCCCAGTGATTCTTCCTTTTTCTAAGAAGTTTCCTGACCGTTTTAGTTATCCATGGTGGACTATTATTCGGTCTTCGAGGTACCAGGTATGGTATGAACGGGGACGTAACTAGTCTAAATTTACCTTTAAATACAGACTATGCTTCTTCAACTGATATGCTAGTATCTACTAACCAATTTGTCTTAGCAGCACATTCCTGAATGGCTGATATGTTAGCTTTCCATACATTTGGGCGAGGTGTAACCTGATCGTATAACATGTCCCTAGTTCGAAACGTGAATGACAAAACAGCGTGGTTGCTGTTCACTAACAGCGGGAGAATATTTAAGTCGACAATATCCTCAGTCTCATGAGTGATTACCAAATCCAGCAGAGAAGAACCCTGGTAAACACCAAAACGTGTGGGTTGGGATACATGCTGTATTAGTGCATGCTTCATTATTGTTATCAGGAACTTACTATCAAAGGAGTTTATAGATCCTGCTGTGGTCATATCAGTCCAACTAATATCAGGTGCGTTAAAGTCTCCTATTAGCAAACATCTGGTATTTTCACTCCAAAGATGAATGTGCTCTAAAACAAAGTCATCAGCTAGGCAGATTGGGCTGCGATAGATGACACCGAGCATAAATGTACTACATCCGATAGCCAACTTACAGCTAATGACTTCACAAGTACCGCTATCATGGGAATCGCTAGTAGAGGAGTGGATATTTATGCTACTGGCTTTGTATAACAGGACGCCGCCTCCTTTCCTACATCTATGTCTGTCACTCCTGATGCAGTGGTATCCCGATAATTCTGGAGTAATGTCTAAGTCATCGACTAACCAAGTTTCTGTCACTGCTACTATGAGTGTCTTTAACCTGTCCACTAGTGCTTCTAGTTCATAGAACTTATTTCGTAGACTACGAGCGTTGGCATATAAAACTCCTAAGTAGAACAGCCTATCCACACAGGCCTTGGTAGCATTCGCTTCCAAGACCTGACTATCCGAAAACCCACTAACCGGAGATTTTCCTCGCCGTTTTGCCGACGGGTTTCAAGTTCAGCTGGTGCTTTCTTCCTTTTTATTCTATCTTCGAGACATATGTCAGGTCTAACTCGGATGTCAGAATTGTCGTGACAACGAGCGCTACTTAACAAGAGATCTCGTTGCTTCTCCGATCCTAGGATTACCTTAAAAAATCTGCATGGACGGGGTTCAACATTGTCCTCGGTCCTCTTGCCTATTCTTACCAACATTTTAAGCTGAACTCCTTTGGAGTTATCTGGTAAAATACTACGAATGTATTCTCCTAGCTTTTCTAAGTCATGCGCGTGCCTAATTTTCGGATCAGGGTCATTTAATGTCAAATATACATACAGTGGAAGGTTGACAAAATAAATACAAAAAACATTGAAAACTATTTAAAAATAAGGTTGTCAGGCCTATCTCCACATGTATATATATATATATATATATATATATATATATATATATATATATATGATGGGAAGAGAATTATTACATCAACCTATATTTAAGCGATCATGATTTGAGTTTTTATTTTATTATTTATTTTAACGCATATATAATGGCACAAGGAGGCACTTAATACATATGCAACACACAGATCTCATATGATATGTGTAAAGGCTGTGATACTGTCCGGTTGCCCAAACCAAACCAAATGGTTCTCTTAGACTGCTACACCCGGAGCCTTTGACCTGAAGATCCGATCCACAAGGCAGTGGAGCAACGTGAGGAGATGCAGTCTCATGGAAGCCAGTGATCAACAATTGGTTCTTACGCCATTTGTTTGTTCAAGATACCGGAGCCTATGCGCACCATTGTTTCGGAGTCAGAGTTTTCCAGCTTCCCTAGGTAGACCCTCCATGTCTACCAACTCAGTTAAAGCACCTGACAAACGCTTTACGTCCTCTCAATTTCGTAAACAACACCCGTGGTGCGACAAGGCAGCGAGTATGACTTCCATGGAAGATGCTATATAAGCGTGGGCGTGTGAGAGCGTTTCGAGAGAGAAAGCGGACTCTTCCCACTCTCGGCCCCACCAGGGCATTTGGGGGGCATGGTTTGGGTTAGACAGAAATATCTGTGGGCTACAATAAGCGTTAAAATATACACGTTTGTGTAGGTATAATAGCGATTCTACTAATGCAAAGAAATTAACGAATTGTCATTATGTCGATAACATTGTCTGTCAGACGGAAGGGCTTGACAGGAATTAAGCGTTATCCAAATTAACGGCAAGAATGTTGCTACGGATTTTTGAATAGTTAAATTTTGTACAATGGTTGATCGGAAGGCGAAACAAAGCATAATGACGCGTAATGGGTTTGGCGACTGAGCCAGAGCAATTTAGCCAAAAGTGAATCAATATTCACAGTCGAACGAAAACGAAAGACAGGTTTATTATGAGTAAGGTAAGCAATTAGCACACATACGATGATAGAAAAGCAGTCAGGATTAATAAGCGAATAAGTGATGGAGTAAAAATAAGTCTTGAGAAAAATGAACACCAGAACAACTTATCTGGGCTTAATATAACACCAGTCCCTACAGAATTTTCTGGTCCGATCAATGAAACCACTTGTTTATTCGTGGTTGACGGCTTTCGAAATTGCTGAAAATCCACTTTATCGTGTCACCAACGTCAAACAAGACACTATAGCTCTCGATGGAGATTTTCTCCTGGAAACGATTGCCTGATATAATTGTATCTGATAATGGTTCTCAATTTACTTCCAGCCAATACCAGGAATTCCTTCGACGGCTAGCCATCAATGATTTTAGCGTTACCTCTAACCACTGACAGTCAAGTGTCCATGCAGAAATATTTGTGAACACGATTAAAAGCGCTCTACTAAAGTTAATGGGGAAGAGCGTAACAGTCAAATTTCTATGGAACTTCTCATTTGATAATCGAACAATGAGTTACCAGAGCGAACGCTCCTGGCATAGATCCTAGTCTGAAGAAGACTGAGGACGTTTTTGAAACCTGGCGCTAAAGAGGACCACTCCAAACCTACCACCCAAGAGCTGCCAACGTACGTAGTGAGACGTCCAGTGTTCTCTCGGGACAACATAACAAACCATGATCTCTGGGCACATGCGTGTGTGGCTGGTTATCTAGGGCAAGACATGTATGAAGTAGAGACAGAACGAGACAGGTGGACTCGACACCGGAACCGGCTACAGAAACGGTGAGTCACATGTTGCCCATTGAGTAACACAAATCTGCCGCTCGATGTTTTGCTGACTATGTCCGACCTACCTCCGGTCCCAACAAAAGAAGAAGTTCAAAAACAAATGAGCCTACGATCCATAAGGCAAGCGCAGTGACAACTGAGACAGGTGGTCAAGTTGAATGTAAATGTCAAGAACACGCTCTAGCAAAATGTGGAGGTTTTCGGCGATGCGAGATTCCGAGACATCACTTGTTGAAATCCTCATTTTTGTAGTTAGTTTCAAAAATCTTTGTTTCCTCTGTTTTTATGGAAAACGACTATTTTCACTTTCAGTTTGTGTTTACTATTTGAAAGGACCTGAAACTCCATTGGTCCGTTTTTTTTCTGATGTCAGTTCATATTGAGACATTTACTCCAGTTAGAATAGTTAGTTTCAGAAGGTCGAATGAGATGAGTAAATTACAATGAACACGGTGATTCACAGGAATCACTTGTCATTTTCAGAAATGCTATTTATTTATTCTGGACACTATTCTCATTTCCATCAACCACCAGTCGATCTCCAATTGCAAGTGAACAGTGATTTATAGACATTCAACCTCAGACCCTACGATCCTTCATTGCACCAATGTGGTGATCATGAATAACTAAGAATTAATTCATATTAACGGTTAATATTGTTAATGAAAGAAGAAATTTGTTATTTGTTATTTCGACAGTAAATTAGTTGTTACAACATATGAGTGAATGAAAAATGAGTGAAGTCCAGATCAACATCCCCAAATCCAAATTCATTTACTTTATATGGTCATCTGGAGTTCAAACAAAAACATATGAATAATTAATAAGATGAAAGATCATACAAGTGAACATTTGAAATGAACGACTATACAAAAGTAAAACTGTCTGATTGATCTTGATCAACATGTATGTTTTCATTTATTCACAACATGATGTAGATCCCACCGATGTCATAGATCAGAAAACCACCTTGTATGTTCAATTGCGAACTGTAATCGGAAAAAAAGACATCAAGAAATACTGTTTATTTGATGATATCATTCAACGTGTTCTGAGCATCAAAATAATACAAACCACTGTATATTAATACTAGATGGACTGAGGAAGAATAAAAAACAGTCGCGTTGATCTTTTTACCATTTCCCCATTTTCTCACCTAATTGTCAATGTGATTGTAAGTATTTAGTCCTTGAAATCAAAATAGCGATTTCGCCTTTGATTGCATTGAATTTATTTGTTCTGTAACATGAAATACTTTCTTCATGAGCACTACACCTGTTGTTATTCATTTTGAGTTCCAATGCTATCGGAGGTGATGAAGCTTCTGTCTCATTTCGATACCTGATTGCTTTAAATTATTACTAAGCAGGAAATAGATGGTTTTATGATTTCCTGATTGAAGGAAATCCAGTTCAACGTACTGAAGAAAGGCAAGTAGATATACTAGAATACTCGTTTGTAATAGTGAGTATGAGTTTCGGTAAGGAATGTCAGGTTATGTTTGTCATATTCAATAATATCAAGAGAGTTAGTTTAGATAAAATTACCTTTCGTTCTGTATGGTATCAGCTCATTACAAACGGCTTCACTATGATCCGTCTTCATTTCTAATAGGTTGATAAGAGAAACAATAAAAGACTATTCACCTCATCAGATCCATATTCGGTCATTTTTACCAGAAACCATGTTGATCTATGGGAAATGAATTATGAGCAGAAATGTATGGTGTCTAACTGAGGAATAAAAGAATTCTTAACTGGTTATCTCTACATCTTAGCGTTAATGTTCACTTTGACATTCTGCTACCCACCATCCATCTCTGATAAAATCACTAGTGACGTACATATGACAAAACAAACTAATCAGTTTTCGTCTTAAACCTCAATGGAAGATTCAAATAATCACTAAACACAAACTGAATAAACTCTAATTTTGGATGTAACCTCACAAACTCTCATTGTAAATTTAAGATGTCCTATCAAATTTGCGACTTTATATGTCGACGTGATGTACTTGTGTTGCATAGAACGTAAAATGAATTAGAGATGAAAATGACACCTTCGTAATTGAAAATGCTCAGCTAAACTATCGATGTTAACTAAACACTAGATTTTGCATACTGCAATTAGCAACGATGACACGGAAATAAAATTTGTGAAGTAGGGTTCGATAAGACCCAATGTGGAATTAATTTTCTTTCGTTATAATCACATAAACGACGTTTATGCATCAACCACGCCTAAATGCTTATCACGAAAGCTCTGCTTGTTTTGAACTAGACGAACAGCCTTATATACATGACAGAGGCATGCAAGGCCGCGAAAGAATTTAAAGAACTTTATTTACTGAACTGCTGAACAAAAGTCATTTATACTGTGTTTCCGTCTGTAAACTATCAAACAAACGTAGTTAATGACAGGCAAACAACATGGATTAGATCCGATGAAAATATAAGAAGTGGTCAAATGTTTGAAATGGATAGGAATGAACTACATGCACTTCGGTATTTTGACTCACTTTCATAATGTTCATCCCTTTCCTTAAAACATGCAATCAGTTCCGGTGAATTGAAATGAACATATGCTATATAGAATTTGAGAAATCGAACAAATATCAAGCTAAAACATCTTACAAAATTAAAACATTTTAATGGAAAATAATAAGGCGTTGTGGCACTCCGTGAACAGTATTCAGGACTGAATTTAATGAGCTACTCTTGTCACGTGAGCTTTCTGAGAGTCTTGTTTGGAAATGGGATTTTGATATGTCTGATATGTTGAAATATGTGGAACTCATGATTCGAATCACTTTCAGCTCGAGATCGTCAGTTGAACGCATTTTCACCAAGTGTTTTTGTTCTCATTCAGACTTAAATAGAGTTTCTTACAAAATGTTGGTTTGAAGCGAGAATCTCTAAATTTGGAACTCAGTGTAAACACCAACATTGAGATCGACATGCATTCATTCGACTAGTCCCAAATCGGATGAAATGTAGGTCTTGAATTTCATTGATAGACAAATACTACATATCAGTGTAGAGCTGTGGAGATTGTTAAGATTTTTATTGACATCATGAATCGATGAGCATTAGACCAATAATACTAAAAACTTTAAAATTAAATACACAGCATCATTCATTTCAAAAAATGTACTGCATTCGGAATTTTCGAAGTGGTATCAGATGATGTTTCATATTTGTCTCTTCAATTCATGATGAAAATTGAAACAGTCTTCAAAGTATGTTAATATGCTGCAAATGTTGAAAACAGCTCGGTTACTAAATTACTTACCATAATTTTCTTTGTAATATTCCTTTATATTCTGGATAACTATGAAAAGCATCAAAAGCAGATTGCAAATGAATTTGTTTTGAATGTAGATGTTAATGCATAAGTTATATCTAGTGTAGTGAGATGTGAATGTGGTTTGATGAACGACTGAATATATTGCTAACTGATTCAACATGAAAATATGAACTCTTGAAATTGTTTTGGATACTTGTTAGAAATAGGGTGAAAATCTCAAATAACCAATTCATATCGTTTTACTGGTCTAAAGTACTGACCCTCACCATGATGTCTGGATGTTCTAGATTTATTATTTATCGGTGTTTATTACAAATTTTAATGAGAATGTTCACTTCCCTGAGACAAGTTTGCATTACGCTTTTTAAGAAGTGACTAATTCAGCAGAATGTGTACTTACAGTATCAGAATAAAACTTACACTAGCTTGAGCATACCAGTTGTGATGCAACAGAGCAGTCATATATCAAATTGAAGGATTGTCTATGGTATACAACTGAAAATAATGAGCGCACACATCGAGGTTCAACACTTCAACGTAAACTACACACTAATGGATGAAACATCAGTAACTTCTCATTCTAAGTAACTATTTCACCAGGGTGTTATTCCTGTACATATGTCTGAGAGAGATTGTAGTATTTTGTCAGAATTATCAAAGAAAAGCAACAGGGTGTCTAATTAGTGGCGTCAGTCAGGCTGCAATCCTATTATGTAAAGAATAATATCTTCGGCAGTTGGACTTTGTTCACTTTCACATGTGAGATCGATTTGTGGTCAACGAATTCAACAATTCAACATATAAGTCATTAACAATGAAATGCTGAATGGAAATAAAAAAACTGGATGAGAACAATTTCTCTAAAGAAACAAGGAATAAATGGCTGAATCACCGGTCCAATATTTGGTTCTACAGCTGACATCTAGAATCATTCATGTAGTTAAAGAACTGGATTATTTTTGGACATACATTGATCAATATTTTCAGTTCGATTTAGTTCTGAATTTCTGATTTCATCTGAAATAGACACAATAATGTTGGGCAACTCGGTTGAACCACAAGGTGATTTAGTTATATTTCAAAAATAGTATTGTGCAATGTTCGAATTATTTACAATGTGATGTAACAGAAATAAGATGAATGCGTTTTGATATTACGACATCAATCACACATTCTTAAAGTTGTATTAATGGAGAATATTGACAAGCTGCATCAATAGTTTATCATTCATTCGGTCAGAGAAATTGGGACATCTACAAAACATAGAAGTTCCCTAGATTTTACAGATGGCACCATTGTCACACTAAAATTTTATATTTTTTAAATTTACCATATTACTAGTGGGTATAAAGAGAGTGGGTGCATGAACAAATGTCTCAACCACCGATTTTGTAAACATTCAAATGTGTGAACTAATTTCGTTTCTTAGATGTACATCAATTGAGTAATCATATCAGCCAACTGCATGCAATTACACACTCCCATCAAATATTTACAGTCTATTATGAATGTGACTACTGTGAAATTCAAGAAGTACCATCAAGCAGGTTCAAATAAACAAATCTTATTTTGATTTAGATATTCTCTTCTTTGTTTGAATGGTGTTAATTATTTCATGGGTGTACAAATAAAGAGGCAATTAATTTTCACAGAGAAAACTGAAGATGATGGAAAGAATTTAACCTTTCAATGAATCACATTTACAAATGTTTAAGGTTTGAAAATAGTTGGATCAGTCGAGCAACTGGACATACTGAACACGGATATGCACTCATTGGGCGCAAATTGTTTGGTCTTTAAAATTCATTAGTATAAACGATTATTTCATATAAGATTGAATAATCAAATTACCTTTCAGAGATGTTATTTTGCTGTGGAAGTCTCTGATAGATCGAAACGCGATTTCCATCCCATCTAGTGATTGAACACACACACACACACACATGAAAATGAGTTTTATTATTACGTTTACTACTGGATGTTCAAATCATTTACTTATGGAAACAATTACCAGTAACGTAGGAAAAGACGATTTGATTTGTGTGGGTATAAAAAATTCATTACATTAAAGAACATCGAACACGTCTCAGCAAATAATTATTGAGCTGATATGATTTCAAGAACATGCATCAAATACAGATCCTCGAACATAAACGAGTGGATCAAATTCCACTTCATTCAAATAGTACGATAGAACGTGTGTTATATGAGCACGTTTGTTTGTATGATACATAGTTTGTAAAATTAAAAAAAACCATTAATTACTTTTAGATGCAGAAATTTTCGCATTTAAGTACTCAACAAACCGATTAAACATGAGCTGAACAACATCCTTAGGATGCATTGATTCGTCATCTGAAAAAAGAAACAGGATTTATCACAACAATAAGTCGTTCAATTGATTTTTGAGAACTAACGTTCACATTTAAGATCAGTGAACCAAATCACTACAGATATGTGATTATCAAGATTCAGAACACTACAGAATAAAGGTAACTCATGGACCATAATCGAAACGGATAGTTTTCTATGGCCCGTCACTTTGACATCAATTAGACCGCACGATGTTGTCGATGGCCTCACCACTTTATTGATCTGGGATCTGACCCCAGTTAAATCGTATGTCTGGTAGCTGTCGACTAAAATAGCGTTGGTGAATAACGAAATTAAATAAGACAAATATGAGAATGGATTTCAAATTCATATATTTTGAACGATCATTGATCTGGAGAAATAATCAGAGGAACGAAGCAAAGAGAAGAAAGCTAAATGAAATGAAGTAACACCACAGATTCAGCATAAATTAGTCGAAGCGGTTCATCGGTGAATGGAAGAATTTAACATTACTTACTCATTGTAATAATGCTTCATGTGGTTTGATCTGCGATTGCAATTGTGTCTGACAAATTCCATTAAGAAGTGAAGTGGTATTTGTATTGATTAATTTTTGGTTTCAAATGACAAATTCATAAAATGTTGACTGACTTTAGGTTTGTGATTGTGTTTGGCCTGGTGGACATTTATTACCAAGATGATACACCATAAGTGATACATGTAAGGAGAAGACCAATGGTCGAATATCAACAAATGGTTTTCAATAGAAACATGTATTTCCACTCAATCAATGTTCCGGTCAATTAGTGTTATGTGGTTGAGTCATCTTAATGAATTCAAACGGTATACATTTGTCTAGAACCTATCCTAGTATTATTCAGAAAGAAGGCATAAACGATAAATTTATAAAACAGACTAATATGCGCAAACAATACTGGAAGTACAACAATCCATGTATACAGCATAAGCTTTACATCAGGTTTAATTCATGATCAAAAGAGCGATGACGACGATGATGGCGATGGCGAAAATGACAGTGATTTGACTCTGTTTGTACACTGGATCAGACGTGAATATCTCATCATTTATTTGTAAAAGTGCATTTTCAATAATACTGATAACTTACCAAACTGTGTGGATGTATGAAGAAGCAAAAGCAGTGAAGCAACGTGAACCAAAACCAAACGAACCATATTCTTTGAATTTACAGAATTTATTCTTCTGCTTATATATCATGATGAAATGAAGAAAGAAGACGGTGTGAATATTATTTACTATATAAAAGATCAAACAATCTAATTAACATCTCGAAACTATGCAAAATTCACTGAATGAATATAGTACAAAGACACATATTGCATACATTCTTTGACCGTTATCAGCATCTCTAAAAGAATGTTCAACCATCAATTAATTTCAAAATGAATAGAGTTTTTGAACAAAACCAACCGTTGTGAATCAAACTGGTCTGTGTTTTTTAAAGAGAGAAAATTTTAGATCAGAAGACCTTTCAAGATAAGACAAATAAACTGAACAGTGTTGTTTACTGCTAATTAGAAAAAAGAATTTTATAAATACACTCTGCTCTTTACGTCCATCATCGTATGATCTCTAAAACGTAATATCCAGGTAAATGTTTACCTGAGTAATAAAGGTATTTTACCTGAAGCAATGATCTGTTGAGTAGTGAAGATGATAAGGATCATCTTTGTGGTTACTTCCATATATGGCGTAAATGCTTCAGCTGATATGTTGTCTGGACCTTCCACATTTTCAATGTCGATTCGTCCTATAGCCTCGCTGATTTCTTGGATTGCCGGTCGATTAGCGTCTAAATAAAATCTGTAAATACTTCTTCGATATCCGGTGGGTTCGGTGGGGCTGGTCTACTCAGGAGCTCATCAAAGTGGTCTACACACCTGTCTAACTGACCTAACAATATATCACCTGAAGCACTGAACTCAAACAGAGAAGTAACTGCCAACATTCTTTACATTCTATTCTGAAGATTTGGAAGGAAAAACAAGTGTGAATGACAGATTGGAAAGAAGGATACCTCATCACGATACCAAAGATAGAAGGTCTGAAAAATGTGAGAACTACAGAGACATCACATGGCCTTTAGCACCAGGAAATGTCTTCAGAAGAATGTTGCTGAATAGGATAGAAGATTGCGTAGACTCTCAAATTTGAGATGATCAACTTCTAACAGACAGTTGAATGGATCTGGTCACTAAATATCAACTATCTTGATTACGAGAAGACGTTCGGCAGTGTGGATAAGAGAACCTCATGGAACGTTGCTCAACACAATGGTGTACCTCGGATTATTGTCAACATCATCCGGAATTTATAAGATGGATTACACTGCGAATACATGAATGGAGGACAGTTGACAGACGCATTGCAAATGATGACTGAAGTTAGACAAGTCTGCTCGCGTTCCTCTATTCTCTTTCTTCTGATGGTTGACTGTATTATTAAGACCTCGACATCTGAGGAGAAGCAAGAAATTTAATGAACATCCTGGATGCAGCTAAGCGATATATACTTCACAGATGACCTTATTCTTCTCTCTCATACACACCAACAAATGGAGGTGAAGAAAAACAGTCTAGTAACAACAGCCTCTGCATCAGTAGGCCTCAAATTATACAAGAGAAAAACCAAGATCCTCAAATACAAAGAAGAGAAAACCACCAATGTTACACATGATAAAGCAACTGTGGCAGAGTTGGAAAATTCCACGTAACTGGACAGAAACATTGATGAACAAGGAAGATCCGATGAAGACGTAATGGTAAGGGTTGACACAGAAAAGACATCATTCATACAGATGAAGAACATATAGAACTCAAAACGACTACCAACCAATATCAAATTCAGAATCTTCAATCTGAATGTCGAGGCAGTTCTATTGTACGGAGCGTAAGGTTCAATAACTACCACAACCATATTAAGACATGTACGGGTATTCATGAACAGTTGTCTACCAAAGCTATCATCAGCCAAATCCTACTGTGGGAGAGAACAAACCAGCTCACAAATGAATATTGCATCAGATGCACCTCTTCACTCTCTTGTTTGCTTCTGCGTATTCGGCCTGTGTCTGGTCTTTCTCCGTTCCCGTTCGACTGTTATTAATTGCTGTCACCTTGTTATTCGTCTGTTGAACGGTGCCTAGTGTATCGGTCGAGATCTATTTTTTACGATGGTGCGTCACGTGGGCCAGCATCTCCTGACATAGTCAGACTGATGCTTATTTAGCCCATTTCCAGTTGTTATGCATAATATTCTCCTACTGTTTGAGTGTATCTCGTAAAGTTTGAGACCTGTTGCTGAGTGCTATTTTGAGTTCACCGAGCTTATTTGTATCTGATATGAAGGTTATATCGAACTCCCTTAATGTTGATAATCGAATTTTCCACTGCTTTATTAGCTTCAATTTCATTTTTAAAATCTACAGATGGTGATCTGAAACTATGTCAACTCCTCTATTTGTTTTCACGTTTTCCACTGGCTCGTCTGAATTTCTCGTTGACGTAGATGTGATTGATCTGGTTCTTTGTCGTGTTGTCCGTTGAAGACCATGTAGCTTTGTGAATACATTAATGGAGGAAAATGAGGACATCTATGTCTTTGCTGTTGAAAGCAGATAAATGTGCGTGTGTTTTGCCATTATCATTTCTCTCTTCCAGTCCATGTCGTTCTATGATTTCTTTGTACCTGATGTTGTCCATTACGTCTTTAGCGTTCGCGTTTTCTATCAGGATGGTCAGGTCGTTTCCTAGACGCTTCTCTACGATCGGCCACAACCTCTCATAAAACTAGTCTTTATCTTCTTCTATGACCTCGTTGTTGGGTGCATGACACTGTGTTATATGCACTGTAATCCCCTCATTCTTTGTTTTGAAGGTTGCATTGATCATCCTGTATTCATGAGGTCCGTGCTTTTCAGTGAAATTGCTTGTGCGAAACCCATTCTCTTCTCCATGACCAGAGTACAACAGAAACGTCAAAGAAGCTAATCTTGCCTTTCATTGGGTTTCAAGTTTGTATCACTGATTGTGGTCTGTGTCATGATGTTTCACTTCGCGGTTAATACCCTATATGAATTATGGAAACGAATAACTCATTGAAATATCTAGATGACCGGAACAGATAGTCCACAAATTCAGGGAGGCCACCAATGTGGCATCATTCAGATGCATCAAATATTTTGAACCTCATATTATGAATTCGTGAACAGAAATTCACAGCAGTCAAAGTTTTATGTATCAAAAATGAGCAACATCTACGAGATGATACATTATCGTCAAATATGATATAAGAAATATTGAGTGTATTGGTGTACGAACATACAACTCTTTTGTACCTGATTTCCTGCTGGTTAAGAATTCCATATATAATACGTTTGTTTGTGCTCATCTAGTTCTATTTGAATTCAATTCCACTATTTCGTGGACTTCTATTACGAACAATAATTTAAATACGTTTAATTATCATATTGGCATCACGATGGATTCTGTGATGGAACAGCTGGATGTACATTCAATTTTCATGTTTTTGTGGTTTATATGGAAGTATTGAAAATCTGGACTATGACCAGCTGGGGTGTTGAGAATGTTAAAATTGTGACTAATTTACTTACGTTCATCTTTGGCGTTTCCAGGTAGACCTATTTCGCTGCATTATGCAACTCTCAAGAAACTGCTAATAAATCGTCTAAATTGTACTCATTTCTAATCCCATGAAAGAGGCAAACGTTCATAGAACGATTATTTAGAACATCAAGAATTATAGTGCATTACTTAGTTGCATTCATACAATGCGTGCTCAAGGTCATGCAGGTCACCAATCATTGAGGAGTTGCATAGTAGGTTACAGAGTTGACCGAATGTTTGGCGAATGCTTATTTTACCATGTGATTCATATGGATTTCTTCATGTCAAATGATATAAAGGTGTTGAAACTGGTTACGTCCAGTCAGTCTGTAGAGCTACTATTCGCTTTGCCACTAGTGATGATAAAATTTGTAGTTCGGATTTAATTGAGTTGAGCGTAATAACTTGTCGTTATTCACGATTTTGGAAGGTCTCTAGATCAGGAGGGACAAATACACCTGATTTTTGCTGGTACCATAATCATTGTGTTAAATCTCGGAATCGCGTTTTTCTTTTAAATTCTAATGATCTCACTGAAGTCAGATCCCGGGTCACTTAAGTGGTGAGCCTGCCGCCGTCAAAGAAATCAACGCAGCAAGCTACGTCGATGAAGAAACTTCTGCCCTCCATACGTTCGACGAAAAAATTCAGCGCAATATTTATTTCGACTCACTCAGTAAAGCCTGTGCAGCATGACATAGACATGCTCAAGTTGTACTATCTAAATGGTACTTTGTACTCTTATGAATATTTCTCGCTGACCCATCTGGCAGACTGTTCCATAATGATTAAAATTATCATCGTTTCCTCATTATTACACTAATGTCATATCATAACCGAATATGGGATTATTATTGTGACATTTACGCAGTCATATCACTCAACAAACAAATTATAATTTTTTTCGGATTGAAAACATGAGGCAATTGAAGCTGAACCAACATCGAAAAACTGGAAGCACTGGACGGCCGTATCGTCCTAGCATGGTAATCCTCAAAATTATGGCAATCGGAACTCATTGGAATATTTTTATTATTAGAAAATTGTTAGGTATGCTGAGTAATAATGTGCCAATAATTATCATGTTGAGTCTAATGATGTCCTTGGACGTTAAATGAACATTTCTTATTGTCCATTATTCATTTCACTCGTTAAATATTGTACAGATGTTGTTTTCTATTTTTATGGTACGGTGTGGTCTGTTTATTTGTTATATAAATAGAGTATGTCTGAAATACAATGATTCATAATTCAGAGTCTGTGACTTGCGTTCTTGACACGACTGGCTGGGATAGACAGGGAAGCAGGGCCAATCGGGACTCTAGGCCGTCCGTACGTGTTTTACGTCTCACACTGAATCGATCGATAAAACGCTGCTTAGCAAAACCTGCAGTCTACCCGTTACAACAAAAATATTTAATTAAGTTTGTTTCAGATTTTCCATGTCATTTTTGGTATTTTACACAAAGTCGTGGTCATTTTCTTGTTTGCATACTACACAGTTTTCATTTGGATATTTCTTCTTATTATGTATGTGGATGCCTCTCACTTTACTAGCTAGTAGGTAACGACTACGTTCATCTTAAGTATTTGTCCACAATCATAACAGCTTGCTGCATCGTTTAGTACTCAAAAATATTGTTCGATTACTGCGATTACTATTGTATAACAGTCGCACTGAATACCAGAACATAGAGTTTAGTGCTGGTCTCTCAAAGATACACTCTTCTCCGTCACATTCAAGTCATTCTCACTCGCTGCCATCGATAATCATATGTATTGGTATTTTTATCATGCCATAGTATGGTTTTGTAGCAAACGAGGTCGAGCGCATCCTCTCAAACCACACAAACCACTCAATAAGGAATACGACTATACGTATCCCGTTTAATTAGTCACTAATCTGTTTCTCTGGTCATTCAACTAATACATGTTTAACGGTAACTCGATGCATTTTTGGAATGTAATTTGATGGTATCAATGAAACTACTGATGAAGACATTGAGTAATATGATGATATTAAAGTAAGATATTTTGGTTGCGAGTAAATGAAATTATTGATTACAATGTTATCAATCCATAGACTATTTTAGACTAATCTTATACAGAAGTTATATAGCGATAGTAATAATAACAATTATAGTTATAGTAATGTAATTCATTTACCAAATATAGATTTGTGTATACAAACTGTTCACCTGATGGTTACTTCTTTCATCATAGTGCCTACTTTAATGTGAATGGAGCTGAATCAACTACAAAACCCCAGTTATAGTTAATAGATCACTAGACTTGAAATCGTAACAGTGATTTTTGTGTATGAAGTAGTTCCGAAAGTCCATGTCTCGTATCACAACTATTACTAACACTCTGTGATGTTAACAATCACAATTTCTTTGAGCAGACTCACAGCGTATTCATTCGTAAACATTTCATGTACCAATATGTTCTCAATGGTTATTTAGTTCATCCATACGAGGGCATATATGCTCAGATCTTGAGTTAGCACGCAATTTGAATTCACGGGTCAGATAATTTTCCACTTCATAGATATGAAGAAACATGAAAAACATAAAGGTCATCATAACAATTGAATAATAATAATAATGAAAAATTGCTTAGAGATAATTATAACGTTTGATGACGTTTTGTTCTCTGAGCTGAATTGTTTGGTCGTGGAGCTTCTACCTGACATTTAAGCTGATGATGATGTTCAGAAGAACGATGAAAGATTCAAGAGCAAACCATCCAGCTCAGAGGACAGAACATCATCACAATCATTCATTTGAACTACAAATCGTCTCCACTATCTCATAATTATAATTGCCTAACGTTTAAAATGGGACAACACTGATTTTAAAAAAGAAAACCATATAAAATATCAAACAATCTAATGAAAATTTAGAAACTATGCTAAGTTCAAAAATTGAGTAAAGTACAAATTGACATGTTTTATACTTTCCTTGATCGATATCAGCATTTCTAAATTAATCTTCAATCATCAATGAAGTTTCTTCAATAAAATATATCGTTGTAAGTTAAGCTCACCTCATAAGAGAGAAAATATGAGATTAGTTGAACATTCAAAATAATAATGAACTGACAAATATTGGTTTACTGCTAATGACAAAAGAATTTTATCAATACACTATGTTATTTATTTCCATGATCGGACGATTTCTAATAGTAGTATCAAGGTAAATATGTATCTCCGACTTAATAACTTGATTGTCATTATTAAGTTAATATAGCTTTTGGTCCACCACAGCCGCCCTGATTTCTTGGATTGTTCGTCAAGCAGCGTATATTGAACATTCTTTAAATGGTTCATCGATATCCGGTGGGTTCGATGAGGCAGATCTACTCAAGAGCTCTTTCAGGTGTATAAATGTCCTTAAATTTTAGTCACTGGTTTACCTTGATTCTTATTGTCTGGTTGTTCTTGTTAACCATATTCTCCGCTCGCCTCTTCATTTTATCATATAGTTGTCTCATATTTCCTTCACTTACAGCTTTTGCGTGCTTTTATCATGATTTTCCACGTATTTCCGGTGGTTGCTTATGAGGCTATTCAACACACTTTTGTTTGTGTCTGTGTATCCGGCCTGTGTATTGCCTTACTCTGCACATGTCTGACTGCTATTGATTGTTGACTCCTTGTCATTTCTCTATTGAATGGTGCCAATGTTATCGCTCGAAATCCATTTTTTATTATGTTGCTTCTCGTGGGCCTGCACCTCCTGATATAGTCAAAGGGATGCTTTTTTTATCCTATTTCTAATTGTTTTCAATGATATTCTCATACTCTTCGAGTATATATTGTAAGGTTTGAAACTTGTAGTAAAATGCTATTTCGAATTCATCGAGTTAATTTGCATCTGATATGGAGACTACTTTGAACATTCATATTTTTGCTTGTCCGAAATTTCATGTGAGTGAGAGGCATTTTTTTCTCCCATATTCTCTTTTTCCTTATGATCGACTTGATTATGAAGACCTCGACATCTGACGGGAAGCCCGGTATAGAATAGTCAGGTTTGATGCAACTTGACGGTTTTTACTTCGAAAATGGCCTGACCATCATAAGTTATACAAACCAACAAATGCAGGTTAAGACAAACAGTGTAGTGGCAGTCTCTGAATCAGTAGACCTCAACATACAAAAATGAAAAAGCGAGATCCTCAAATACGAAACGGAGAACTCTGGAAAAGGTGGAAACTTTCATGTACCTGGGACGCATCATGGATGAATGAAGAGTATCCTATACAGACGTAAATGCGAGGATTTGCAAGTGATGGATAGCATTTCCACAACTAAAGAATATACGGAATTTGAAAAAATTTTCAGACAATATCAAAGTCAGAATCATTAATACGAACGTCAAGATAGTTAGTTGTATTTCAAGGAGCTACAACATGGAGAACTACATTAACTATCATCAAAAATGTACAAGCAATTATAAACAAATGTCCACACTAGGCACTCATTGCCTACTTTAAGAGTAAACAAACTAGGATAAAATTAAGAAACTAAGTTGTAGGTGGATAGGAAATACATTGCGCAAATCACCAAACTGCATCACGAGGCAAGCACCTACCCGGAATCATAAAAAGAACAGAAAATAAGAATGTCGAAGAATACGCTACGTCGATAGTTGAAAGCAGACATGAAAAGAATGATCACCAACTAGGATGAACTGGAAAGGATTGCCCAGGACATAGTTGAATGAAGAATGCTGATATACGGTCTATTCTCCTTCACGAGGGCTAATAGACGTAATTAAGTAAATAAGTACTGAGCAATAAAAATCACACTGAAAGGCGAAAATAATCAAAATATTCGCTTTCTTACTGTATAGATGATGAGAAAGCAAAATGGAACTCTCAGATCTACTAACAGAGGACCTGACAGAGTGGTCAGCTATCAGGACTTTCTAACTGAGTCCACAGTAGTGGAAAGATAAATTTAATTGTGTCCTTCGCTGTACCGATAAAAACATTGGTTGTCCCATGATCATGGAGAACAAACTGAACCTCCTGAAGAACACATTTAATACAAGCTGGTGTTCACCGATACTTATCGATAAGAAAATCTAAGTGAAGACGCTCAAGCATAAATTAACTTCACAGGAAAGAAACATTTAGCGAGACGTTGATTTTAAAGGTGATAAAGCTACAGATATCCTGAAGAGTGATACTTCCAACTCTCTCAATGGAACGTCGTTTTAAGCTTCTACGCAATCAGCGTTCCTGAACCAATCAGGTTCCAGTAATTCTTTGTGTTTTGATCAAATCATCTGTTCATGTGTAGCCAGGAATATAAGTTGTTCTGTGAATATTTCGTCCGAAAGCATTCCAGAATATCACTCGACTTGGTTAAAAAAATGCGAAAATGGCTCATAAAAAAGCTCTATTACCAAACATCTTGTGAGCGCAGGTCATTTGAGTTTAAATTCATCTAAAAAGTAACGAGAAAGTTAACAAGGGCAACTAACTTCCATATTCTCACCATATCCGAAGCACTTACTAAAGACCTGTATATCCAGAATTATCTATACAGACGTAACCTGTTGATGTGTAGGCGAGGATGAAAATGAATGATTGTTTGTTCAGTCAGACTTGTAGATAGCCTGACAGGCGTTAGATCAGTTATATATTCCCCTGTCCTCGTTATTATTATTATTATTATTATTATTATTATTGATCGTTGGTTGTTTTTGGATCATGTCAGATGGTTGTCGATTTTTGATGTGGAAATATATTTACGTTCTAATCAGACTAATTGCGTATTCATGAATTCTAGTAGAATAGAGAATGGAAGTGAATCTAGTGTAGATATTCGTCTAAGGTAAATTACCGTCATATTCGTGTATACAAAGTAGGCCGAGCGTTATGACAGTTGTCCGAACTCCTTTTCTACCACAGTTTGAAACTCTTGTTTTGTTTTCTCTTTTCTAGTTTCACACACATCTGCTTCCCTTCTATCTTCTCTATCGACATTTACCCATAATCACTTTCTCTCTCTTCGTATGATTCTCACTACTACAGTTCATCTTAAATTCAACTTCCTATGTAGTCACTCTTAGGCCTACATTACCAATTGTAATTCGCTATCTGTCTTCATGATGAATATTAAAGCACCTAACAACGATACGACTGAATGAAAATAATGATTTTACACCTTTGTCCATTCTATCCATCTGTTACCTTGTATAGCGAAATTTCATTACTACTATTACGGTAATTATTAAAATTTCCAAAAAACTAAGTATATATTTAGGATTTTAGGGCTTTGAAAATGCAATATGATATTCTCTGCAGTTGGAATAGTTCATTTAATCGAGCTACAATTCTTTACTTAAGCAGAGGAGAAATTGTATGTGTTCATTGTTAAGGGTTTCGTGAAAACAGTTTGATTACTTAATCAGTTTGTATCAGCTTGTCAGAAAAATTGTCGTTTAAAAATTTCAGTAAAATGTAAATAATTTAAATGTCGTACAATTAAGTTATAGAAGTTTTCGAGTGTTTGTACTCGCTAGTTGATGGTATTCGGATTTAAACTTGATTATTCTGTGTTAGCATATGTGCACACTGACAGGTTGTGTAGATGCTTCTTGCAATTACAACCTTCTGATAATTATTTTCAGCAATTGGTGTCGGCGAAATCCAGGATGAGTAAATTTCAAGCTTCATAAATGGATGCATCCATGGTGAACAATTTCGTGGCTCTTTAGATTCAGTAACCTAGTGAATAAGTCGTTGGTGTTTTAGGAGAACTCAACTGGGTTCAAGTTTGTAACGTGAACAGCAGTACTGGGATCTACATGAATCCATCTGAAGTGTCTCAAATAAGATGGAACTCGAGTTTTAGTTTATACTGATAATCCTTGTTCAAATACATCCCAACTCGTAACTGATGGTTAAAATGCTAGCGATTCCCTCAGGATGCACAAAAATCAATGGAGTCTGATGAACTTAAATCTTCAAAGTTTACAACGAGAAAATACCATTAAAACAACATTCAAACTATCTTACTGGATGCACTGATGAGCTTACATCACATTAAATTAGTTCAAATTTCAACAATGATTTCTAAGTGGAATTCGTTACCCAATTAATATTATTATTATTTCATTTCGACTGTCATCACTTCAAAATTTACCACTGAAGACATAAGATGATGATGTGGTTTTATCGGTTCGAGAGAAAAAATGACAGCTTTTTCATGTGGTACTTTGTTGCAGGAGCGTATTACACCACAATTTGGATCTACATTCAGAACAGTAGCTAATTCACTTGGTTTTATTTCCCGTGGATACTATAAGGTAACTATGAATAATTGGAACGATGAAAGGACCTCGTTTTGCTGAACAATAGGAAACTACTACTTTCAAATCTTCAGTCATTCTGTAATATTTGATAAATGTTCACGAAATATTTCCTAAATATATATTTATACTACTTTGATGTTGATAAGTACAATTTGTCTGTATTCGGAAAGGAAATCACGAAGGTGTTTTGTTGCTCTAACCAAGGTTTATTTTCAGAACAGATGTTTTCACAACCTGTTCTCGATAATTAGTCAATAGATACAGACTGAACTGCAACCAACCACCGACATGTTTAATTTTCAGTAATATCCACAGCGTGCATCAACTTCCTCAATATGAAACTAATGAGTTCACTTATTAAAACGATTGTGCACATTGTTGGTACAAGTGTTGTTGACTATCCGATCACTGGTGGTTACCAATGCGAAGGACAAGATATGTCATTTGACCAGTTCAGCTTGAATGTATATGTTTACCTGCTCCTATGCAGCTAGATAATACATGAGAAAATAGATATTCAACCGAACAACGAATAAGGCGAGAAGAATGAATTGAATGAATTCGAAATGACCGAATGGCATGGCTCAGCTTCGCAGACGTGGTCGCTCAGTACAACTTGCTTTTACTCATATTGAGTATGTTGTTCTGTAGTGACCTACTTTTATCAAGAGAACGCGACCGGTTTAATGGACACAATTGTTATTATAACTAATTGCACCAGTGATTGTCTTACTTGTTTGTTTGACTGTACTAAAGACATTCTTCTTTCCGTCGATTGTGATCTTGCACGCGCTTACGTTTTCTCAGTGATTCCGCTCGAACTCTTTTGGGACGATCTCGGTATTCTTTTGATACCACGAGATCATCAACAAATATATCTCGCTACAACCTCCAATCGCCTTCTGATATCTGGTACGCAACTATCATGTAGTGGTGATCATAGTCAACCGCGACTCGAACCCACGCTATCTCCAGTTCTATCTCCAGTCTGAATGTGTTCTCCACCATTTATTTGTAATCGTTACGATACGGTGAGTCAGTGTAGACAATGACGTGACTTTTACGTAAGATCATATAAATTATGCAGTTTCTTCATGACAAATCTGCAACTTTAAGATTAGATCTATTATTAGAGCTGTACCAATATTATAGTAGACCATAATTCTATAGAAGTACCATTTAATGTATAAGTGAACAATGGTCAGTTTGGCTTGATAAATGATGTTATAAAATATAAAGTCATCTATTCCGCAACATGCATTTGACTACGACTTTGAAGTATCACATTGAGCGTTGCAGATCATTCATAGAATCGAGTTATGTCTATCGACAGATGTAAAACATACCCCCTTTGAATTCTGTAGTTTGTGGCGGCCCGTGATCTGACTTCAGAGTGTATAAATGTTTGCTATCACCTATTCTCGTATATAATCGTCGACTTAGATCGCGTTATCCAATAACGGAATTAAATAAGTCGAATAACGAGAATTGACTTGACAATACATATATTTCGTACATGAAGCGGATGAAACAGAGCCAAGCAAAATGACGCACAGGGAGGATGGCTGGGAAGCCAACTCCATTTCAAGCCAGGCATTACTCAATATTTATAGGCAGACAAAATAAACGACAGACATGTGGTGAGTCATGAAGTGTACACACATACGCTCATATGAAAACAGTCAAGGCTAATAAGCGAATAATTAACAAGGTCAAAATATGACTCAAATAGAATGAATAGGATGGAATGTCCGGAAACTAGAATAAGATATATTATGGGCTCAAACTAATGACTAACACTACATAGCCCCCTCGTAGAAAATAGCACATTTAAAAAATGTCTGTTTTCGAAAATAACACTGAAGTGATATGAAGTTAACGTTAGCAACAAGTAGCAAAAAAAATTGTACAACACTCGATAAAGTACAGTGTCACATGAGGGGTGAATGTATTTTATGAAAATACATGAATATTGCAAAGGCGCGGACAAAAATGGAAACGTTAACATGCGAATATGAGCGAATTAATGAGCGTACAAAATATTAACATGTACTAATGTTATGACTGTCTGAACGGTAAAATAACACGTTTGTATGAATGATTCAAAATATCGTGAAAATAGTGATGAATTGTTTGTGGGTATGACAGCGAAATAAATCGTAAAAATAAGTAAAGTAAAATATGATAGTAATTAGTCTGTGATGCTGACAGAATAGTGAAATATGTTAAATACATGTTCTGTTGAGCCACAGTAGAATATATAGCATGGACTAGCGACGAGTGAATTCGAATTTAAATGTGTAGTTCCCGTTCGTAGAATAATAATAGTCAAGTCGTGAAATGGAAACTGCATCGACGGGTGATATTCGTTGCTGTACTGCAATTGATAATAATCATAAAATGTGAAGTCAGTGAATGTTGTCGTCTGCGTTATGACAGATGCATTGAGTTATCGTTAACTATGTATTAGTAGAATGACCAGAGGAACAGAATAGTGACTGAGTAGACGAGGTACGTAGAGTCGTATTCCTTTTTGGTCATGAAGCCTAGAGTGGTTTGTGTGGTTTGAGGGAAATCCGATCGACTTCGTTTGTTACAAAACCGTACCAAGGCATGATAAAAATACCAATACATATGATTAGCGATGGCGACGTATGAGACTGACTTGGATGTGACGAACAAGAGTGTATCTTTGAGAGACTAGCTCTAAACTCTATGTTCTGATATACAGTGCAATGGCAATAGAATAGTAATTGCAGTACTCGAATAACGTTTTTGGTTGATAAATGATGCGGCCTGTGGTTATACATGTGGAAGATGAACGTAATGGTTTCTAATCAGCTAGTTAGATGCATCCACAGACATTATAGGCGATTTTGAAATGAAAAATGTATGTTATGATAACATAAAATAATGACCTCGACTAAGTGAATGAATGTAATATTGGACCAAAATGACATAGAAGAATTGGAACGAACTCACTTAAAGCGGGCAAAGTTTCATGTTTTGAATAGTAACAATATCCCAAAGAGTTCTGGATGTCATAACGTGGAGTGTTCATAAAATGATAATCTGTTCGGTGAGCAATATGACTGCGAAAATGTCATAATTTAGTGACAGCATGAACATGATTATTAATTCCACATTCGGTCATGATATTGAGAATCATGTAAAAATAAGCATATAATGATAATTTGTATCGTAATGGAACAATCCGACAATTGTATCAATGAGGATAATTGACATGAGGACAAAGTAACAATAAGATAATACGACTTGAGCATGTCCATGTCATGTTGCACAGGCGTTGCTGGTTGCGTCGGATTGGAGATTGCCCTGGCATCGCTGAATTTGTTTGCCGAACGTATAGAGTGCAGAAGTTCCTTCATCGACGTAGATTGCTGCGTTGCGTTCGTCGTCGGCGGGCTTACCAATGTGGCGGCCCGTGATCTGACTCCAGAGTGTATAAATGTTTGCTATCACCTATTCTCGTATATAATCGTCGACTTAGATCGCGTTATCCAATAACGGAATTAAATAAGTCGAATAACGAGAATTGACTTGACAATACATATATTTCGTACATGAAGCGGATGAAACAGAGCCAAGCAAAATGACGCACAGGGAGGATGGCTGGGAAGCCAACTCCATTTCAAGCCAGGCATTACTCAATATTTATAGGCAGACAAAATAAACGACAGACATGTGGTGAGTCATGTAGTGTACACACATACGCTCATATGAAAACAGTCAAGGCTAATAAGCGAATAATTAACAAGGTCAAAATATGACTCAAATAGAATGAATAGGATGGAATGTCCGGAAACTAGAATAAGATATATTATGGGCTCAAACTAATGACTAACACTACAAGTTATTGGAAAGATACAGTCAGACTTATACGTCTGAAGGCGGTTCATAATGTTGATTTCATTGTCATGAGGTTAATTGCCTAATTGTTCTGTATTTTCCTTTGTATACTACTTTCATAAATGTGTTTACAGATTATTACTTCTCACATATATTTGGATCACATGTTGTCTTGTCCATAATATGAACACACGAATATATTCCAATAACATCCTGTAGCTTGATCTGATCAGCATTGATTAATTCTAATTTTCGTGAACATTATCAGCATTTGCCTAGTTGTAAAATCACATCAAAATTTCCCCTATGTCGAAAAACTTCTAGTCGATCTGACAATATAATTCTTGACGCATTAACACGAGCTACACACCATGGAAACTAAACATGCAATGAACGTAGAATAAAAGTGGTTAATGAATTCACTATTCAGTTCAAACTTCCAGAGTGTCTTCGTAAATTCTAAAAACCACACTCTAAATATTTCATTTGTGTGTCATCCATCAGTTGTCATTTACATTCCTCATAATTATCACAATTTTCACACATATTCAGTAAGTTACAACTGTATTGCATAGTTTCTTCAGGACATTCAATCCCAATCAAGATTAACAAGTGCATTCACGGAGTATCAGAGGGTTCGGACACAACAATTTGTAATAAACAAGGATGAGGCCTGACCAATGTTAAGAAGACCATAGAAAGTAGACAATTTCAGTGTATGTGACGTCCGAAATCAATAGCATTTATTTTGTCATGATAAGAATGTGTTTGAGTTATTCTATTGTCGAATTCCGGGAGAGAATTTTGATCGGTTTCACTCAGAATATGTGCACATCGTGTTTTTTGGTGGAGTTTTGTTCCCTGAGCTGTTAGAAGTGGCGTCAAACTCGTGGCCTCCTTAGAATCTCGCTTTTCACCACGAGGCATCATAATTCTTCTGCATAAAGATCCTTAAACTTGGAGGACAGAAATTTAGGGCTTAGATCGTCTATTATGGTTAGCGTATTTTTTTGCAGTGTTGTTTTCTGCGGGATGGGGTTGGTCTTCTCATTTGTAACCCTCTCCTTTTATCCGAAACTCCGCATGTAGCTCTTCTGGAGTTACTGACGGTCCCAAGCCCGGGTAAAGGAGGAGGGTTGTGCATGAGGTTAGCGTCCCCATCCCGTAGAAAACTAACTCGCTAAAAAACGCTTACCAGAAAAATTAATTCAAACCATTTTAACTCTGCCCTGGGAGTTAGAAGGTCTTCTTTTAGAAGATTTATGACGCTTCATGGTGAAAGCTGAGTTCCTTTGGAAGCCACGAGCTCGATGCTTCTTCTAACAACCAGAGCAAAAACTTTTGTAGGTACATGGAACGTTCGAACAATGTGGGAGACCGGGAAGACCAGTCAAATAATAACGGAAATAAGGAGATACAATTTAGCAATACTGGGAATCAGCGAAACCCATTGGACCCAAGCTGGAAAGAAAAAGCTAGCTACGGGAGAGATGCTGCTACACTCCGGTCACGAAAAGGAAAATGCCACACACACTCAGGGAGTCGCTCTAATGCTGTCCAAAGTGGCACAAAATGCACTTGTAGGATGGGAATCTCACGGATTCAGAGTCATCAAAGCATCGTTCAAAACAAAGAAAAAGGGGATCACAATGAATATTATCCAATGTTATACACCCATCAATGATAGCAACGACAACATTAAAGATCAATTCTACGAGCGGCTATAGTCAATCATAGAGAAATGCCCAAGAAAGGACCTCACCATTCTAATCGGAGATCTAAATGCCAAAGTCGGGATAGAAAATACTGGATATGAAGATATTATGGGACGACATTGACTGGGACAGAGAAAGGAAGATGGAGAAAGATTCGCAAATCTATGTGCATTCAACAAATTGGTCATAGGAGTCACAATATTTCCACACAAACGTATACACAAAGCTACATGGATCTCACCGGACCACACTACAGAGAACCAAATAAATCATATTTGCATCAACAAAAAATTCCGAAGGACAATGGAAGATGTGAGAACCAGGAGAGGTGCTGACGTAGCTTCAGATCACCACCTAGTTGTGGCCAATTTAAAACTGAATCTAAAAAAGAACTGGACAAACAGCAATACAAAGGTTCAATACAGCCTAACTTCGAGATACTGACGGACTCAATGAATTCAAGATATCTCTCAACAACAGGTTCCAAGCCTTACAAGATCTACTGAAAGGAGAAACTACTATAGAGGATAACGGGAAACGTATAAAAGAAGCATTAACTTCAACGTGTCAAGAGGTTCTGGGCCTAAATAAACACCATCATAAAGAGTAGATCTCTACAAAAACACTGGACAAATAACACCCTAAGTTTTTCTTGCTTCTTCGGATTTAACATCGCATGATAAGGTAAATACCACTGGGGACGATTATTTGATTGCAACTGTGGTTCAAGGACTTTCTCTGCATAGCCCTTTGTAAAATTACTTTCAAAACTTTTGGTATACCTCGCGTGCAGACTGTCATCCTTCGACAATTTACGCTTCAAATTCTGTAATCTACTGTTAGCTACTTCGTAATTTCCCACCTTCATATTTGAATTCTCTTTCCATGGTATAGGGACTACAAAATGGCCGTTGTCGAAGCGCGTGCCCCCTTCTACAATCTTTATAGCTGCCTTATCTTCTACCGATAATGATTTATCACTTGAATAAGCGTCGGAAAACTCTGCGTCATAAAACTTACGTATCTCGTTCTCTTATGCCTGTATCTTACTGGTATGATTAACAACTCTTTTCCTAAATTCCGAACACGATGCAGGCCCAAAGACCGTCCACCTCAACAACGTTTTCACAGCGTACGGGTTTTTTCTTCCACTCAGTCGCTGATCTAACACCCAGTGTGCTTCTGGCACGTCGCAACCAATCAACAGCAGAACTTCTTCAGAGTCTAAGTTATCTATTGGTACATCCCTTAAATCTAGCCACTCAACCAAGTTGTTCACTGCCAACCTTGTTGGCTTATGACCTGGTATACTTGCCGCGATCAGAGCTCCTTCGATCGTTACATGTTCGGACCGATCTAAAGAATATACCTCAAAAGGAGTCCTTGTGGCCGTCATCTTCCTATTACCACTCACAGTCCCTACAGTCACTGACGCTCTGTCTTCCTTCAGTCCGAGATGCCTCAAACAGCTCGATTTTATCAACGTCACATCAGACCTGTTATTCAACAAGGCATGACCCACCATTTCGTCATTTCCCACCATCTACCTTACGGGAATCATTCCTAAGCACACTTGGCTACTTAGGGATTAATTAAATCCACAGCAATTCTGGGTTTCAGACTTGTTTACACCGCTGCTTGTTGTGTTAGTGTGCAGCAGAGCGCGATGTTCTTTCTCACATCCGTCAACGTTACAGAGCCTTGACATCTTTCATTCATTGACCTTATGTCCTTGTCTAAGACAGACAAAACAGACCCACTTGCTTTCAGCGTGGGACCATCGGTCTTGAACCGTAAGGGCTAAGAACTGTGAACACTTATAATTAGTATGGTCGTAGGAACACATACTGCATTTAGTTTTCGCTGTCGAACTATTCCCCTGCTCCGATTGCACGTGACCTTTCGTCTTAACGTTATTTTCTTTTCTTGAACGATTCACTAACCGTCCAAATCTACTACAAGCTACTCTCGCACGCGAAGCGATAAACTGAGTGAGTTCGTGAAACGTCGGCTCTCTGTCATCTTCCGTCAATTTATCCACCCAGTCCGCTCACTGGGCTTGCATAGGTTGAGGCAAGAGTCTCACTATTCTTTCCAAAGTAACTAAAGAATATGGGTCAGAGGTATAATTCATCTGTTCCAAGACCATAGCACAGTTTTCCATTTTAATAGCCAACTTTGATAATTCCTCCGCGTCAGTGTAGTCAAAATTTACATCATTGAATAAGTCTTCTAATGTTACCCGAGCGATTACATGAGACTGTCTGAACAAACGTTTTAGGATTTCCCTTGCCCTCTTGTAACCAGAAGATGCTTTTATCATGACACAACCCTCAATAGCTGCTTTTGCCTTGCCCTTACAGTAGTGCATTAAATAGAGCAAACGTTGGCTATCATCAGTGACTCATGATGCTACATAGGTCTCGAATTGCCTTATAAACTTCCAATAACCTCTTGTCTGACCATCGAAATAACTCAATTCAACCTTTGGCAGTTCTAGACCAACAACAGACGTTATGGGCAAAACGCTCTTTCCTGTTAATTCAAGCCTTTGCTTCTCCTTTAAACTAAGATTTTTCACGTCATCTGTCATCCAATTAAGACTAGAGTCACTACCATGATAATCAACCCTATTCGAGTCTGAACCGTGACACTTAAGGACATCAAACGGTACTTGCTTTGTAATAGGGGATTCCTCATTAACATCAACGAACTTTGAGTTCGATTACCCTCAACGATTAGTTGAAATCATAAGGGAAATGAACAAATATTTCCAGAAACGATAATCAAATCCGCGAACGATTGCCAAACGACTTCGACCAATTAATATTTGTTTAGAACTGTAAAATCCAAACTACGGTTTGGATAGATAAATAGCCGTCCAGGTACGTTAGACACGCGCCCTTGCCCGTCAAAATCAAAACAAGTAATCGGGTAAATAGAGGTTCTATAATTCATCATAAATTTAAATGTAAATCGTTACCTAAACAAATATTACCACTCGGCTATTCAACCAATAATTGTTCAATCAATCAAATCTAAACTACATAAAATAAAGTTGATAAAAGATGTGGGAAAATACCAGTCACAGCAAATAAACGCTATTCTATCCTGACTGGATAGATCACACACAGAAGGAGGAGCAAATCAATATGGCTGCTGCCAAGAACAAGTGTCAAGCAAAACAACATGGATACAGTTCGGGAGGAAGCACAAAAACTTAGTGAAGGTGTAATAAAAATAAAAACTATGATAAAATACAAGTATTAACAATCCAAACGTAATAAAAAAACTAACAATGTACAACTAAGGGGATCAATAGAAACAAAGTGCAAGTATATAAATGGAGGGTTTTTCACAAACACACAAGGCATTCAAAACAGATCTTACAGGTTGATCGGAAGGCGAAACAAAGCATAATGACATGTAATGGATTTGACGACTGAGTCAGAGCTATTTTGCCAAGAGTGAATCAATATTCACTGTCGAACGAAAACGAGAGACAGGCATATAATGAGTAAGGTAAGCAATTAGCACACATACGATGATATAAAATCAGTCAGGATTAATAGACGAATAAGTGATGGATTAAAAATGTGGCTTGAGAAGAATGAATTGATTGATCTGTTCAAACACCCGAACAACCTATCTGGGCTTAATATAACACCAGTCCCTACAGAATTTTCTGGTCCGAACAATGAATCTACTTGTCTATTCGTGGTTGACGGCTTTCGAGATGGTTGCAAATCTTCTTCATCGTGTCATCAACGTCGAACAATACGCTATAGCTCTTGACTGAGATTTTCTCCTGGAAATGATTGCTTTGTATAATTGTATCTGTTAATGGTTCCCAATTTACTCCCAGCCAATACCAAGAATTCCTCCGACGGCTAGACATCAAATATCCCCTCTTTCCCTCTAACCACTGACAGTCTAGTGGCCATGCAGAAAGATTTGTGAACACGATTAAAAGAGCTAAACTAAAGTTAATGGGAGAGAGCGTAACAGTCGAATTTCTATGGAACTCTTCATTTGTTTATCTAACAATGAGTTACCAGAGCGAAAGTTCCCGGCAGAGATCCTAGTCGGAAGAAGACAGAGGACGTTTTGAAACCTGACGCTAAAGAGGACCACACCATACTACTGACGAGCTGCCAACGTACGTAGTGGGACGTCTGGTGTTCTCTCGGGACAACATACCAAACCACGATCTCTGGGCAGAGGTATGTGTGGCTGGTTATCTAGCCCAATTCATGTATGAAGTGAAGGTAGAACGAGACAGACGGACTCAACACCGGAACCGGCTACGAAAACGGTGAGTCACATGTTGCCCATTGAGTGACACAGATCTGCCGCTCGAAGTTTTGCTGACTACCCCCTACCTACCTCCAGTCCCAACAAAAGAAGAAGTTCAAAAACAAATGAGCCTACGATCCATAAGGCAAGCGCAGTGACAACTGAGACAGGTGGTCAAGTTGAATGTGGATGTCAAGAACACGCTCTAGCAAAATGTGGAGGTTTTCGGCGATGCGAGATTCCGAGACATCACTTGTTGAAATCCTCATTTTTGTAGTTAGTTTCAAAAATCTTTGTTTCCTCTGTTTTTATGGAAAACGACTATTTTCACTTTCAGTTTGTGTTTACTATTTGAAAGGACCTGAAACTCCATTGGTCCGTTTTTTTTCTGATGTCAGTTCATATTGAGACATTTACTCCAGTTAGAATAGTTAGTTTTAGAAGGTCGAATGAGATGAGTAAATTGCAATGAACACGGTGATTCACAGGAATCACTTGTCATTTTCAGAAATGCTATTTATTTATTCTGGACACTATTCTCATTTCCATCAACTACCAGTCGATCTCCAATTGCAAGTGAACAGTGATTTATAGACATTCAACCTCAGACCCTACGATCCTTCATTGCACCAATGTGGTGATCATGAATAACTAAGAATTAATTCATATTAACGGTTAATATTGTTAATGAAAGAAGAAATTTGTTATTTGTTATTTCGACAGTAAATTAGTTGTTACAACATATGAGTGAATGAAAAATGAGTGAAGTCCAGATCAACATCCCCAAATCCAAATTCATTTACTTTATATGGTCATCTGGAGTTCAAACAAAAACATATGAATAATTAATAAGATGAAAGATCATACAAGTGAACATTTGAAATGAACGACTATACAAAAGTAAAACTGTCTGATTGATCTTGATCAACATGTATGTTTTCATTTATTCACAACATGATGTAGATCCCACTGAAGTCACAGATCAGAAAACCACCTTGTATGGTCAATTGCGAACTGGAATCGGAAACATTCATTCAAATCTAAACTTCACTAGAATGTATATCAAACAACTATTTGAAAAGATGTTTCAGATCATCAGGAATCGTGTATTGAATCCAATGAACCCACCTGTAGTAATTCGTAACTGCATGTTGTGCACTTCTATTATTCAAGCACACAGTATGTCGTCTTCATACAACACTTTTCCATGAAATATTGTTTCATATAATAATTGTCAGTAAATGTGATCCAATTGGTTACTTACTTATCACTTTGATTGTTTTTGATACAAGTCTATACTCAACTGGAATTTGAGAAAATGAAATGAATGACAATTTATTTACTTCAACATCCATCTCGTCATTGATGAGAAGACCAAGAAAATAATTTGGTGGTTGTTTTCTGCCTCATAAAGTATCATGAAGTATTTGTATAGCCAATAACAATTTGTTTGTTGGTCTGATTAATTCCAACTATCGAAATAGTCTGTAACGTATAAGTCTATCTCACTGTCTCCACATTGATATTTGAATCGAGAATTATCAAAAATATGGTGGATCAGTTGTGCAAGAATTTTCGAATTCAGACAAGTATGATTGAACTGTTTAATGTTATTTATGGCATCCATATCTTTGTGACTACCTTTATCTATTGAACTATCACAGATATTTCATAAAGTAACAGAGTTTTTCGATATTCATCGTTTAGTCAATTGCGTGTGGACGTGACAAAGCTGCTTAATAAATCAATGAAAATATTCAATTGGTTTTTCTCACAGAAGTCGGCATTCATTTCTGCAACTTTATTGTATTTCAAAAGAATCAACCAGTCTATTTCTTCTATGTCTGAAACAACATAATTTTGATTAGGAAAACATCCAGAAATATTGTTTATTTGAAGATATCATTCAACGTGTTTTCAGCATCGAACTGGTAAAATATAAATACTAAATGGACTGCGAAAGAATAACAAACAGTCGCGTTGATCTCTTTACTGTTTCCCCATATTCTCACCTAATTTGCAATGTTATTGTGAGTATTTAGTCCTTGAAATCAAAATAGTGATTTCATCTTTGATTTCATTGACTTGATCTGTGCTGTAACATGAAATATTTCCTTCATGAGTACTATACCCGTTGTTATTCATTTTGAGTTGCAATGCTATCGGAGGTGATAAAGCTTCTGTCTAATTTCAATACCTGATTACTTTAACTTATTACCAAACAGGACATAGACTTTTCTATGATTTTCGGATTGAGGGAAATCCAGTTCAGCGTACTAAAGTAAGGCAAGTAGATATACTAGAATACACGTTTGTAAATAAATAGAAAGTATTGATGAGAATGAGTTTCGGTAGGGAATGTCAGGTTATGTTTGTCATATTCATTAATTATCAATAGAGATAGTTTAAATAAAATTACCTTTCGTTCTGTATGATATCAGCTCATTGCAAATTGTTTCACTGTGATCCGTCTTCATTTCTAATTAGTTGGTAAAAGAAACAATAAAAGACTATTCACATCATCAGATCCATATTCAATCATTTTCACGAGAAACCATGTTGATCTATGGGAAATGAATTATGAGCAGAGATGTATGATGTATAACCGAAGAATTGGATACCTCTACATCTTAAGTATATTGTTCACTTCGACATTCTACTAGCCACCATCCTTGTTTACCAAAAACACTTATGACTCAGTGGCAATATGGAGGCAAGATACACATTTGCCAAAACAGACTGATCAGTTGTGTTATTACCACATCAATGGAAGATTCAAGTGGTCAATACACAAATACTGAATAAACTCCAATTTTGGATGTAACCTCGCAAACTCTCATGATGAACTTAAGATGCCCTAAGAAATCTGCGATTTTATATATCGACATGGTGTATTTGTGTTGCATAGAACCTACAATTAATTAGAGATGAAAATGAAACTTACATAATTGAAAATGCTCAAGATAGTCATATAGTCTCAGCTAAACTATTGATGTTAACTAAACACTAGATTTTGCATACTGCAATTAGCAACGATGACACGGAAATAAAATGTGTGAAGTAGGGTTCGATAAGACCCAATGTGGAATTAATTTTCATTCGTTATAATCACATAAACGACGTTTATGCATCAACCACGCCTAAATGCTTATCACGGAAACACTACTTGTTGTGAACTAGACGAACAGTCATATATACTTGACAGACGCATGCAAGGCTGTGAAAGAATTAAAACAACTCTATTTACTGAACTGCTGGCCAGCAGTAATTTATATCGTGTTTCGGTCTGTAAATTGTCAAACAAACGTAGTTATTGATAGGCAAACAACATGGATTAGATCCGATGAAAATATTAAAAGTGGTCAAATATTTGAGATGGATAGCAATGAACTACATGCACTTCGATATTTTGACTCACTTTCATAATGTTCATCCCTTTCCTTAAAACATGCAATCAGTTCCGGTGAATTGAAATGAACATATGCTATATAGAATTTGAGAAATCGAACAAATATCAAGCTACAACATCGTACAGAATTACAACATTTTAATGGGAAATAATGTGTTGTGGCAGTCCGTGGACAGTGTTCAGAACTGAATTTGATGAGCTACTGTTGTCATGTGAGCTTTCTGAGAGTATTGTTTGGAAATGGGATTTTGATATATCTGATATGTTGAAATATGTGGAACTCATGATTCGAATCACTTTCAGCTCGAGATCGTCAATTGTACGCATTTTCACTAAGTGTTTTTGTTCTCATTCAGACTTAAATAGAGTTCCATTCAAAGTGTTGGTTTGAAGCGAGAATCTCTAAATTTGGAACTCAGTGTAAACATTAACATTGAGATCAAAATCTATCCATCCGACTAGTCTTAAGTAGGGTAAAATGGAGGTCTTGAGTTTCATTGGTAGACGAATACTACATATCAGTGTAGAGCTGTGGAGATTGTTAAGTTTTTTATTGACATCATGAAACGATGAGCATTAGCCCAATAATACTAAAAACTTTAAAATTAAATACACAGCATCATTCATTTCGAAGAATGTACTGCATACGGAAGTTTCGAAGTGGTATCAGACGATGTTTTATATTTGTCTCTTCACTTCATAATGAAAAGTGAAACAGTCTTTAAACTACGTCTATGTGCTACAAATGTTGAAAACAGTTCGGATATTAAATTACTTACCATAATTTTCTTTGTAATATTCCTTTATATTCTGGATAACTATGAAAAGCATCAAAAGCAGATTGCAAATGAATATGTTTTGAATGTGGATATTAAAGAATAAGTTATATCTAGTGTAGTGAGATGTGAATGTGGTTTGATGAACAACTGAATATATTGACGAGTGATTCAACATAAAAATATGGTTAGATAGTTATACTCTTGAAATTGTTTTGGATACTTGTTAGAAATAGAGTGAAAATCCCAAATAACCAATTCATATCGTACTGACCCTCACCATGATGTCTGGATGTTCTAGATTCATTATTTACCGGTGTTGATTACGACTTTTGATGAGAGTGTTCAATTACCTGAGACAAGTTTGCATTACACTTCAAGTTGTGTTGATGGACAGTAGATTTGAACACCTGACAAAAAACGTCTCTTTTCACTTCTTTTAACAAATGACTACTTCTACAAAATGTGTACTTACAGTAACAGAATAAAACGTATATTAGCTTAAGCATACCAGTTTTGATGCAACAGAGCAGTCAAATCGATGGATTGTCCATGGTATACAACTGAAAATAATGAGCGCACACATCGAGTTTCAACACTTCAATGTAAACTATACACTAATAGATGAAACATCAGTAACTTCTCATTCTAAGTAACTATTTCACCAGGGTGTTATTCCTGTACATATGTCTGAGAGAGATTGTAGTATTTTGTCAGAATTATCAAAGAAAAGCAACAGGGTGTCTAATTAGTGGCGTCAGTCAGGCTGCAATCCTATTATGTAAAGAATAATATCTTCGGCAGTTGGACTTTGTTCACTTTAACATGTGAGATCGATTTGTGGTCAACGAATTGGAAAATTCAATATGTAAGTCATTATTAATGAAATGCTGAATGGAAATTAAAACACTGGATGAAAATAATTTCTCTTACAAGACAAAGTATAAATAACTGCTTCAGCGGTCCAATATTTGGTTCTACAGCTGATATCTAGAATCATTCATGTAGTTAAAGAACTGGATTATTTTTGGACATACACTGATCAATATTTTTAATTCCATTTACTTTGGAATTTCTGATTTCATCTGAAATAGACACAATAATGTTGGGCAACTCGGTTGAATCACAAGGTGATTTAGTTACATTTCAAAAATAGTATTGCGCTATGTTCGAATGATTTATAATGTGATGTAACAGAAATAAGATGAATGCGTTTTGATGTTACGACATCAATCACATATTCTACTAGTCGTTTTATTGGAGAATATTGGCAAGCTGGATCAATAGTATTTTGTTCATCAGGTCAGAGGAAGTGAGACATCAATAATCCCTCGAATTTCCTGAGATCTTACAGATGGTACTATTGTCACACTAGAATTTTTTATTTTTAAATTACCATATTATTGGGGGGTACAAAGAGAGTGGGTGCATGAACAAATGTCTCAACCACTGATTTTGTAAGCACTCAAATCTGTAAACTAATTTCGTTTCTTAGATGTGCATCAATTGAATAGTCATATCAGTCAACCGCATGTACTTACACACTCCCATCAAATATTTACAGTCTATTATGAATGGGACTACTGTGAAATTCAAGAAGTACTATCAAACAGGTTCAAATAAACAAATCTTATTTTGATTTTGATATTCTCTTCTTTGTTTGAATGGTGTTAATAAGTTCATCAGTGTACAAACAGAGGGGCAACAAATGTTCACAAAGAAAACTGAACGTGATAGAAAGAATTTAACCTTTCAATGAATCACATTTATAAATGTTTAAGGTTTGAAAATAGTTGGATCACTTGAGCAGCTAGACATAATGAACACGGATATGCACTCATTGGGCGCAAATTGTTTTGTCTTTAAAATTCATTAGTATAAACGATTATTTCATATAAGATTGAATAATCAAATTACCTTTCAGAGATGTTATTTTGCTGTGGAAGTCTCTGATAGATCGAAACGCGATTTCCATCCCATCTAGAGATTAAACACACACACATATGAAAATGAGTTTTATTATTACTTTTATTACTGGATGTTCAAATCATTTACTTATGGAAACAATTACCAGTAACGTAGGAAAAGACGATTTGATTTGTGTGGGCATAAAAAATTCATTACATTAAAGAACATCGAACTCGTCTCAGCAAATAATTATTGAGCTGATATGATTTCAAGAACATGCATCAAATACAGATCCTCGGACATAAACGAGTGGATCAAATTCCACTTCATTCAAATAGTACGATATAACATTTGTTATATGAACACGTTTGTTTGTATGATACATAGTTTGTAAAATTAAAAAAACCCGTTAATTACTTCTAGACGCAGACATCTTTGCTTTTAAGTCCTTAACAAACCGATTAAACATGAGTTGTACAACATCCCTAGGATGCATTGATTCGTCATCTGAAAAAAGAAACAAGATTTGTCACAGCAATAAGTCGTTCAATTGATTTTTGAGAACTGACGTTCACATTTAAGAACAGTGAACCAAATCACTACAGATATGTGATTATTAAGATTCAGAACACTACTGGTATTTGTATTGATTAATTTTTGGTTTCAAATCACAAATTCATAAAATGTTGACTGACTTTAGGTTTGTGATTGTGTTTGGCCTGGTGGACATTTATTACCAAGATGATACACCATAAGTGATACATGTAAGGAGAAGACCAATGGTCGAATATCAACAAATGGTTTTCAATAGAAACATGTATTTCCACTCAATCAATGTTCCGGTCAATTAGTGTTATGTGGTTGAGTCATCTTAATGAATTCAAACGGTATACATTTGTCTAGAACCTATCCTAGTATTATTCAGAAAGAAGGCATAAACGATAAATTTATAAAACAGACTAATATGCGCAAACAATACTGGAAGTACAACAATCCATGTATACAGCATAAGCTTTACATCAGGTTTAATTCATGATCAAAAGAGCGATGACGACGATGATGGCGATGGCGAAAATGACAGTGATTTGACTCTGTTTGTACACTGGATCAGACGTGAATATCTCATCATTTATTTGTAAAAGTGCATTTTCAATAATACTGATAACTTACCAAACTGTGTGGATGTATGAAGAAGCAAAAGCAGTGAAGCAACGTGAACCAAAACCAAACGAACCATATTCTTTGAATTTACAGAATTTATTCTTCTGCTTATATATCATGATGAAATGAAGAAAGAAGACGGTGTGAATATTATTTACTATATAAAAGATCAAACAATCTAATTAACATCTCGAAACTATGCAAAATTCACTGAATGAATATAGTACAAAGACACATATTGCATACATTCTTTGACCGTTATCAGCATCTCTAAAAGAATGTTCAACCATCAATTAATTTCAAAATGAATAGAGTTTTTGAACAAAACCAACCGTTGTGAATCAAACTGGTCTGTGTTTTTTAAAGAGAGAAAATTTTAGATCAGAAGACCTTTCAAGATAAGACAAATAAACTGAACAGTGTTGTTTACTGCTAATTAGAAAAAAGAATTTTATAAATACACTCTGCTCTTTACGTCCATCATCGTATGATCTCCAAACGTAATATCCAGGTAAATGTTTACCTGAATAAGAAAAGTATTTTACTTGAAATATCAAACATTGAACAAATATTCATTTCTTTTGTAAGTTATCTACTTATGATACAAAATTATCAAATTAGTTCCTGAAACTCGCATATTAACTCACATCCTCAGATTACGATTATCTGAACAAACTCACCCTAGAATCTCATCTCCAGTCGTTTTCAAGTGCTATTCACTAATTTGTTCCCTGCATCAAATTCCCGACACAATGTTTCGTTATTTCTCCCTCATTTCCTTTCTCATTGAGGATTGTAATTTGCAGCTTGATTGTTGACGCAGTTTGATGATTTCCAGAATGTGAGTTCAATTCACCCTCAAAGACATTCAGTAAATTACTCTCGAGCTAAAAGTTAGTTTGTTCTCTGCCACTTTTGGTGGTCACTGACTGTTCTTGCCCAACAGTCATGAAGTGTCTAGTACACATGACTGTTCATAAATGTCTTTATATGTTTATGTTGGTTGTGGCAGGTCAACACGTTTAATTTGAAGATTCTGACTTTTGTATTGATGGGAGGTTCTTTGTAATTTGATATTTTCTTCGACTGCAGCAGATAGAGGAAGTTCCAAAGTCAATAATTTGCAGATTGACTGTTGACGCAGTTTGATGAGTTCCACAATGTAATTCCAACTAGCCTCTAGAGTTCTTTGTTGAATTCCACTTCAGCTAGAAGTTCTAATTAATTTATATTCTGAAAAATAATAATTACAGAATTCACGCCAGTGTACAGGCATGATCAATTTGATATAAGTAATAACGTTAAACGTGCAGAAAACAAACATGTGATAAAAATTTTTTTAAGTATACTAGTTCAGTAGTTGTTTAAGTAGTACATATATTACAGCAATCCAAAGCATTATCCGGGAATTTTTAATATTTCTTAAATGGACAGCCTGTTGTTTTATGAACAGTGTAATTAAGGTCAGTTCGTGTGCCAGATCAAAATAATGATAATTATCTACAACTAAAGAAATTAAAACGAAAACAGAGAGCACGGAACAACAAAAAATTAATTATCAAAATATATTAATCAGGTCTACATAAATGCGTGTGTCATGTGACACAGTGATATACTGTTTGTGTTATTTAAATTAGTTAAAGTTTCTAGGGGCAGTGTTGACTTATTGACAGCAAGTGGGTGGTTTTACTGAGGGGATTCACTAGTAAAGATGGCTAAACATTTAAAGTTCCTAAAATATCACTTGTGGATACACTTAAAGGCGCTAGACCATTCAATTCATTTTCAGAAGAACAGTATGATTTATTTGGTTTGTTTACTGTCACAGTATGTTGTTGTTGATGATTAGTGTCCAACGGATCTATTGTATCTTGTAAAGATCATGTTTTGTAAATGTCTGTATCTGTTGACGGTGGTTGCAGAAAACCAGCGCATTACAGCTCCGTACAACACGGCTATATTGACGATTATGTTGGAGATTCTGATGTTGCATTGACTAAAATCGCTTTTGAATTGGATATTTTCTTCAATCTTGGCAATATCGCTTTTCACAATGCAGTCAACATCCAGAAGAAAATGGAATTCCAAAAGTCAACAAATGTGAGCATCAAATCAAGCAGGACTCCACACTTCAGTCACTCGTATAATATATGTGTAGCGAAGACCATCTACTCTGGTTCTCCGCAGTGTTGAGGTGGATTTGATAAGCTCCTCCAGTCCACTCAATCAAATGATATCTCGCAGTCAGGAACGTTGATATTAAGTGATGAGTTCCATTCAACATATCGTTCAACAATGATCATCTTTGTAGTTACCTCCATATTTGACTTGAATTAAATGTTTCCGCCGATATATTGTCTGGACCTTCTACGTTTCCAATGTTCATTCGTCCTATAATCTCGCTCATTTCCTGGATTGTCGGTTAAGTAACGTCTAAAGAAACCTGTAAATGGTCCTTTCATATCCGGTGGGTTCGTTGAGGCCGGTCTACTCAGGAGCTCATCAAAGTATTCTACAAAACATCTCCAGATGGTGATCTGAAGCTATGTCAACTCCTCGATTTATTTTCACGTTTTACAACGACTCATCTGAACTTCTCGGTGACGTAGATGTGATTGATCTGGTTCTTTGTTGAGTTGTCTGTCGATGCCGATGTAGCTTTGTGAATGCGTTCATGAAGAAGAATGATGGCATCTATGTCCTTGCTGTTGAAAGCAGGTAAATGTGCAAGTCTTTTGCTGGTCTCTCAAAGATACTCTCTTCTCCATCACACTCAAGTCATTCTCACTCTCTGCCATCGATAATCACATGTATTGGTATTTTTATCATGCCGTAGTATGGTTTTGTAACAAACGAGGTCGAGCGCATCTCCCTCAGACCACAAAAACCACTCGGATTTTCACGACCAATAAGGAATATGATTCTACCTATCTCGTTTCCTTAGTCACTATTCTGTATCTCTGGTCATTCTACTGATACACATTTAAAAATAACTCGATGCATCAATCATTACACAAACGACAACATACACTGACTTTGCATTTTATGGTTACTATCAATTGCAGGACAGCAATAAATATCACCTCTCGATCCAGTCATTATTTCATGGCTTGCTTACTCTTATCCTACGAACGAGAACTCTATGACTTCCTGTTTCACCCATCATTTCTATTAGCCTTCATGTCATTCGATTCAACAACAACATTTTATGGGACAAAATTGATTCAATTACGAGGCATCAAAATTGAATGTACTCGAGAGACTCGTGTAAATTGATTCAATTTGTAGATTATTTACGGTACAAACTGGTGTCAGTTAAATCATATTTCAAAATCAAGCTTCATTAGACATCTTTTTTGTGTTAACCGATGACTGTTTAGCAGTGTTGAAGTATGATATTACACAAGATGAAACCCAGCTATTGTGAGCACTTGTGGACGAATCGGTGACGTGTAGACAAATAAGTTTGAAAGTAATTTGTTGAGTGAGTGGTTTTATTTATCTCTCAGTAGACAGTGACCATTGACAAACGAAGCAATGAGAATCTATTCCATATAAAGAGTCTGAAATCAAGAAGTCATAAATCTTTATTTAGATCCCGAGGAGAGTTACTTCTGCGCTCATAACTCATGATGCTCATTCGTCGCTATTTGTCTGCATTCAGTAAAATGTAATTCATTTACCAAATGTAGATTTGTGTATACTAACTGTTCACCTGATGGTTACTTCTTTCATCATAGTGCCTACTTTAATGTGAATGTAGCTGTATCTGAACGTCTGACCTCTTGATCGTAGTTAAAGTGGATCAATTACAAAAACCCAGTTATAATTAATAGATCACTAGACTTGAAATCGTAACAGTGAGTTTTGTGTATGAAGTAGATATTGAAGTCCATGTCTCGTAACGCAACTATTACTAACACTCTGTGATGTTAATAATCACAATTTCTTTAAGCAGACTCACAGCCTATTCATTCGTAAACATTTCATGTACCAATATATTCTCGAAGGTTATTTGGTTCATCCATACGAGGACACATATGCTTGAGTTAGCTCGTAAATTGAGACATTTTCTATTCTTCAAGATAGTGTGAACCATGAACTGACTTTAGCTAGACAACCATTGGAAACCAGGAACCAACCACACCTGACAGATGACACACAGTATTGCAAATTGAGCGAAGGAACGACCACGAATTGATGGGTGATGAGTCACTTGCGTACAAACGTACAGTGGATATAATGTGTTGGGTTTGATCTATGAAATAATACCGTGAGTGATATGCTGAGGAACTTCATACGCAGAACATGCATTCTCTTCGTGCTCTACATTCTAGTTATAGTGAATCACGTGCACTCGAGTTTAGCTCAGTAAAGGTCTCTTGTTGACCTATTTAATGGACAAAGTCATCCATGATATAACAACTTGTTTTACTATCTTTATTATTATGCTTGTATGAAATACATTTGCTCGAACATTGTTTAGCGCCTACGCATGTATTCATTCTGCTAGCTTCATTATTAACTGCTTAAACTATTCGCTGACTCATCTATTTTCCTATACATATATATGTGTACATTTGCACGCATTCACCACAGCTACTTGCTACTGCTACAATCGTAGTTCGCTTGCTCATTCATTTTGCCTCTCTGCTGTCTGGTCCGAATTATCTACTAAATAAAACTGTAGTAGCTGCTTCTTTTTGCCTTCTGATTTCAAACATTGTTGAAGATTATACGATAACGATTCGAGGGTGATTAATTAACGAAGCACAGCCACTACAGAATTGGTAACCTCGACGTGAGAACGGGAAGCGAATTTTGATGAAATAATCAAATTCCAAAAATCCGACTACCTTCATCTCAATTTGGATTACCAAATGAACTATAATTACAACTGTGGATTTATATTATTATTTTAATTACACTTACATTATTTCGTAAACATTATTAAACGTGACAATTATAATCATAATAAATAACAATTATCGATAAACAATTGATATATTGGTGCAATTTAGTAAGTCTGTTCCATTTTATAAATTGTGCCATTTTTTTATTATCATTGTTTTCGCCCGTCTATTTTCCCTTGTGACTGTTACATTATTTTCGTGTGCTATTTAATTTTCATAAGCATGTCTTATGAAAACACAGTTTCAACCGTACAGCAAGCCTCGTCCGTGAGGTCTCTTAACCTCACTGCCCCTTCTTTTAAAATCACAGACCCAAAACTTTGGTTTATAAGACTTGAAAATTATTTTCTCGCTAACCGCATTCTTTTGCAAAAGGATAAGTTCGGCCTGACAAGCATACCACTCCCAGACGAAGTAGCTGACAACGTTCGAGAGGCACTAGCAAAACCAGACACAGAAAAACCATACGACGTGCTAAAAGAAGCAGTAATTAAAACTCTCTCTCTCAGTGACCAACAAGCCGTCGAAAAACTCGTTAGCCAAGTTCAAATTGGAGATAGAACCCCATCACAACTAAAAAATTATATGAAAAGTCTAATTGGCGATAGACACATTGACAATAATCTCTTTTATCAACCGTGGCTCCGCCGACTCCCGGCAAATATACAGCAGATCCTAGCTGTGGGAGATACGGATGCTGATTTAGACAATGTAGCTAAGATAGCAGATAGACTATATGAAAGAAGCAAGCAAGCAAGCCCTCCACTACACAACGTGACGGTAGACGATAGACTTGATACTCTACAGAAGGAAATAAATATTTTATGCCGAAAACTCTCAGAGTTAACGCAGAGAGAAAAGCCACGAAGGTCATCGAGAGATCGTTCGCGTGAAAGGAACCGGTCAACTTCTAGACGACGCACAACTCCCGCAATATTTTGGTAACATCAAATGTTCGGCTACAGGGCTAGAAAGTGCCTACAACCTTGTAGATTTAACAGGGCTAGTAACCGATACCAACGAGTATCAATGGCAACAGCATCAACACACATAATGCCTGAAAAAAGTAGCCTTTTTTATATAAAAGACCGAACCACTGGCGCGCAATTTTTAATTGACACTGGAGCGGAAATTAGCGTAGTACCTCCATTTAATGCAACTGGTTCCCTTTATGAATTTGAATAGAGCAAGAACAAACATTGATGCAGAATAGTATGAATTCATATTATTTCGAGGTTTCTCGTCAGCTGCTTACAAACCAAAATTGTGATAGAATTTTTACATGGAGATATTGTGAAAACAATTGACATAAATGAGTGTAAATAACTGGATTACAATAATAACTATATATATATATGCTAGAAACAGGTCAGAGGTCAAAAGAGGGGGGGTTAATCCAGGGTGGGTGGTCTAATAATTTAGTGAAGTTCATAAATTGTGTGATAATTGTAGAGATTAATGGAATTGAATAATGATAAGGTAGATTACGTAATAATAATTAAATAGAATTTGGAAAGTTAAGATAATTTAAGAGGATCAGGTGGTGGAAATGTGTGAATAAAATTTATTTTAAAAAATTAGGTAATAGGGGGGAGTATAAAATATCTTAGAATAAGTAAATGAAAAAATAACCAAAACACAAAACAAACAGAAACAAAAAGATTACCAGGGTAGTGATAAGTTTATTAAAGTCTCTTTTTGAATGCATAAATCCGGTTTCAGTTTCTTAATCGCAATCGCTTCAGCAAAGCGGAGAGTGGTAATACTTTTTTGTCTAATGATAATTTTAAACGCGTGCAGAATATCGACTGTATGCCCGGTGTCAAGTAGATGCCGAGCTATCGCACTGTTAAAAGCTTTGGTCCCTTGCAGCGTCAAGTTCTTAGGGATATGCTCAGAAATGCGAACCTGCACTCTTCTCTCAGTTCTTCCAATGTATGTGCTACGGCACGTACATGTGAATTGGTAAATGCAGTTGGAGCAACTGAGGGGAGAGGACTTGTCGATCTTCGTTTGCTTCAGTGAGCAGTATGTTTTCCATAACGTAGTCAGTTTGACTGCCGGGTACGTCACTTTTAAAGCGGAATTTATTCTGTGATTGATAATTCCGGCGACTTCATCTCCTTTGAAGCGCAAGGATAGGAAGCAGGTTTTCTTTTCAACTGTATCATGCTTAATCGGAGGGTTTGTATTAGCATATTTGTGGATGAATTTATCCGGATATGCATTTTCCCGTAGGCATTTGGTGATTGTAGTAATTTCTTCTTCGAGGCATTCTTTTGAGCAGATTTTTCGTGCGCGGTCAAAAAGGTTTCGCACAATACCCTTTTTATAACTCATTGGACAGAAGCTGTTAAAATTGAGATAAACTCCGCTCCAAGTATTTTTGCGGTGAATGTGTCTTTGTAGTATGCCGTCTGATGTTCGCCTAATTCCAATATCTAGGAAATGGAATTTATCATCAGCTTCATGTTCCATGGTAAATTCTATATCTTTATGTACTTTATTGAACAGACTAAGTAGGTACCTGGAGTGTTGGTGATTTTTGCAGACAAGGAACTTGTCATCCATATATCTGCAGTAGAGAGTGGTACTGTCAATTGCGTGCTTCAGTTTCTTTTGTTCCAGATGTCCCATAAATATGTCGGCAAGAATTGGGCCTAGAGGGCTGCCCATTGCTATTCCATCAATCTGTCGGTACAGAACATTGTTAAATTTAAATTGTATGTTTTTTGTACACAAAAACAGGAGCTGTTTAAATTCCTGGGGTGGTAAAGGCAGGAGTTCTGGATATTCACATATGATCGCTGCCGTTTCTTCTAAGGGGATATTTGTGAAAAGCGAAGAGACATCAAATGAAACCATGAATTTGTCAGAGACATTAAGGTTATCAATTTTTTGTGTAAATTCAAAGCTGTCTTTCAAACTGTAGGCTGCTAGTTTTTTTCGGATTGGTTCCAAGCATCTGGTAAGCCAGCGGGCAAGTTTATGGAAGGGTGATTTGGCCATCGATAATATTGGTCTTATAGGGGTGTCGGGTTTATGTGTTTTGGGTAGCCCATATAAATATGGCAATTGTGACCCTTTTGGTTTGAGTTCGTTATACGTATGAATATCTATTAGATTTTTCTTAACAAGTTCTCTGAGCATAGGCCTAAGAACTTGACGCTGCAAGGGACCAAAGCTTTTAACAGTGCGATAGCTCGGCATCTACTTGACACCGGGCATACCGTCGATATTCTGCATGCGTTTAAAATTATCAATAGACAAAAAAGTATTACCACTCTCCGCTTTGCTGAAGCGATTGCGAGTAAGAAACTGAAACCGGATTTATGCATTCAAAAAGAGACTTTAATAAACTTATCACTACCCTGGTAATCTTTTTGTTTCTGTTTGTTTTGTGTTTTGGTTATTTTTTCATTTACTTATTCTAAGATATTTTATACTCCCCCCTATTACCTAATTTTTTAAAATAAATTTTATTCACACATTTCCACCACCTGATCCTCTTAAATTATCTTAACTTTCCAAATTCTATTTAATTATTATTACGTAATCTACCTTATCATTATTCAATTCCATTAATCTCTACAATTATCACACAATTTATGAACTTCACTAAATTATTAGACCACCCACCCTGGATTAACCCCCCCTCTTTTGACCTCTGACCTGTTTCTAGCATATATATATATAGTTATTATTGTAATCCAGTTATTTACACTCATTTATGTCAATTGTTTTCACAATATCTCCATGTAAAAATTCTATCACAATTTTGGTTTGTAAGCAGCTGACGAGAAACCTCGAAATAATATGAATTCATACTATTCTGCATCAATGTTTGTTCTTGCTCTATTCACCTCCATTTAACGAGGAAAGAAAAAACATTAATCCGTCATTAGTGGTAAGAGCAGAAAACAAATCAGTTATTAAGACATATGGTAAACGGAAATTGTCCCTAGATTTTGGACGTGGCGCTTCATACCGCTGGAACTTTGTCATGGCAGATGTATCGATGCCCATAATAGGCATAGATTTCTTATGTATCTTTGACCTGCTAGTAGACTCTAGACGGCACAGACATATAAACGGCAGTCAAACCACTTCGATAAGAGGAATACTTACGGAAGCCGTTTCAATGAACCATGTGATAGATAAAAGTCGTGGTGATTCATATGAATTGTTGTTAAGGGAGTTCCCTGAACTCGTAAAACTAACATACAATAAAGCGGATCTTAAACATTCTATTCAGCATCACATCGTAACGAGTGGTCCATCAATCAATGCAAGACCAAGAAGGCTAGATACCAAAAGACTAGCTATCGCAAAACAGGAATTGGACAAGCTAATGAGGCTAGGCATTATAAGGCCATCGAACAGCCCGTGGGCATTCCCAATACATATGGCCCCGAAAAAGAATGGAGAAGTTAGGGCATGTGGAGATTACAGAGCACTAAACAAACAAACAGTAGCTGACAGATACCCTTTACCGCACATTCATGATTTCACCTACAGTATAGAAGGCACTACTATCTTCTCGAAGATCGACTTAGTCAGAGCATACTACCACATCCCTGGTGCCCCACAAAACATACCGAAGACAGCAGTAACAACCCCATTTGGAATATTTGAATTCCTGCGTATGCCTTTTGGACTGACTAACGCTGCACAAACCTTTCAGCGGTTTATCGACCAGGTTATTAGAGGTTTACCTGGGGTATACGCGTATATCGACGATTTATTAGTAGCTAGCACTACTAAAGATGAGCATATACAACAACTAGGGCAATTATTTATGCGACTCAGAGAACACGGCATTTCTATAAATATTGAGAAGTATGAATTCGGAAAAGAATCTTTACAGTTCCTAGGTCACAATATAACTTCTCAAGGCATCACACTAATAGCAACAGAAGTCGACGCCATTAGGAATTATCCCCTACCCGACTCATGGAAAAAGTTACGCCGATTTCTCGGGTTAATAAATTATTACAGACGATTTATCCCGAATTGTGCGTCAATATTGCAACCACTAACAGATGCATTACGCGGAAACGCACGAACATTCCAATTATCATCAGACGCGATTCAAGCATTTGAAAACGCTAAAAAAAGCGCTAAATAAAGAAGTGACGCTAACTAGACGAAAGAGCGACACACCGTTAGCTATCATGATGGGTGCATCAGACGTAGCGGTAGGAGCCGTTTTACAACAATTAGTAAATGGCATATGGGAACCACTCTCATTTTTTTCGAAAAGACTGAATACAACACAAACAAGATATAGTACTTTCGGAAGAGAGCTCCTAGCGATTTACTTGGCAATAAAACATTTCCGACATATGATTGAGGGTACCATTTTCACAGTATATACAGACCATAAACCCCTCACAAAAGCATTAAACGCCAAACAGGACAACTACTCGCCGAGGGAAATCCAACAATTGGAATTTATTACCCAATTCACGTCTGACATACAGTATATCAAAGGCAATAGTAACGATGTTCAACGCTCTCGTCCAGTTAGAAATCGATTATCACAAGTTAGCAGCATTACAAAATATCGACGTCGAGTTAAACAGACTAAAGTCTGCCAATACAACCTCGTTAGTTCTCAAAGAGCACATACATATCGACATTATAGGACCACTGCCGGTTTCGAATGGCTTCAGTTACATTTTCACTTGCATTGATAGATTCACACGATGGCCTATAGCAGTGCCCATAAAAGATATTACAGCCGAAACTATCGCTAAAACCCTAGTAGAGCATTGGATCTCCCATTATGGCGTACCTACTAATATTACAACCGATAGAGGAGCTCAATTCGAGAGCCGACTCTTCCAACAACTCACAGAACTACTCGGAATCAAACGAATTCGCACAACATCCTACCATCCGAGTTCGAATGGTGTGGTAGAGAGATTGCGTCGGCAACTTAAAGCTTCCCTTACAGCTGTCATCAGAAATAATGATTGGGCCAGCAAGCTACCGTTAGTCATGTTGAGCTTAAGATCAACAATCAAACAAGATATAGAATGCTGCCCAGCAGAATTGGTTTATGGAACCACACTACGTCTGCCAGGAGAGTTTTTCAACGCAGGTAAAAGCGTTCCAACTGATATAGCCGACTATGTACAGCGTCTTAAGCAGCATATGAGTAGTCTAAGGATAACGCTTCCGAGACAACATCAACGCCGTGTGTACATGCCCAAACAACTAAGTGACAGTACCCATGTATTTATCAGAAGGGATAATGTGCAACGTCCCTTACAACCAGCCTACGATGGTCCATTTAAGTTGATTAAAAGAGACGAAAAAACTATTACGGTAGACAAAGCTGGAAAAACGGATGTAATTAGCATCGACCGAGTCAAACCAGCTTTCATCGAAGCCTACGATCAGCCAATACAAACAGATACTGCGAAAACCGTTGAATCATCGAAACGTCAGTTCCAATCATCAACGACATCGACGAACACAAACAAAGAGAATCCAGTAACGACAAGGTCTGGCCGAAGAGTAAGATGGCCCCAACATTATGTCGCTGCAATCTTCTATTAATAATCTACTATTTTAAATATTAATTATAACTTCCACTTCATTGTATACACATGCATTACTAATTTCATTTTATATGCTATAAAACTCAACATATCTTATGTACCCCTACACTTACACGTATAATTTTTATTTAAAATGTAAAGCAATACCGCATTCCTTTTATTTATTGCTATTATTTTATAAAACCTCACGGACGAGCACAAACCAAATGTACAGCACACACTAACTTCATCTTAATTTTGTACAAACCATTTTTTTAAAAACGACTGTAACTACCCTATTTAGTTTACTATTTTTTTGTGCAAACACAGACATTTTTCCATATATCTTTGTTTGCGGGGGGGAGCTATTATAGTGACTCACGTGCACTCGAGTTTAGCTCAGTAAAGGTCTCTTGTTGACCTATTTAATGGACAAAGTCATCCATGATATAACAACCTGTTTTACTATCTTTATTATTATGCTTGTATGAAATACATTTGCTTGAACATTGTTTAGCGCCTACGCATGTATTCATTCTGCTAGCTTCATTATTAACTGCTTAATCTATTCGCTGACTCATCTATTTTCCTATACATATATATGTGTACATTTGCACGCATTCACCACAGCTACTTGCTACTGCTACAATCGTAGTTCGCTTGCTCATTCATTTTGCCTATCTGCTGTCTGGTCCGATTTATCTACTAAATAAAACTGTAGTAGCTGCTTCTTTTTGCCTTCTGATTTCAAACATCGTTGAAGATTATACGATAACGGTTCGAGGGTGATTAATTTACGAATCACAGCCACTACATAGTAACCAAAAATTTAAAATCATATCTATCTAGATAAAGGTGAATTAATCATGAGTGGAGATGAATGTATAGTTTGAAGTGTTCATTGTAGAATTCCATAAGAGTGACTTAAATTATATAATGCCTTCAAAGGGATATGCAAGTTCTGGTCTCCAACGACAACAGAACAGCGCTATAATTCGTTATTAAAGAGTTAGACTGATAGGTTTGTTAAACTAATGATAAACATAATTATGTAATCATACTTTCATCAGATGTCTGATATTTCTTTTTCTTTTTCATACTAAACATTCTTTTCATCTATTAGTTAAGTAATCATTAAATACATTCCATTCCACATCACGAAGAAATCACCAATTTGGAATCATGAATGGAAACAGAAAACAGGAAAGCCAAAAAACACGTTGAGTCGGTTGTTGGCAGCAGAGTGAACAGCAAATGAAAACAACGGGAAAGAATTGTTGACGAAAGAGTTGTATGAAGAATGCTGTTGGACGACCTATGCTCCTTCACGAGGTGTGACGGGCGTACGTAAGTAGGTAAGTAAGTGTGTTATGTTCTAGAATATTAACGCATTCATGATCAATTGTTTGTGAAAGTCTCAATAAACCAAAGTACGTGGCCAACTTTCTCACATTCATGTTTCTATGTCGAGTAACTGGGAATTTCATTTATGCAATGAAGAGTCAGTATTAAAGTTGTAAAAATTAATTATCATTTCTGTAAACAAATACACAGCAAGATGATTGATTTGGATTAAAGTTTATGATTATTCATTTCAAAAAATTCTAAATGAAATGCGGTCTTGAAATATTGTCCAGAATGACAACAAGAGAATCGCGATTTCAAAAATCTAGCACCAATAACTCAACGCCACCGATGCATCGATCTGAACTACAAACATTTTCGATTTAATAGTTGAATTCATGAGTCAACTGAAGCTAGATCACCATGGAATACTTGCAAGCACTGGATGTCTCACAATAAGACGAGACGGCAGTCAGTGTTTCCATGTTTTCCATGGTCGTCTAGCTTCAGTTGACTATTGATCTCAACCATTAAATTACTTAAAAATCCTAAAAACCCTTCTCTGATAATGATTATCATATGCTCACTAGTTACGGTCTCCATGATTTATTTTATAGAGTTCTGGAGAGAAGCCATCGTCAGTGGAGTTCAACTGGGTCTGTTGTGAGATAGTAACTCACCGATTACAATGATGGATGTATCGCTCAATTTCGTGGATTAGTTGAATTTATACATTAATAACGTTGGATGACAGCCGAGTCAGTGGTCTGGGGATCAAGGGTTCTCAAAGAAATGTGATTGAGATCATGAACCGACTGATGATAGACCACCATTGAATGCCCTAGAGCACTGGATGGCCGTTTCGTCCTATCGCGGGACTCCAAAGCAGTGCACGTCCACGATCCCGCACCCCGCGAGATTCGAACTCACGGCCTTCAGTCTTGCGCGCAAACGCTTAACCTATTGAACCACTGAGCCGGCATCCAATGGTGTTAATGTCTAACCTCAACTAATCCACGAAGTTGCGTGAAAATCGTGCATTGCACTGAGGTAGACACCTGTTTCTACACGACACGGATTAGCTAAACTGGTCATGGCTACTCACCAGAATTCCGAGAAGTTTCTCACGAAGCTAGTCACTTGTGAGCACATGGTAATTATCAGTTTAGGGGTTGTGGAGATTGTTAAGTTTTGATTGAGATCATGAACCGATTGACGTTGGCTCACCATTAAGAATCTGGAAGCATCTTAAAGATTATCATATTTCGGGATTTTGTTTCATCCACTACTTCTGTGAGAGTTTATTCCTTCTTCTGAATAAACAGTTGTGTCATTGAATAGAGATAATAAAGAGAAATTCAATGAAGAAAATTTTATCTTTTCAATGAGATCATCTAATTGAGCTTTACTTTTGTATTTATTGTTGTATGATGAATATATGAGTTGATAAAATAGTGTAGAAGATTACATCATAAATTGAATCGAGGCTTCTATTATCAAATGAGGTTACGTAATGATCAGTCACTCACTTACTTACTTACTTGTGCCTGTTTCTCCTTGCGAAGGAGCATAAGCCACTCACCAGCGATCTCCATTCAATCCTGTCCTGGACAATCCTTTCCAACTCTTTCCAGTTGGTATTCATCCTTTTCATATCTGCTTCTATTTTTCGACGTAATATGTTCTTTGGCCTTCCTCTTTGCTGCTTTCCCTCAGCATTCCAAGTTAGAGCTTGCCTCGTGATGCAGTTTAATGATTTGCGTAATTTATGTCCTATCCATTTCCATCATCATTTCCTAATCTACTATTCAGCTGGAAGTTGATTTGTTCCCTCCCAGAGCAGGATGGTACTCATGGTATCCGGCCAATTGATGTTGAGAATCTCTCCTCAACAACCAATTATAAGTACTTGTATCTTCTTGATGGTGATTGTTGTAGATCTCCAAGTTTCATCTCCATACAGTAGAACTAACTGCATCGACGTTCATATTGAAGATTCTCACGTTGATATTGGTTGAAAGCTGTTTCGAGCACCATATATACTTCAATTGTAAGAATAATCAATAGGGTAATAGAAAAATAGAAAAATGAAAATAATTGACGGGTCAGATAATTACGCACTTGATAGATATGAAGAGACACGAAAAACATAAAGGTCATCATAACGATTGAATAATAATAATAACAATAATCATTAAAATTGCTAAGAGATCATTATAACGTTTGATGAATTTTTTTTTAATGAGTGGAATGGTTTGGTCGTGGAGCTTCTACCTGACGTTTGAGCTGATTATGAGATCAGGTGACCTTTCAAAATAATAATGAACTGACAAATGTTTGTTTACTGCTAATGACAAAAGAATTTTATCAATACACTATGCTGTTTATTTCTATGATCGAACTTAGTAACTTTATTGTCATTATTAAGTTAATATAGCTTTTGGTCCACCACAGCCTCCCTGATTTCTTGGATTGTTCGTCCAGCAGCGTATATTGAACGTTCTTTAAATAGTTCATCGATATCCGATGTGTTCGATGAGGCCGATCTGCTCAATAGCTCTTTCAAGTGTTCTACACACTCATATAAATGTCCTTAAACTTTAGTCACTGGTTTACCTTGTTTTTTATTGACTGGTTGTTCTTGTTAACCATATTCTTCGCTCGCCTCTTCATTTTAACATATAGTTGTCTCATATTTCCTTCACTTACAGCTTTTGCGTGCTTTTACCATGATTTTCCACGTATTTCCACTTGTTGCTTTTGATGCTATTGTTCACGCTTTCGTTTGCGTCTATGTATGCGGCCTGTGCTTTGCCTTACCCTGCGCTTGTCGGTTTGCTGTTGATTGTTGACTACTTGTCATTTCTCTATTTAATAGTGCCTATGTTATTGGTCGAAATCCATTCTTTATTGTGGTGCTTCTCGTGGGCCAGCACCTCCTGACATAGTCAAACGGAGGCTTTTTATCCCATTTTCAATTGCTTTAAATAATATTCATATAATCTTTGAGTATATATTGTAAGATTTGAAACTTGTAGTAAAATGCTATTTCGAATTCATTGAGTTAATTCGCATCTCATACGAAAAATGCCTTAAACTCTCATAATGTTGCTTGTCCAAAATTTTATGTGAGACAGGGGCATTTTTTTCTTTATCACCTGAGTATAACAGCAACTTTATTTAAGATAATATTGTCTGTCCAGCTTGAATTCATTGAGTTTCTCTCAATTCGAGTTTCATCAAGATGTATTGCCTAATTTCCGCATCACACTAACGTTCCTCTTGGTATCCTACATTGTAAACACATTCTGTGAACCTATGACAATCGTTGGTTTAAATGTCAGTGGGGGAATCAGCCTCGTGATTTCCAAAGAATCTTAAATTTTGCAACGATGTGTCATGACTTATGAAAATAAAGGTGCGTCAAATTTCATGTCAGAGATTGAATAGTCAGAAATAATGTTTGCCGGTATGTAAGTTTGTAGCAGCAGGATATGAAAATATACCAGCTGAAATATCGAACTCAGACAAAGTAGCAACTACTAATATGCTTCACATTCTATTCAGAAAGTTATGGAGAGGAAACAGGTGACACTGACGGACTGTAAACTAAGATATCTCATCAATATATAAAAGAAATGGAATTCAAGCATATGTGAAAACTACAGAGAAATCACACTACCATCGGTACCAGGATTGGATTTCAACAAGTGAAAGATCCAGTTAACGTCCAGCTTTGACATCAACAGGACGAATTCGTAATATTCGGTCGGGAACAGTCTAAATTATGGCAGTATGGATTATCGTTGGTTAATAAATTGAATGAAACTCGTCACTGTACATCAACCTCCTTGATTATGAATTGTTATCTGATAAGGTGAATAGGAGAATGTTGTGGATCATTGTTTGACACCATGATATACATTAGAACATTGTCAACATCATAAGGAATTCATACATGCATACGGAAAAGCTACCAAATTCATTCGAAGTGAGGACTGGAGAAAGGCAAGACTGCTCATTCTCCCACATCTTTTTCCTGGTGATCGACTTGATTATGAAGACCTTGTCATCTGACGGGAAGCACGGTATAGAATAGATAGGTTTGATGCAAATTGACTGTTTGTACTTCGAAAATGGCTTGATCATCATAAGTTATATAGACCACCAAATGCAGGTCAAGACAAACAATGTAGTGGCAGTCTCTGAATCAGTAGACCTCAACATACAAAAGGCAAAAGCGCGATCCTCAAATAGAAAACGGAGAACACTGGAAGAGGTGTAAACTTTCATGTACCTGGGATACATCACTGATGAACGAAAACTATCCTATACAGACGTAAATGCGAGGATTTGCAAGTGATGGACAGCATTCCCACAACTGAAGAATTTACGGAATTTGAAACAACTTTCAACCAACATCAAAGTCAGAATCATCAATATGAACGTCAAGATAGTTAGTTGTATTGTGGGTAGCTGAGAAGAGGAGAACTACATCAACTAACGTCAAAACTGTACAAGTAATTATGAACAAATGTCTACACTAGACACTCAATGTCCGTTGGCCGGATACCATCAGCAACAGCCTACTTTAAGAGTAAACAAATTAAGATAAAATTAAGAAACTAAGTTGTAGGTGGATAGGAAATACATTGCGCAAATCACCAAACTGCATCACGAGGCAAGCACCTACCCGGAATCATAAAAAGAACAGAAAATAGGAATGTCGAAGAATACGCTACGTCGATAGTTGAAAGCAGACATGAAAAGAATGATCACCAACTAGGATGAACTGGAAAGGATTGCCCAGGACATAGTTGAATGAAGAATGCTGATATACGGTCTATTCTCCTTCACGAGTGCTAATAGACGTAATTAAGTAAATAAGTACTGCGCAATAAAAATCACACTGAAAGGCGAAAATAATCAAAATATTCGCTTTCTTACTGTATAGATGATGAGAAAGCAAAATGGAACTCTCAGATCTACTTACAGAGGACCTGGCAGAGTGGTCAGCTATCAGGCTTTTCTAATTGAGTCCACAGTAGTGGAAAGATAAATTTAATTGTGGCCTTCGCTGTACCGATAAAAACATTGGTTGTCCCATGATCATGGAGATCAAACTGAACCTCCTGAAGAACACATTCAATACAAGCTGTTGTTCACCGATACTTATCGATAAGAAAATCTAAGTGAAGACGCTCAAGCATAAATTAACTTCACAGGAAAGAAACATTTAGCGAGACGTCGATTTTAAACGTGATAAGGCTACAGATATCCTGAAGAGTAGTACTTCCAACTCTCTCAATGGAACGTCGTTTCAAGCTTCTACGCAATCCGCGTTCCTAAGCCAACCAGTTTCCAGTAATTCTTCGTGTTTTCATCAAATCATCTGTTCATGTGTAGCCAGGAATATAAGTTGTTCTGTGAATATTTCGTCCGAAAGCATTCCAGAATATCACTCGACTGGGTTGAAAAGATGCGAAAATGGCTCAATAAGAAGCTCTATTACCAAACATCTTGTGAGCACAAGTCATTCGATGGAGATGAACTCTGGGTTGAAATTCATGTACAAAGTAACGAAAAAGCTACCAAGGGCAACTAACTTCCATATTCTCACCATATCCGAAGCACTTACTAAAGATCTGTGAATCCAGAATAATCTATAGAGACGCAACATGTTGATATGCGGGAGAGAATGATAATGACTGGTTGTTTGTTCAGTCAGACATGTAGATAGTCTGACAGGCGTTAGATCAGTTATATATTCCTCATTCCTTATTATTATTGTTATTACAATTATTGATTGTAAGTTGTTGGATGTTGTTGGATCATGTCGAATAGTTGTCGATTTTTGATGTAGAAATATATTTACGCTCTAGTCAGGATAATTTCGTATTCAGGAATTGCAGTAGAATAGAGAATGGAAGGGAATCTAGTGTAGATATTCGTCTAGGGTAAATTAACGTCATATTTGTGTGTACAAAGTGGGCCGGGCGTTATGATAATTGTTCGAACTCTTTTTCTACCACAGTTTGAAACTCTTGTTTTGTTCTCTCTTTTCTAGTTTCACACATCTGCTTCCCTTCTATCTTCTCTAACGACATTTACCCATAATCACTTTCTCCCTCTTCCTATGATTCTCACTACTACAGTTCATCTTAAATTCAACTATCTATGTGGTCACACTTAGGCCTACTTTACCAACTGTAATTCTCTATGTCTTCATGATGAATATTAAAGCACCTAACAACCACACGACAGAATGAAAATATTGATTTTACACCTTTGTCCATTCTATCTGACTGTTACGATGTATAGCAGAATTTCATCACCACTATTACGGTAATTATTAAAATTTCCAAAAAAACTATGAATATATTTGGGAGTTTAAAACTTTGAAAATGCATTCATCAAAATGAGGACTCTTCAATGAACCAAGCTTACTTCATTGATTGTATTCTGTTTACTGATTCCATAACTGTTCTCTAAATTGTGAGTAAATTGGATGGATTGTGATGTGTTTATTGATTTTTGATTGAGGTAATTATCCAGTGTCGTACAATTCATTGATGTTTTATTGATTCTCTCTTCCCAGAATTTCAACATTCTCTCGGTCTAACATGTGTACATTGATGTAAGTAAAAATATATCATGGCGCATAACAGCTAGTTGATGTTCATGCAGTCGAAGATGAAGAGGACGTCCATTTTATCCAATGTGCTATTCTCTGTAATTGGAACAGTTCATATATGGCTGAACACATGAGATGATGATATGGTTTTATCGGTTCGAGATAAAAGATGACAGCTTTTTCATGTGGTACTTTGTTGCAAGAGCTTATTACACCACAAGTTGGATCTACATTTAGAACAGTAGCTGATTCACTTGGTTTTATTTCCCGTGGATACTATAAGGTAACTATGAATAATTGGGACGATGAAAGGACCTAGTTTTGCTGAACAATAGGAAACTACTACTTTCAAAACTTCAGTCATTCTGTAATATTTGATAAATGTTCATGAAATATTTCCTAAATATATATTTATACTACTTTAATGTTGATAAGTACAATTTGTCTGCATTCGGAAAGGAAATCACGAAGGTGTTTTGTTGCTCTAACCAAGGTTTATTTTCAGAACAGATGTTTTCATAACCTGTTCTAAATAATTAGTCAACAGACACAGACTGAACTGCAACTAATCATTGACATGTTTAATTTTCAGTATTATCCACAGCGTGCATCAACTTCCTCAATATGAAACTATTGAGTTCATTTATTAAAATGATTGTGCACATTGTTGGTGCAAGTGTTGTTCACTATCCGATCACTGGTGGTTACCAATGCGAAGAACAAGATATGTCCTTTATCCAGTTCAGCGTGAATCTATGTGTTTGACTGCTGATATCCGGCTAGATAATACATAGGCTTTTCCTTGACTAGCATCATTTGACGTATAGGTGAACAATGGTCTGTTTGACTTGGAAAATTACATTATCAAATATAAAGTCATCTATCTGACTACGACCGTAAAGTATCACATTGAGCGTTGCAGATCATTCATAAAACCGAGTTCTGTCTATCGACAGATGTATACACATACCCCTTTGAATTCTGTAGTTATTGAATAGATACAGTCAGACTTATACATCTGATGGCGATTTGTAATGTTAATTTCACTGTCATGACGTTAATTGCCTCATTTTCCTGTATTTTCCTTTGTATACTACGTTCATAATTTGTATCTAAGGTTATTACTCCACACATATATTTGGATCACATGTTGTCTTGTCCATAATATGAACGCACGAATATATTCCAATAACATCCTGTAGCTTGATCTGATCAGCATTGATGAATTCTAATTTTCGTGAACATTATCAGCATTTGCCTGGTTGTCAAATCACATCAAAATTCTCCAAATTTCGTATAATTTCTAGTCGATCTGACAGCCTAATTCTTTGATCATTAAGACAAACAGCATAACATGATGTTTTACAGAAGTTACAGGCGGCCTGTTTGAATATATAACTACTTGTTCCCGCCATCTGGATATTTCAACATTTTACCTGTTTTCTTGTTTATTTTAACCGAACATTATGCTCGTTAGTCGCATGACGTATTCAGGAGTGTTAGTGAAATGTTTCTGATATTTCGCAGTACAATCACAGACATCAAGTTTGCTCGCGGTATGAGTCAAAATGAATGCTATTTATTGAAATGTCGATTCATTAACTGCTGACATCTAACGGTTGAACATTCAATATTTATCTCAAGGATCGATCAAGCAATGGGAAAAGAAACTTGTTAAAATAATTGATGCTGAGAATTCTATTTTGTACCAGAATTAAAGTACTGAGAAGAAAGCCATTTTCTGATAACTGAATGCAGAATCATGGTAGAAAATTTATTCATTATTCAGTTCAAAATTTGAGACTACCTTTGTGAATTCTAGACACCAAACTTTAAATATTTCATTTGCTTGCCATCCGTCAGTTGTCATTTTCATTCTTCATGATTCTGCGAATTATGTTTGTATTCCAATTCCAAATCAGAATTATCACACATATTCAGTCAGTTACAACTGCAATGATTCGTTTCATCAGCACATTCAATCCTAATCAAGATTGAAAAAATCATTCACGGAGTATGAGAGAGTTCGGAGGCAACAATTTGTAATAAACAGGGGTGGATTGACGCTTATGGTTGAATCCATGATTCATATCACATCTGGAATGGTGGAGTGGTGGGCTGATGAACTTACTTGCTCAGTGTATGTTGAGGATGTCAAATGTCCAGAAATCACTTGACGACATTCTCATTTAGTTTCGCGAATTCCCATTTCTTATTTTCATTCTGGAAACACCCATTTTTACACTACGTCTGTGTTATGGCAACTATCATACAACGAGTTTCGATTATGGTTATTTTTGGTTTAGCCATTTCAATAACTTAATTAACATAATATGTTATTCGGACAGTAACAATGAGCATTATGTTATTTACCTTTATGATCACTAGATCACTAAACAAACTAGTTAAGGTGTTAACTGTCTAAATATCATTCGATGATTCATCCTCCTCTTCATGTATATTGGTACTGAAATCCTATTAATAGTTCTTTCTTTGCTATGCTGAACCTTTATCCAATTTGACTGTAAATTAGCACATATATTTGCTCGCATGTAATCCTCAAGGCTAAAGTAAAAGAGGAAGACCAAAGATCATATTATGCCGGGAAATGGAGATAGACATGACAAAAGTGAACAAGAATGGGATGTAACTAGAAAAGAATGTCCAGGACAGAGTGGGTTGGAGAATGCTGGTCGGCGGCCTATGCTACATTATGAGAAACGGGCGTCAGTAAGAAAGTAAATAATTTGCTCGCATATACTTATTCACCCATTCACTTCGAATTCACTTGATGTACGTGTGCGTTTGTGACCTGCGCTATGCACTCATAAACTCTTGTTGCAAAATCTTCTAACTTCTGATATTATAACGGCTATCGGGGTGATTCATTGACAAAGCAAGGCCACTACGGAATAAGTGATCTCAACGTGCGAACATGAAGCAATTTTCGACAACATAATCTCATTTTGAAAATTCAACACGCTCTGTCTCAATCCGCATTATCATCTGGATTATAATAATGGTTGTGGATTTATTATATCACCATTTTAATTACACGTACATTATCTCACAGACGTTATTGAATGCAATGATAATACTCATAATAAGTAACGATATTTCACAAATAATCGATATACCGGTGTCAACTGATTTCCGAGTTGTCATTTTCAGAAATGACTTTCATTCATCGGTTTTATTCACCATGTTTTGTATAATATTTTCATTCCAATCAATCACTAGTTCAACCGTTATTGCGAGCGAATAATGTTAAAATTGAAACACTAATTTATAGGCATTTAATTCATAATTTTTTATTAGTTTATGGCTTTATTCAATTTTATATTTTGATACAGTATAGAATTCTCAGCACAGGGTATTTCATCAAGTTTCTTACAAAAAAACAACAGAAACGATAACAAAAAAGGGAAGAAAAAGGTTTAAGAGAATCCGAAAACCTCTATCAGCACAGGGTATTTCAACAAGTTTCTCATGCAGAAGAAGCCATAAACAAAGACAAATAAAGAGAAGAAAATGTTTAAAAACGATCTGGAAAACTGTACAACTTTTCGAATAAGAGAAATGGTTAATAATGCAAGTTATTGAATAGGTTAACTTTAATAACCTGTTCGTCACAGAATATATTTGCTAGGTAAGGTATTATAAAACTTTTACACTTTTGCTTGCGTGCGTGGATTTGAAGTAATTACGTCTTGTTCTACCAGAAGATAATAATAATAATAATTTATTCTCAAATAACAGTTTGTTACATGAGGCATGCCATTTTACAGGCAAGATCAAATTGATACAAATGATACAATATACAGTGTAATAAATTACATAGCTGTGTTGATACTTTATAAGATATGAATGTAGATGGTTTTATTCAGTACCACAGTTGGCGCGCTTCATGAAAGTTGTGTTGCGAATGTGCGACTGATGGTCAATAATAGGTTTATTGAAGGTATGAGCTTTTAGAAATCGCAACCTTATGTCTCTTTGGGATATCCAAGGCTTTAAGGATGGTGCAGGATGAATTCACCAGTTCCATATCTCAAGGGGGCTGAAAGAGGAAGCAAGTAAAAGAAAACACGAGAGGCAGAGTGGCCAATATTCATGAAGGAATGTTTTAGGTATGATTACTCAGTCTAATTTTCCTTTAAGGTATATGTTAAGAAAGAGCATTTTAATAGGTTAAAAAAAATAAGTGTTGACAAGGTGTGAGTGGACATGCAACTGACAAATAGGGGCGATTCGGAATAGAGCTGAGAGTATAAGATTATGTGTGATTATAAAATAAAATATGGTGCTAGAAACAGTATTGTGATATACAATTGGCTGTCTTCCCTTTATTATCGAAGCTATTGAAGCCCCTTTCGTTTTTTTAAAAATATTCCCCCCCCTCAGTTCTTATAGGGTATTGAGTAGGCTTCGTATATTAGCAAATTGTCTAGTTTGCTTGTAATAGGATTTCTGGGAAGAAAGTGAAACCAATTCAACGTTCGTAACACGACTTAAAGAGGTATTTTGCGTGATAAATCAGCTTCTATACCATAAGTTCGTGACATCCCACTAAACCATAAGGAGCCGTAATTAAACAAAATGTTCTGCCCTACAGACATGGGTGGATTGAAGTTATCTCCCCACCTTCATGTTTGCTAGTCAGTAACGTCACCCTCCCTCCTTTTGTGATGTTAGGCTTTCTTACGTTTGTGATAAGTATGAATACTGCTTTAATCAAAGCCCATAGTTGGAATACACTGTCTCTACTAGGTCCATGATACAAGCAAATCAGATGGTTGAAAAGTCTGTTTTATGGGTTAGATTTCCACATAGTATATCACACTGCTATGAAAATAACTAATGGTTTAAAGAGGTTAGCACTAATAGCAAATCAAAAGATATGAGGGTATAAATTTGTAGAAAAAAAAGGTTTCAGGGTAAGACAAATAAAACAAGACTTTGTGGAAAAATTTTGAGCTTTGAATAATCGGCCTTAGTAGATCAGCATTCATAAGATTGAGCTATCTGTCTACTTGCAGTAGAAAAAAAAGGCATGACTTTTAGGAAGAATAATGTACATTTAACCTGTGGAGATTTGGGAACTGAAAGCTAGGGTTAGGACCATAAACAATGAATAATAGGAAAGGATAAGCCATATATTGTGATTTGGTTATATTCATATAAGTAACAGTCAAACTTGTTATAATTTTGTTCTTTCTAGATACTAGGCGGTCCGTAATAAAAAGCCTCATTGGTGGGCGGGAGTTCAAGGAAATGTTGAAGTACTTTAGAGTCTAGAAATAGGCTTATAAGCTTTTTGAATCTGATAAACGTATCACAATTACGGATAGGCATTGGCAGCCTGTTCCACAATAAACTGTACCGTACTGTAAAGAACTTACAACGCATTTGTTTTTGGTGTTTTACGGTAAGTAGTGTATATGCGTTGTTTCTAAGTCTATAGGCTGGGTCGTGGGTAATAGTCGGGCAGGAGGTTAGAAAAGAGAGCCCATATATCGCTTTGTAGAGAAATATTAAATTGCTTTTTAGCCTACGGTGCCATAAAGGTTCTAAAGATAGATGCTTACATCTGTCTGTGTAATCGAGATTCGAGTTACATCATAGTAGTTGACGTGTGAAACGTCTTTGAACATCTTCTACTCTTATCTTGTCTGTGATATTTATATTAGAGAATACAAAAGAGCAGTATTCAAGGGAGGGTCGTACACATATTTTGTAGAGAGTAAGTTTACCCTCTGTTGTGAAAAAGTTTTTCACTATAAAACCAATTAGCCATCCAGATTTAGAAATAGTAGAGGAGGCATGTTCTTCAACTTCTTCTACTTTTTCCATCACTCTGGATACTACTGAAGTTAAAATTATAGGCCGGCAATTTTCAACGTTTGCTTCAGGTCCTGTTACAATTTTTGGAATGATATGTGAAGTTTTCCAGGCATTGGGGTAACACGCTGAAGAGAGTGATATCGCAAATAGTTTGAGAAGCAAAACACACATATCATCACCTCCACGTTTTAGCATGCTAGATGGAATTCCATCTGGTCCATCAGTGTAGGAGTGTTTTAATGTACTGATTGCCTTGGAGATATTTTGTACACTGAATTCTACATTAGTAATTTCACAGGGAGTTACTGAGATTGGTTCTGAATCATTAAATGGTTTTTCGTTAGTTAGTGAGAAACAAAAATGTTCACTAAATAATTCTGTGACAAGTTTGGGATTTTTGTATATTTGTTTGCATTTAATGAATAAACTCCCTCTCGATTTAGAGCGTTTAAGTTTATTTTGGAGTAGTATGGTGAGTGCAGAGGAGTTATCATTAAGTTCAACTGCACGTTTTTCCTGTGCTACTGCTTTTTGTTTACTTATTGCCTCTGTTCGGACAAGTATTTCTGTCATCGTTACTAACGAGGAAAATTCATTTAAGTTGTGGAATTGAGTACAATGTATTTGAAGAAGTCTTCTTGTACTGACCGGTATATAGAGATCTTTGAAGAACGCAGGTTTTCAGTATTCTAAAGGTGCGATGTTGTTGATGATACTTTTGATGTTGTGATAAAATATATTGGTTAATGTGTCGGTATTGTTTGAGGTAAAGATATACAAGCAGAAAGATAAGAATGAAAAGGATGGCTAGTATCTGATAAAATAACACCTGCCACGAGTTTGCATGACTTTAGTTGTCTATACACAACCATATTAATTGTGACTTCGAAAGATTCATCACACATATTGCTAACTGCCTTCCGCACTCTCCACAACACAGTAAATTCTTTTCTCAAAAACCCGGTAAAGAATAATTGAGAACAGTAAACAATAGTAGATAATATACAAGAATTGGCAAATTGTAAGAGTGAAAAACGAGTAATCCCAAGAGTATGCAATCTTTTTATGTAGTGAGTCAGATGGAAAACCTTCTTCGATAACAATAGAAAAATGGGCAGACGAAGAAAGATCATAGGAAAATGTAACACCAAGATAATTGACCTTCGACACTGTGTTTTTCAGGGAGTCTCCAATGGCACAAGCATTATGGGATCTCAAAATGGTGTATAGATGGCATTCACGTCTCATGCTTAAGTCACGAGCTTGACATTTAGATGGATGAAGTATAAAACCATTACCAACAGTCCAACAATCAATACGAAACAAACACTCATTCATTTGTATGGGATGTAAAGAGGAAGAGATAGACATACATACAGTGAGATCATCCGCATATTTCACAAAAGTGATTTTTGTGTAAGATGTCAGATCATGCAGAAAAAAGAGAAAAGAGGAGATGAAAGAACAGCTCCTTGTGATACACCTTCATGAGACAGTAGAGACTCCGAACACTCTCCTCCAAATGCAGTGTACTGTTCCCTTCCAGAGAGGTGGAAACATAGCCAGTTGGTTATCTGGCAGTCAGTGTTGATGCTGAATAACTTGTTGATTAAACGTTTTTTTGGTATATAATCGAAATCTGAAGTATAGTTCAGAAAAGCACATCAAACATACTTATTACTATTTTCTTGGGTGAACACTGTATTGTGATGCAGAACAGCAACAGCATCTAAGGTTGCTATTTTGCATCTGTAAGCAAACTGATACGGATCCATATGCTCTCCTATCGCAGGCCAAAGTGTAAGTATTATTAATTTTTCTATTGTTTTGAGGAAGAGTGAAGTTATTGTAATAGGTCTAAATTCACATTTTCATCACCAGATACTTTATTGGCTACATTTCTTATCTTCATCTTTCTCCACATTTTCGGTATGAAAACTATCTGATAAAGATAGTCGTGAATGGATAACATAGGACGTCAGCACATTTTTAAAAAGGAGGTTTGGGACACCATCAGGTCCTAAACATTGGGATGAATTCAGTGACTGTAGATATCTCCGTACATCAGTTTCAGTGAAACTAAGAACACAGCTATTCTTTGAACCTGTAGATGAAACAAACAGTACATCAGATGACTGACGTACAAAAGACTTACTTAAGTCACAAACATTCAGCTGGTTATCGCTCCTAATCTGTCTGTCACCTGGATGTTTTGAAAGTGTTTCCACACACTTGAGGAGTTTTTGCAAGACGAGGTTTTGAGTAAACGTACAGTTGAGACGTCTAAACTCTAGGTTTATCAGGCCATTTAGCTTACGAGAGAGATCTTTTTGTACATTCTTTCTTACACCCTCCGTAGTTGTCATAGTTGTGAAGATGAAAGTAGGTTAAAACTTACAAAAATGTTTTCAGTTGGACAATAAATATCAAAACAGAATTTAAAATAATAAGTGATAACATCAGTAGTGATTTTCAATGAGTCATATGTAGATAATTCTCAGTTAGTCGTATGAAACATGTTTTTCAGATTTCGGATATTTTCTTCTGAGTAATTCCTATATTTGACTTTCTTGTTTTGATATAAGAGTGCACTGTTCCCATGCATTCCATATACTTTAGGCAGAACATGACTTATGCAGTGATCCGAGCTAGACAATGTAGCACGTTTGCGAGTCACATACATACCCACATCAATAATGAAAACAAAGTCTAAATGAGCATCCAAACGAGTAATGTAATTTTCTACATTTTGGTGACCTAGTGACGTAATGAAGCTACAGTCACACGAATTGAAATCAGCAGATACAACTGAAAGTGAATCACTGTAAGCAGTAACAGTGAACTCAGTGAATTGTGATGACACTGAGGATGATACAGGTACTCAGTGTTTGACAACGCTTCTACCAGTAACACCTTCTAATATACTCTGTTCCCACCGAGAGAAATCAAAAGACAGAGTTGAGGAGATCGGAAGAGTGTATTTGGCGATAACCAATATGTCGGGAATCTCTGATCTAATCTGGCTAGTGATTGCGGTTGATGTTGAGTGCAGCGTTACAACACGTGATCTGGTGCGGATGCATGACCGAACGCATTCAGCTAGATGAGTCCACTAAAACATATGGTCAGCATCCAATGTCGAAAACCTACAGAGCTATTTATTTTGGGGATTTATTTACCGCTACAACACCACATTTACGATACATATTTTGACTTAGTAGGAATCGAAGATAGTCAATTTTGTTGAATAATGATCGGCAGTTAGAATTAATCAGCTCGGGAATCGACATACGATTAATGTTCATTATCTTTAACGCTATGTCTTTTATAGTACTTTTTGTAACTTGTGCAGCGAAAAGTCGTAGGTTTTTATAAACGCGCTTGTATAAGTTATCCGATTAATGGACATAATGAGACGTTAAAACAAAATAGAAAATAAACAGATAACTTGTTGAAATAATTTGACGGAAGAAACAGATAGTCGAGATATTCAAATATTACAATCATTTATTGCAAGAATGTTTTGATCATGATCAAATAACAATGAATTGATATTAACGGTTAATATTGTTGCTGAAAGAAGAAATTCGTGATTTGTTATTTTGACAGTAAATTAATTGTTACAATATATAGGTAAATGAAACATAAGTGAGGTCCGGATCATCATTCCCAAATCCAAATTCATTTACTTTCCATAGTCATCTGGAGTTCAAACAAAAACATATGAATCAATAATAAAATGATAGATCATACAAGTGAATATCTGAAATGAACGACTATACAAAAGTAAAACTGTCTGATTGATCTTGATCAACATGTATGTTTTCATTTGTCCAAATATGATGGAGATCCCACTGAAGTCATGGATCAGAAAACCACCTTGTATGGTCAATTGCGAACTGGAATCGGAAACATTCATTCAAATCTAAACTTCACTAGACTGTATCTCAAACAACTACATTGAAAGGATGTTTCAGATCAACGCAAATCGTGTATTGAATACAATGAACCCACCTGTAGTAGTTCTTAACTGCATTTTGTGCGCTTCCATTATTCAAGCACACAGTATGTCGTCTTCATACAACACTTTTCCATGAAATACTGTTTCATATAATAATTGTCAGTAAATGTGATCCAATAGGTTACTTACTTACCACTTTGAGTGCTTGTAATAGAAGTCTAGAATCAACTGAAATTTTAGAAAATGAAATGAATGAGAGTTTATTTACTTCAACATCCATCTCGTCGTTGATGAGAAGACCAAGAAAATAAATTTGTGGTTGTTTTCTGCCTTGGTGTCATATAGTATTTGTATAGGCAATTGCAATTTGTTTGTTGGCCTGCCTTATTTCAGCCATCGACAAAGTCTGTAACGTATAAATCTATCTCACTATCCCCACTTTGATATTTGAATTGAGAATTATCACAAATATGGTGGATCAGTTGTGCATGAATTTTCGAATCTAAATAACTATCAATAAACTGTTTAATGTTATTTATGGCATGCATGTCATGGTGACTACCTTTATTCATTAAACCATCAGATTGAAGCTTTCACTGGCATTTCATATAGTACCAAATTTTGTGGACATTCATGGTTTAGTCAATTGCATGTGGACCTGACAATGTTGCTCAATAAATCAATGAAAATACTGATGTTAAACACTATCACCATTGGATGCCGGCCAGCTCAGTGATCCAGTAGGTTAAGGGTTTGCGCGCGAGACCGAAGGCCCTGGGTTAGAATCCCGTGAGCGGTATCGGAGATGCGCACTGCTGAGGAGTACCACAATAGGACGAAACGGCTGTCCAGTGCTTCCAGGTTGTCTAACATTAATCGGTTCACGATCTCAATCAAAAACAGAAAATATTCAATTCATATCTCCAAATTCATTGTATTTTCAAAAAAACAACTGGTCAATTTCTTCTATATCTGAAACAACATAATTTCGGTTAGGAAAACACCCAGAAATATTGCTTATTTGATATCATTCAACGTGTTTTCAGCATCGAAATAATGCAAACCACTCTATCTTAATACTCGATGGACTGTGAAAGAATAACAAAGAGTCACATTGATCTCTTCACCATTTCCCCATATTCTCAATTAATTGTCAATGTGATTGTGAATATTTGGTCCTTGAAATCAAAATAATGATTTCACCTTTGATTTCATTGTTTTAATTTGTGTTGTAACATGAAATACTTCCTTCATGAGTACTACACCCGTTGTTATTCATTTTGAGTTGCAATGCTACTCCAAGTTATGGAACTTCTGATAATGTCAACTTATTATCAAACAGGAAATAGACAGTACTATGGTTTCCTGATTGAGGGTAATCCAGTTCAGCGTAAAAAAGAAAGACATTTAGGTATTCTGGAATACACGTTTGTAAATAAATAGGAAGTAGTGGTGAGTATGTTTTTCAGTAAGGAATGTCAGGTTATGTCTGTCGTATTTATTAATGATCAATGGAGACAGCTTAAATAAAATTATCTTTCGTTCTGTATGGTATCACCTCATTGCAAATTGTTTCACTGTGATCCGTCATCATTTCTAATTAGTTGATAAGAGAAAAAATTAAAGACTATTCACCTCATCAGATCCATATTCGGTCATTTTTACCAGAAACCATGTTGATCTATGGGAAATGAATTATGAGCGAAGATGTATGGTGTCTAACTGAGAAATGAAAGAATTCTTAATTGGATATCTCTACATCATACGGTTAATGTTCACTTTGGCATTCTGCTACCCACCATCCATCTCTGATAAAATCACTAGTGACGTACATATGACAAAACAGACTAATCAGTTTTTGTCTTAAACCTCAATGGAAGATTCAAATAATCACTAAACACAAACTGAATAAACTCTAATTTTGGATGTAACCTCACAAACTCTCATTGTATATTTAAGATTTCCTGCCAAATAATAAGGTGTTGTGGCACTCTGTGGACAGTATTCAGGACTGATTTTGATGAGCTACTGTCACCATATGAACGTTCTGAGTGTTTTGTCTGGAAATTACTTTTTGACATATCTGATATGTTGAAATATGTGGAACTCATGATTTGAATCACTATCGGCTCAAGATCATCACTTGAACGCATTTTCACCAAGCGTTGCTGTTCTCATGCCGACTTAAATAGAGTTTGTCTCAAAGTGTTGGTTTGAAGCGAGAATTTCTAGAGTCAATTGAAGCTAAACCACCATGAATTTCTTGAAGTTAGACATTAACACCGTTGGATGACAGCCTGCTCAGTGGCTTAGTTGGTTAAGAACGAGGCACCAGAGTGATAGATCCTGGGTTCGAATCTCGCGTGTGACGGGATCGTGGATGCGCACTGCTGAGGAGTCCCATGCCAGGATCAAATGGCCGTCTAGTGCTACTAGGTTTTTCATGTGACTCATGATTTCAACCGGTGGGATAAGTTATATCTAGTGTAGTGACAAGTGAATGTGGTTTGATAAATGACTGAATATATTGCTAGCTGATTCAACATGGAAATATGAACCGATGGTTAAACTCTTGAAATTGTTTTGGATACTTGCAAGAAACGGGTTGAAACTCTCAAATAACCAATTCATGTCGTTTAATTGAACTAAAGTATTGACTCACATCATGATGTCTGGATGATCTGGATTTATTATCAGTGTTGATTATAACTTTTGATGATGATGTTCAATTCCATGAGAAAGGTGTGCATTACACTTCAAGTTGTGGTGATGGACAGTAGAGTTGAATCCCTGACAAAAGGCATCTTTTTCACAAATGAATACTTCTACAGCATGTTTACTTACAGGATCAGAATAAAACTTACACTAGCTCAAGCAGACCAGTAGTGATGCAACAGAGCAGTCACATATCAAATTGACGCATTGCTTATGGTATACAACTAGAAATAATGATCACACACATGGAGTTTGAACACTTCAGTGTAAACTACAAACTAACGGATGAAACATCAGCAACCTCTCATTCCAAGTAACTATTTCACCAGAGCGTTATTCCTGTACGTATGTCTGAGAGAGATTGTAGTATTTTGTCAGAATTATCAAAGATAAAATACAGGGTGTCTAATTAGTGGCGTCAGTCAGGCTGTAATCTTGTTATGTAATGAATATTATTATCGAAAGTTGGACTTTGTTCACTTTCACATGTGAGATCGATTTGTGGTCAACGAATTCAACAATTCAACATGTTATTCATTAATAATGAAATGCTGAATGGAAATTAAAACACTGGATGAGAATCATTTCACTTACAAGACAAAATATATATGACAGCTTGGGCGGTCCAATATTTGGTTCTACAGCTGATATCTAGAATCATTCGTGTAGTTAACAACACGATTATTTTTGAACATACAGTGATCGACTTTCTCGATTGCATTTGGATCGGAATTTTTGATTTTATCTGAAATGGACACAATAATTTTGTGCAACTCGGTTGAATAACAAGGTGATTTAGTTACATTTCAAAAATAGTATTGTGCTATGTTCGAATTATTTACAATGTGATGTAACAGAAATAAGATGAATGCCTTTTGATGTTACGACATCAATCACATATTCTACTAGTCGTATTATTGGAGAATATTGACAAGCTGGATCAATAGTATTTTGTTCATCAGGTCAGAGGAAGTGAGACATCAATAATCCCTCGAATTTCCCCAGATCTTACAGATGGTACTATTGTCACACAAGAATTTTATATTTTTAAATTACCATATTATTGGTGGATGCATGGACAAAAGTCTCAAACACCGATTTTGTAAGCACTCAAATCTGTAAACTAATTTCGTTTCTTAGATGTGCATCAATTGAATAATCATATCAGCCAACTGCATGCACTAACACACTCCCATCAAATATTTACAGTCTATTATGAATGGGACTACTGTGAAATTCAAGAAGTACCATCAAGCAGGTTCAAATAAACAAATCTTATTTTGATTTTGATATTCTCTTCTTTGTTTGAATAGTGTTAATGATAGAATGAATGTGCAAACAGAGAGGCGATTAATTTTCACAGAGAAAACTGAACGTGATAGAATTAATTTAACCTTTCAATGAACCACATTTATAAATGTTTTTATGTCTTCTGGTAATTCATCAACTGCAAATCTTCTATTTAAGGTTTGAAACTAATTGGATCAGTCGATCAATTGGACATAATGAACACGGATATGCACTCATTGGGTGCAGTTTATTTTGACTTTAAATTTCAGTAGTATAAACGATTATGTCACCTAATTGATTGAATAATCAAATTACCTTTCAGGGCTGGTATTCTGTTGTCGAAGTCTCTGATAGTTTGAAACATACTTTCCATCAGATCTAGAGATTCAAAACATACATGACAACGTGTTTTATTATTGCGTTTGTCACAGGATTTTCAAATCATTTATTTGTAAAAACATCTATTAAAAACATTGAAAAAACGATTTAATTGAAATGAATGTTTTATTTCGTAGTTTCTCGTCAGCTGCTTACAACCTGTGATATTTAAAATTCATAATTACATAATGGGTTTAAATTGGTAACTGAATATTGTAAATATAAACCTAATGTGAGATAATATTGTACAACATTAATTGTGACAACAGTTCAAAAGTGGGTTAGAAACAATCGATTACATAATGTATAACATTGATAGGAATATAGTGAGTAGAGTTCAGTTGAAAGATTAATAATTTGAAAGATAGTTGAAAAAATAAAATAGAGTCAATGATGTAATAAATGCAAAAAGGACCAGGTAGATTTTTTAGAGTGATTAGTAAGCAGCCAAACTCCAGTATTCTGAGGTTTGCTGAAGCCATTGCAATCAGGCGTCAAAAACCTGACCTATGTATTCAAAAGGAGACCGTGGTTAATCTTTCCTTGCCCTGGTGACAAATATATTCCTTCACTGCACCTTAAAAATTTTTTTCTTTTTTTTCCTTTTTTTGGCATTTATTACATCATTGACTCTATTTTATTTTTTCAACTATCTTTCAAATTATTAATCTTTCAACTGAACTCTACTCACTATATTCCTATCAATGTTATACTTTATGTAATCGATTGTTTCTAACCCACTTTTGAACTGTTGTCACAATTAATGTTGTACAATATTATCTCACATTAGGTTTATATTTACAATATTCAGTTAGCAATTTAAACCCATTATGTAATTGGGAATTTTAAACATCACAGGTTGTAGGCGGCTGACGAGAACCTACGAAATAAACTGAATTCCTGCTATTCTGCTAGAATCTTTGTTCTTGCTCATTTTCAAAATGATAAAGGGAACTATGTGTATTAAATTAAATGAATGTATTAGATTTTGATTGTGATCATGAACCGATTGATGTTAGACCACCATTGAATACCCGGAAGCACTGGATGACCGTTTCATTCTACTACGAGACTTCTCAGCATTGTGCATCCGCGATATCGCTCGTGGGACCTCAATCAAAACCTAAAAATCTCCGCAACCCCCATACTGATAATTACCATGTGCTCACTAGTGACTAGCTTCGTGAGAAAATTCTCGGAGTTCTAGTAGGAAGCCGTGACCACTGAAGCTACTCCGTGTCGGATAGAAACAGGTGTTCACCTCAGTGCAAAAGAAGATGGTTGGGTAACTTCGTGGTTTGATTGAGATTAGACATTACCACCATTTGATGCCGCCAAGCTCAGTGGTGCAGTAGGTTAAGTGTTCGCGCGCAGGAATGTAGGCACTGTGATTGAGTCTGACGAACAGGATCGTGGACGCTTACTGCTGAGGAGTCCCACAATAGGACAAAATGACCGTCCAGTGCTTCCAGCTTTTCAATGGTGGTCTAAAATCAATCGGTCTATTATCTCAATCAAAACATAACAACATCCACAACCTTTATACGAATGTATTAAAATCATTACATTACAGAACATCGAACACGTCTCAGCAAATAATTAATGAGCGGATATGATTTCGAGAACACTATTACACATGTATCAAATTCAGGTCCTCCGACATAAACGAGTGGATCAAATTCTACTTCATTCAAATAGTATGATAGAACATGTGTTATATGAATACGTTTGTTGGTATGATACATAGGTTGTAAAATGAAAAAAAACCGTTAATTACCTTCCAATTCAGATATCTTTGATTTTAAGTTCTTAACATACTCAATAAACATCATCTGAACAACATCCTTTGGATGCATTGATTCGACATCTGAAATAAGAAACACGATTTGTCACAACAATAAGTAGTTCAATTGATTTTTGAGAACTGACGTTCAAATTTAAGTGCAGTCATCCAGATCACTAGAGATAGATATGTGATTGTCAAGATTCAGAACACTACAGAATAAGGGTTACTCATGGACCATAATCGAGACACCACAAGTGATGCTCGAAAGAAAAAGAATAATGATTGAAAAACAACGAATGATTTTCAATAGAAACATGTATTTCCACTCAATCAATGTTTTGGTCAATTAGTGTCATGTGATTGAGTCATCACAATAAATTCAAACGGTATACATTTGTCTAGAACCAATCTTAGCATTATTCAGAGAAAAGGCAAAAGCGACAAATTTATAAAACAGACTAATATGCCCAAACAATAGTGGGAGTGAAACAAGCCACGTAAACAGCATACGCTTTACATCAGGTTTAAGTCATGATCAAAAGAATGATGAAGACGTTGATGGCGATGACGAAAATGACAGTGATATGACTCTGTTTGTACACTGGATCAGACGTAAATATCTCATCACTTATTTGTAAAAGTGCATTTTAAATAATACTGATAACTTACCAGACTGTATGGTTGTATGAAGAAGCAAGAGCAGTAAACATACATAAACCAAATTTAGAGAGACCATATTCATTGAAACTACAGAATGTATTCTTCTGCTTATATATCATAATGAAATGAAGAGGAAAGATGGTGTGAATATTATTTACCATATAAAAGATTAATGAATGTAATTAACATTTAGAATCAATTAAAAGTTCAATGAATGAATAATGCGCAAACAGACAAGTTGCACACTTTTTTGGATCAACATCGGCATCTTTAAAAGAATATTCAACCATCAATTAATTTTAAAATGAATAGAGTTTTTGAATAAAATCTATCGTTTTAAGTCAAACTGGTCTCAGCGTTACTAGAGAAAGAAGTCTGTGTTTTCTGAAAAGAGAACAGTTGAAATCAGACGACCTTTCAAAATAAGACAAATAAACTGAACAGTGTTATTTACTCCTAATTAGAAGAGAATTTTATAAATACACTCTGCTCTTTATATCTATCGTCGAACGACCTCTAGACGTAATATTCAGACAAATTATATACCTGAATAGTATATGTATTTTGTTTGATGAACAATAAACATTAAACGATCATTGATTTCTTTTGTATTTTACTTGTCTACCCAACCAACAACATCTTTAATTACATTCTGAAACTCACATATTTACTTATGTCTTCTACACCTCGTGGAACATAGGGCTCAGATCAAGACATTCCGAAACATTCTATCCTGGTCTCTCCTTTCCAGTTGTTGTCAAGTGTTATTCATTGTTTTGATGTCTGCCTCAGTCTCCTGACACAATGTTTCCTTCTGTCTACCTCATTTCCTTTTTCATTGGGGATTCTAATTCGCAGATTGACTGTTGACTCAGTTTGATGAGTTCCACAATGTAAGTCCAACTAGCCTCCAGATTTCTTTTATGAATCCCTATTCAGCAAGAATTTGGCATGTTCTCTGCCACAATATGTTGTTGCTGATGGTTAGTGTCTTGTATAGATCATTGTTTGTAAATGTCTGTATCTGCTGTACCAGCACATAGCAGCTCCGTACAACACGGCTATATTGACGTTTGTGTTGAAGATTCTGATATTGTATTGACTGAAATCTCTTGTGAATTTGATATTTTTTCAATCGTGACAATACCGCTTTTCACAATGCAGTCGAAATTCAGCAGTAAAAGGAATTCCAAGAGTCAATAAATGTGAGGATCACTTCAAGCAGGACTCAACTCTTCAGTCACTCGTATAATATATGTGTGGTGAAGGCCATCTACTCGGATTCTTCACAGTGTTGAGGTAGATTCGATAAAGTTCTCCTTTCCACCCAGTCAAATGATTTCTTGTAGTCAGGAACATTTATGTTTAGTGATGAGTTTCATTCAACTTATCGTTCAGCAATGATTTGTAGAGTGGTGAAGATAAAAAGGATCATCTTTGTAGTTACCTACATATTTGACTTAAATGCTTCAGCTGATATAATGTTTGAACTTTCTAGGTTTCGAATGTTGATTCGTCCTATAACTTCGCTGATTTCCTTGATTGTCGATCGATTAGCGTCTAAAGAAATCTGTAAATGCTTCTTCGATATCCGGTGGGTTGGGTGAAGCCGGTCTGCTCAGGAGCTCATCAAAGTGTTCGAAACACCTGTATAGTGGACCTAACAATATATCACCTGAAGCACTAAACTTAAACAGAGAAGAAAGTGCTAACATTCTTGACATTCTGTTCAAAAAAATTTGGAAGGAAAAACTAGTGTGAATGACAGATCGGAAAGAAGGATACCTCATCACGATACCAAAGATAGAAGGTCTGAAAAATGTGAGAACTACAGAGGCATAACACTGCTTTCGGCACCAGGAAAGGTTTTCAAAAGAATGTTGCTGAATAGGATGGAAGGTTCAATAAATACCACAACCATAATCAAGCATGTACAGGTGTTTATAAACAGTTGTCCACTAAAAGCTACCATCAGCAAAATCATACTGGTATCAGTTAAAGCATATTTCAAAATCAAGTTTCATTCGACATCTTTTTTGTGTTAACCATTGACTGTTCAACAGTGCTCAAGTATGATATTACACAAGATGAAACCCAGCCATTGTGAGCACTTGTGGACAAATCGATGACGTATAGAACAATAAGTTTGAAAGGAATGTGCTGAATCAGTGGTTTCATTTAGCTTCTAGTAAATAGTGACCATCGACAAACGACAGCAATGAGAAACTGTTTCATATAAAGAGTTTAAAACCAAGAAGTCATATATCTCTATTTAGACCCTTGAGTTGGTTACTTCTGCGCTCGTAACTCATGATGCTCATCTGACTCTATTCGTCTGAATTCAGTAAAATGGTGAAGTTTCGGCAAAACATTTCTCGTAGTAGGTGTTTTCCGTTCAATAAATGGTATCAGGCTGTTTATCTAAATATTTTATTACATTGGAAATGAGCATTGGTCAAAATACAATAATGTAGATTATTGTTATCAGTCACTTACAATCATCAGTACTGTTAGTATCCAATAGTTTTATTTTGGAATGTAATTTGATGGTACTAATGAAACTACTGATGAAGACATTGAGTAATATGTTGATATTAAAGTAAGATATTTTGGTCGTTAGTAAATGCAATTATTGATTACAATGTTATCAATCGATAGACTATTTTAGACTAATCTTATGCAGAAGTTATATAGTGATAGTAATAATAATAATTATAATTATAGTAATGTAATTCATTTACCAAATGTAGATTTGTGTATACAAACTGTTCACCTGATGGTTACTTCTTTCATCATAGTGCCTACTTTAATGTGAATGGAGCTGTATCTGAACTTCTGACCTCTTGATCGTAGTTAAAGTGGATCAATTACAAAGACCCAGTTATAGTTAATAGATCACTAGACTTGAAATCGTAACAGTGATTTTTGTGAATGAAATAGTTGCGGAAGTCCTTGTCTCGTATCGCAACTATTACTAACACTCTGTGATGCTAATAATCACAATTTCTTTGAGCAGACTCACAGCCTATTCGTTCGTAAACATTCAATGTACCAATATGTTCTCAATGGTTATTTGGTTCATCCATACGAGGACATATATGCTTGAGTTAGCACGTAAATTGAGACATTTTCTATTCTTGAAGATAGTGCAAACCATGAACTGACCTTAGCTAGACAACCATTGGAAACCAGGAACCAACCACACCTGACAGATGACACACAGTATTGCAAATTGAGCGAAGGCACGAACGCGAATTGATGGGTGATGAGTCACTCGTATACAAACGTACAGTGGATATAATGTGTTGGGTTCGATCTATGGCATAATACTGTGAGTGAATTGCTGAGGAGCTCCATACTTAGATCATGCATTTTTCTCGAGCTCAACATTTTGGCAATCAGAAATTTAAAATCAGTCCTATCTAGATAAAAAATAGTTAATCATGTGTGGTGATGAATGTACAGTTGAAAGTGTTCACCGTAGAATTCTATATGAGGGATATGCAAGATCTGGTCTCCAACGACAACAGAACAGCTCTTCAATTCGTTATTGAAGATCTAGACTGATCGTTTTGTTAACTTAATGATGAACATAATTACTTAATCATATTTTTATCAAATGTCTGATATTTCTTCTTTTTCTTTTTCATACTAAACACTCATTTCATCTATTAGTTAAGTAATCAGTAAATTGATTCCATCAACATTTTATGTTTATAATATGTACCATAATTAATTATTTCTGTCTTCTATTTTATCTTATCATTCCGACATCTTTCTTTCTAACTATCATATATTTGATCGTAAAGACTTTAAACAATTCCTTTGTGGAATGAATATACATGTGTTATGATATTACCTCTGGATTGGTGAAAAAAGTATTCCCTGGAGAGTATGAAAGAAAACCTACAGTGGGAGAGAACAAACCACGTTCTAGCTGAAAAGGAAGTTGGTAAGAGGCGTTGCAGATGGATAGAGGATACATTATGGAAATCATCAAACCACATCACGAAGAAAGCGTCAACTTGGAAACCTGAATGGAAACAGAAAAGAATAAAGCCAAAAAACACTCTGAGTTGGCAGTTGGAAGCAGACATAAAAAGAATGAATAGCAACTGAAAACAACTGGAGAGGATCGCTGTGTACAGAGTTGTATGAAGAATGCTGGTGAACGACCTATGCTCATTCATTAGGTGTGACGGACGTAAGTAAGTAAGTAGGTAAGTAAGTGTGTTATGGCCTAGAATATTTACGCATCCATAATCAAGTGTTTGTGTAAGTCTTGATAAGACTAAGTACGTGGCCAATTTTCTCACATTCACGTAACTTGGAATTTCATGTAGGTAATCAATAGTCAGTATTAAAGTTGTGTAAACTAAGTGTCATTTCTGTAAACAAATACACAATAAGAAGATTTATTGCGATGGAAATTTATGATTATTCATTTCAAAAAATTCTAAATGAAATGCGGTCTTGAAATATTGTCCAGAATGACAACAAGAGAATCGCGATTTCAAAAATCTAACAACACTGAATGCATCCATCTGAACTACAAACATTTTCGATTTAATAGTTGAATTCATGAGTCAACTGAAGCTAGACCACCATGGAATACTTGGAAGCACTGGATGTCTCACAATAAGACTAAACGGCAGTCAGTGTTTCCATGTTTTTCATAGTGGACTAACTTCAATTGACTCTTGATCTCAACTATCAAATTACTAAAATATCCAAAAACCCTTCTCTGATTATGATTATCATATGCTCACCAGGGACGGTCTCCATGAGTTATCTCATGGAGTTCTGATGAGGAGCCATGGCCAGTGGAGTTCAACCGGGTCTGTTGTGAGATAGTAACTCACTGTTCTAAAGACCAAGGATTTGCATGCAAGACTGATGGGTCATAGGTTCGAACCTTACGACGTGATATCGTGCATGCGTACTGCTGAGGAGTTTCATACTAAGATGAAATGACCATCCAGTGCTTTCAGATTTTTCGTGGTAGTCTAGCTTCAAGTGACTCATGAGTTCAGTTCTTAGATTACTATATTATCCACAAAATTCCCCTCCGATTTTCCAATTCATTGGAAATCACTTTGAAAGGAGGACATTTTAAAACTGAATTTTTTATCACAATTGAAAGTTCGGGAAAAAGATGAACTTATTGATTGAGAGTAGTTGAGTTGTATCTAACATAAATTATTTTATTTCGACAAAGAAATTTGATTGCGATCATGAAACGAGATCCAAACCCACGGCCTTCAGTCTCGCGCGCGAACGCTTAACCTACTGGACCACGGAAACGGCATCCATGTGTGTTAATGTCTAGCCTAAACAAATCCACGAAGTTGCGCGACCATCTTCCATTGTTCTGAGGTAGACACGTGTTTCTACCCGACACGGATTAGCTCCACTGGTCACGGATTCCATCCACTTGATAGATATGAGGAAACACGGAAAACATAAAAGTCATCATAACAATTGCTTAGAGATAATTATAACTTTTGATGAAGTTTTGTTCTCTGAGCTGGATGGTTTGGTCGTGGGGCTTCTACCTGACTTTTGAGCTGATGACGTTGTTCAGAAGAACGATGAAATATCCACAACCTAACCAACCAGCTCAGAGAACGGAACCTCATCACAATCATTCGTTTGAACTACAAATCTCCACCATCTCATATTTATAACTGTCTAACGTTTAAAATTAGGCAACACTAATTTTAAAAAAGAAAACCATATAAAATATCAAACAATCTAATGAAAATTTAGAAACTATGCAGAATTCAAAAATTGAGTGAAGTACAAATTGACATGTTTTATACTTTCCTTGATCGATATCAGCATTTCTAAATTAATCTTCAATCATCAATGAAGTTTCTTCAATAAAATATATCGTTGTAAGTTAAGCTCACCTCATAAGAGAGAAAATATGAGATGAGTTGAACATTCAAAATAATAATGAACTGACAAATATTGGTTTACTGCTAATGACAAAAGAATTTTATCAATACACTATGTTATTTATTTCCATGATCGGACGATTTCTAATAGTAGTATCAAGGTAAATATGTATCTCCAACTTAATAACTTGATTGTCATTATTAAGTTAATATAATTTATGGTCAACCACAGCCTCCCTGATTTCTTGGATTGCTCGTCAAGCAGCGTATATTGAACGTTCTTTAAAAAGTTCATCGATGTGTTCGATGAGGCCGATCTGCTCAATAGCTCTTTCAAGTGTTCTACACACTCATATAAATGTCCTTAAACTTTAGTCACTGGTTTACCTTGTTTTTAATTGACTGGTTGTTCTTGTTAACCCTATTCTTCGCTCGCCTCTTCATTTTAACATATAGTTGTCTCATATTTCCTTCACTTACAGCCTTTGCGTGCTTTTATCATGATTTTCCACGTATTTCCGGTGGTTGCTTATGAGGCTATTCAACACACTTTCGTTTGCGTCTGTGTATGCAGCCTGTGTCTTGCCTTCTTCTGCCGTTGATTGATGACTCCTTGTCATTCCTCTTTTGAATGGTGCCCATGTTATCGGTCAAAATCCATTTTTTTATGATGGTGCTTCTCGTGAGTCAGCACCACCGGACATAGATGAATGCTTCTTTGTCCCATTTTCAATTGTTTTCAATAGTATTCTCATACTCTTTGAGTATATATTGTAAGGTTTGAAATTTGTAGCAAAATCCTATTTTGAATTCATCGAGTTAATTTGCATCTGATATGGACATTACGTTGAACACTCATATTGTTGCTTGTCCGAAACTTCATGTGAGTGAGAGGCATTTTTTTCTCCCACCTTCACTTTTTCCTAATGATCGACTTGATTATGAAGACCTGGACATCTGACGGGAAGCCCAGTATACAATGGACAGGTTTGATGCAACTTGACGGTTTGTACTTCGAAAATGGCCTGATCATCATAAGTTGTAAAGACCAACAAATGCAGGTCAAGACGAACAGTGTAGTGGCAGTCTCTGAATCAGTAGTCCTCAACATACAAAAAGGAAAAAGCGAGATCTTCAAATACAAAACGGAGAACTCTGGAAGAGGTGGAAACTTTCATGTACTTGGGATGCATCATCGATGAATGAAGAGTACCCTATACAGACGTAAATGCGAGGATTTGCAAGTCATGGACAGCATTCCCACACTGAGAAATATACGGAACTTTAAACAACTGCCAGTTAACATCAAAGTCAGAATAATCAGTACGAACGTCAAGGTATTTAGTGGTGTTGTAGAGAGCTGCAGCATGGAGAATTAGATTATCTATCGTCAAAAATGTACAAGTATTTATAAACAAATGTATACACTAGGCAATCGATATCGGTTGGCCGGATACCATCAGCAACAGCCTACTTTAAGAGTAAACAAACCAGGATAAAATTAAGAAAAGACGTTGGAGGCGGATAAGATATACATTGCGCAAATCACCAAACAGTATCACGAGGCAAGCGCTTACCCGGAGTCATAAAAAGAACAGAAAATAGGAATGTCGAAGAATACGCTACGTCGATAATTGAAAGCAGACATGAATAGAATGATCACCAACTAGGATGAACTGGAAAGGATTGCCCAGGACATAGTTGAATGAAGAATGCTGATATACGGTCTATTCTCCTTCACGAGGGCTAATAGACGTAATTAAGTAAATAAGTACTGAGCAATAAAAATCACACTGAAAGGCGAAAATAATCAAAATATTCGCTTTCTTACTGTTTAGATGATGGGAAAGCAAAATGGAACTCGCAGATCTACCTACAGAGCACCTCGTAGAGTGGTCAGCTATCAGGCCTTTCTAACTGAGTTCCCAGTAGTGGAAAGAGAAATTCATTTCCATCCTTCGCTCTAACGATGAAAACATTGGTAGTCCCATGATCGTGGAGGACAAACTATACCTCCTAAATAACACATTCAATACAATTGATGACTCATTGAATAACCTTTAAAAATTTTCCATGGCAATATCGATATATATATATTTGTATATATATGTTTAAAATTGTGTTTGTGGGCTTGCTCGTTTTCCGGCTGTTTGCAAAATATATCTTCCATACCAAGCTTCGACCTCTCCTTGTAGATAGAGGGGCTGGAACGCATCAATAGCTAGATTACTGCTCTTTGGTCACTGAGTCTTGTTCTCGTTCGCAGATTTAGTGAACTCGTGAAGTTTCAACCCTAAAAACTTCCCTTATTATTATTATTATTATTATTATTATTATTATTATTACTATTATTATTATTGATTTTTGGATCGTGTAGGATGGTTGTCGATTTTTGATGTGGAAATATATTCACATTCTAATGTGGCTAATTGCGTATTCATGAATTCCAGCAGAATGGAGAATAGGAGGGACTGACCGAAGCTGCTACCTTGCCTATCTTGATGACCCAACCGAGCTATATTTGCTGAAACATATGTTCCTGTAGGTTCTACCATGCCAGGAAGGTCGATTGGTGAACGGTAAGACTAAAAGCAGCAACTCAAGGTCTGAGGGTGAAGTCGTACTGCTGACTGTAGAGGGGTGTGACAGCAGTTAGGTGTTTCCCTCAGACAACCAGCATGACAGCGATGCTGCCTTCCCACGAGGAGGGTTGGGGTTAGAAAAGGTCGACCCAAAAAATGTCACACCTCACCTTACCTCGCGGATTTCCGTCTCCGGCGGTAAGGCCCTTTGAAGAACGGAGCTAACATGTCAAAAACCCACCACAAAAAGGCCGTGCGCGACCGGCCTCAAGCAGTTGTCCCTTGGGCTCTGCAGTCACGCTCCCAGGTCGTCAAGACCAACGCTGATCCAATTTCGTTTTCAGATTCCTCAATAAATACCCTTCCACGGTGTGGGCAGCCGGGATGTGACATCAGCCCTCATACCCGTAACAGCACACGAGACCAAGTTGGTCACATTCAAATCCTTCCTACACCTCTTAATACCTCTCTTATCACCATGAATAACCCTCCTGACGTCTCTTTATCACCTCGCACCGCTAGAGCAAACGATTCGAGTACGTAGAACGCTATTCCTGGTCTCCTGAAACCGCACTCTAAACTACACGTAGGAGCTTTTAACGTCCAAACACTGTGCCAAATAGGATAGCAGGCTTCCTTAGCTAAGACTTTAGAATCCCGAGCCATCGATGTGTGCTGCGTCTCCGAAACGCGCATACAAGATCCGAGTAGCGTCATTCATCTGACCTCACCATGTCAAAATAAAGAACCGACTCGATTCACACTTCGTGTGTCTGGAAGCCCTGATTCTGCTTCCCGTGGCCTCGCCGGCGTAGGTATGGCATTGGGTCCCAGAGTAGAACTAGCTCTTTTAGAGTGGATCCCAGTAAACAGCCGTTTATGCGCTGTCCGACTGAACGGAACAGTAAGAATCCGGAAAGATAGGGACACCCGTCGTTGCCTCTTCGTGGTCTATGCTTATTCTCTCAGATGATGTAAAAGATGAGTTTTACAGAAAGCTCTCTGACCTCCTCCGAAAAGCTAGGCGCTCTGATGTAGTAATAGATGCTGGTGACTTTAATGCTCAAGTAGGTAAACTAATCGATAGGGAAAAACACCTGGGTGGATCTTATGGTGTCGTGGCTCAAAGAACAGATAATGGCGACCGTCTGTTGCAGCTATGCTCAGATAATCGTCTGTTCCTTGCAAATACTAACTTAAAGCATAAGGAAGAACATCTTTTAACATAGAGACCCCCTAATCCGTCCCAACGTTGGACCCAACTAGATCACATCGCCATCAGCCACCAATGGAGGGGCTCGATACAAGACTGTCGCTCATTCTGGAGCACATGCTTAGATTCAGATCATGCTCTAGTGCGAGCACGTATTTGCTTGCGTCTTAATGGACGTAGGAAAAACGCTGCAAGGAAACCTCTTAGGGCCCTACTTAATGATAGTCAAGCTAAGAGTATATTTCAGGAACAACTAGGAAAACAGTTAGGCAGCCATGTATGTGATGCCCACCCCGAGGCATCATGGAATGATATCCGAAAAGCTGTGGAATCAGCAGTGATATCTGCCAGTAAGGTAAACCAGAAGGTTAGGGAGCAACACTGGATTTCAGCAGCATCTATCACACTGATAGATGCTCGGAAACTCATTCCACCTGGCTCTGAAGATAGTGAAGGGCGGAGTCAGCTTAAGCGCAAGCTGACAAGAAGTCTACGCAATGATCCTGAACAGTGGTGGGTAGCGAATGCAAAAGAGATGGAATAGGCAGCGGCAATAGGTAATAGCAGACAATTGTTCAGACTTGTTAAAGAAACCGGAATTAGGAACCCGACCGTTAGCGAAACAATCTCAGAGAAAGATGGATATATTATTCATTCTCAATCTAGGAGATTGGATCGATGGGCAGAACACTTCAGGGGTCAGTTCAATTGGCCTTCAGCCACACTTCGGTTTCCCACGATCTCTAGTCAACCTGAATGGCAATTTAATGTAAGTCCTCCGTCCCTTTACGAAGTTGAAAAAGCCATAGGAAATCTGAAACGTGGGAGAGCAGCAGGCCTTGACAGGTTTACTCCTGAGATTTTTAAGGATGGTGGTCCGGTATTAGCAATGAAATTAACCGAGGTCTTAGGTAGAATTTGGAAAATGGACGTAATCACATCTGACTGGTCTCAATCACTGATTGTGCCAGTTTATAAGAAAGGACAAAAGTCCGTTTGTGACAATCACAGAGGAATCAGTTTGACTAATATAGTGTCTAAAATATTAGCCTCAATAATACTTCGACGCCTAACCAAAGCTCGTGAAGAGCAGACTAGAGAAAATCAGGCTGGTTTTGGACCTGGACGTGGTTGTATAGATCAGACATTCACACTACGTCAGGTTCTAGAACACAGACACACGTTCAGACGCCCCACAATGGTAGTATTTCTCGACCTTAAGGCGGCATTCGACTCTGTTGATCGTGAGGTTCTATGGCAGTGTATGTCACTGAAAGGAGTACCAAAGAAGTACATTAACCTTATCCAGGCTCTCTATTCGAACACAACTGGTAGAGTGAGAGCTTATGACGAACTGTCATCAGAATTGATTACATCAAGTGGTGTTCGTCAGGGCTGTCCACTCTCTCCATTCTTGTTCAACTTTTTCATTGACGTGCTTTTAGAGATGACCCTTTCCTCATCTAAATTTCCAGGGGTTGAACTTCTACTAGGAGGTTCACTTGTTGACTTGAAATATGCAGATGACATAGTTTTATTTGGTGAAGACGCTGACAAAATGTAGAGTCTTCTGACCTGATAAGTCGTATAGGTTGAACGCTATATACGATTCCTAAGCTATTTCGGTAACCCGCAGACTAGAACTACACAGCGACTTGAACACCAGAGAGAAGACAAAAGTATAAGAGAAAATACTTTATCCCAAGGTTCATTTTTGTACAGAAAATCATGGGTATTTATAGATTTTGGCATCTGTTAAATCAACATCATTTTACAGCCAATCCGATAACAACACATTACGCTACCGACCAATAGTAGCACGCCACGTTGGAATTCTAGAACGTTCCATCACACTCTGATTGGCTAGGACTCTTCGGCTCCATTGTGGGCCTCTGGAGGCTCCGTTGAAGTTCTCCGGAAGCCGACCCAACACCTCCCCCGAATAAGATTTCTTTCTGGGATCCACTTGAAGTTTGATAACTGGATTGCGACGGCGTCCCATTGTCGTTTTTCTTGTCCAAGGCCTCTTTTCAGTGTTCCTGGGCGTTTGCGGCATTGGTGCGTCTAAAACTAGATCTAACGGGAAAAACGGCCGGTTACTTCGAGTCTGCACCGTTCTTTTGTCCTTAAGGATTTGATTTGTGTGACGTATACATGTCCCAAAAGCTCCTCGAACTCTGTACAGTACTCTTCCCAGTTTTTGCACAACTTCGCCTGGCTCCCACCGGTTCTTTCCGACATAGGATTTAATGTAGACTTTGTCGCCAATACTGAAGTTCCGGATACTTGGATACTTGGATCGTGACTACGCTCATTCACTCGTTTGGATGGCAACATGGCATCGAAGACCGTTCGAATACGCCTTCCAAACATGGCTTCCGCGGGAGATTTGCCGTCTTGAACATTTGGGTTCGGGGTAGATCTGTAGGATGTTAGAAATTTCGTGATCACCTGTTCAGTCGTCCCTTCTCCTCCCCCTTTCAGTAATGCTCGTTTAAAAGTGTCCACAAAGCGCTCTGCTTGTCCGTTTGATTGTGGATGATAGGGTGGAGAACGAAGATGATTTATTCCGTTTGTTCTACAGAAATGTTTAAACGATTCTGCGGCAAATTGAGAGCCATTATCCGTCACTAAGGTTTCTGGTACTCCGAAACTGCTAAATAGGGTAGACAACTTGCGGATCGTTTCTGACGTTGTACAATTTGGCATGATGTATACTTCCGGCCATTTAGTGAATGCATCTACGATAATCAGAAACATTTTTCCTTGAATTGGACCGGCAAAATCTGCGTGAAGTCTTACCCAAGGTCCCGCGGGCATAGGCCAACACTGGGGTTCGCATTTCGAAGGATTTTTAGCGGCTTGAATGCATGATGAGCAGTTACGGCATTTATTCTCGATATCTTTGTCCATTGACGGCCAATAAGCATAGCTACGAGCCAAAGATTTCATTTTACTGATTCCAGGATGACCACTGTGAAATTGCTTGAGAATCTTGTGACGTAATGACTTCGGAACAACAATGCGGTCACCGAACATAATACAGGAGTCAACAACCATTAGAGAGTCCCGTCGACGAAAATATTGCAGAAGTTCTCCGTCGAGGCGATTGTTTGGCCATTTGGTGAGAAGATAATCACTAACTTCTCTTAAAGTCTTGTCATTTACAGTGGCTTCTTTGATGGCCTTGAAAGTAACTGGTAATCCGTCAACTGCATCTTCCAAAACTCGATGTACTTCTGTTTCCGTCTCGATTGCTGCCACCCAAGTGTCTTCTTTCTGTTTTACTTGTGACCCAATCAGTCTAGATAAAGCGTCAGCTTGTCCAAAATCAGTAGTGGGCTGGTACTTGATCTTGAAGTCATAACCCAAGAGTGTAGTTCCCCAGCGTTGCAGTCTGTTTGCAGTATATGCAGGTATACCTTTCTTTGACCCAAAGATGGCTAGTAATGGTTTATGATCAGTTAATAGGGTGAACTGACGTCCAAATATCATCTTGTGAAATTTCTTGACAGCAAAGATAATCGATAATGCTTCCTTCTCGATCTGACTGTAATTACGTTCTACTGAAGTTAACGATCTGGCTGCATGTGATATCGCCTTCTCAGATCCATCTGGCATGACGTGAGAAATAACTGCTCCAATGCCGTAATTCGAGGCGTCTGATGCCACTACAATGGGTAAGGATGGATCGTAATGTGTGAGTAGCAGATCCGAGACTAGTACTTTCTTGATTTCATCGAAAGCGGCTTGGCAAGTTGCAGACCAATTCCATTTTACATTCTTCACCAGAAGGTTATTCAGGGGGGCACGTAATTGATGAAGGTTCGGAATAAAAGCTCCATAATGGCTAACTAGTCCCAAGAAGGATCGTAGTGTGGGGACATCCGTCGGTCTGGGCATAGTTTTCACTGCCAGGGTATTCTCCGGATCTGGTCTTCTTCCATCTTTGTCGATTATAAACCCAAGGTAGCGTACTTTTTGTATACAGAAGTCGCATTTCTCTGGACGAAGTCGAAGTCCATATTCGGCTATTCGCGTCAGCACCTGGTCAAGCTTCTTTTCTAAGTCTGCTCTATCTACACCCATAATTATTATATCATTTAGGTAAGCTGCAGCACCTGAAACACCTTGTAGCATAGTATCCATTATTTGCTGAAATATGGATGGGGCCGTCTTGACTCCGAAGGGTAGTCGATTATACCTGAATAGACCCTTGTGTGTGTTTATGGTAAGCAGGTTTTTAGACTCGTCAGCAACAGGGATTTGTAAATAAGCTTCTGATAAATCCAACTTTGCAAAAAGCTTACCTCCGTTCAGTTTAGCAAAAAGATCTTCAGGCAAGGGTAATGGATACTGATGAGTTTCTAAAGCTTCATTCAAACCGGTAGAGTAATCGGCACATAAACGAACGTTACCATTAGTCTTCTTTACTACTACTATCGGTGCGGCCCATTCTGAGAAATTCACTGGTTCAATGACACCGAGTTTCTGAAGTCGTTCTAGTTCTTGTTCAACCACTGGTAAAGCAGCATATGGTACGGGTCTCCTAGGTCGAAAAACGGGATTAGCTGCAGGCTTTAGAGTTAACAGTGCTTTGGCTTTCGTACATTCTCCCAATCCTTCTCTAAAAACGTCTTGGTGTCTTTGTAACATAGCGTTTTTCTGGCTCCCCACTGGGGTGTTGTCTGTACTTACTCGTCTGCAGATGCTGTTGATAGAATGATCAGCTAGTTTAAGCGTTTCTATAAGATCCAACCCCATTAAGTCTAGTGCTGGCTTCTTAGTAAGATACAATGTTGCATTTGTTGTTACCATACCTTTAGAAACAGTGCATAGCACTTCTCCAACAATTTGTAACTTCCCCCCGGATGCACTGTGTGCCACCTGTGTCGTTGGGAAAATTGTGGGTCTTCCGATGTTCTTCCATGTTACAGGGCTGATTAAGGTAATATCAGAAGCTGTGTCAAGCTGAAGGCGGGTTCGGCGTTTATTAATATTCAAGGTCACATACTTTCTTTGGTGGCAACTTTGTGCTCTGTTATGTGATACCAATATCTTGTTGGTTTGAGCACTATATCTATATTTCTTCGAGTAAGGTTTCAAAGAATGTTGTTTATGGCTTCTTTTTCTGCAGCAGTTTTCTCTATGACCCTTCCGATGACATTTGATGCAACGATGTTCTTTATAAAAGCTTCAATTCAAACCCGGTAGAGTAATCGGCACATAAACGAACGTTACCATTAGTCTTCTTTACTACTACTATCGGTGCGGCCCATTCTGAGAAATTCACTGGTTCAGTGACACCGAGTTTCTGAAGTCGTTCTAGTTCTTGTTCAACCACTGGTAAAGCAGCATATGGTACGGGTCTCCTAGGTCGAAAAACGGGATTAGCTGCAGGCTTTAGAGTTAACAGTGCTTTGGCTTTCGTACATTCTCCCAATCCTTCTCTAAAAACGTCTTGGTGTCTTTGTAACATAGCGTTTTTCTGGCTCCCCACTGGGGTGTTGTCTGTACTTACTCGTCTGCAGATGCTGTTGATAGAATGATCAGCTAGTTTAAGCGTTTCTATAAGATCCAACCCCATTAAGTCTAGTGCTGGCTTCTTAGTAAGATACAATGTTGCATTTGTTGTTACCATACCTTTAGAAACAGTGCATAGCACTTCTCCAACAATTTGTAACTTCCCCCCGGATGCACTGTGTGCCACCTGTGTCGTTGGGAAAATTGTGGGTCTTCCGATGTTCTTCCATGTTACAGGGCTGATTAAGGTAATATCAGAAGCTGTGTCAAGCTGAAGGCGGGTTCGGCGTTTATTAATATTCAAGGTCACATACTTTCTTTGGTGGCAACTTTGTGCTCTGTTATGTGATACCAATATCTTGTTGGTTTGAGCACTATATCTATATTTCTTCGAGTAAGGTTTCAAAGAATGTTGTTTATGGCTTCTTTTTCTGCAGCAGTTTTCTCTATGACCCTTCCGATGACATTTGATGCAACGATGTTCTTTATATGGACAAAACCTCTTATAGTGCCAACCTCCGCATGCCCAGCATGGAGATGGTGGTTTGTCGCTGTTATTCCGATAATTATGGGTGCTGGAACCTTGATAGACTTTTCTCTTGACTGCATTAACGTTATGGAAAGAGTTACCTTTTTCTACCATTGAAGTATCATGCTTTAAGTTTACTAACCTTTGGCACTCAGCAGTCACTTCTTGCAGGGTCATGTTTGGGCAGTGTTCAAGTTTGCTTAGGATTCTTGTTCGGATATCGGCATCTTCGGGTGAACTCAGGCTGCAGATAAATACTAAGCATTTGAGCTGCTCTTCCGACATGGACGACAATCTGAACCTCTCACATTCTCGGTTCACAGTTCCTGCATGTTTCACACAGTCATCGCCTGGTTCTTTCGTTAACTTTAAGCACTGAGCGCTTCAAACTATCAGCAATGACAGAAGATCAGTTTAAGTGTCTCGTGTTTGTGTGCAGCCTCCAATCTCCTGAAGATGCCGATATTAGAACTAGAATTTTGAGTAAAATTGAACAATGTCCGAATATGACAATACATGAAGTAACCACAGAGTGTCAGAGATTGGTTAACCTAAACCATGACACTTCGGTGGTCGAGAATAATGGCCAATTGCCATACGTTCGTGCTGTAAGCGGGAAGAACGATTCTTGCTCACGAAAGGTATCGCACAAGGACAATCAGCCTTCATCTTCATGTTGGTCTTGTAGGGGTTGGCATCATAAAAGGTTCTGCCCATATAAGGAACATTGTTGTAGCAAATGTCATCGGAAAGGACATAAAGAAAACTGCTGCATAAAAAGAATCCATAAACGACGTTCCTTGAAACCCTACTCGAAGAAATACAGATTTAGTGCTCGAACTAACAAAATATTGGTATCACATAATCGAGCACGAATTTGCCGCCAAAGAAAGTATGTACACCTGGATATAAATAAAAAGCGTGCCGCCTGCAACTCGACACCGCTTCTGACATCACACTTATTAGTCGAAGAACTTGGAAACTTATCGGTAAATCACAGGTTCTCCCAACAACCCAGTTAGCTCACAGCGCATTTGGAGGAAAACTAAACATTGTTGGAGAAGTTTGCTGTACAGTTTCGAAAGGAAACGCGAAAACGAATGCAACTTTATATCTCACAGAGAACCCAGGACTAGATTTGCTAGGTCTAGATTTGATAGAAACACTACAATCAGCAAATCACCCCATTAACCACATATGCAGTGCAGTGAGAGTGTTGTATTGGAAAGACATAGTCCAGTGTTTACGGAAGAGTTGGGGGAATGCAAAAAGGTAAATGCACTATTGATCCTTAAACCGGGAGTCACTCCCGTCTTCAGACAAAAACGTCTGGTACCCTATGCAGCAATACCTATTGTTGAACAAGAATTAGAGCGTCTGCAAAGAAGTGGAATAATCGAACCAGTAAACTTTTCTGATTGGGCAGCACCAATAGTGATTGTTAAAAAGCCTAATGGAAGTATCCGGTTATGTGCAGACTATTCGACTGGATTAAATGAAACACTTTAAGACCATCAATACCCATTGCCGGTACCAGAGGATTTATTTGCGAAAATGAATGGGGGTAAGTATTTCGCGAAATTAGACCTATCAGACGCTTATCTACAGATTCTGGTAGCGGATGAGTGTAAGCATTACTTGACAATAAACACTCACAAGGGGTTGTTCCGATATAACAGACTTCCTTATGGTGTAAAGACCGCCCCTTCAATCTTTCAACAAGTTATGGACACTATGTTACAAGACATTCCTGGTACCGCGGCTTATCTCGATGATATATTGATCATGAGTACAGATTATGCTGTTTGAGAGAATAAGGTGGATGCGGTTCTCAGACGCATAGCAGATTAGGGATTCAGATTGCGTGCCGAAAAATGTGATTTTTACATGCATCAAGTCCGGTATTTGGGATTCATAATCGATAAAAACGAGAGAAAACCTGATCCTGAAAATGTCGAAGCCATTAATTCCATGCCTCCACTGACTGATGTATCAACTTTACGTTCTTTCTTAGGAATGGTTAGTCATTATGGAGTTTTTTTGCCAGATCTGCATCGCCATCGTGCTCCTCTTAATTGCTTACTGAAAAAGGATACTAAATGGTTCTGGTCAACTGAATGCCAGGAAGCATTCCTAAAACTGAAGCAGATTCTATCATCGAACCTTCTCTTACACACTATGATCCCGATCTTCCAATTATAGTCGCAGCAGAGGCGTCGAACTACGGAATTGGAGCAGTAATTTCACATGCCCACCCTGACGGGTCTAAGAAAGCAATCGTTCACGCTGCGAGATTGCCCACTATGACTGAAAGAAACTACAGTCAAATATAGAAAGAAGCCTTAGCGATTATATTTGCTGTAAAAATGTTCCACAAAATGTTGTTTGGCAGACAATTCACCTTACTTACAGACCATAAACCGTTACTGACAGTTTTTGGATCTAAAAAAGGTATCCCGGTATATACAGCAAACCGGCTACAGTGATGGGCTACCACACTGCTGGGCTATGATTTAAAGATAAAGTATCCACCTAACAACGGATTTCGGACAGTTAGATGCACTCTCAAGATTGATTGGTCTGCATGAAAAGCAAGAAGAAGAGGTACTTGTAGCTGCTAATGATGTCGAGGCCGAGGTTCACAAAATATTGTCAGACGCAGTTTCCGGACTCCCGGTCACATTTGAAGCCATTAAACCGGCTAGCAAGAAGGATAATGTATTGAAGATTGTTCGCCATTGCATACTCAACAAATGGCCTTCATCTCGACTACACGGAGATCTCTTACAATATTTTCGTCGACGAGAATCATTAACAGTTGTCGATTCATGTATAATGTTTGGCCATCGTATCGTAATGCCTAGAAATCTTCGACACCAAGTCATTAAACAGTTCCACAGTGGGCATCCGAGTATAAGTAAAATGAAGTCACTAGCTCGCAGCTATGCATACTGGCCGTCTATGGACCATGATATAGAGCACAAATGTCGCAGTTGTTGGTCCTGTCTAGAGGCTGCAAAGAATCCAACGAGAGCTGAACAACAACCATGGCTTAAACCGGACGGGCCTTGGCAAAGAATACATGCTGATTTCGCCTGACCAATACAAGGCAGGTATTACTTAGTTGTTGTAGATGCTTTCACAAAATGGCCAGAAGTGTATGACATGCCGAATACTACTTCAGACAGTAAGAAGATTGTCAGGATTGTTTGCTTGTTTCGGGGTTCCAGTGATCCTAGTGACCGACAATGGTACTCAGTTTATGTCATTCGCCTTCAAACGCTTTTGTACCGAAAATGGCATATTGCATCTACAATCTCCTCCGTACCATCCTCAGTCGAATGGCCAGGCAGAAAGATTCGTGGATACAATTAAAAGAGCTCTGGTCAAAGGGAGAGGTGAGGGCATCCCGGAACAAGTGATTAATAAGTTTTTCATGTCTTACAGAGTTACTTCTGATCCGGCAGTACCAGAAGGAAAGTCTCCGGCCGTGTGCATGTTCAATAGAAAAATCCGGACAGTCTTTAACTGTATGCTGCCGCCCAGAAAGACAAATAAACCCACGAATGAAAATCGTAAGGTCAATCGGAGCTTCCAGGTGGGTGAAAAGGTACTTGCCAGATCGTATCAAGGTAATAGGAAGTGGGAACCAGGTGTCATAGAACGTGGAATAGGAAATGTACTGTACCTAGTCCGGAAAGGTGTTGGAAAAGGCATAAGACATTTAAATCAAATACAAAGAAATGATAGTACAGTGGTCACAGAAAACCCGCTCCCATTTCAATTGCTGGTAGTATCATCTCAGCAGAACCATCATGAGCGCAAGTATCGAAAAGACAAACGACGCACAGAGAGAGCTGTACAACACTCGAGAATAATGGACCACAAGAGGAATGCGACATCCAAGCTTCAGGTGGATCCAAGAAAAAAATCTTACACAACGGACTTTAAAGGGGGGAGGTGTGACGACGGACCACCGGTGAACTCGAGGAAGCCTTCAGAGGCTCAGAAGGAGCCGAAGACGTCTCATCCAATCACCTTTCAAAAGTATGTACTAGAATTCCAACGTGTAGCTTCGCGATTGGATAATGCTAATAACCCCCTGTATGCGGATTGGAAGACTGTAATGATGATTTTGTTCTCACTAAAAACTATAAATATCTGACAATTTTGTACTATGAATGACACTGTTTGGAATAATATTCCTTTCATTAGTCTTCTGTCTTCTTATTGCGACTTGGAAGGGTTTGTTGTTCTAGTGCTCTGTTATACGCGCTATATCGAGAAAAATCAACTTTCAAGATATAACATCTGGCGACGGTTTATTTTACCAATATGTCATTTACCTTTGAACAATTTGAAGCCTTACTGGAACGCCAAGAAAAACGTTTTGAACAGTTCCAGATGCGCATGATGGAGATGCTAACTGAGTAAATGAACCTGGATCAGAAAGAAGATACGGTTGACCCCTTCAAATCTCATGTTGACCAAATCGTTAATTCTATCCATGAATTTAATTTTGATGGTTCAGCCGGCATTACTTTTGAAACTTGGTTCAAGAAATATGAAGACTTATTCAAGGTCGACCTCAAAAACCTTGATGACGCCGCTAAGGTCAGAATACTCTTGCGAAAACTTGGAACTGTTGAACATGAACGTTACAGTAATTTTATCCTTCCAAAGAATCCGAGAGATTTTTCTTTTGATGCAACGATTGAAATTTTTATCACAAATCTTTGCTGAACAGTCATCCTTGTTTAATACTCGTTATCAATGTCCCAAGATGACAAAAGCAGGTGATGATGACTGAGTGAAGCATGCGGGTTTAGTAAACCGTGAATGTGAGCGCTTCAAACTATCAGCAATGACAGAAGATCAGTTTAAGTGTCTCGTGTTTGTGTGCAGCCTCCAATCTCCTGAAGATGCCGATATTAGAACTAGAATTTTGAGTAAAATTGAACAATGTCCGAATATGACAATACATGAAGTAACCACAGAGTGTCAGAGATCGGTTAACCTAAACCATGACACTTCGGTGGTCGAGAATAATGGCCAATTGCCATACGTTCGTGCTGTAAGCGGGAAGAACGATTCTTGCTCACGAAAGGTATCGCACAAGGACAATCAGCCTTCATCTTCATGTTGGTCTTGTAGGGGTTGGCATCATAAAAGGTTCTGCCCATATAAGGAACATTGTTGTAGCAAATGTCATCGGAAAGGACATAAAGAAAACTGCTGCATAAAAAGAATCCATAAACGACGTTCCTTGAAACCCTACTCGAAGAAATACAGATTTAGTGCTCGAACTAACAAAATATTGGTATCACATAATCGAGCACGAATTTGCCGCCAAAGAAAGTATGTACACCTGGATATAAATAAAAAGCGTGCCGCCTGCAACTCGACACCGCTTCTGACATCACACTTATTAGTCGAAGAACTTGGAAACTTATCGGTAAATCACAGGTTCTCCCAACAACCCAGTTAGCTCACAGCGCATTTGGAGGAAAACTAAACATTGTTGGAGAAGTTTGCTGTACAGTTTCGAAAGGAAACGCGAAAACGAATGCAACTTTATATCTCACAGAGAACCCAGGACTAGATTTGCTAGGTCTAGATTTGATAGAAACACTACAATTAGCAAATCACCCCATTAACCACATATGCAGTGCAGTGAGAGTGTTGTATTGGAAAGACATAGTCCAGTGTTTACGGAAGAGTTGGGGGAATGCAAAAAGGTAAATGCACTATTGATCCTTAAACCGGGAGTCACTCCCGTCTTCAGACCAAAACGTCTGGTACCCCATGCAGCAATACCTATTGTTGAACAAGAATTAGAGCGTCTGCAAAGAAGTGGAATAATCGAACCAGTAAACTTTTCTGATTGGGCAGCACCAATAGTGATTGTTAAAAAGCCTAATGGAAGTATCCGGTTATGTGCAGACTATTCGACTGGATTAAATGAAACACTTGAAGACCATCAATACCCATTGCCGGTACCAGAGGATTTATTTGCGAAAATGAATGGGGGTAAGTATTTTGCGAAATTAGACCTATCAGACGCTTATCTACAGATTCTGGTAGCGGATGAGTGTAAGCATTACTTGACAATAAACACTCACAAGGGGTTGTTCCGATATAACAGACTTCCTTATGGTGTAAAGACCGCCCCTTCAATCTTTCAACAAGTTATGGACACTATGTTACAAGACATTCCTGGTACCGCGGCTTATCTCGATGATATATTGATCATGAGTACAGATTATGCTGTTTGAGAGAATAAGGTGGATGCGGTTCTCAGACGCATAGCAGATTAGGGATTCAGATTGCGTGCCGAAAAATGTGATTTTTACATGCATCAAGTCCGGTATTTGGGATTCATAATCGATAAAAACGAGAGAAAACCTGATCCTGAAAATGTCGAAGCCATTAATTCCATGCCTCCACTGACTGATGTATCAACTTTACGTTCTTTCTTAGGAATGGTTAGTCATTATGGAGTTTTTTTGCCAGATCTGCATCGCCATCGTGCTCCTCTTAATTGCTTACTGAAAAAGGATACTAAATGGTTCTGGTCAACTGAATGCCAGGAAGCATTCCTAAAACTGAAGCAGATTCTATCATCGAACCTTCTCTTACACACTATGATCCCGATCTTCCAATTATAGTCGCAGCAGAGGCGTCGAACTACGGAATTGGAGCAGTAATTTCACATGCCCACCATGACGGGTCTAAGAAAGCAATCGTTCACGCTGCGAGATTGCCCACTATGACTGAAAGAAACTACAGTCAAATATAGAAAGAAGCCTTAGCGATTATATTTGCTGTAAAAATGTTCCACAAAATGTTGTTTGGCAGACAATTCACCTTACTTACAGACCATAAACCGTTACTGACAGTTTTTGGATCTAAAAAGGTATCCCGGTATATACAGCAAACCGGCTACAGTGATGGGCTACCACACTGCTGGGCTATGATTTAAAGATAAAGTATCCACCTAACAACGGATTTCGGACAGTTAGATGCACTCTCAAGATTGATTGGTCTGCATGAAAAGCAAGAAGAAGAGGTACTTGTAGCTGCTATTGATGTCGAGGCCGAGGTTCACAAAATATTGTCAGACGCAGTTTCCGGACTCCCGGTCACATTTGAAGCCATTAAACCGGCTAGCAAGAAGGATAATGTATTGAAGATTGTTCGCCATTGCATACTCAACAAATGGCCTTCATCTCGACTACACGGAGATCTCTTACAATATTTTCGTCGACGAGAATCATTAACAGTTGTCGATTCATGTATAATGTTTGGCCATCGTATCGTAATGCCTAGAAATCTTCGACACCAAGTCATTAAACAGTTCCACAGTGGGCATCCGAGTATAAGTAAAATGAAGTCACTAGCTCGCAGCTATGCATACTGGCCGTCTATGGACCATGATATAGAGCACAAATGTCGCAGTTGTTGGTCCTGTCTAGAGGCTGCAAAGAATCCAACGAGAGCTGAACAACAACCATGGCTTAAACCGGACGGGCCTTGGCAAAGAATACATGCTGATTTCGCCTGACCAATACAAGGCAGGTATTACTTAGTTGTTGTAGATGCTTTCACAAAATGGCCAGAAGTGTATGACATGCCGAATACTACTTCAGACAGTAAGAAGATTGTCAGGATTGTTTGCTTGTTTCGGGGTTCCAGTGATCCTAGTGACCGACAATGGTACTCAGTTTATGTCATTCGCCTTCAAACGCTTTTGTACCGAAAATGGCATATTGCATCTACAATCTCCTCCGTACCATCCTCAGTCGAATGGCCAGGCAGAAAGATTCGTGGATACGATTAAAAGAGCTCTGGTCAAAGGGAGAGGTGAGGGCATCCCGGAACAAGTGATTAATAAGTTCTTCATGTCTTACAGAGTTACCTCTGATCCGGCAGTACCAGAAGGAAAGTCTCCGGCCGTGTGCATGTTCAATAGAAAAATCCGGACAGTTTTTAACTGTATGCTGCCGCCCAGAAAGACAAATAAACCCACGAATGAAAATCGTAAGGTCAATCGGAGCTTCCAGGTGGGTGAAAAGGTACTTGCCAGATCGTATCAAGGTAATAGGAAGTGGGAACCAGGTGTCATAGAACGTGGAATAGGAAATGTACTGTACCTAGTCCGGAAAGGTGTTGGAAAAGGCATAAGACATTTAAATCAAATACAAAGAAATGATAGTACAGTGGTCACAGAAAACCCGCTCCCATTTCAATTGCTGGTAGTATCATCTCAGCAGAACCATCATGAGCGCAAGTATCGAAAAGACAAACGACGCACAGAGAGAGCTGTACAACACTCGAGAATAATGGACCACAAGAGGAATGCGACATCCAAGCTTCAGGTGGATCCAAGAAAAAAATCTTACACAACGGAATTTAAAGGGGGGAGGTGTGACGACGGACCACCGGTGAACTCGAGGAAGCCTTCAGAGGCTCAGAAGGAGCCGAAGACGTCTCATCCAATCACCTTTCAAAAGAATGTACTAGAATTCCAACGTGTAGCTTCGCGATTGGATAATGCTAATAACCCCCTGTATGCGGATTGGAAGACTGTAATGATGATTTTGTTCTCACTAAAAACTATAAATACCTGACAATTTTGTACTATGATTGACACTGTTTGGAATAATATTCCTTTCATTAGTCTTCTGTCTTCTTATTGCGACTTGGAAGGGTTTGTTGTTCTAGTGCTCTGTTATACGCGCTATATCGAGAAAAATCAACTTCAACATATAACACATAGTCACATTAAATAAAGGTATGTCCAATCGATTTAAAGCTTGCTTTTATAAGATGAGTACATATATATATATATATATATATATATATATATATATATATATATATATATATATATATATATATATATATTTATATATATATGGGTGGGTCAGATGTTCCTCATAAAATGTCATAAATCTCCCTTACGATGTATTGCCGACCAGTTCCAACCTACCTTCACTCCCAACAAAATGAAGAGGTTCATAAACAAATCAACCCACGATCCAGAGGGCGAGCGCACGGACAAATGAGACAAATGGCCAAGTTGAGCGTGAATGTCAAGAACACGCTCCAACAAAACGTGAAGGTTTTGAGGTTGCGAAATCCCGAGAAATCATTTGTTGAGATCCTCATTTTTGTAGTTAGTTGCAAAAATCTTCGGTTCATCTGTTTATATGGAAAACACCCATTTCCACTTCCTGTTGGTGTTTACTATCTGAAAGAACCTGAAACTCCATTGATCTGTTTTCTTTTCTGATGTTAGTTCATATTTATACATTTACTTTAGTTAGATGTTAGTTTCAGAAGGTCGAATGAGATGAAAAAACTGCAGTGAACACGGTGATTTATAGAAATCAGTCGTCATTTTCAGAAATGCTCTTTATCTATCGTTTCTTTTCACCGTGTACTCCATACTATTTTCATTTCCATCAACCACTAGTCCGATTCCCATTGCAACTGAACACTGATTTACAGACATTCAACCTCAGGCCTTACGATTGTTTATTGCACCAATGTGATGATCATGAATAACTATTAATAATTCATATTAACGGTTAATATTGGTAATGAAAGTAGAAATTTGTTATTTGTTATTTTGACAGTAAATTAATTGTTACAACATATGAGTAAATGAAAAATGAGTGAAGTCCAGATCATCATCTCCAAATCCAAATTCATTTACTTTCCATGGTCATCTAGAGTTCAAACAAAAACATATGAATAATTAATAAGATGAAAGATCATACAAGTGATCATCTGAAATGAACGACTGTTCAAAAGTAAAACTGTCTGATTGATATTGATCAACATGTATGTTTTCATTTGTCCAAATATGATGGAGATCCCACTGAAGTCATGGATCAGAAAACCACCTTGTATGGTCGATTGTGAACTGGAATCGTCAACATTCATCAAAATCTAGAATTCACTAGAATGTATCTCAATCAACTACATTGAAAAGATGTTTCAGATCAAGGCAAATCGTGTATTGAATCCAATGAACCCACCTGTAGTAGTTCGTAACTGCATTTTGTGCGCTTCCATTATTCAAGCACACAGTATGTCGTCTTCATACAACACTTTTACATGAAATATTGTTTCATATAAAAATAATTGTCAGTAAATGTGATCCAATAGGTTAATTACTTACCACTTTGAGTGCTTGTAATAGAAGTCTAGAATCAACTGAAATTTTAGAAAATGAAATGAATGAGAGTTTATTTACTTCAACATCCATCTCGTCGTTGATGAGAAGACCAAGAAAATAAATTTGTGGTTGTTTTCTGCCTTGGTGTCATATAGTATTTGTATAGGCAATTGCAATTTGTTTGTTGACCTGCTTAATTTCAGCCATCGACAAAGTCTGTAACGTATAAATCTATCTCACTATCCCCACTTTGATATTTGAATTGAGAATTATCACAAATATGGTGGATCAGTTGTGCAGGAATGCTCGAATCTAAATAATTATCAATAAACCGTTTGATGTTATTTATGGCATGCGTGTCATGGTGACTACCTTCATTCATTAAACGATCAGATTTAAGCTATCACTGGCATTTCATATAGTACCAAATTTTGTGGACATTCATGGTTTAGTCAATTGCATGTGGACCTGACAATGTTGCTTAACAAATCAACGAAAATATTGATGTTAGACACTATCACCATTGGATGCCGACCAGCTCAGTGGTCCAGTTTGTTAAGAGTTCGCGCACTGGACCGAATGCCCTTGGTTCGAATCTCATGAGCGGGATCATGTATGCGCACATCAAAGGAATCTCACAATATGACGAAACCGCCATTCAGTGTTTTCAGGTTTACAAATGTGATCTAACATCAATCGATTCATAATCTTAATCAGAAAAGAAAATATTGAATTGGTTTTTCTCACAGTATTTGAGATTCATATATGCAACATCACCGTATTTCCGAAGAATCAACCGGTCTATTTCTTCTATATCTGAAACAACATAAGTGCGATTAGGAAAACATTCAGAAATATTGTTTATTTAAAGATATCTTTAACGTGTTTTCAGCATCGAACTAGTGAAAACCATCGAGTATAAATACTAAATGAACTTAGAAAGAATAAAAAACAGTCGCGTTGATCTTTTTACCATTTCCCCATATTCTCACCTAATTGTCAATGTGATTGTGAGTATTTAGTCCTTGAAATCAAAATAGCGATTTCACCTTTGATTCCATTGACTTGATTTGTGTTGTAACATGAAATACTTCCTTCATGAGTACTACACCCGTTGTTATTCATTTTGAGTTCCAATGCTATCGGAGGTGATGAAGCTTCTGTCTCATTTCGATACCTGATTACTTTAATTTATTACTAAGCAGGAGATAGACGGTTTTATGATTTCCTGATTGAAGGAAATCCAGTTCAACGTACTGAAGAAAGGCAAATACATATACTAGGATACTCGTTTGTAATAGTGAGTATACGTTTCGGTAAGGAATGTCAGGTTATGTCTGTCATATTCAATAATATCAAGAGAGATAGTTTAAATAAAATTACCTTTCGTTCTGTATGGTATCAGCTCATTACAAACGGCTTCACTATGATCCGTCTTCATTTCTAATAGGTTGATAAGAGAAACAATAAAAGACTATTCACCTCATCAGATCCATATTTGGTCATTTTTACCAGAAACCATTTTGATCTATGGGAAATGAATTTTGAGCAGAGATGTATGGTGTCTAACTGAGGAATGAAAGACTTCTTATCTGGATGTCTCTACATCTTAAGTTTAATGTTCACTTTGAAATTCTGCTAGCCACCATCCATCTCTGCTTGAATCACTTGTGACTCAGTGGCAATATGGAGGCAATCCGTACAAGATGCACATTTACCAAAACAGACTGAAAAGTTGTGTTATTACCACATCAATGGAAGTTTCAAATAATCAATACACACAAACTGAAAAAACTCCAATTTCGGATGTAACATCGCGAACTCTCATGATGAACTTAAGATGCCCTACCAAATCTGCAACTTTATATGTCGACATGATGTACTTGTGTTGTATAAAATCTACAATTAATAAGGGGTGAAAGTGACACTTACATAATTGAAAATGCTCAAGATAGTCATGTAGTCCTGGCTAAACTATCGATGTTAACTAAACACTAGATTTTGCGTACTGCAATTAGCAACGATAACACGGAAATAAAATGTGTGAAGTGGAGGTCGATAAGACCCAATGTGGAATTAATTTTCTTTCGTTATAATCACATAAACGACGTTTATGCATCAAGAACGCTTAAATGCTTATCACGGAAACACTACTTGTTTTGAACCGGACGAACAAATTTATAAACTTGACAGACGCATGTGAGGCTGTGAAATAGTTGAAACAACTGCTGACCAGCAGTCATTTATATCGACATTCGGTCTGTAGATTATCAAAAAAACGTAGCCAATGACAGGCAAACAACATGGATAAATTCTGATGAAATTGTAATAAGTGATCAAATATTTGAGATGCATAAGAATGATCTACATGCAATTTAATATTTTGACTTACTTTCATATTGTTCATCCCTTTCCTTAAAACATGAATACAGTTTCGATGGATCCATGTAAATATGCACTATGTAGAATTGGAGAAATCGAACAAATATCAAGCTACAACATCGTACAGAATTACAACATTTTAATGGAAAATAATGAGGTGTTATGGCACTCCGTGAACAGTGTTCAGAACTGAATTTGATGAACTTCTGATGTCATGTGAGCTTTCTGAGAGTATTGTTTGGAAATCGGATTTCGATATATCTGATATTTTGAAATATGTGGAACTCATGATCTGAATCACTTTCGGCTCGAGATCGTCAGTTGAACGCATTTTCACCAAGCGTTGCTGTTCTCATTCCGACTTAAATAGAGTTTGTCTCAAAGAGTTGGTTTGAAGCGAGAATTTCCAGATATGGAACTCAGTGTAAATATTGACATTGAGATTGACATGTATCCATTCGACTAGTCCTAAGTAGGATAAAATGGAGGTCTTGAGTTTCATTGGTAGACAAATAGTAAATATCAGTGTAGAGTTGTGGAGATTGTTAGGTTTTTGATTGAGATCATGAGACGATGAGCGTTAGACCATCAATAATAAAAAACATTAAAATTGAATGCACAGCATCATTCATTTCGAAGAATGTACTGCATACGGAATTTTCGAAATGGTATCAGATGGTGTTTCATATTTTTTTTTCTTCACTTGAAAAGTGAAACAGTCTTTAAACTATGTCAATATGCTGCAAATGTTGAAAACAGTTCAATTATTAAATTACTTACGACGCCGTTTTCTGTAATTATTCTTTATCAACGGGATATCTGTGAAATCAGTAAAAGCGGATTGCAAATAACTTTGTTTTGAATGTGGATATGAATGAATAAGTTAAATCTAGTGTAGTGATAATTGAATGTAGTTTGATGAACGACTGAATATATTGCTAACTGATTCAACATGAAAATATGAACTCTTGAAATTGTTTCGGATACTGGCTGAATGTGGAGTGAAAATCTCGAATAACCAATCCATATCGTTTAACTGGTCTAAAGTATTGACCCTCACCATAATATCTCGATGTTCTAGATTTGTTATTTGTCGGTGTTAATTACAATTTTTGATGAGAGTGTTTAATACCCTGAGACAAGTGTGCATTACGCCTCAAGTTGTGTTGATGGACAGTATAGTTGAATCGCTGACGAAAGGTATATCGTTTCACTTCTTTTGACATATGACTACTTCTACAGCATGTTTGCTTACGGTATCAGAATAAAACTTATACTAACTTAAGCCTACCTGTTGTGATGCAACGGAGCAGTCACATATCAAATTCATGGATTGTTTATGGCATACAACTAAAAATACTGAGGTCCAACACTTTAGTTTAGACTATTCACTGAATGATCAAACTTCATTAACCTCTCATTCTAAGTAACTATTTCATCAGAGCGTTATGTCTGTACGGATGTCTGAGAGAAGTTGTTGTATTTTTTCAGAATTATCAAAGATAAAATACAGGGTGTTTAGTTAGTGGCGTCAGTCAGGCTGTAATCTTGTTATGTAATGAATATTATTATCGAAAGTTGGACTTTGTTCACTTTCACATGTGAGATCGATTTGTGGTCAACGAATTCAACAATTCAACATGTTATTCATAAATAATGAAATGCTGAATGGAAATTAAAACACTGGATGAGAATAATTTCACTTACTAGACAAAACATATATGACTGCTTCAGCGGTCCAATATTTGGTTCTACAGCTGATATCTAGAATCATTCATGTAGTTAAGGAACTCAATCATTTTTGGACATACATTGATCAATATTTTCAATTCGATTTACTTTGGAATTTTTGATTTTATCTGAAATGGACACAATAATTTTGTGCAACTCGGTTGAATAACAAGGTGATTTAGTTACATTTCAAAAATAGTATTGTTCTGTATTCCAATTATTTACAATGTGATGTGACAGAAATAAAATGAATGCGTTTTGATGTTACGACATCAATCACATATTCTACTAGTCGTTTTATTGGAGAATATTGGCAAGCTGAATCAATAGTATTTTATTTATCAGGTCAGAGGAAGTGAGACATCAATAATCCCTCAAATTTCCCCAGATCTTACAGATGGTACTATTGTCACACAAGAATTTTATATTTTTTAATTTACCATATTACTAGTGGGTATAAAGAGAGTGAGTGCATGAACAAATGTCTCAACAACCGATTTTGTAAGCACTCAAATCTCTAAACTAATTTCGTTTCTTAGATATGCATCAATTGAATAGTCATATCAGTCAACCGCATGCACTTACACACTCCCATCAAATATTTACAGTCTATTATGAATGGAACTACTGTGAAATTCAAGAAGTACTATCAAACAGGTTCAAATAAACAAATCTTATTTTGATTTTGATATTCTCTTCTTTGTTTGAATGGTGTTAATGATAGAATGAATGTGCAAACAGAGGGGCAACAAATGTTCAGAAAGAAAACTGAACGTGATAGAATTAATTTAACCTTTCAATGAATCACATTTATAAATGTTTAAGGTTTGAAAAAAGTTGGATCAGTTGAGCAACTGGACATCCTGAACACGGATGTGCATTCATTGGGCGCAATTTGTTTTGTCTTTAAAATTCAGTTGTGTAAACGATTATGTCATATAAGATTGAATAATCAAATTACCTTTCAGAGTTGTTATCTCGCTGTCGGAGTCTCTGATAGATTGAAAGTTAATTTCCATCCCATCTAGAGATTAAACACACACACATACATGAAAATGAGTTTTATTATTACGTTTGTTACTGGATGTTAAAACCATTTACTTATGAAAACAACTACCAGTAAAATAGGAAAAGACGATTTTATTTCTATGTGTATAATAAGGTCATTACTTTACAGAACATCGAACACGTCTCAGCAAATAATTCATGAGCTGATATGATTTCAAGAACACTATTACACATGTATCAAATTCAGGTCGTCGGACATAAACGAGTGGATCAAATTCTTCTTTATTCAAATAGTACGATACAACGTGTTATATGAACATGTTTGTTTGTATGAAATATAGTTTGTAAAATTATCGAAAAACAGTTACTAACCTTCCAATTCAGAAATCTCTGCTTTGACGCCCTCAACCTTCCGATGAACCGTGATCCGAAGATCTGCCATACGACGCTTTAATTCGACATCTGAAAAAAGAAACAGGATTTGTCACAAAAATACGTATTTCAGTTGACTTTTGAGAACTGACGTTCATATTTAAGTGCAGTGAACCAGATCACTTGAGATAGATATGTACTTATCAAGATTCAGAACACTACTTTTGGGATAGTATATCCCCAAAATTCATATTTGTAATTTTATCATTTCGATTAAATCATCAATTAAATATTTAAATATTTGAATGGAAGTCAAATGATTAAATATTTGAATGCCTGTCGATTGATGAACTTAATAAGTCATGTTTAAAAAAACAAATTTTACTATATATATATATATATATATATATATATATATATATATATATATATATATATATATATATTAAATTGTGTTTGAGTGCTCGCTGGCCTGCTTGTTTGCTCACTTGTTTCCTGGCTGTTTGCAGAATATATTTTCTTTACCAAGCCTGGACTTCTCCTTCTAGATAGCGGGGCTGGGACGCGTCAACAGTTAGATCTCTGGTCTTTGGTCACTGAGTATTGTTCTCGTTCGCAGTTTAAGTGAACTCTTGGAGCTTCAAACCTAACAACTACAGAATAAAGGTTAATCATGGTCCATCATCAAATTGAGCAGTATTCTGTGACCCGTCACTCGGACATCAATTAGACCGCACGATGTTGTCGATGGGCTCACCACTTTATTGATCTGGGATCTGACCCCAGTTAAGTAGGATGTCTGATAGCTGCCGTAATATATATATCGCCTATCCTCGTATATTTCATCGACTTAAATAGCGTTGGTGAATAACGCAATTAAATAAGTCAAATATGAGGATGGATTACAAATTCAAATAATTTGGACGATCATTGATCTGAAGAAATAATCGGAGGAACGATGCGAAGAGAAGAAAGTTAAGCGAAATGAAGTGAAACCACAGATTCGTCATAAATTAGTCGTAACGAATCATCGGTCAATGGAAGAATTTAACACCTACTTACTCATTGTAATATTGCTTCATGTAATTTGATAAGTTATTTTAATTGTGTCAGGAAAATTCCACTAAAAAGTGAACTGGTTTTGTACTGATTAATTTGTGGTCTCAAATCCGCCTGAAGTCCCTCCAGTGGCCTACTGCCGGTCCCAAGCCCGGATAAAGGAGGATGGTTGAGCGTGGTGTCAGCGTCTCCATCCCGTGGAAAACTAACTCGCTAAAAAAACGCCAACAAGAAAAAATAATTCAAACCTTTCAAACTCTGCCTTGGGAGTCAGAAGGTCTTCATTTAGAAGAACTATGACGCCTCATGATGAATGCCGAATTCCTTCGGACGTTACGAGGCCGATGCCTTTTCTGACAACCAGAGCGAACATTCATTTAGGTACATGGAATGCTCGTACAATATGGGACACCGGGAGAGCCCCCCAAATCGCTGCAGAAATGAGGAGATAGAACATAGAAGTGCTTGGAATCAGTGAAACACATTGGACGCAAGTCGGACAACAACGACTAACTTCAGGAGAGCTTCTGTTATACTCCGGCCATTGAGAAGAAAATGCCCTACATACACAAGAAGTTGCCCTGACGCTGTCCGAACAAGCACAAAATGCACTTATAGGATGGGAATCTCATGGACCAAGGATCATCAAAGCCCCATTGAAAACAAAGAAAGAGGACATTTCAATGAACATCATCCAATGCTATGCGCCTACCAACGATTACAATGAAGACGTTAAAGATCAATTCGACGACAGGCTGCAGTCAATCATCGAGAACTGCCCAACAAAGGACCTGACCATTCTGATGGGAGACTTCAATGCCAAAGTTGTAACGGACAACACTGGATATGAAGACATAATGAGACGACAAGGACTAGGAGAAAGGAACAAAAATGGTGAGAGATTTGCAAACCAATGTGCTTTCAATAAACTGGTCATTAACGGCATCACATTCCCACATAGACGCATATACAAAATCACATGGACTTCACCGGATCACACCACGCAAAACCAAATCGACCATATTTGCATCAACAAAACATTCAGGAGGACTATAGAGGATGTGAGAAGAGAGAAGTGAGAACCAAGACAGTAGCTGATATAGCCTCAGATCATCACTTGCTGGTCGTCAAGATGAAATTGAAACTCAAGAAACACTTGACAAAGGGGCGGACAATATCACAATAGTTCAATACGGACTTTCTTCAGGGTACTAACAAACTCAACAACTTCAAGTTAGCCCTCAGCAATAAATTCCAGGTTTTTCATGATCTACTCAATGGAGAAGGGACTACTGTGAAGAGCAACTGGAAAAGAATCAAATAGGCAATCACCTCGACATATCATGAGGTCCTGAGCCACAAGAAGCATCATCACAAGGAATGGATCAGTGTTGATACACTGGATAAGATTCAAGAAAGGAGGAACCAAAAAACAGCAATCAATGTTAGCCGAACAGGAGCAGAAAACGCCAAGGCACAAGCTGTATACACAGAAGTAAACAAACAAGAGAAGAGGAGCATCAGAACCGACAAACGTAAAAATGTGGAAGATTTAGCAACGACGGCGGAAAAGGCTGCAAGAGAAGGAAACATGAGACAACTGTATGACATAACAAAGAAACTCTCTGGAAATCGCCGCAAACCAGAACGACCAGTGAAAAGCACGGAAGGCGATGTAATCACCAACATTGAAGAGCAACAAAACAGGTGGGTAGAACACATCAAAGAACTCTTGAATCGACCAGCTCTACTGTACCCACACAACATCGAGGCAGCACCCACGGACCTCGCAATCAATGTTGGTCCACCAGCATTTGAAGAAATCAGCTTGGCCATCAGACGAATCAAGAGTGGCAAAACAGCATGACCAGACAACGTTCCAGCAAAGGCACTGAAAGCAGACGTAGCGGCAACTGCCAGGATACTTTTCATTTTCTTCAATAAGATTTGTGATGAGGAACATGTACCAAAAGTCTTGAAAGAAAGACTTCTGATGAAAATACCAAAGAAAGGCGATCTCAGCAAGTGTGATGACTACAGGGGCATCACTTTTTTCTCAATATCAGGAAAAGTCTTCAACAGGGTATTTTAAAACAGGATGAAAGACTGCGAAGACGCAGAACTTCGTGACCAAATGCAGGATTCCGTAAGGATAGATCGTGTACAGATCAAATCGCAACTCTACGGATCATTTTGGAACAATCAATTGAATGGAATTCATCACTTTACATCAACTTCATTGACTATGAAATGGAATTTGATAGCGTGAACAGGACAACACCATGGAAGCTTCGTCGACACTACGGCGTGCCTCAGAAGATATTCAATATCATACAGAATTCCTATGAAGGATTAAACTGCAAAATCGTAAATGGAGGACAGTTGACAAAGTCGTTCGAAATAAAGACCGGTGTCAGGCAAGGAATCTCACCCTTCCTCTTTCTCCTGGTAATCGACTGGATCATGAAGACGTCAACTTCTGAAGGGAAACACGGGATACAATGGACATCTAGGATGCAGTTGGACGATCTAGACTTCGCAGAGGATCTGGCCCTTCTATCACAAACGCAACAACAAATGCAGGAGAAAACAACCAGCAGCCTCAGCAGCAATAGGTCTCAATATACACAAAGGGAAAAGCAGGATTCTCCGATACAACACAGCATGCACCAATCTAATCACAATTGACGCAGAAGGTTTCGAAGATGTTTAAACCTTCACATATTTGGGCAGCATTATTGATGAACATGAAGGATCTGATGCAAATGTGAAGGCGCGGATCGGCAAAGCAAGAGCAACATATTCACAATCGAAGAACATCTGGAACTCAAAGCAACTGTCAACCAACACCAAATTCAGGATTTTCAATACAAATATCAAGACAGTTCTACAGTATGGGGCGGAAGCCTGGAGAATTACGAAAGCAATCATTCAGAAGATTCAGGTGTTTATTAACAGTTGTCTACGCAAAATACTTCAGATCCATTGGCCGTACAGTATTAGCAACAACCAAATGTGAGAGAGAACAAATTAGATCTCAGTGTAGAAAGAAATCAGGAAGAAGCGCTGGAAGTGGATAGGACACACATTGAGGAAAGCACCCAACTGCGTCACAAGACAAGCCCTCACATAGAATTCTCAAGGCCAGAGGAAAAGTAGAAGACCGAAGAACACATTATAACGGGATATGGAAATAGACATGTGAAAAATGAACAAGAATTGGATGGAATTAGAAAAAAATGCCTAGGACAGAGTGGGCTGGAGAATGCTGGTCGGCGGTCTATGCTCCATTGGGAGTAGCAGGCGTAAGTAGGTTAGTAAGTAATTTGTGGTTTCAGATGACAAATTCATAAAATGTTGACTGACTGAAGGTTCGTGATTTTGTTTGGCCCGGTGGACAATTATTACGAAGATGATACACCATAAATGATACATGTAAAGAGAAGACCAATGGTCGAATATCAACGAACCTATCTTAGCATTATTCAGAGAGAAGGCAAAAGCGACTAATTTATAAAACAGACTAATATGCCCAAACAATAGTGGGAGTGAAACAAGCCACGTAAACAGCATACGCTTTACATCAGGTTTAAGTCATGGTCAAAAGAATGATGACGACGTTGATGGCGATGACGAAAATGACAGTGATATGACTCTGTTTGTACACTGGATCAGACGTAAAGTGCATTTTAAATGATACTGATAACTTACCAAACTGTGTTGATGTATGTAGAAGCAAAAGCAGTGAAGCAACGTGAACCAAAACCAATCGAACCATATTCATTGAAACTACAGAATTAATTCTTCTGCTTATATATCATAATGAAATGAAGAAGGAAGATGGTGTGAATATTATTTACCATATAAAAGATCAAACAATCTAATTATCATTTAGAAACTATGCAATAAAGTTCAAACAGACACGTTGCATTCTTATTTGACCAACATCGGCATCTTTAGAAAAATATTCAACCATCAATTAATTTTAAAATGAATAGATTATTTGAATAAAACCTATTGTTGTGAATAAAGATGGTCTCTGCGTTATTAGAGAAAGAAGTCTGTGTTTTCTAAAGAGAGAAAATTTGAGATCAGACGACCTTTCAAGATAAGACAAATAAACTGAACAGTGTTGTTTACTGCTAATTAGAAAAAAGAATTTTATAAATACACTCTGCTCTTTACGTCCATCATCGTATGATCTCCAAACGTAATATCCAGGTAAATGTTTACCTGAATAAGAAAAGTATTTTACTTGAAATATCAAACATTGAACAAATATTCATTTCTTTTGTAAGTTAACTACTCATGAAACAAAATTTTCAAATCGGTTCCTGAAACTCGCATATTAACTCAGATCCTCAGATTACGATTATCTGAACAAACTCACCCTAGAATCTCATCTCCAGTCGTTTTCAAGTGCTATTCATTAATTTGTTCCCTGCATCAAATTCCCGACACAATGTTTCGTTATTTCTCCCTCATTTTCTTTCTCATTGAGGATTGTAATTTGCAGCTTGGTTGTTGATGCAGTTTGATGATTTTCAGAATGTGCGTCCGATTCACCCTCAAAGACATTCAGTAAATTACCCTCGAGCTAAAGGTTAGTTTGTTCTCTGCCACTTTAGGTGGTCACTGAGTGTTCTTGCCCAACGGTCATGAAGTGTCTAGTACACAAGACTGTTCATAAATGTCTGTATATGTTTATGATGGTTGTGGCAGATCAACACGTTTAATTTGAAGATTCTGATTTTCGTATTGATGGGAGATTCTTTGTAATTTGATATTTTCTTCGACTGCAGCAGATAGAGGAAGTTCCAAAGTCAGTAATTTGCAGATTGACTGTTGACGCAGTTTGATGAGTTCCACAATGTAAGTCCAACTAGCCTCTAGATTTCCTTGTTGAATTCCTCTTCTGTTAGAATTTGGTTTGTTCCCTGCCACACTATATTGTTTCTGATGGTTAGTGTTCAACGAATCTGGTGTATCCTGTATAGATCATTGTTTGTAAATGTCCGTATCTGTTGTTCCAGCAAATTACGGTTCCGTACACTGCGAATTTATGAACGGAGGACAGTTGACAGACGCATTGCAAATGATGATTGAAGTAAGACAAGTCTGCTTGCGTTCCCCTATCCTCTTTCTTCTGATGTATGACTGTAATAATAAGACCTCGACATCTGAGTAGAAGCAAGAAATTTAATGAACATCCTGGATGCAGCTAAGCGATATGGACTCCATAGATGACCTAGTTCTTCTGTATCATACATATCGACAAATGGAGTGGAAGAAAAATAGTGTATTAACAACAGCCTCTGCGTCAGTAGGCCTTAAATCAAAAAAGAGAAAAACTAATATCCTCAAATACAACAAAGAGATTACCAACAATGTTACACATGATAAATTAGCTGTGGCAGAGTTGGAAAATTCCACGTAACTAGACAGAATCATCGACGAACAAGGGAGATCCAATGAAGACGTAATGATAAGGGTTGACACAAAAAAGACATTATTCCTACAGTTGAAGAACATATAGAACTCAAAACGACTGCTAACCAATATCAAATTCAGAATCTTTAATCTGAATGTCGAGGCAGTTCAATTGTACGGAGCGTAGGATTCTATAAATACAACAAACATAATCAAGCACGTACAGGTATTTATAAACAATTGTCCACTGAAGCTACCATCAGCAAAATCCTACTGTGGGAGAGAACAAACCAGCTTCCAAATGAATGATGCATCAGATGCATCTCTTCACTCCCTTGTTTACTTCTGTGTATTCGGCTTGTGTCTGATATTTCTCCGTTCCTGTTGGACTGTTTTTAATTGCTGTCGCCTTTATGATGGTGCGTCACGCGAGCCAGCATCTCCTGACATAGTCAGACTGATGCCTTTTTCGCCCATTAACAGTTGTTATCCATAATATTCTCCTACTGCTTGAGTGTATCTCGTAAGGTTTGAGACCTGTTGCTGAGTGCTATTTTGAATTCACCGAGCTTATTACTATCTGGTATGAAGGTTATATCGAACTCCCACATTGTTGCTTATCCACAGCTTCGTCAGCTTCTGTTTCAGCCTGAAAATCTCCAGATGGTGATCTGAAACTATGTCAACCCCTCAATTTGTTTTCACGTTTTCCAACGACTCAGCTGAACTTCTCGATGACGTAGATGTGATTGATCTGGTTCTTTGTTGAGCTGTCTGTCGAAGCTCGAGTAGCTTTGTGAATGCGTTCATGAAGAAGAATGATGACATCTATGTCTTCGCTGTTGAAAGCAGATAAATATGCAAGTCTTTTGCTGGTCTCTCAAAGATACACTCATACCCGTCACATTTAAGTCATTCTCACTCGCTGTCATCGATACTCATATTTATCGATATTTTGATCATGCCATAGTATGGTTTTGTAACAAACGAGGTCGAACGCATTTCCCTCAGACCACACAAACCACTCAAATTTTCACCACCAATAAGAAATACGATTCTACCTTTCTCGTTTTCTTAGTCACTATTCTGTACCTCTGGTCATTCTACTGATACACATTTAAAAATAACTCGATGCATCATTCATAACACAAACGACAACATACACTGACTTTGCATTTTATGATTACTATCAATTGCAGGACAGCAATAAATATCACCTCTCGATCCAGTCATTATTTCATGGCTTGGTTACTCTTTTCCTACGAACGAGAACTCTATGACTTCCTGTTTCACCCATCACTTCTAATAGCCTTCATGTAATTCGATTCAACAACATGTTGTTGGACAAAAGAAATTCGATTATAAGGCATCAAAATTGAATGTATTCGAGAGACTCGTGCAACTTAATTCAATTTGGAGATTATTTACGATACAAGCTGGTATCAGTTAAAGCATATTTCAAAATCAAGCTTCATTAGACATCCATTTTGTGTTAACCGATGACTGTTAAGCAGTGTTGAAGTATGATATTACACAAGATGAAACCCAGCTATTGTGAGCACTTGTGGACGAATCGGTGACGTGTGGACCAATAAGTTTGAAAGTAATTTGTTGAATGAGTGGTTTCATTTATCTCTCAGTATACAGTGACCAGTGACAAACGAAACAATGAGAATCTATTTCATGTAAAGAGTCTGAAACCAAGAAGTCATAAATCTTTATTTAGATCCCGAGGTGAGTTACTTCTGCGCACAAAACTCATGATGCTCATCTGACTCTATTCGTCTGAATTCAGTAAAATGATGAAGTTTCGGCAAAACATTTCTCGTAGTTCGTGTTTTCCGTTCAATAAATGGTATCAGGCTGTTTATCTAAATATTTTATTACATTGGAAATGAGCATTGGTCAAAATACAATAATGTAGATTATTGTTATCAGTCACTTACAATCATCAGTACTGTTAGTATCCAATAGTTTTATTTTGGAATGTAATTTGATGGTACTATTGAAACTACTGATGAAGACATTGAGTAATATGTTGATATTAAAGTAAGATATTTTGGTCGTTAGTAAATGCAATTATTGATTACAATGTTATCAATCGATAGACTATTTTAGACTAATCTTATGCAGAAGTTATATAGTGATAGTAATAATAATAATTATAATTATAGTAATGTAATTCATTTACCAAATGTAGATTTGTGTATACAAACTGTTCACCTGATGGTTACTTCTTTCATCATAGTGCCTACTTTAATGTGAATGGAGCTGTATCTGAACTACTGACCTCTTGATCGTAGTTAAAGTGGATCAATTACAAAGACCCAGTTATAGTTAATAGATCACTAGACTTGAAATCGTAACAGTGATTTTTGTGAATGAAATAGTTGCGGAAGTCCTTGTCCCGTATCGCAACTATTACTAACACTCTGTGATGTTAATAATCACAATTTCTTTGAGCAGACTCACAGCCTATTCGTTCGTAAACATTCAATGTACCAATATGTTCTCAATGATTATTCGGTTCATCCATACGAGGACATATATGCTAAGATCTTGAGTTAGCACGTAACTTGAGATGTTTGCTATTTATCAAGATAGTTTAAAACATGAACTGACTTTAGCTAAACAACCATTGGAAACCAGGAACCCAACCACACCTGACAGATGACACATAGTATTGCAAATTGAGGGAAGGCACGACCACGAATTGATGGGTGTTAAGTCACTTGTATACAAACGTACAGTGGATATAATGTGTTGGGTTCGATCTATGGCATAATAACGTGAGTGAATTGCTGAGGAATTTCATACGCAGACCATGCATTCTCCTCGTGCTCTACATTTTGGGTAATCAGAAAGTTAAAATCAATCCTATCTAGATAAAGAATAGTTAATCATGAGTGATGATGAATTTATAATTCAAAGTGCTCACCGTAGAATTCTACATGAGCGCGTTAAAATGTTATACTTTCAAAGGGATATGCAAGTTCTGGTCTCCAACGACAACAGAACAGCTCTTCAATTCGTTATTGAAGATCTAGACTGATCGTTTTGTTGAACTAATGATGAACATAATTACTTAATCATATTTTTATCAAATGTCTGATATTTCTTCTTTTTCTTTTTCATACTAAACACTCATTTCATCTATTAGTTAAGTAATCAGTAAATTGATTCCATCAACATTTTATGTTTATAATATGTACCATAATTAATTATTTCTGTCTTCTATTTTATCTTATCATTCCGACATCTTTCTTTCTAACTATCTTATATTTGGTCGTAAAGACACTAAATAATTCCTTTGTGGAATGAATATACATGTTTTATGACATTCCCTGGATTGGTGAGGCAGTTTTACTGTGGAGAATATGAAAGACATCTTACTGTGGGAGAGAACAAACTAGGTTTGAGCTGAAAAGGAAGTTGGTAAGACGCGTTGCAGAAGGATAGAGGATACATTACGGAAATCATCAGACCACATCACGAAGAAAGCGTCAACATGGAATCCTGAATGGAAACAGAAAAGAATAAAGCCAAAAAACACTCTGAGTTGGCAGTTGGAAGCAGACATGAAAAGAATGAATAGCAACTGAAAACAACTGGAAAGGATCGCTGTGTACAGAGTTGTATGAAGAATGCTGGTGAACGACCTATGCTCCTTCATTAGGTGTGACGGACGTAAGTAAGTGTGTAGGTAAGTAGGTGTGTTATGGCCTAGAATATTTACGCATTCATAATCAAGAGTTTGTGAAAGTCTCAATAAACCAAAGTACGTGGCCAAATTTCTCACATTCAGGTTTGCTATATCGAGTAACTGGGAATTTCATGTAGGCAATCAAGAGTCAGTATTAAAGTTGTGGAAATTAAGTGTCGTTTCTGTATTTACACAATAAAAAGATTTATTACGATGGAAATTTATGATTATTCATTTCAAAAAATTCTGAATGAAATGCGGTCTTGAAATATTGTCCAGAATGACAATAAGATAATCGTGATTTCAAAAATCTTACAACAAGAACTCAACAACACTGAATGCATCCATCTGAACTACAAACATTTTCCATTTGATTGTTGAATTCATGAGTCAACTGAAGCTAGATCACCATGGAATACTTGGAAGCACTGGATGTCTCACAATAAGACGAGACGGCAGTCAGTGTTTCCATGATTTCCATAGTGGACTAACTTCAATTGACTCTTGATCTCAACTATCAAATTACTGATATATCCAAAAACCCTTCTCTGATTATGATTATCATATGCTCACCAGGGACGGTCTCCATGAGTTATCTCATGGAGTTCTGATGAGGAGCCATGGCCAGTGGAGTTCAACCGGGTCTGTTGTGAGATAGTAACTCACTGTTCTAAAGACCAAGGATTTGCATGCAAGACTGATGGGTCATAGGTTCGAACCTTACGACGTGATATCGTGCATGCGTACTGCTGAGGAGTTTCATACTAAGAAGAAATGACCATCCAGTGCTTTCAGATTTTTCGTGGTAGTCTAGCTTCAAGTGACTCATGAGTTCAGTTCTTAGATTACTATATTATCCACAAAATTCCCCTCCGATTTTCCAATTCATTGGAAATCACTTTGAAAGGAGGACATTTTAAAACTGAATTTTTTATCACAATTGAAAGTTCGGGAAAAAGATGAACTTATTGATTGAGAGTAGTTGAGTTGTATCTAACATAAATTATTTAATTTCGACAAAGAAATTTGATTGCGATCATGAAACGAGATCCAAACCCACGGCCTCTAGTCTCGCGCGCGAACGCTTAACCTACTGGACCACGGAAACGGCATCCATGTGTGTTAATGTCTAGCCTAAAAAAATCCACGAAGTTGCGCGACCAACTTCCATTGTTCTGAGGTAGACACGTGTTTCTACCCGACACGGATTAGCTCCACTGGTCACGGATTCCATCCACTTGATAGATATGAGGAAACACGGAAAACATAAAAGTCATCATAACAATTGTATAATAATAATAATGAAAAATTGCTTAGAGATAATTATAACTTTTGATGAAGTTTTGTTCTCTGAGCTGGATGGTTTGGTCGTGGAGCTTCTACCTGACTTTTGAGCTGAGAACGTTGTTCAGAAGAACGGTGAAATATCCACGACCAAACCATCCAGCTCAGAGAACGGAACCTCATCACAATCATTCGTTTGAACTACAAATCGTCTCCACTATCTCATATTTATAACTGTCTAACGTTTAAAATTAGACAACACTAATTTTAAAAAAGAAAACCATATAAGACATAAAGCAATCTAATGAAAATTTAGAAACTATGCAAAATTCAAAAATTGAGTGAAGTAGAAACTGACATGTTGCACACTTTCCTTGATCGATATCAGCATTTCTAAATTAATCTTCAATCATTAATGAAGCTTCTTGAATAAAATATATCGTTGTAAGTTAAGCTCACCTCATAAGAGAGAAAATATGAGATGAGTTGAACATTCAAAATAATAATGAACTGACAAATATTGGTTTACTGCTAATGACAAAAGAATTTTATCAATACACTATGTTATTTATTTCCATGATCGGACGATTTCTAATAGTAGTATCAAGGTAAATATGTATCGCCAACTTAATAACTGGATTGTCATTATTAAGTTAATATAATTTATGGTCAACCACAGCCTCCCTGATTTCTTGGATTGCTCGTCAAGCAGCGTATATTGAACATTCTTTAAATGGTTCATCGATATCCGATGTGTTCGATGAGGCCGATCTGCTCAATAGCTCTTTCAAGTGTTCTACACACTCATATAAATGTCCTTAAACTTTAGTCACTGGTTTACCTTGTTTTTTATTGACTGGTTGTTCTTGTTAACCATATTCTTTGCTCGCCTCTTCATTTTAACATATAGTTGTCTCATATTTCCTTCACTTACAGCTTTTGCGTGCTTTTATCATGATTTTCCACGTATTTCCGGTGGTTGCTTATGAGGCTATTCAACACACTTTCGTTTGCGTCTGTGTATGCAGCCTGTGTCTTGCCTTCTTCTGCCGTTGATTGATGACTCCTTGTCATTCCTCTTTTGAATGGTGCCCATGATATCGGTCAAAATCCATTTTTTTATGATGGTGCTTCTCGTGAGTCAGCACCCCCGGACATAGATGAATGCTTCTTTGTCCCATTTTCAATTGTTTTCAATAGTATTCTCATACTCTTTGAGTATATATTGTAAAGTTTGAAACTTGTAGCAAAATCCTATTTTGAATTCATCGAGTTAATTTGCATCTGATATGGACATTACGTTGAACACTCATATTGTTGCTTGTCCGAAACTTCATGTGAGTGAGAGGCATTTTTTTCTCCCACCTTCTCTTTTTCCTAATGATCGACTTGATTATGAAGACCTTGTCATCTGACGGGAAGCCCGATATACAATAGACAGGTTCGATGCAACTTGACAGTTTGTTCTTTCAAAAATGGCCTGACCATCATTAGCTATACAGACCAAATGCAGGTCAAGACGAACAGTGTAGTGGCAGTCTCTGAATCAGTAGAACTCAACATACAAAAAGGAAAAAGCGAGATCTTCAAATACAAAACTGAGAACTCTGGAAGAGGTGGAAACTTTCATGTACTTGGGATGCATCATCGATGAATGACGAGTATCCTATACAGATGTAAATGCGAGGATTTGCAAGTGATGGACAGCATTCCCACACTGAGAAATATACAGAACTTCAAACAACTGCCAGTTAACATCAAAGTCATAATAATCAGTACGAACGTCAAGGTATTTAGTGGTGTTGTAGAGAGCTGCATCATGGAGAACTACATTATCTATCGTCAAAAATGTACAAGTATTTATAAACAAATGTCTACACAAGGCAGTCGATGTCGGTTGGCCGGATACCAACAGCAACAGCCTACTTTAAGAGTAAACAAACTAGGATAAAATTAAGAAAAGACGTTGGAGGCGGATAAGATATACATTGCGCAAATCACCAAACAGTATCACGAGGCAAGCGCTTACCCGGAGTCATAAAAAGAACAGAAAATGGGAATGTCGAAGAATAGGCTAGGTCGATAATTGAAAGCAGACATGAATAGAATGATCACCAATTATGATGGACTGGAAAGGATTGCCTGTCTTCATGATGAATATTAAAGCACCTAACAACCACACGACTGAATGAAAATATTGATTTTACACCTTTGTCCATTCTATCCGACTGTTACGTTGTATAGCAGAATTTCATCACCACTATTACGGTAATTATTAAAATTTCCAAAAAACCTATGAATATATTTGGGAGTTTAGGAATTTGATAATGCATTCATCAAAATGAGGACTCTTCAATGAACCGAGCTTTCTTCATTGATTGTATTCTGTTTACTGATTCCATAACTGTTCTCTAAATTGTGAGTAAATTGGATGGATTCTGATGTGTTTATTGATTTTTGATTGAGGCAATTATCCAGTGTCTTACAATTCATTTATGTTTTATTGATTCTCTCTTCCCAGAATTTCAACATTCTCTCAGTCTAACATGTGTTCACAATTGTCCACATTCATTGATATAAGTAAGAATATATCATGGCGCATAACAGCTAGTTGATGTTCATGCAGGCGAAGATGAAGAGGACGTCCATTTTATCCAATGTGGTATTCACTGTAATATGAACAGTTCATATATGGCTGAACACATGAGATGATGATATGATTTTATCGGTTCGAGATAAAAGATGACAGCTTTTTCATGTGGTACTGTGTTGCAAGAACTTATTACATTACAATTTGGATTTACATTCAGAACAGGAGCTAATTCACTTAGTGTTATTTTCGGTGGAGAATATAAGGTAACTATGAATAATTGGAAAGATGAAAGGACCTCGTTTTGCTGAACAATAGGAAACTACTACTTTCAAAACTTCAGTCATTCTGTAATATTTGACAAATGTTCATGAAATATTTCCTAAATATATATTTATACTACTTTAATGTTGATAAGTACAATTTGTCTGTATTTGGAAAGGAAATCACGAAGGTGTTTTGTTGCTCTAACCAAGGTTTATCTTCAGAACAGATGTTTTCACAACCTGTTCTAAATAATTAGTCAACAGACACAGACTGAACTGCAACTAATCACTGACATGTTTAATTTTCATTATTATCCACAGCGTGCATCAACTTCCTCAATATGAAACTAATGGGTTCATTTATGAAAATGATTGTGCACATTGTTGGTGCAAGTGTTGCTCACTATCCGATCACTGGTGGTTACCGATACGAAGGACAAGATATGTCCTTTGTTCAGTTCAGCATGAATCTATGTGTTTGCCTGCTGATATCCGGCTAGATAATACATAGGCTTTTCCTTGACTAGCATCATTTGACGTATAGGTGAACAATGGTCTGTTTGACTTGGAAAATTAAATTATCAAATATAAAGTCATCTATCTGACTACGACCGTAAAGTATCACATTGAGCGTTGCAGATCATTCATAAAACCGAGTTCTGTCTATCGACAGATGTATACACATACCCCTTTGAATTCTGTAGTTATTGAATAGATACAGTCAGACTTATACATCTGATGGCGATTTGTAATGTTAATTTCACTGTCATGACGTTAATTGCCTCATTTTCCTGTATTTTCCTTTGTATACTACGTTGATAAATGTGTTTACAGGTTATTACTCCCCACATATATTTGGATCACATGTTGTCTTGTCCATAATATGAACGCACGAATATATTCCAATAACATCCTGTAGCTTAATCTGATCAGCTTTGATGAATTCTAATTTTCGTGAACATTATCAGCATTTGCCTGGTTGTCAAATCACATCAAAATTCTCCAAATTTCGTATAATTTCTAGTCGATCTGACAGCCTAATTCTTTGATCATTAAGACAAACAGCATAACATGATGTTTTACAGAAGTTACAGGCGGCCTGTTTGAATATATAACTACTTGTTCCCGCCATCTGGATATTTCAACATTTTACCTGTTTTCTTGTTTATTTTAACCGAACATTATGCTCGTTAGTCGCATGACGTATTCAGGAGTGTTAGTGAAATGTTTCTGATATTTCGCAGTACAATCACAGACATCAAGTTTGCTCGCGGTATGAGTCAAATTGAATGCTATTTATTGAAATGTCGATTCCTTAACTGCTGACATCTAACGGTTGAACATTCAATATTTATCTCAAGGATCGATCAAGCAATGGGAAAAGAAACTTGTTAAAATAATTGATGCTGAGAATTCTATTTTGTACCAGAATTAAAGTACTGAGAAGAAAGCCATTTTCTGATAACTGAATGCAGAATCAAGGTAGAAAATTTATTCATTATTCAGTTCAAAATTTGAGACTGTCTTTGTGAATTCTAGACACCAAACTTTAAATATTTCATTTGCTTGCCATCCGTCAGTTGTCATTTACATTCTTCATGATTCTCTCAATTATGTTTGTATTCCAATTCCAAATCAGAATTATCACACATATTCAGTCAGTTACAACTGCAATGATTCGTTTCATCAGCACATTCAATCCTAATCAAGATTGAAAAAATCATTCACGGAGTATGAGAGAGTTCAGAGGCAACAATTTGTAATAAACAGGGGTGGATTGACGCTTATGGTTGAATCCAGGATTGATGTCACATCTTATTTAGGATTCATCAACTGTGTTGATTTCTACACCGAAACTCAAATCTGGTATCATTCACCTCAAACATACAACATGTTATCTATTGGAGCATTTACTTCAGTTAACCAGCAACTTGTTCGATGTGCATGAAGAATCCAATAATTCATAAATAACTTATGACTCGATGATCATATGGAGGCAGTGCTTACGGAATGACGATTCGTTAACTAACACCGATAAACATTCAGTCTCTACAATCAAGAACTGGTTAATGGAAACCATAGCGGACAGTGATATAAACACTGGAATAATGGAGTGGTGGGCTGATGAATCTAGTTGCTCAGTGTACGTTGAGGATGACAAATGTCCAGAAATCACTTGACGACATTCTCATTTAGTTTCGCGAATTCCCATTTCTTATTTTCATTCTGGAAACACCCATTTTTACACTACGTCTGTGTTATGGCAACTATCATACAACGAGTTTCGATTATAGTTATTTTTGGTTTAGCCATTTCAATAACTTAATTAACATAATATGTTATTCGGACAGTAACAATTAGCACTATGTTATGTATCTTTATGATCACTAGATCACAAAACAGACAAGCTAATGTGTTAATTGTCTTAACATCACGCGATGATTTATCCGCCTCTTCATGTATATGGGTACTGAAATCCTATTAATAGACCTTTCTTTGCTATGCTGAACCTTTATCAAAGTTGACTGTAAATTTGCCCATATATTTGCTCCCATGTAATCCTTGAGGCCAAAGGAAAAGAGGAAGACTAAAGAACACATTAAGCTGGGAAATAGAGACATACATGAAAAAAGTAAACAAGAATGGGATGGAACTAGAAAAGAATGCTCAGGACAGAGTGGGTTGGAGAATGCTGGTCGGCGACCTATGCTACATTATGAGAAAAGGGCGTAAGTAAGAAAGTAAGTAATTTGCTCGCTTATACTTATTCACCTCTCCACTTCGAATTCACTTGATGTACGTATGGGTTTGTGACCTGCGCTATGCACCAATAGACTGTTGTTGCAGCATCTTCTGGCTTCGGATATTAAACACCGTTGAGATTTATATTATAACGGTTATCGGGGTGATTGATTGACAAAGCAAGGCCACTACGGAATTAGTGATCTCAACGTGCGAACACGAAGCAATTTTTGACAACATAATCTCATTTTGAAAATTCAACACGCTCTGTCTCAATCCGCATTATCATTTGGATTATAATAATGGTTGTGGATTTATTATATCACCATTTTAATTACACGTACATTATCTCACAGACGTTATTGAATGCAATGATAATACTCATAATAAGTAACGATATTTCACAAATAATCGATATACCGGTGTCAACTGATTTCCGAGTTGTCATTTTCAGAAATGACTTTCATTCATCGGTTTTATTCACCATGTTCTCTATACTATTCTCATTCCAATCAATCACTAGTTCAACCGATATTGAGAGCGAATAATGTTAAAATTGAAACACTAATTTATGGGCATTTAATTCATAATTTTTTATTAGTTAATGGCTTTATTCAATTTTATATTTTGGTACAGTATAGAATTCTCAGCACAGGGTATTTCATCAAGTTTCTTACAAAAAAACAACAGAAACGATAACAAAAAAGGGAAGAAAAAGGTTTAAGAGAATCCGAAAACCTCTATCAGCACAGGGTATTTCAACAAGTTTCTCATGCAGAAGAAGCCATAAACAAAGACAAATAAAGAGAAGAAAATGTTTAAAAACGATCTGGAAAACTGTACAACTTTTCGAATAATAGAAATGGTTAATAATGCAAGTTATTGATTCGGTTAACTTTTTTAACCTGTTCTTCACAGAGTATATTTGCTAGGTAAGGTATTATAGAACATTTACACTTTTGCTTGTGTGCGTGGATTCGAATGTAATTGCGTCTCGTTCTACCAGAAGATATACAAGCAGAAAGATAAGAATGAAGAGGATGGCTAGTATCTGATAAAATAACACCTGCCAGGAGTTTGCATGACTTTAGATGTCTATACACAACCATATTATTTATGACTTCGAAAGGTTCTTCGCACATCTTGCTAACTGCCTTCAGCACTCTCCTCAATACAGCAAAGTCTTTACTCAAAAGCTCGGAAAAGAATAGTGGGGAACAGTAAAGAATAATAGATAATATGCAAGAATTGACAAATTGTAAGTGTGGGTGACGAGTAATCCCATGAGCATGCAATCTTTTTATGTAATAATTCAGATGGAAAACCTTCTTCGATAACAATAAAAAGTGGGCAGACAAGGAGAGATCATAGGAAAATGTGAAACCAAGTTAATTGACCTTCGACACTGTGTTTTTCAAGGAGTCTCCAATGGCACAAGCATTATGGGATCTCAAATTGGTGTGTAGATGGCATTCACGTCTGATGCTTAAGTTACCAGCTTGACATTTAGATGAATTAAGTATAAAACCATTACCAACAGTCCAACAATCAATACGAAACAAAAACTCATTCATTTCTATGGGATGTAAAGAGGAAGAGATAGACATACATACAGTGAGATCATCCGCATTTTCACAAAAGTGATTTCTGTGTATGATGTCAGATCATGCAGAAAAAAGAGAAAAGAGGAGATTAAAGAACAGCTCTCTGTGATACACCTTCATGAGACAGTAGAGACTCCGAACACTTTCCTCCAAATGCAGTGTACTGTTGCCTTCCAGAGAGGTAAGAACATATCCAGTTTGTTATCTCGCTGTCAGTGTTGATGCTGATTAACTTGTTAATTAAACGTTGTATTGATATAGAATCAAAAGCTGAAGTATAGTCCAGGAAAGCTCATCGAACATACTTCTTACCCTTTTCTTAGTTGAACACTCTATTGTGATATAGAACAGCAACAGCATCTAAGGTGCTTCTTTTTTCACCTGTAAGCAAGCTGATACGGATCAATATGCTTTTTTATCGCAGGCTGAAGTGGAAGTATTCATAACTTTTTCATTGTTTTGAATAAGGGTGAAGTTATTGCAATAGGTCTAAATTTCACATTCTTATCACCAGATACTTTCTCTGGTACAGGGATTATCTTCATCTTTCTCCACATTTTCGGTATGAGAAGTAAATGATAAAGATCGTCGTGAATGGATAACATAGGACGTCAGCATATTTTTCAAAAGGAGGTTTGGGACACTATCAGGTCCTAAACATTGGGATGAATTCAGTGACTGTAGATATCTCCGTACATCAGTTTCAGTGAAACTAAGAACACAGCTATTCTTTAAACCTGTAGATGAAACAAGCATTACATCAGATGACTGACGTACAAAAGACTTACTTAAGTCACAAACATTCAGCTGGTTATCGCTCCTAATCTGTCTGTCACCTGGATGTTTTGAAAGTGTTTCCACACACTTGAGGAGTTTTTGCAAAACGAGGTTTTGATTGACCTTACAGTTGAGACGTCTAAACTCTAGGTTTATCAGGCCATTTAGCTTTCGAACGTCATTAGAGATCTTTTTGTACATTCTTTCTTCCACCCTCCGTAGTTGTCATAGTTGTGAAGATGAAAGTAGGTTACAATGGAGCACGTTTGCGAGTCACAAACATACCCACATCAATAATGAAAACAAAGTCTAAATAAGCATCCAAACGAGTAATGAAATTTACTACATTTTGGTGACCTAGTGACGTAACGAAGCTACAGTCACACGAATTGAAATCAGCAGATACAACTGAAAGTGAATCACTGTAAGCAGTAACAGTGAACTCAGTGAATTGTGATGACACCACAATTGCGATACATATTTTGACTTACCCAAGCAACACAAAAAGGGGAAATAAAGGGGAAAAAAAGGGAAATAAAGCGGACGAAAGGAAAAATAAAGGGGAAATGTCGCTTTTTCGCCTTTACGTCGGTTATTTAGGGGAAATGTCGCTTTTTCCCCCTTACGTCGTGTATTTGGGGGAAATTTGTCGACGATTCTACGTAACGTACAGTGTTTGAATAAACCGCATCCGGAACAGCATTTTTCATAGACTTCGGCAAATTAAGGCGCCGCTTAGTAAAGAAACAAAAGTATTGTCATAGAAACAATGTACGAGATACGGAACCAGGCATTCGCTTGATACGCACATAGAGTGACTTCGTTTGTTGTTTAGCTGAAGTGTTTCGACATGCTTTGGAGCCATCACAAAAAACTTACGTGATGCAGGTGAGTGACGTGCTCTCAGACATTCATGTTCATTGTAACTGATTACCTTGTAAGGCCAATACTATGAGTTTTATTGAAGTCAGTGAGAATGTTCGTAGACGTGGGGCCACTGTGAACTTGTCACGTTCCCTTGGCTGTCATAGATCCACCTATAACAGAAGGTGGAATAAAATGAAAGCTGCTCTCATGAAAAAATATCACTTTCTTTCGTTCAGTGAGTTTGCTAATGACAGCACCATAAAAGGTAACTGAGTTCAACAATGTTGTTTACTAAATATATAGAAATAAAGAGAGAAGTCATTTGTAATGAAAGTACTTCAACTAGTACACCGTCCACTAGCAACATCAATCAAAGGCTTTCACATAATAGTTGTATGAACATTAAATTCTTACGTGAATACATATATCTTATAGGATGTACTGAAGTGATAGGCTTCAAATTAGTGGCTTAACTAATACTACCCCAATAGGCGCTACTGATGTCTCTACAAAACAAGTAATTATGTTTAACAGTAGTAAAATAACTTCATGTCAGCCTGATAATGTAGTAGTAGTAGCGAACGGCCAGTCAGGTTTAATCACTGATATAAAGGAGGATGGACTACTAAAATTTAGGACTTTCACTGACCCACGCAATTACTTTGAAGATCCATTCCCATCTATTGATATTGGAATTTTTAGGTGCTCCGTAGTTAGCCATGAACACACATGGATATCACTTAAGGACATTGATTGTAAATGTATAGCCATCAACTGTATCAATTATGTAGTTATAATCCCATTGTTGCATACTTTATTGTAAATGCATTTTGTTTCACTAGTGTTTAATTAATGACGATAAATCATTTAATTACATCTTATGTTATTTTCAGCCTGCTAACAAGAAATACGTCATTGTTGACGCCCTGATCAAAAAACAACTGATGGTAGCACACAAAGAGTGGATCGTAGGAAAGGAACTGTGCGCTTTTCCGAACGAGCATGTAGATATACATCTTCAGAAGAGCGACCAACCGAATGAAAATTGGTCATTTATGAAATGTAAAGTGATTCACGAATTAGGTACGTTACATACACAGGATGGATAATTCACCATAGATTCTCTCCAGTCGGCAAAAGATCTGTTAGTTGCCCTACAGATACTGGAGTTTCAACGGAAAAACACCTCAACGGATGAAAACACTTTGCCACTTAACACTACTATAGTAGGAATCGAAGATAGTCAATTTTGTTGATTAATGATCGGCAGTTAGAATTTATCAGCTCGGAAATCGACATACGATTAATGTTCATTCTCTTTAACGCTATGTATTTTATAGTACTTTTTGTAACGTGTGCAGCGAAATGTCGTAGGCTTTTTATAAACGCGCCTGTATAAGATATCCGATTAATGGACATAATGAGACGTTAAAACGAAATAGAAAATAAACAGATAACTTGTTGAAATAATTTGATGGAAGAAAGAGATAGCCGAGATATTCAAGCAGGCCACAAAATTTTAAATAATACAATCCTTTATTGCAACAAGGTTTTGATCATGATCAAATAACAATGAACTGATATTAACGGTTAATATTGTTACTGAAAGAAGAAATTTGTGATTTGTTATTTTGACAGTAAATTAATTGTTACAATATATAGGTAAATGAAACATAAGTGAGGTCCGGATCATCATACTCAAATCCAAATTCATTTACTTTCCAAAGTCATCTGAAGTTAAAACAAAAACATATGAATCATTATTAAAATGATAGATCATACAAGTGAACATCTGAAATGAACAACTGTACAAAAGTTAAACTGTATGATTGATCTTGACCAACATGTATGTATTCATTTAGTCACAACACGACGTAGAACCCACTGTAGTCATGGATCAAAAAATCACGTGTGTGGTCAATTGTGAAGTGGAATCGTAAACATTTATTCAATTCTATACTTCACTATTTGAACAGATATATCAATTCAACAGGAATCATGAATTGAATCAAATGAACTGAATTGAAGTAGTTTGTAACTTTATTTCATGCATTTCGATCATCCGACCGTACAGTATGTCGTCTTCATACAACATCCATTAAATATTGTTTCATATAATAATTGTCAGTAAATGTGATCCAATAGGTTACTTAATTATCACTTTGAGTGCTTGTAATAAAAGTCTATACTTAACTGAAATTTAAGAAAATGAAATGAATAAGAGTTTATTTACTTCAACATCCATCCCGTCATTGATGAGAAGACTAAGAAAATAAATTTGTGGTTGTTTTCTACCTTGGTGTCATATAGTATTTGTATAGGCAATTGAAATTTGTTTGTTGGCCTGCTTAATTCCAGCCATCGAAAAAGTCTGTGATATTTGAATTGAGAATTATCACAAATTAGGTGGATCTGTTGTGCGGGAATTCTTGAATTTAAATAACTATCAAAAAACTGTTTAATGTTATTTATGACATCCGTGTCATGTTGACTAACTTTATTAATTAAACCATCAGATTGAAGCTTTCACTAACGTTTCATATAGTACCAAATTTTGTAGACATTCATGGTTTAGTCAGTCGCATGTGGATCCGACAAAGCTGCTTAATAAATCAGTGAAAATATTGATGTTAAACACTATCACTATTGGATGCCGGCCAGCTCAGTGATCCAGTGGGTTAAGGGTTTGCGCGCGAGACTGAAGGCCCTGGGTTAGAATCCCGTGAGCGGTATCGGAGATGCGCACTGCTGAGAAGTCCCACAATAGGACGAAACGGTCGTCCAGTGCTTCCAGGTTGTCTAACATTATTCGGTTCACGATCTCAATGAAAAACAGAAAATATTCAATTGTTTTTTCTCACAAAAAATTTTGAATTCATATCTCCAAATTCAATGTATTTTCAAAAAATCAACCGGTCTATTTCTTCTATATCTGAAACAACATAATTTCGGTTAGGAAAACATTCAGAAATATTGTTTATTTGATGATATCACTCAACGTTTTCTGAGCATCAAAATAATGCAGACCACTGTATATTAATACTAGATGGACTGCGAAAGAATAACAAAGAGTCACATTGATCTCTTCACCATTTCCCCATATTCTCAATTAATTGTCAATGTGATTGTGAATATTTGGTCCTTGAAATCAAAATAATGATTTCACCTTTGATTTCATTGTCTTAATTTGTGTTGTAACATGAAATACTTCCTTCATGAGTACTACACCCGTTGTTATCCATTTTGAGTTGCAATGCTATCAGAGGTGATGAAGCTTCTGATTATTTCAACTTTTTGCCAAACAGGACATAGACAATACAAAGGTTTCCTGATTGAGGGAAATCCAGTTCAGCGTAAACAGAAAGACATTTAGGTAGTCTAGAATACACGTTTGTAAATAAATAAGAAGTAGTGGTGAGTATGTTTTTCGGTAAGGAATGTCAGGTTATGTCTGTCGTATTTATTAATGATCAAGGGAGACAGCTTAAATAAAATTATCTTTCGTTCTGTATGGTATCAGCTCATTGGAATTTGTTTCACTGTGATCCGTCATCATTTCTTATTAGTTGATAAGAGAAAAAAATTAAAGACTATTCACCTCATCAGATCCATATTCGGTCATTCTCACGAGAAACCATGTTGATCTATGGGAAATGAATTATGAGCGGAAATGTATGGTGGCTAACTGAGGAATGAAGGAATTCTTAACTGGATATCTCTACATCTTGAGGTTAATGTTCACTTTGGCATTCTTCTACCCACCATCCATCTCTGATAAAATCACTAGTGACGTACATATGACAAAACAGACTAATCAGTTTTCGTCTTAAACATCAATGGAAGATTCAAATAATCACTAAACACAAACTGAATAAATTCCAATATTGGATGTAACTTCGCAAACTCTCATTTTAAAGTTAAGATGTCTTACCAAATCTGCGACTTTATATGTCGATATGTTGTGCTTGTGTTGTATAAAACCTACAATTAATAGGAGAATAAAATGACACCTGCGTAATTGAAAATGCTCAGCTAAACTATTGATGTTAACTAAACACTAGATTTTGCATACTGCAATTAGCAACGATGACACGGAAATAAAATGTGTGAAGTAGGGTTCGATAAGACCCAATGTGGAATTAATTTTCTTTCGTTATAATCACATAAACGACGTTTATGCATCAACCACGCCTAAATGCTTATCACGGAAACACTACTTGTTGTGAACCAGACGAACAGATTTATATACTTGACAGACGCATGCAAGGCTCTGAAAGAATTAAAATAACTCTATTTACTGAACTGCTGACCAGCAGTAATTTATATCGTGTTTTGGTCTGTAAATTGTCAAATAAACGTAGTTAATGACAAGCAAACAACGGGGATTAGATCCGATAAAAATATTATAAGTGGTCAAATGTTTGAAATGGATAGGAATGAACTACATGCACTTCGATATTTTGACTCACTTTCATAATGTTCATCCCTTTCCTTATAACATGTAATCAGTTCCGGTGAATTGAAGTGAACATACGCCATATAGAATTCGAAAAATCGAACAAATATCAAGCTACAACATTGTACAGAATTACAACATTTTAATGGAAAATAATGAGGTGTTATGGCACTCCGTGAACAGTGTTCAGAACTGAATTTGATGAGATAATGTTGTCATGTGAGCTTTCTGAGAGTATTGTTTGGAAATCGGATTTCGATATATCTGATATGTTCAAATATGTGGAACTTATGATTTGAATCACTTTCGGCTGGTGATAATCACTTGAACGCATTTTCACCAAGCGTTGCTGTTCTCATTCCGACTTAAATAGAGTTTGTCTCAAATTGTTTGTTTGAAGCGAGAATTTCTAGAGTCAATTGAAGCTAGACCACCATGTATTGCTTGAAGTTAGACATTAACACCGTTGGATGACAGCCGGCTCAGTGGCTTAGTTGGTTAAGAACAAGGCATCAGAGTGATAGATCGTGGGTTCGAATCTCGCCTGTGACGAGATCGTGGATGCGCACTGCTGAGGAGTCCCATGCCAGGATCAAATGGAATTCTAGTGCTACTAGGTTTTCCATGTGACTCATAATTTCAAGCAGTGGGATAAGTTATATCTAGTGTAGTGACAAGTGAATGTGGTTTGATAAATGACTGAATATATTGCTAGCTGATTCAACATGGAAATATGAACCGATGGTTAAACTCTTGAAATTGTTTTGGATACTTGCAAGAAACGGGTTGAAACTCTCAAATAACCAATTCATGTCGTTTAATTGAACTAAAGTATTGACTCACATCATGATGTCTGGATGCTCTGGATTTATTATCAGTGTTGATTATAACTTTTGATGATAGTGTTCAATTCCCTGAGAAAGGTGTGCATTACACTTCAAGTTGTGGTGATGAACAGTAGAGTTGAATCCCTGACAAAAGGCATCTTTTTTCACTTGTTTTAAGAAATGAATACTTCTACAGCATATTTGCTTACAGGATCAGAATAAAATATACACTAGCTCAAGCAGACCAGTTGTGATGCAACAGAGCAGTCACATATCAAATTGACGCATTGCTTATGGTATACAACTAGAAATAATGATCACACACATCGAGTTTGAACACTTCAGTGTAAACTACACACTAACGGATAAAACATCAGCAACCTCTCATTCCAAGTAACTATTTCACCAGAGTGTTATTCCTGTACATATGTCTGAGAGAGATTGTAGTATTTTGTCAGAATTATCAAAGAAAAACAACAAGAAGCCGAATTATTGGCATCAGTTATGCTGCAATCCTATTATTTCAGAATAAAATCGTTGAAAGTTGGACTTTGTTCTTTTTCACATGTGAGATCGATTTGTGATCAACGAATTCAACAATTCAACATGTAAGTCATTAACAATGAAATGCTGAATGGAAATTAAAACACTGAATGAGAACAATTTCTCTTACGAAACAAGGCATAAATGGCTGAATCACCGGTCCAATATTTGGTTCTACAGCTGATATCTAGAATCATTCATGTAGTTAAGGAACTCGATTATTTTTGAACATACAGTGATCGATTTTCTCGATTCCATTTGGATCGGAATTTTTGATTTTATATGAAATGGACACAATAATTTTGTGCAACTCGATTGAATAACAGGGTGATTTAGTTACATTTCAAAAATAGTATTGTGCTATGTTCAAATTATCTACAATGTGATGTAACAGAAACAAGATGAATGCGTTTTGATGTTACGATACCAATCACATATTCTACTAGTCGTATTATTGGAGAATATTGTCAAGCTGGATCAACAGTATTTTGTTCATCAGGTCAGAGGAAGTGAGACATCAATAATCTCTCGAATTTCCCCAGATCTTACAGATGGTACTATTGTCACACAAGAATTTTATATTTTTAAATTCTCATATTATTGGTGGGTGCATGGACAAAAGTCTCAACCGCCGATTTTGTAAGCACTCAAATCTGTGAACTAATTTCGTTTCTTAGATGTGCATCAATTGAATAGTCATATCAGCCAACCGCATGCACTTACACACTCCCACCAAATATTTACAGTCTATCATGAATGGGACTACTGTGAAGTTCAAGAAGTACTATCAAACAAGTTCAAATAAACAAATCTTATTTTGATTTTGATATTCTCTTCTTTGTTTGAATGGTGTTAATGATAGAATGAATGTGCAAACAGAGAGGCGATTAATTGTCACAAAGAAAACTGAACGTGATAGAATTAATTTAACCTTTCAATGAACCACATTTATAAATGTTTAAGGTCTTCTGGTAATTCATCAACTGCAAATCTTTTGTTTAAGGTTTAAAAATAATTGGATCAGTCGATCAATTGGACATAATGAACACGGATATGCACTCATCGGGTGCAGTTTATTTTGACTTTAAATTTTAGTAGTATAAACGATTATGTCATATAATTGATTGAATAATCAAATTACCTTTCAGAGTTGGTATTCTTTTGTCGAAGTCTCTGATAGTTTGAAACATACTTTCCATCAGATCTAGAGATTCAAAACACACATGACAACGTGTTTTATTATTGCGTTTGTCACAGGATTTTCAAATCATTTATTTGTAAAAACATCTATTAAAAACATTGAAAAAACGATTTAATTGAAATGAATGTTTTATTTCGTAGTTTCTCGTCAGCTGCTTACAACCTGTGATATTTAAAATTCATAATTACATAATGGGTTTAAATTGCTAATTGAATATTGTAAATATAAACCTAATGTGAGGGAATATTCTACAACATTAATTGTGACAACAGTTCAAAAGTGGGTTAGAAACAATCGATTACATAATGAATAACATTGAAGGAATGTAGTGAGTAGAGTTCAGTTGAAAGATTATTAATTTGAAAGATAGTTGAAAAAATAAAATAAAGTCAATGATGTAATAAATGCATAAAAGGACATCAAGTAGATACCTTACAATCCTTTAGAGTGATTAGTAAGCAGCCAAACTCCAGTATTCTGAAGTTTGCTGAAGCCATTGCAATCAGGTGTCAAAAACCCGACCTATGTATTCAAAAGGAGACGGTGGTTAATCTTTCCTTGTCCTGGTGACAAATATAATTGCACTGCACCATAAAATTATTTTTCTTTTTTTTCCTTTTTTGCATTTATTACATCATTGACTTTATTTTATTTTTTCAACTATCTTTCAAATTAATAATCTTTCAACTGAACTCTACTCACTATATTCCTATCAATGTTATACATTATGTAATCGGTTGTTTCTAACCCACTTTTGAACCGTTGTCACAATTAATGTTGTAGAATATTCTCTCACATTAGGTTTATATTTACAATATTCAGTTAGCAATTTAAACCCATTATGTAATTATGAATTTTAAATATCACAGGTTGTAGGCAGCTGACGAGAACCTACGAAATAAACTGAATTCATGCTATTCTGCTAGAATCTTTGTTCTTGCTCTTTTCAAAATGATAAACGGAACTATGTGTATGAAATTAAATGAATGTATTAGATTTTGATTGTGATCGTGAACCGATTGATGTTAGACCACCATTGAATACCCGGAAGCACTGGATGTCCGTTTCATTCTACTACGAGACTTCTCAGCACTGCGCATCCGCGATCCCGCTCGTGAGACCTCAATCAAAACCTAAAAATCTCCGCAACCCCCATACTGATAATTACCATGTGCTCACTAGTGACTAGCTTTGTGAGAAAATTCTCGGAGTTCTAGTAGGAAGCCGTGACCACTGAAGCTACTCCGTATCGGATAGAAACAGGTGTTTACCTCAGTGCAAAAGAAGATGATTGCGTAACTTCGTGGTTTGATTGAGATTAGATATTACCACCATTTGATGCCGCCAAGCTCACTGGTGCAGTAGGTTAAGTGTTCGCGCGCAGGAATGTAGGCACTGGGTTTGAGTCTGACGAGCAGGATCGTGGACCGTCCAGTGCTTCCAGCTTTTCAATGATGGTCTAAAATCAATCGGTCTATTATCTCAATCAAAACCTAACAATATCCACAACCTCTATACGAATGTATTAAAATCATTACATTACAGAACATCGAACACGTCTCAGCAAATAATTAATGAGCTGATATGATTTCGAGAACACTATTACACATGTATCAAATTCAGGTCCTCGGACATAAACGAGTGGATCAAATTCTACTTTATTCAATTAGTATGATAGAATGTGTGTTATATGAACACTTCACTTCTAATAGCCTTTATGTCATTCGATTCAACAACAACATTTTGTGGGACAAAAGTGGTTCAATTATGAAGGATCAAAATGGAATGTACTCGAGAGACTCGTGCAAATTGATTCAATTTGTAGATTATTTACGGTACCAACTGGTGTCAGTTAAAGCATATTTCAAAATAAAGCTTCATTAGACATCCATTTTGTGTTAACCGATGACTGTTTAGCAGTGTTCAAGTATGATATTACACAAGATGAAACCCAGCTATTGTGAGCACTTGGACGAATCGGTGACGTGTAGACCAATAAGTTTGAAAGTAATTTGTTGAATGAGTGGTTTCATTTATCTCTCAGTATACAGTGACCATTGACAAACGAAGCAATGAGAATCTGTTCCATATAAAGAGTTTGAAACCAAGAAGTCATAAATTTTTATTTAGATCCCGAGGTGAGTTACTTCTGCTTTCATAACTCATGATGCTCATTCGTCACTATTTGTCTGCATTCAGTAAAATGTAATTCATTTACCAAATGTAGATTTGTGTATACAAACTGTTCACCTGATGGTTACTTCTTTCATCATTGTGCCTACTTTAATGTGAATGGAGCTATATCTGAACGTCTGACCTCTTGATCGTAGTTAAAGTGGATCAATTACAAAAACTCATTTATAGTTAATAGATCACTAGACTTGAAATCGTAATAGTGAGTTTTGTGTATGAAGTAGATATTGAAGTCCATGTCTCCTATCGCAACTATTACTAACACTCTGTGATGTTAATAATCACAATTTCTTTGAGCAGACTCACAGCGTATTCATTCGTAAACATTTCATGTACCAATATATTCTCAACGGTTATTTGGTTCATCCATACGAGGACACATATGCTAAGATCTTGAGTTAGCACGTAAATTGAGACATTTTCTATTCTTCAAGATAGTGCAAACCATAAAATGACCTTAGCAAGACAACCATTAAAAACCAGGAACCAACCACACCTGACAGATGACACACAGTAATGCAAATTGAGAGAAGGCACGACCACGAATTGATGGGTGTTAAGTCACTTGTATACAAACGTACAGTGGATATAATGTGTTGGGTTCGATCTATGGCATAATAACGTGAGTGAATTGCTGAGGAATTTCATACGCAGAACATGCATTCTCCTCGTGCTCTACATTCTAGTAATCAAAAATTTAAAATCACACCTATCTAGATAAAGGTGAATTAATCATGAGTGGAGATGAATGTATAGTTTGAAGTGTTCATTGTAGAATTCCATAAGAGTGACTTAAAATATATTATACTTTCAAAGGGATATGCACGTTCTGGTCTCCAACGACAACAGAACAGCTCTTTAATTCGTTATTAAAGAGTTAGACTGATAGTTTTGTTGAACTAATGATAAACATAATTATGTAATCATACTTTTATCAGATGTCTGATATTTCTTCTTTTTCATACTTAACATTCATTTCATCTATTAGTTAAGTAATCATTAAATACATTCTATTCCACATCACGAAGAAATCACCAATTTGGAATCCTGAATGGAAAGAGAAAACAGGAAAGCCAAAAAACACGTTGAGTCGGTAGTTGGCAGCAAACGGAAAAAAAGTGAACAGCAACTGAAAACAACTGGAAAGGATTGTTGACGAAAGAGTTGTATGAAGAATGCTGTTGGACGACCTATGCTCCTTCACGAGGTGTGACGGGCGTACGTAAGTAGGTAAGTAAGTGTGTTATGTTCTAGAATATTTACGCTTTCATGATCAATTGTTTGTGAAAGTCTCAATAAACCAAAGTACGTGGCCAACTTTCTCACATTCAAGTTTGCTTTGTCGAGTAATTGGAATTTCATGTATGCAATCAAGAGTCAGTATTAAAGTTGCGGAAATTAAGTATCATTTCTGTAAACAAATACACAGCAAGATGATTGATTTGGATTAAAGTTTATGATTATTCATTTAAAAAATTCTAGATGAAATACGGTCTTGAAATCTTGTCCAGAATGACAAACCGAGAATCGCAATTTCAAAAATCTAGCACCAATAACTCAACGCCACCGATGCATCGATCTGAACTACAAACATTTTCGATTTAATAGTTGAATTCATGAGTCAACTGAAGCTAGATCACCATGGAATACTTGCAAGCACTGGATGTCTCACAATAAGACGAGACGGCAGTCAGTGTTTCCATGTTTTCCATGGTCGTCTAGCTTCAGTTGACTATTGATCTCAACCACTAAATTACTGAAATACCCAAAAACCCTTCTCTGATTATGATTATCATATGCTCATTAGTTACGGTCTCCATGATTTTTTTCATAGAGTACTGGTGAGAAGCCATGGCCAGTAGAGTTCAACTGGGTCTGTTGTGAGATAGTAACTCACCGATTACAATGATGGATGTATCGCTCGATTTCGTCGATTAGTTGAATTTATACATAATTAACGTTGGATGACAGCTGGGTCAGTGGTTAAGAGATCAAGGATTCTCAAAGAAATGTGATTGAGATCATGAACCGATTGATGTAAGACCACCATTGAATACCCAGAGCACTGGACGGCCGTTTTTCAATATTGTGGCACTTCACAACAGGGCGCGTCTACGATCCCGCACCCCGCGAGATTAGAACCCAGGGCCTTCGGTTTCGCGCGCAAACGCTTGACATACTGAGCCACTGAACTGGCATCTAATGGTGTCAGTGTTTAACCTTAGCTAATCCACGAAGTTGCGTGAAAATCTTCCATTGTACTGAGGTAGACACCTGTTTCTATCCGACACGGATTAACTACACCAATCACGGCTTCTCACCAGAACTCCGAGAATTTTCTCACGAAGCTAGTCACTAGTGAGAACATGGTAATTATCAGTTTAGGGGTTGTGGAGATTGTTAAGTTTTGATTGAGATCATGAACCGATTGATGTTGGCCCGCCATTGAAAACCTGTAAGCATCTTGAAAATTATCATTTTTTCAGAATTTCGTTTCATACACTACTTCTGTGAAAGTTTTGCCCTTCTGTTGGATAAACCAATGTGTCATTGAAAATAAAAAATATAGAGAATTCAATGAAGAGAATTTTCTCTTTTCAATGAGATGATCTAATTGAGCTTTACATTTGTATTTATTGTTGTACGGTGAATATATGAGTTGATAGAATAGTGGAAAAGAATCACATCATAAATTGATTCGAGACGTCAATTATCAAATGAGGTTACGTAATAATCAGTTACTACTTACTTACTTGTGCCTGTTTCCTCTCGTGAAGGAGCATAGGACGCTCACCAGCGATCTCCATCCAACCCTGTCCTGGACAATCCTTTCCAACTCTTTCCAGTTGGTATTTATCCTTTTCATATCTGCTTCTATTTTTCGACGTAATGTGTTCTTTGGCCTTCCTCTTTGCTGCTTTCCTTCAGCATTCCAAGTTAGATTTTGCCTCGTGATGCAGTTTAGTGATTTGCGTAATTTATGTCCCATCCATTTCCATCGTCATTTCCTAATCATCTCTTCAGCTGGAAGTTGATTTGTTCCCTCCCAGTGAAGGATGTTACTCATGGTATCCGGCCGATGGATGTTGAGTATCTCTCGTCGACAACCATTTATTAGTACTTGTATCTTCTTGATGGTGATTGTGGTAGATTTCCAAGTTTCATCTCCATACAGTAGAACTAACTGCATCGACGTTCATATTGAAGATTCTCACTTTGATATTGGTTGAAAGCTGTTTCGAGCACCATATATTCTTCAATTGTAAGAATAATCAGTAAGGTAATAGAAAAATAGAAGAATGAAAATAATTGACGAGTCAGATAATTACCCACTTCATAGATATGAACAAACACGAAAAACATAAAGGTCATCATAACAATTGAATAATAACAATAACAATAATCATTAAAATTGCTAAGAGATCATTATAACGTTTAATGAAGTTTTGTTTACTGAGTGGAATGGTTTGGTCGTGGAGCTTCTACCTAACGTTTGAGCTGATTATGAGATCAGGTGACCTTTCAAAATAATAATGAACTGACAAATATTTGTTTACTGCTAATGACAAAAGAATTTTATCAATACACTATGCTGTTTATTTCTATGATCAAACTTAATAACTTTATTGTCATTATTAAGTTAATATAGCTTTTGGTCCACCACAGCCTCCCTGATTTCTTGAGTTGTTCGTCAAGCAGCGTATATTAAACATTCCTTAAATGGTTCATCGAAATCCGGTGGGTTCGATGAGGCCGATCTGCTCAATATCTCTTTCAAGTGTTCTACACACTCGTATAAATGTCCTTAAACTTTAGTCACTGGTTTACCTTGTTTCTTATTGACTGGTTGTTCTTGTTAACCATATTCTTCGCTCGCCTCTTCATTTTACCGTATAGATGTCTCATATTTCCTTCACTTACAGCTTTTGCGTGCTTTTCTCATGATTTCTCACGTATTTTCACTTGTTGCTTCTGAGGCTATTCTCCACACTGTCGTTTGCGTCTATGTATGCGGCCTGTGCTTTGCATTACTGTACGCTTGTCGGTCTGCTGTTGATTGTTGACTCCTTGTCATTTCTCTATTGAATAATGCCCATGTTATCGGTCGAAATCCATTCTTTATTATGGTGCTTCTCGTGGGCCAGCACCTACTGACATAGTCAAAAGGATGCTTTTTTATCCCATTTCCAATTGCTTTAAATAATATTCATATACTCTTTGAGTATATATTGTAAGGTTTGAAACTTGTAGTAAAATGCTATTTCGAATTCATTGAGTTAATACACATCTCATACGAAAAATACCTTGAACTCTCATAATGTTGCTTGTCCGAAATTTTATGTGAGACAGGGGCATTTTTTTCTTTATCACCTGAGTATAACAGCAACTTTAATTAAGGTAATATTGTCTGTCCAGCTTGAATCCATTGAGTTTCTCCCAATTCGAGTTTCATCAAGATGTATTGCCTAATTTCCGCATCACTTTATTGTTCCTTTTGGTATCCTACATTGTGAACACATTCTGTGAACCTATGACAATCGTTGTTTTAAATGTCAGTGGGGGCATCAGCCTCGTGATTTCCAAAGAATCTTAACATTTGCAACGATGTGTCATGACTTATGAAAATGAAGGTGCGTCAAAATTCATGTCAGAGATTGAATAGTCAGAAATAATGTTTGCCGGTAAGTAAGTTTGTAGCAGCAGGATATGAAAATATACCAGCTGAAATATCGAATTCAGACAAAGTAGCAATTACCAATATGCTTCACATTCTATTCAGAAAGTTATGGAGAGGAAACAGGTGACACTGACGGACTGTAAACGATGATATCTCATCAATATTTAAAAGAAATGGAATCCAAGCATATGTGAAAACTACAGAGAAATCACACTACCATCGGTACCAGGATTGGATTTCAACAAATGAAAGATCCAGTAGACGTCCAGCTTTGACATCAACAGGACGAATTCGTAATAATCGGTCGGGAACAGTCTAAATTATGGCAGTATGGATTATCGTTGATAAATCAATTGAATGGAGCTCGTCACTGTACATCAACCTTCTTGATTATGAATAGTTATCTGATAAGGTGAATTGGAGAATGTTGTGGATCATTGTTTGACACCATGATATACATTAGAACATTGTCAACATCATAAGGAATTCATACATGCATACAGGAAAGCTATCAAATTCATTCGAAGTGAGGACTGGAGAAAGGCAAGACTGCCCATTCTTCCACCTCTTTTTCCTGGTGATCGACTTGATTATGAAGACCTTGTCATCTGACGAGAAGCCCGGTATAGAATAGACAGGTTTGATGCAACTTGACTGTTTGTACTTCGAAAATGGCCTGATCATCATAAGTTATACAGACCACCAAATGCAGGTCAAGACAAACAGTGTAGTGGCAGTCTCAGAATCAGTAGACCTCAACATACAAAAAGGAAAAAGCGAGATCCTCAAATAAAAAACGGAGAACTCTGGAAGAGGTGGAAACTTTCATGTACCTGGGATGCATCATTGATGAACGAAAAGTATATATACAGACGTAAATGCGAGGATTTGCAAGTGATGGACAGCATTCCCACAACTGAAGAATTTACGGAATTTGAAACAACTTTCAACCAACATCAAGTAATTATAAGCAAATGTCTACACTAGGCACTCAATGTCCGTTGGCCGGATACCATCAGCAACAATCTATTTTAAGAGTAAACAAACTAGGATAAAATTAAGAAAAGACGTTTTAGGTGGATAGGAAATACATTGCGCAAATCACCAAACTGCATCACGAGGCAAGCGCTTACCCGGAATCATAAAAAGGACAGAAAATAGGAATGTCGAAGAATACGCTACGTCGAGAATTGAAAGCAGATATGAAAAGAATGATCACCAACTAGGATGAACTGGAAAGGATTGCCCAGGACATAGTTGAATGAAGAATGCTAATAGGCGGTCTATTCTCCTTCATGAGGGCTAATAGACGTAATTAAGTAAATAAGTACTGCACAATTAAAATCACACTGGAAGTCGAAAATAATCAAAGTATTCGCTTTCTTACTGTCTAGATGATGAGAAAGCAAAATGGAACTCTCAGATCTACCTACAGAGGACCCCGTAGAGTGGTCAGTATCAGGCTTTTTGAGTCCCCAGTAGTGGAAAAAGAAATTCATTTGTGTCCTTCGCTGTACCGATAAAAACATTGGTAGTCCCATGATCATGGAGAACAAACTGAACCTCCTGAAGAACACATTCAATACAAGCTGGTGTTCACCGATATTTATCGATAAAAAAATCAAAGTGAAGACGCTCAAGCATTAAGTAACTTTACAGGAAAGAAACATTTAGCGAGACGTTGATGTTAAAGGTGATAAGACTACAGATATTCTGAAGAGTGGTACTTTCAACTCTCTCAATGGAACGTCGTTTTAAGCTACTACGCAATCAGCGTTCCTAAGCCAACCAGTTTCCAGTAATTCTTTGTGTGTTCATCAACTTACCTGTTTATGTGTAGCCAGGAATATAAGTTGTTCTGTGAATATTTCATCCGAAAGCATTCGAGAATATCACTGTACTGGATTGAAAAGATGCGAAAATGGCTCAATAAGAAGCTCTATTATCAAACATCTTGTGAGCACAAGTCATTCGATGGAGATGAACTCTGGGTTGAAATTCGTGTACAAAGTAACGAGAAAGCTACCAAGGGCAACTAACTTCCATATTATCACTATATCCAAAGCACTTACTAAAGATCTTTTTAATGCAGAATTATCTATACAGACGTAACCTGTTGATGTGTAGGCGAGAATGATAATGACTGGTTGTTTGTTCAGTCAGACTTGTAGATAGTCTGACAGGCGCTAGATCAGTTATATATTCCTCATTCCTTATTATTATTGTTATTACTATTATTGATTGTTGGTTGTTGGATGTTGTTGGATCATGTCAGATGCTTATCGATTTTTGATGTAGAAATACATTTACGTTCTAGTCAGGCTAAATGCGTATTCATGAATTCTAGTAGAATAGAGAATGGAAGAGAATGTAGTGTAGATATTCGTCTAGGGTAAATTAACGTCATATTCGTGTAAACAAAGTAGGCCGAGCGTTATGACAATTGTCCGAACTCTTTTTCTACCACAGTTTGAAACTCTTGTTTTGTTTTCTCTTCTTTACTTTCACACACAACTGCTTCCCTTCTATCTTCTCTATCAACATTTACCCATAATCACTTTCTCCCTCTTCCTATGATTCTCACTACTACAGTTCATCTAAAATTCAACTTTCTATGTAGTCACTCTTAGGCCTACTTTACCGATTGTAATTCGCTATCTGTCTTCATGATGAATATTAAAGCACCTAACAACTACACGACTGAATGAAAATAATGATTTTACACCTTTGTCCATTCTATCTGACTGTTACCTTGTATAGCGAAATTTCAATACCTTTATTACTGTAATTACTAAAATTTCCAAAAATACTAGGTTTATATTTGCGATTTTAGGGCTTTGAAAATGCAATATGATATTCTCTGCAATTGAAACAGTTCATTTAATCGAGCTTTAATTCTTTACTTAAGCAGAGGAGAAATTATCTGTGTTCATCGCTAAGGCGTTCGTGAAAACAGTTTGATTACTTAGTCAGTTTGTATCAGTTAGTTAGGAATTTTAGTAAAATGTAAACAATATATAGAGTCGTAAAATTGAGTTATAGGAGTTTTCGAGTACTCGCTAGTTGATGGTATTCAGATTTACACTTGATTAGTTTGTGTAGGCATATGTGCACACTGACAGGTTGTATAGATGCTTCTCGCAGATACAACCTTCTGATTAACATTTTCAGCATTCGGTTTACAGTGAAATGCTGGATAAGTAAATTTCAAATTTCTAAAATGGATGAATCCATGGTGAAAAATTTCGTGCCTTTTTAGATTCAGTAACCTAGTGAATAACCCGTTGGTGTTTTAGAAGAACTCAATTGGTTACAAGTTTGTAACGTGAACAACAGTACTGGGATCCACATGAATCCATCTGACGTGTCTCAATTAAGATGGAACACGAGTTTTAGTTTATACTGATAATCACTGTTCAAATACATCACAAATCGTAACTGATGGTTAAAATGCTAGCGATTCTCTCAGAATGTAAAAAGTGAATGGAGTCTGATGTACTTTAATCTCTAGTGTTTACAACAAGAAAATGCCATTAAAACAACATTCAAACTATCTTACTGGATGCACTGGATACTTACATCACATTACATTAGTTCAAATTTCAACAATGATTTATAAGTGGAATTCGTTACCCTATTAATATTATTATTATTTCATTTCGACTGACATCACTTCAAAATACACCGCTGAACACATGTGATGATGATATGGTTTTATCGGTTCGAGAGAAAAGATGACAGCTTTGTCATGTGGTACTTTGTTGCCAGAGCTTATTACACCACAAGTTGGATCTACATTCAGAACAGGAGCTAATTCACTTGGTTTTATTTCCGTGGATACTATAAGGTAACTATGAATAATCGGGAAGGTGAAAGGACCTCGTTTTTCTGAACAATAGGAAACTACTACTTTCAAAACTTGAGTCATTCTGTAATATTTGACAAATGTTCATGAAATATTTGCTAAATATATATTTATACTACTTTAATGTTGATAAGTACAATTTGTCTGTATTTGGAAAGGAAATCATGAAGGTGTTTTGTTGCTCTAACCAAGGTTTATTTTCAGAACAGATGTTTTCACAACCTGTTCTAAATAATTAGTCAACAGACACAGACTGAACTGCAACTAATCACTGACATGTTTAATTTTCATTATTATCCACAGCGTGCATCAACTTTCTCAATATGAAACTAATGGGTTCATTTATTAAAATGATTGTGCACATTGTTGGTGCAAGTGTTGTTCACTATCCGATCACTGGTGGTTACCAATGCGAAGGACAAGATATGTCCTTTGTCCAGTTCAGCGTGAATGTATGTGTTTGCCTGCTGATATCCGGCTAGATAATACATAGGCTTTTCCTTGACTAGCATCATTTGACGTATAGGTGAACAATGGTCTGTTTGACATGGAAAATTACATTATCAAATATGAAGTCATCTATCTGAATACGACCGTAAAGTATCACATTGAGCGTCGCAGATCATTCATAAAACCGAGTTCTGTCTATCGACAGATGTATACACATACAACTTTGAATTCTGTAGTTATTGAACAGATACAGTCAGACTTATACGTCTTAAGGCGATTTGTAATGCTAATTTCACTGTTATGACGTTAATTGCCTCATTTTCCTGTATTTTCCTTTGTATACTACGTTGATAAATGTGTTTACAGGTTATTACTCCCCACATATATTTGGATCACATGTTGTCTTGTCCATAATATGAACACACGAATATATTCCAATAACATCCTGTAGCTTGATCTGATCAGCACTGATCAATTCTAAATTTCGTGAAAATTATCAGCATTGGCCTAGTTGTAAAATCGCATCAAAATTCTCCAAATTTCCTATTATTTCTAATCAATCTGACAACATTATTCTTCACCCAATAAGAAAAACTGCATAACATGATGAGTTACAGAAGTTACAGGCGGCCTGTTTGAATATATGGCTACCTGTTCCTGCCATCTGGATATTTCAACAATTTACCTCTTTTCTTGTTTGTTTTAACCCAACATTAAGCTCGTTAGTCGCATGACGTATTCAGGAGTGTTAGTGAAATGTTTCTGATATTTCGCAGCACAATTACAGACATCAAGTTTGCTCGCGGTATGAGTCAAAAATAATGTTATTTATTCAAATGTCGATTCCTTAACTGCTAACATCTAACTGTTGAACACTCAATATTTATCTCTAGGATCGATCAAGCAATGAGAAAAAGAAACTTGTTGAAATAATTGATGCTGAGAATTCTATTTTGTACCAGAATTATAGTACTGGGAAGAAAGCCAATAATAATAACTGAATGTAGAATCAAGGTAAAAAACTAATTCATTATTCAGTTCAAAATTTGAGACTATCTTTGTGAATTCTAGATACCACACTCTAAATATTTCATATGTTTGCCATCCGTCAGTTGTCATTTACATTCTTCATGATTCTCTCAATTATGTTTGTATTCCAATTCCAAATCAGAATTTTCACACATATTCAGTAGGTTACAACTGCAATGATTCGTTACATCAGCACATTCAATGCCAATCAAGATTGAAAAGATCATTCACGTTGTGTTAGAGAGTTCGGAGGCAACAATTTGTGAATAAACAGGGGTGGATTGACGCTTATGGTTGAATCCAGGATTGATGTCACATCCTATTTAGGATTCATCAACTGTGTTGATTTCTACACCAAAACTGAAATCTGGTATCATTCACCTCAAACATACAATATGTTATCTATTGAAGCATTGACTTCAGTTAACCAGCAACTTGTTCGATGTGCATGAAGAATCCAATAATTCATAAATAACTTATGACTCCATGATCATATAGTCCTCTCTTTGCTATACTGAACATTTATCCAATTTGACTGTAAATTTGCCCATATATTTGCTCGCATGTAATCCTCGAGGCCAAAGGAAAAGAGGAAGACTAAAGAACACATTACGCCGGGAAATAGAGACATACATGAAAAAAGTGAACAAAAATCGGATGGAACTAGAAAAGAATGCCCAGGACAGAGTGGGTTTGATAATGCTGATCGGTGGCCTATGCTACATTATGAGAAACGGGCGTAAGTAAGAAAGTAAATAATTTGCTTGCATATACTTATTCACCTCTCCACTTCGAATTCGCTTGATGTACGTGTGGGTTTGTGACCTGCGCTATGCACTAATAAACTGTTGTTGCAGCATCTTCTGGCTTCTGATATTAAACACCGTTGAGATTTATATTATAACGGTTATCGGGGTTATTCATTGACAAAGCAAGGCCACTACGGAATTAGTGATCTCAACGCGCGAACACGAAGCAATTTTTGACAACATAATCTCATTTTGAAAATTCAACACGCTCTGTCTCAATTCGCATTATCATCCGGATTATAATAATGGTTGTGGATTTGTTATATCACCATTTTAATTACACGTACATTATCTCACAGACGTTATTGAATGTAATGATAATACTCATAATAAGTAACGATATCTCACAAATAATCGATATACTGGTGGTAACTCAGTAAGTCCGTTTTATGTTATAATTTGTATTCTTTGTTTTTATCACTCATTTTGTCGGCCCATTTCTCTTTGTGACGTTTAGATTATATTCGCGTATTATTAGTTAATGAATGACACAATCGGCCTCTTACAAATTTGGTTCGTGATGTCTAGGCGTATCACCACAGTAGATCAAAGAATTGATGAGTTAAAAAAGAAAACTAATGTTGTATGCCACAAACTGACGAAATAGATCATAATGACAGGCAAAAATGAATGTCACGAGGAAGATAAAGAGACGAAAGATGAGCATGTTCCACGATACGACTAGCTCTTACAAGTGATTTTACCATCATTCGTTTGGCCACAGAGCTCGAAAATGTATATCACCGTGCAAATTTGAACGATCCCACCATTTATCGCTAACAGCTGCGACAACTAGAACAGCTCTTGAACTCCTCATTTTCGCAGTAAAGTTGTGTAACTTCCCACTTCCGATTTGCATACCGAATAAGCCCATTTTACCTTCAGTTAACGTTCCCAATGTGGGAGAACCTTGAATGTCAATGGTTAGATTATGCTTCTGGTGTGCTATGTTGTGACGAATTTCAAGAGAACTATTATTTTCCATGTATACGCATAAGTTGAATGCTTGTTTGTTTGTTCTTACGGACTGTTTATGGAAGACATATTTTCCACTTTAAATCTAGTCTTCTCCGTCTAGTTAGTCAGGCTGTGGCAAAGTGGAACATTTTGGCCTCTTTCGTTGTTGCATTGCTGATATTCGTTGCATTAGCCGATACTAATCCCTCAAACATAGCAGTGGATGAGATGTATATCATTCAACATGAGCAACACTATGTTCGAGTCCTAATTTCAACTTCAACACTGGTTAAATGTTAGTTTGAATTCTAGTAAACTACTTATATTAAGAAACTCATGATGAATTGATACGGGTTTGTCCGTATTTATATATTTACCCCAGTTAGAAAAGTGAGTTTCAGAATCTCGAATGAGAAGGATAGATTGTATTGAACATCGGGATGTGCAGAAATCAGTTGTCATTTTCAGAATCGTTTTTCATTCATCGGTTTTGTCCACTATGTTCTATATACTATTTTCATTCTAATCAATCACTAGTTCAACCGTTATTGTGAGCGAATAATGTTAAAATTGAAACGACAATTTATAGGCATTTAATTCATAATTTTTTATTAGTTAATGGCTTTATTCAATTTTATATTTTGGTACAGTATAGAATTCTCAGCACAAGATATTTTTTACACAAAAACAACAGAAACGATAACAAAAAAGGGAAGAAAAATGTTTAAGAGAATCTGAAAACCTCTATCAGCACAGGGTATTTCAACAAGTTTCTCATACAGAAGAAGCCATAAACAAAGTCAAATAAAGAGAAAAAAAAATTTCAAAACGATCTGGAAAACTGTACAACTTTTCGAGTAATAGAAATGGTTAATAATGTAAGTTATTGATTCGGTTAACTCTTTTAACCTGTTCGTCACAGAGTATATTTGTTAGGTAAGGTATTAAAGAACTTTTACACTTTTGCTTGCGTGCTTGGATTCGAATGTAATTACGTCTCGTTCTACCAGAAGATATACAAGCAGAAAGATAAGAATGAAGAGGATGGTTAGTATCCGATAAAATAACACCTGCCAGGAGTTTGCATGACTTTAGATATCTATACACAACCATATTAATTATGACTTCGAAAGATTCATCACACATCTTGCTAACTGCCTTCAGCACTCTCCACAATACAGTAATTTATTTATTTATTTTAACACATGAATATTGGTACAAGAGAGCGCCAATCTATATGCGCCACACAAAACAATAAGAATTCGAACAGAAATAGAAAGAAAACAGAGCTAAGGAGCGCAAAAAAGATAACAATAACGAAGAGATTGCTCTAAGGTAGTAATGAGGGAACGGAGGGTGCAATCGGAAAAAATCTTTCATTTAAGGGAGACACAACAACTTTTATGAAGAAAGTAAAAGAAGGTTACAGCAGGATCGCCACTGGCTTCTATTCTGAGCCATAAGTGATAACGTCTCTAGCCACTGTGTAGCACCATCTCTCAGACCCCAACCAGGGAGTCGTGAAGGACCAAAGAAGCCAGTCCTTTGAAGCTTTCTTTCATGCCACGACACCATGTCATGCACTGACCACCTTTCCGCTTCTTCCAACTAGTCCCAGAGTCGGCAAATAATACACGACGTGGAATTCTCTGGGACGACATTCGGAAAACATGTCCAAGCCACCGAAGTTGGTGTTTCAAGATGGTGACACCAATTCAATTATCATCTCTGTGCCCGAACACACGATGCCGAGCCTCTGCATTACTGACATGGTGTTGCCACTGAATGTCAGCGATCCTTCGGAGACAGTGATGATCGAACACAGAGAGTCGTCCTCAACTCGGAGAGGCCAGGTTTCACAAGCATAGAGCAAAACTGCTCTCACCGACACGTTGTAGATCCGACCTTTTACAGCCAGACTAAAATCACGAAGGCGCCAAAGATGGCCCAGATTGGCATAAGCCGCTCTGGCTTTCATTATACGTGCATTGATCTCATCACTCACACCCACACCAGCACTTATGCAGCTACCCAGATACACGAACTTTTCGACTACGTCTATCTGCTCACCATCCAGGGTGAGTACAGGATTAGAATCCTGCCAGTGATGTAGAAGTACTTTGCACTTCGAAGGTGCAAAGCATATACCATACCTACAGACACTGATTGCCAACTGATTAAATGCGGATTGCATGGCTTGGGCGTTATCGCACAGTAAGACAATATCGTCCGCATACTCAAGGTCGAGAAGTCTTTCTCCAGGCAACAGATCCACACCACCATTACTTACATTCATCAGTGCTGTTTCCAGAATATCATCGATGGCAAAGCTGAAGAGGAATGGTGAGATTGAGCAACCCTGCCTAACCCCACTGCTCGAATGGAACAATGGAGAGAGGTGGTTGTATGCCCTCACTCTGCCTGAGGTGTTTTTATATAGGGCTTTCAGGATGTTAACAAACTTCTCAGGCACACCCTTCTTCAATAGACAATCCCAGAGAACAGTCCTGTCCAACGACTCGAAGGCAGCCCTGATGTCAAGAAACACTACGATTGTTGGCCTTTGATAAGTATGGCGATGTTCTAACATTTGGCGGAGGGTGAAGATATGATCAATACATCCTCGACCAGAACAAAACCCAGCCTGCTCCTCGCGAGTCAATCTTTCTCAGGTTTTGAACAACCTACGAAGTATGACGGAAGCCCATAGCTAGGACGCAATCGGAAGTAGACTTATGTCCCAATAGTTGTTACAGGAACAACGTGAACACTTTTTAAAGAAAGGTACAACTATCGACTCATTCCATGACGTTGGTACACTCTCTAATTCCCAAATCATTGTAAACAACGTCGTCAATTCCTTAGTCAAAAAGTCACCACCATCTTTAAAAAGAGTCGGAGGTAAGTCATCTGGGCGAGATGATTTGTAACGCTTCAAGAGTTGGAGTTCCTTGCGGAATTCCTCCGCGTTGGGTGGATCAGTCGTCACCGGCCATGGAGGGCAGGACCGCCTGACCGATGTTGCTGGAGCAGCAGGCCAGTTGAACTGCCCTTCGAAAAATTCTGCCCATCGTCCAAGACGTCGATGGATGTTAGTGATTGGCATCCCATCATCCTCGCAGATTGTTTCACTCACACCAGTTTTCTTACTGCCAGTGGCTCGGATGAGCTGGCAGAGCTTCCGGTAGTTACCAGATGCAGCTGCTGCTTCCAGCTCATTAGCACGCTCCGACCAACAGGCTTCTCGGTCCTTACGCAAGCTTTCCTCAATTTCCTTACGTAACATCCCTCGTTTGTGGTCAAACTCACGGTCACTTGGAGTAGACCGACGGGCTTCGATGAGTTGTAAGGAACCTTCAGAAACCCAGTGCTCATAAGCGGGAAGTTTCGCGAACCCACAACTGACTGTACCCGCCATTTTTATGGCGTCATGCCATTGCAACCAATGCTCATCTTTACTTTTCGGTGGAGTGGTAGCTAGCCTAGAGGCTAGCTCGGTTCGATACTTACTTGCAACAGAAGTTGCAACCAACTTGCTGACATCAATCCTTTGGTGGTGGTCACTTCGTTGTCCACTGAAAAGTAAGGCAAGATTGGCGCAGACCAAGGCATGGTCAGAGTCCAGATAGGTACTCCAAAAAGAGCGGCAGTCTTGTACACAACCACGTCAGCGGTAGCAGCTCGCGATGTGATCAATCTCGGTCCAGGCTTGGGATACAGAGGAAGGACTCCAGGTGGCACATCGGCGATGACTGTGCCGAAATTTAGTGCTAGCCAGAAACAGGTTGTGGTCTGTGCAAAGTTGCAGTAGACGGTCACCGTTATCTGACCTGCGACCAACGAGTCCCCATCGGCCACCTAAACGACTCTCTTCTGTGCCTAGACGCTCGACCTGAGCATTCAAGTCTCTGGCTAGTACTACAATATCTGTCGAACGCACTTTCTGGAGAACAACAGATAACTGGTGGTAAAACTCATGCTTGATTGCATCCGGGCTGCAATCTGTCGGCGCATAGGCGGAGATGACGAAAAGACATCGTTTCTCACGCTGATTTCTTCACATTTTGATGGAACTCTCTAATCTAACAGCACATAACCGACTGTTTATGGGGATCCAATCGATTAGTGCTGCCTCAGCTCTAGCGCTTAGTGCAACACCAACGCCAGCAAGACCAGACGAAGATGCCACAGGGTCGACGGATAAGCGCACGTAAAAGAAGCTTTTGAAGTGACAGATGTAGAGCGAATTTGTAGCACTTCGCCAGAGTCTTGAATACGGGTCTCGGATAGACAGCAGACATCGATACGAAGACTTTCCAAAGACATAGCCAGCCCTAACTGTTGACCAACCTGCATAAGTGTGCAAACGTTGAAGGCAGCCAATTTGAAAGGTGCACGTGGTTTCAGAAAAGCTGCTTCAGTACTCCTATTCGGAAGTAACATACAGTTTGCAACTGGACAGTGACTCGAGAACGTTTAGATACAGTCGAACTTCCATCAAAGACGAGCCGCTGTATAAGTATAAAAGAGGGTGAATAATATGGAAAATATTAATAATGATAATAATAGTATTAATAATGACAATAATAGTAATAATAATAATTTGAATCAATTGATTGTTTTTCGAAGCGAGAAAAGTAGTTCCCATAGATATAGAGGGTTCATCATTTGTGAGTGGGCTTTGATACTGCCCGGGTGCCCAAACCAAAGCAGTTGGTTGACTCAGAGGGCCAATCCCCGAACCTTTGACCTAAAGGTCTGACCCACAAGGCAGTGGAGCATCGTAAGGAGATGCAACCCCATGGTAGCCGGTGACCAACGATTTGTTCGTAAGCCATTTGTTCCTTCAGGATACTGGAGCCAGCCCATGTGCACAATTGGTTTGTGATCCGGTTAAAGCGACGGATATTCGCTTTTCGTCCTCTTAATTTCGTAAACAACACACCCGTCACGATAAGGCAATGAATAGGAATTACCTGGCAGAGGCTGTTTACGCGCCGCCGTGGGAGAGAATTTCCAGAGCGAGAGCATACTCCCGCCACTCTCGGCCGAACGTGGGCATGAGAGGGTCTTTTCTCAAAAGCCCAGGAAAGAATAATGAGGAACAGTAAAGAATAATAAATAATATGCAAGAAGTGGCAAATTGTAAAAAAAACGAGTAATCTTTTGAACATGCAATCTTTTTATGTAATAATTCAGATGAAAAACCTACTTCGATAACAATAAAAAGTGGGCAGACCAGGAGAGATCATAGGAAAATGTAACACCAAGATAATTGACCTTCGACACTGTGTTTTTCAAGGAGCATTAGCCGGTACTAATCCCTCAAACATAGCAGTGGATGAGATGTATATCATTCAACATGAGCAACACTATGTTCGAGTCCTAATTTCAACTTCAACACTGGTTAAATGTTAGTTTGAATTCTAGTAAACTACTTATATTAAGAAACTCATGATGAATTGATACGGGTTTGTCCGTATTTATATATTTACCCCAGTTAGAAAAGTGAGTTTCAGAATCTCGAATGAGAAGGATAGATTGTATTGAACATCGGGATGTGCAGAAATCAGTTGTCATTTTCAGAATCGTTTTTCATTCATCGGTTTTGTCCACTATGTTCTATATACTATTTTCATTCTAATCAATCACTAGTTCAACCGTTATTGTGAGCGAATAATGTTAAAATTGAAACGACAATTTATAGGCATTTAATTCATAATTTTTTATTAGTTTCTTATACAAAAATAACCCAAAAACACAGACAAAAAAGGGCAAACTAGGATTTTTGAAAATGCACAACTTTTCAAATTAGAGGCACGGTTAAGAATGCAGGTTATTTACTAGGTTAACTCTAAGAACCTGTTCTTCACAGAGTATATTTGCTAGGTAAGGTATTATGGAACGTTTACACTTTTGCTTGCGTGCGTGTACTCGAATGTAATTACATCTTGTTCTACCAGAAGATTTACAAGCAGAAAGATAAGAATGAAGAGGATGGTTAGTATCTGATAAAATAACACCTGCCAGGAGTTGGCATGACTTTAGATGTTTATACGCAACCATATTAATTATGACTTCGAAAGTTTCATCGCAAATCTTGCTAACTGTTTTCAGCACTCTTCTCAATACAGCAAAGTTTTTTCTCAAAAGCCCGGAAAAGAATAATGGGTAACAGTAAAGAATAATATATAATATGCAAGAAGTGGCAAGTTGTAAAAAAAAACGAGTGATCCCATGAACATGCAATCTTTTTATGTAATAATTCAGATGAAAAACCTACTTCGATAACAATAAAAAGTGGGCAGACAAGGAGAGATCATAGGAAAATGTGAAACCAAATAAAATAACCTTCGACATTGTGTTTTTCAAGGAGTCTCCAATGGCACAAGCATTATGTGATCTCAAAACGGTGTATAGATGGCATTCACGTCTCATGCTTAAGTTACCAGCTTGACATTTAGATGGATTAAGTATAAAACCATTACCAACAGTCCAACAATCAATACGAGACAAAAACTCATTCATTTCTATGGGATGTAAAGAGGAAGAGATAGACATACATACAGTGATATCATTCGCATATTTCACAAAAGTGTTTTCTGTGTAAAATGTCAGATCATGCAGAAGAAAAGAGAAAAGAGGAGGTGAAAGAATAGCTCCTTGTGATACACCTTCATGAGACAGTAGTGACTCCGAACACTTTCCTCCAAATGCAGTGTACTGTCGCCTTCCAGAGAGGTAGGAACATAGCCAGTTGGTTATACAGCTGTCAGTGTTGACGCTGAATAACTTGTTAATTAAGCGTTGTCTTAGTATGGAATCAAAAGCTGAAATATAGTCCAGAAAAGCGCGTCGAACATACTTCTTACCATTTTCTTAGTTGAACACTGTATTGTGATGTAGAACAGCAACAACATCTAAGGTGCTTCTTTTGTATCTGTAGGCAAGCTGATGCGGATCAATATGCTCTTTTATCGCAGGCTGAAGTTGAAGTATTATTAATTTTTCCATTGTTTTGAGAAAGGTAAAGTTATTGTAATAGGTCTTAATTTCACATTTTTATCACCAGATACTTTATTGGCTACAAGACTTATCTTCATCTTTCTCCAATTTTTCGGTATGAGAAGGATCTGTTAAAGATAGTCGTGAATGGATAACATAGGACGTCAGCACATTTTTGAAATAGGAGGTTTGGGACAACATCAGGTCCTAAACATCGGGATGTATTCAGTGAGTGGAAACATCTCCGTACATCAGTTTCAGTGAATCTAGGAACACAGCTATTCTTCAAACTTGTAGATGAAACGATATTCAAGTAGGCTACAAAATTTTAAATAATACAATCGTTTATTGCAACAATGTTTTTATCATGATCAAATAGCAATGAATTGATATTAACGGTTAATATTGTTACTGAAAGAAGAGATTCGTGATTTGTTATTTTGACAGTAAATTAATTGTTACAATATATAGGTAAATGAAACACGAGTGAAGTCCGGATCATCGTTCCCAAATCCAAATTCATTTACTTTCCATAGTCATCTGGAGTTCAAACAAAAACATATGAATCATTATTAAAATGATAGATCATACAAGTGAACATCTGAAATGAACAACTGTACAAAAGTTAAACTGTCTGATTGATCTTGACCAACATGTATGTATTCATTTATTCACAACACGACGTATATCCCACTGAAGTCATGGATCAAAAAATCACGTGTGTGGTCAATTGTGAAGTGGAATCGTAAACATTTATTCAATTCTATACTTCACTACTTGAACAGATATATCAATTCAACAGGAATCATGAATTGAATCAAATGAACTGAATTGAAGTAGTTTGTAACTTTATTTCATGCATTTCGATCATCTGACCGTACAGTATGTCGTCTTCATACAACATCCATTAAATATTGTTTCATATAATAATTGTCAGTAAATGTGATCCAATAGGTTACTTACTTATCACTTTGAGTGCTTGTAATAAAAGTCTATACTTAACTGAAATTTGAGAAAATGAAATGAATAAGAGTTTATTTACTTAAATATCCATCTCATCATTGATGAGAAGACCAAGAAAATAAATTGGTGATTGTTTGCTGCCTTTGTCTCATATAGTATTTGTATGGGCAGTTGCAATTTGTTTGTTGCTCTGCTTAATTCTAACTTTTGAAATAGTCTGTAACGTATAAGTCTATCTCACTGTCTCCACCTTGATATTTGAATTGAGAATTATCACAAATGTGGCCTGTCAGTTGTGCAAGAATTTTCGAATTCAGATAAGTATCAATAAGCTGTTTATCGTCATTAATGGCATCCGTGTCTTTGCGACTACCTTCATCTATTAAAACATCAGATTGAAGCTTTCACTGACATTTCATATGGTACCAAAGTTTATAAATATTCATCGTTTAGTCAATTGCATATGGACCTGACAAAGCTGCTTAATAAATCAGTGAAAATATTGATGTTAGACACTATCACCATTGGATGCCGACCAGCTCAGTGGTCCAGTATGTTAAGAGTTCGCGGGCAAGACCGAAGGCTCTGCTTTCAAATCTATAGAGCAGGATCGTGTATTCACACAGTTGAGGAGTCCCACGGCCGTCTAGTGTTTCTAGATTTTAAAAGTTGTTTACACATCAATAGTGTCATGATCCCAATCAAAAAGAGAAAATATTCAATTGGTTATTCTCACAGGATTTGGCATTCATATCTGAAAGATCATTGTATTTCCAATGAATCAAGCGGTCTATTTCTACTATATCTGAAACAACATAAGTTTGGTTAGGAAAACATACAGAAATATTGTTTATTTGAAGATATCTTTAACGTGTTTTCAGTATCGAACTAGTGAAAACCACCGAGTATAAATACTAAATGGACTGAGAAAGAATAAAAAACAGTCTCCTTACAATTTCGCCATATTCTCACCTAATTGTCAATGTGATTGTGAGTATTTAGTCCTTGAAATCAAAATAGTGATTTCACCTTTGATTCCATTGACTTGATTTGTGCTGTAACATGAAAAACTTCCTTCATGAGTACTACACCCGTTGTTATTCATTTTGAGTTCCAATGCTATCGGAGGTGATGGAGCTTCTGTCTCATTTCGATACCTGATTACTTTAACTTATTACTAAGCAGGACATAGACGGTTCTATGATTTCCTGATTGAGGGAAATCAAGTTCAACGTACTGAAGAAAGGCAAGTAGATATACTATGTCTGTCATATTCAATAATATCAAGAGAGATAATTTAAATAAAATTACCTTCCGTTGTGTATGGTTTCATCTTATTACAAACGGCTTCACTATGATCCGTCTTCATTTCTAATTAGTTGATAAAAGAAACAATAAAAGACTATTCACCTCACCAGATCCATATTCAGTCATTTTTACCAGAAACCTTGTTCATCTATGAGAAATGAATTATGAGCAGAGATGTATGATGTCAAACTGAGGAATTGGATACCTCTACATCCTAGGTATATTGTTCACTTCGACATTCTTCTAACCACCATCTATGTCTACTAAAAACACTAATGACTCAGTGGCAATATTAAGGAAATCCGTACAAGATACACAATTGCCAAAACAGACTGATCAGTTGTGTAATTATCACATCAATGGAAGATTCAAATAATCAATACACACAAACTGAATAAACTCTAATTTTGGATGTAACCTCACAAACTCTCATTGTAAATTTAAGATGTCCAACCGAATTTGCGGCTTTATATGTCGACGTGATGTACTTGTGTTGCATATAACCTAAAATGAATTAGAGATGAAAATGTCACCTGCGTAATTGAAAATGCTCAGCTAAACTATTGATGTTAACTAAACACTAGATTTTGCATACTGCAATTAGCAACGATGTCACGGAAATAAAATGTGTGAAGTGGAGGTCGATAAGGCTCAATGTGGAATTAATTTCCTTTCGTTATAATCACATAAGCGACGTTTGTGCATCAACAACGCCTAAATGCTTATCACGGAAACACTACTTGTTGTGAACTAGACGAACAGCCTGATATACTTGACAGATGAATGTTGGGTTGTGAATGAATTGTAACAATACCATCTAAATAATTACTGGCCAGCAGTCATTTATGCCATGTTTTTTTCTGTAAAGTAGCAAACATCCGTAGTTATTGATAGGCAAGCAACGTGAATACATAAAAAGTAGTAGTAAAATGTTTGGGATGGATAAGATTGAACTACATGCAATTCAATGTTCTGACTTACTTTCATAATGTTTATCACTTTCCTTAAAACATGCAATCAGTTCCGGTGAATTGAAGTGAACATACGCTATATAGAATTGGAGAAATCGAACAAATATCAAGCTACAACATCGTACAGAATTACAACATTATAATGGAAAATAATAAGGTGTTGTGGCAGTCCGTGGACAGTGTTCAGAACTGAATTTAAAGAGCTACTGTTGTAAAGTGAGCGTTCTGAGATTATTGTCTGGAAATTGGATTTTGATATATCTGATGTGTTGAAATATGTGGAACTCATGATTCACATCACTTTCGGCTCGAGATCGTCAGTTGAACGCAATTTCACCAAGCGTTGCTGTTCTCATGCTGACTTAAATATAGTTCCTTTAAAAGTGTTGATCTGAAACGAGAATTTCTAGATTTGGAACTCAATGTAAACATTGACATTGAGATTGACATGTATCCATTCGACTAGTCCTAAGTAAGATAAAATGGAGGTCTTGAGTTTCATTGGTAGACAAATACTAAATATCAGTTTAGAGTTGTGGAAATTGTTAAGTTTTTGATTGAGATAATGAGACGATGAGTGTTAGACCAATTATACTAAAAGCGTTTAAATTAGATGCACAGCATCATTCGCTTCGAAGAAAATGCTGCATATGAAATTTTCGAAGTGGTAGGAAATGGTGTTTCATATTTGTCTCTTCACTTCATGTAAGATCCATTTTGAATGCTTTGTGTGTTTGTGAAAATCCCTCCATGCATATACTTGCACTTTGTTCCTATTGATCCCCTTAGTTGTACATTATTGTCTTTTGATTACATTTCAATTGTTATTACTTGTATTTTTTATTATAGTTTTTGTTTGTTCTTATGTATTTACTAAGTTTGTGCTTCTTCCCGAACTGCATCTGTGTTGTTTTACATGACACTTGATCTTGGCGGTAGCCATATTGATTTTCTCCTCTTTTTGTGTGTGTTCTATCTAGTCAGGATAGAATAACGTTCATTTATTGTGATTGGTAATTTTCCATCATCTTTCATTAACTCCCTTATTTATTGTAGTTTAGATTTTATTGATTGAACAATTACTGGTTGAATAGCCGGGTGGTAATATTTGTTTAGGTAAAGATTTACATTCAAATTTATGATGAATTATAGAACCGCTATTGACGCGATTACTTGTTTTGATTTCGACGGGAAAGGGCGCGTGCCTAACGTACCTTAAAAGCTATTCAGCAGTCCAAACATTAGTTTGGATCTCACACTTCATGATGAAAAGTGAAACAGTCTTTAAAGTATGTCAATGTGCTGCAAATGTTGAAAACGATTCGGTTATTAAATTACTTACGATACCGTTTTTTGTAATCTTTCTTTATGTTTTGAATAACTATGAAAGGCATTAAAAGCAGATTGCAAATAATTTTGTTTTGAATGTGGATATTAATGAATACGTAATATCTGGTGTAGTGACAAGTGAATGTGGTTTGATGAACGACTGAATATATTGCTGAGTGATTCAACATGAAAATATGGACAGATCGTAAAACTTGAAATTGTTTCGGATATTTTCTAGAAATGGGGTGAAAATCTCAAATAACCAATTCATATCATTTTACTAGTCTAAAGTATTGACCCTCACTATGATGTCTGGATGTTCTAGATTTATTATTTATCGGTGTTGATTACAACTTTTGATGAGAGTGTTCAATTCCCTGAGACAAATTTACATTACGCTTTTTAAGAAGTGACTAATTCTGCAGAATGTGTGCTTACAGTATCAGAATAAAACTTACACTAGCTTAAGCATAGCAGTTGTGATGCAACAGAGCAGTCATATATCAAATTGATGGATTGTCTATGGTATACAACTGAAAGTAATGAGCACACAAATCGAGTTTCAACACTTCAGAGTACACTACACATTAACGGATGAAACTTCAGCAACCTCTCATTGTAAGTAACTATTTCACCAGGGTGTTATTCCTGTACATATGTCTGAGAGAGATTGTAGTATTTTGTCAGAATTATCAAAGAAAAACAACAAGGAGCCGAATTATTGGCATCAGTTATGCTGCAATCCTATTATTTCAGAATAAAATCGTTGAAAGTTGGACTTTGTTCTTTTTCACATGTGAGATCGATTTGTGATCAACGAATTCAACAATTCAACATGTAGGTCATTAACAATGAAATGCTGAATGGAAATTAAAACACTGAATGAGAACATTTTCGCTTACGAGACGAAGCATACATGGCTGCATCACCGGTCCAATAGTTGGTTCTACAGCTGATATCTAGAATCATTCATGTAGTTAAGGAACTCGATTATTTTTGAACATACAGTGATCGATTTTCTCGACTCCATTTGGATCGGAATTTTCGATTTTATCTGAAATGGACACAATAATTTTTGGGCAACTCGGTTGAATAACAAGGTGATTTAGTTGCATTTCAAAAATAGTATTGTGCTGTATTCCAATTATCTACAATGTGATGTAACAGAAACAAGATGAATGCGTTTTGATGTTACGACATCAATCACATATTCTACTAGTCGTTTTATTGGAGAATATTGGCAAGCTGGATCAATAGTATTTTGTTCATCAGGTCAGAGGATGTGAGACATCAATAATCCCTCGAATTTCCTCAGATCTTACAGATGGTACTATTGTCACACTATAATTTTATATTTTTAAATTACCATTGGTGGGTGCATGGATAAAAGTCTCAACCGCCGATTTTGTAAGCACTCAAATCTGTGAACTAATTTCGTTTCTTAGATGTGCATCAATTGAATAGTCATATCAGCCAACCGCATGCACTAACACACTCCCATCAAATATTTACAGTCTATCATGAATGGGACTACTGTGAAATTCAAGAAGTACCATCAAGCAGGTTCAAATAAACAAATCTTATTCTGATTTTGATATTTTCTTCTTTGTTTGAATGGTGTTATTAATTTCTTGAGTGTACAAACAGAGGGGCAACAAATTTTCACAAAGAAGCTGAACGTGATAGAATTAATTTAACCTTTCAATGAATCACATTTATAAATGTTTAAGGTTTGCAAATAGTTGGATCAGTCGATCAATTGGACATACTGAACACGGATATGCACTCGTTGTGTAGTGTGTGCTACTTATATTATCATAAGTATTATATGATGTTAGTCGTGAACAGAAGATGTGGCAGCAGAGAGACAAGAAGATAGAAGAGTAGAGAATGGAAACAAGATGCAATTTGTATGAAAATGCAAGAACAATGAAGTCTGACTCATTTTGGAGACAATTGGTGGATATTTTGCAAATTATATATTAACTATTTCATTGTTAAATTTTATTAACAAGTCCTGTAATTTTGTTTTTAATACATTCGACTGTCCCCCCTCCGTGTTGTGTGCAATTTGTTTTGGTTTTAAATTCAGTAATGCAGACGATTATGTCATATATAACTGAATAATCAAATTACCTTTCAGAGTTGTTATTTTGCTGTCATAATCTCTGATACATCGATACATACCTTCCATCTCATCTAGAGATTAAAAACACACACAACAACGTGTTCTATTATTGCGTTTATCACAGAACGTTCAAATCATTTATTTGTAAAAACATGAAATCAATCAAAACTTAACAATCTCCATAATCACTATTCTGATAATTACCATGTGCTCACTATTGACTAGCTTCGTGAGAAAATTCTCGAAATTCTGGTGAGAAGCCGTGACCAGTGGAGCTAATCCGTGTCGAGTAAAAACAGGTACCTACCTCAGTACAATGGTGTACGGTGGCGCAGTTTCGTGGATTAGTTGAGGTTAGACATTAACACCATTGGATGCCGCTCAGCTCAGTGGTCCAGTAGGTTAAGTGTTCGCGCGCAAGACTTTAGGCACTGGGTTCGAGTCTCACGAGCAGGATCGTGGACGCTCACTGCTGAAGAGTTTCACAATAGGACGAAATGGCCGTCCATTGCTTCCAGCTTTTCAATGGTGGTCTAAAATCAATCGGTCCATTATATCAATCAATACCAAGCATTCTCCACAACGCCTATACGAATATATCAGAGTTATTACATTACAGAACATCAAACACGTCTCAGCAAATAATCAATGAGCTGATATGATTTCAAGAACACTATTACACATGTATCAAATTCAAATCTTCGGACATAGACGAGTTGATCAAATTCTGATTCATTCAAATAGTACGATAGAATGTGTGTTATATGAACACGTTTGTTTGTATGAAACGTTGTTTGTAAAATTAAAACAAAAGACGTTATCTACCTTTCAATGCAGAAATCTTTGCTTTTAAGTTCTCAACATAGAGATCAAAAATGATCTGTTTTAAATCTTGAGGATCCTTTGATTCGACATCTGAAATAAGAAACACGATTTGTCACAACAATAAGTAGTTCAATTGATTTTTGAGAACTGACGTTCACATTTAAGTGCAGTCATCCAGATCACTACAGATAGATATGTGATTGTCAAGATTCAAAACACTACAGAATAAGGGTTACTCATAGACCATTATAGAAACATCACAATTGATGCTCGAAAGACAAAAACAAAAACGAGTATTTCCACTCAATCAATGTTTTGGTCAATTAGTGTCATGTGATTGAGTCATCACAATAAATTCAAACGGTATACATTTGTCTAGAACCAATCTTAGCATTATTCAGAGAGAAGGCAAAAGCGACAAATTTATAAAACAGACTAATATGCCCAAACAATAGTGGGAGTGAAACAAGCCACGTAAACAGCATACGCTTTACATCAGGTTTAAGTCATGATCAAAAGAATGATGAAGACGTTGATGGCGATGACGAAAATGACAGTGATATGACTCTGTTTGTACACTGGATCAATTATTTGTAAAAGTGCATTTTAAATAATACTGATAACTTACCAGACTGTGTGGTTGTATGAAGAAGCAAGAGCAGTAAACATACATAAACCAAATCTAAAGAGACCATATTCATTGAAACTACAGCATTTATTCTTCTGCTTATATATCATGATGAAATGAAGAGGAAAGATGGTGTGAATATTATTCACCATATAAAAGATTAATGAATGTAATTAACATTTAGAAACAATTAAAAGTTCAATGAATGAATAAAGCACAAACAGACACGTTGCACAATTTTTTGGATCAACATTGGCATCTTTAGAATGTTCAACTATCAATTAATTTCAACTTAATAGATTTTTTGAATAAAACTTACCGTTGTGAATGAAGCTGGTCTAATCGTTATTAAAGAAAGAAGTCTGTGTTTTCTGAGGACAAAAAATGTGAGATCAGACGACCTTTCAAATTAAGACAAATAAACTGAACAGTTTTGTTTACTGCTAATTAGAAGAGAGAATTTTATAATTACACTTTGCTCTTTATATCTGTCATCGTATGATCTCTAAACGTAATATCCAGGCAAATGTTTACCTGAATAAGAAAGGTATTTTACTTGAAATATCAAACATTGAACAAATATTCATTTCTTTTGTAAGTTAACTACTCATGAAACAAAATTTTCAAATCGGTTCCTGAAACTCGCATATTAACTCACATTCTCAGATTACGATTTTCCGAACAAACTCACCCTAGAATCCCATCTCCAGTCGTTGTCAAGTGCTATTCATTAATTTGTTTCCTGCATCAAATTCCCGACACAATGTTTCGTTATTTCTCCCTCATTTCCCTTCTCATTGTGGATTGTAATTTGCAGCTTGATTGTTGACGCAGTTTGATGATTTCCAGAATGTGCGTCCAATTCACCCTCAAAGACATTCAGTAAATTACTCTCGAGCTAAAGGTTAGTTTGTTCTCTGCAACTTTAGGTGGTCGCTGAGTGTTCTTGCCCAACGGTTATGAAGTGTCTGGTACACAAGTCTGTTCATAAATGTCTGTATATGTTTATGATGGTTGTGGCAGATCAGAACGTTTAGTTTGAAAATTTTGAATTTTGTATTGATGGAACGTTCTTTGGAATTTGATATTGTCTTCAACTGCGGCGGATAGAGGAATTTCTAAAGTCAATAATTCGCAGATTTACTGTTTACGCATTTTGATGAGTTTCACAATGTAAGTCCAACTAGCCTCTAGAGTTCTTTGATAAATTCCTCTTCTGCTAGAAGTTGGTTTGTTCTCTGTCACAGTATATTACTGTTGTTGGTTATTGTCCAAAGGATCTAGTGTGTCTTGTATAGATCATTGTTTGTAGATGACTGTATTTGTTGTGCCAGCACATAACAGCTCCGTACAAACACGGCTATATTGACGTTTGTGTTGAAGATTCTGATATTGTATTGACTTAAATCTCTTTTGAATTTGATATTTTTCAAACGTGACAATATCGCTTTTCACAATCCGGTCGACATCCAGCAGTAAAAGGAATTAATAATAATAGTTTATATTCTGAAAAATAATAATTACAGAATTCACGCCAGTTTACAGGCATGATCAATTTGATATAAGTAATAACGTTAAACGTGCAGAAAATAAACATGTGATAAAAGTAAGTTTTAAATATACTTGTTCAGTAGTTGTTTAAGTAGTACATATATTACAGCGATCCAAAGCATCAGCCAGGAATTTTTAATATTTCTTAAATGGACAGCTTGTTGATTTATGAACGTTGTAATTAAAGTCAATTCGTGTGCCAGATCAAAATAATGATAATTATCTACAACTAGAGAAATTAAAATGAAAACAGAGAGCACGGAACAACAAAGCAGTAATTACCAAAATATATCAATCAGGTCTACCCAAATGCGTGAGTCATGTGACACAGTGATATACTGTTTGTGTTATTCAAATTTGTTAAAGTTGCTAGGGTGGTTTTACTAAGGGGATTCACTAATAAAGATGGCTAAACATTTAAGGTTCCTAAAATATCACTTGTGGAATGGGATACACTTAAAGGCGCTAGACTATTCAATGCATTTTCAGAGAAGTAGTGTGCATCTATGCAGCGAACAAATAATGGGAGTGATTTCATCGAGCGGATAGGTTGTGGTAGGTTATTCTAGAGTCTAGAAAATTTACAGGTGAAGTAATTCATATAAAGAGATGATTTATAATGAGTTTGTTTCACTAGTGCTAAGGAATTACGGATGTCACAATGAGGGGTTTCTGAATATTGAATCGCGTGATCGGATGTAAAAGATAGTTTATGAAGTAGTTTGAAGAAAAAGATAAGATTTAGTTTAAGTCTCCTCCTCCATAAAGGGTTAAGCCCAAGTTTATTACATCTGGAATTATAAGTTAAGGTACAATCAGCTCCAAGAATACGAAGTGTAAATCGTCTCTGTACTGATTCCAGCCTTAATTTATCCTTTATGAGAATAAACGTGCAGTATTCCAGATAAGGTCGAGCACAAACTTTGTACATTAGAATACGTGACTCAGTGTCGTAAAGATTTCGAGTTATGTAACCTATTAGACGTTGAGACTTAGAGGTCTGTTTTAATATATGTTCTGTAAACGACAGGTCTTGGGAGTATCTAAGTCCTAAGTCTACTACTGTATGTAACTTAGATAACACTACTCCATTTATGGTAACGTCTAGGTTGAGCGATGTATCGCCGAAGCATATCCATCCACATTTAGCCGTATTAAGCTCCAGTTGCCATTTTAAGAACCACTGTGCTACCTTGTCAAACTTCATGTTGATGCAATTTTGCATATTTTTCAGGTCATGCGGAGAAAATGAATATACTACTTTAAGATCATCTGCATATAGAAGGGGCTTACCGACACAAAAACTTTTACAAATATCATTGATAAACACTAAAATAAGCAAAGGACCTAAGACACTAACTTGTATTACACCACTTCTAACAGGGATAATGAAGAGTTAATTTGAACTATTTTGTATCGATTGCTGAGAAAGGAATCAAGCCAAGCAAGCAAAGGATTTTGAACCCCATAAGATGCGAGCTTAATTGTAAGAAGTTGGTGGCTAACCATGTCAAAGGCTTTAAAAATGTCCAGATATAGAACTAAGACTCGATATGCTTGACTACGTAGAGAATAAACTAAATTAAAGAAGTCAAAATGACATGCCATGCAAGAACGATTTTTAAGAAATCCATGTTGAGGATCATTGATAAATTTTCCAGCAAGTAAATAGTTGGAAAGTTCCTCACCTATAATTATTTCCATAATCCTAGAAATTACTGGAGTAATATTTACTGGCTGGTAATTGTTCATGTCAGTCTTATCTCCAGATTTGTAACGTGGTATGACGTGCGCGGTTTTCCAACAGTTAGGGTAAGAACCGGTTCACATAAAGAGAGTAAACAACTTTAGAAGAAGAAGTGGAATATCTGGACCACCATATTTGTAGAGAAATGATGAAATCCCGTCTACTCGAGTTGCTTTAGTGTGTTTATTGAAAAGTAGAGTTAAGTTTTGTACTTTGGAGTTAGTATTAAGGGCTAACAGCTCCTCAATAATGGCTTTTAACCTATGTTTCCCTTTAATTTGATTAAAAATTATTGTTATTTGTGCAACTGCTGTTAAGTCGTTTGACTTAAAATAACGATTCTGTAAACGTTTTAGTTTAATACGATATTTAACTGGTATATATAATTCGTAAGGTTTACTAAACCTGTACCTTTTAAGAGTTACACTGGAATCTAAAGAAGAGTTAATGATCAGATACAATTCGTCTAGTTTAATCAGTGCAGGAGGTTCCAGTCAGCATGCTTATAGTCTCTATATTGGCAGGTTTTTCGAATGGGTGGGTTATAAAAGAGATAGATAGGGAGAGTGCAAATTACTATTTTATGGTCACTGCTTTCAAATTCATCATATACTTTTACAGATGGTGGGATAACATCTCTACTAAATATTAGATCGAGTATACTATCGCCTCTAGTTGGGGTACGAACCCATTGTGACCAGCAGTGCATGTTAGTGGTTTCCGAGAACTCATCATTACATGTCTGACAACTGCCGTACTCCACTTGATCCCAGGATAATTGAAATCCCTAGTGATCACCTTAGCATTAAAGTTTAGAGAGGATGCATGTATGAATGCATTGATAATGAGATCATTCCCACCATTCAGATTATCAGGAGCTCTGTATATACATCCAAGTAGTAGACTATGATTCGGGGTGTTGACTGATATCCAGACTGATTCTGGTAAACTATTCAGGACACTATCTTCAACTTTATTATTTGTTGGGGTATCCAAAGCATATATAATACAACTACCTCCTCGCTTAGTTTCTCTGTCGCATCGATAAAGTCGATAATTCTGGATATTTAATTCTGAATTAGGTACTGCTTGAGAGCACCATGTTTCAGTCATAAGTATGAAAGAAGGTTTGGCTAGAATGGCTTATGTTCTCAAGGCTGAAATTTTGTTCAGAAGTGAACGTGCATTGATAAGTAATAAATTTAAAAAGGGAGTATAAAGTGTAAAAAAACGGAGAGCTTCACTATCGATGTTATGTAGTTTGGATTTGCATAGACTATGGTTTATTATGTTTGACTGATCGTATGGACTATCGCTTGAACAAACTGTATTGCTAGTGGGACCAGGGTTTCTGAAAGCCAAAAAAATCATTATTTTGATAAAGTGGGTTAATTTGTTGAACTTGATTTAGCGGACAGTTAAGACAGGCACCTGCCAGTTGAGGTTGGGTTGATGGTGCGTAACCTAGTAATCCATCTTGCCCAATGGGTAAGTGTTGAGGAAAGTTGCGTCTTACAGGTTTATTATTTGAAACGTTTGGTGTTGAGTAACCTTGTAATCCATCTTGCCCAATGGGAAAGTGCTGCGAATAGTTATGTCTTACGGGTTTATTATTTAAAGCGTTCGATGTTGAGTAACCTTGTAAACCATCTTGCCCAATAGAAAGTGTTGAGAATATTTACGTCTTACAGGTATGTTATTTAAAACGTTTGAGGATAACCGTAGGGTGCGTTGGTTCATTGTGGTCTGTCCAATATTAGGCCTGCTTACATAATGATTACAGTGGCCATCTTGTGAGACATTTGAACCAAGTCTGCCCTTATAACCTCCCCTACGATGAGTATGGTAAACCATGGTGTTGGGAAGTACAGTCTTATTTTTATTTGGTAGGGTCAACGTGGTATTTTTGATATTGGGTCTAGACCAGAAGGTTCTGTACTTACATTCTTCTTACGTGGCAAAGGTATTTTAATCTTGAGAGCATTTTTAAGAGTTGTAGGATTATAACTAAGTACTTGCTTATGGGCTTCTAATGGTAAACCGGGTAATATCGGATCACTGACGTCATTAGATGTACTTTAACTATCAGATGTCACTACAGACATAACAGGCAAATTAGCATTCTTTGTTGGTATATCAGAGTACTGGAGAACATGAGATAGGGTAGCTGCATCAGTGAATCCAGCAGCTGATGCATCGTGGTTTCTTGTGATCTCAACACCTTTATTTTCAGTCAAGGTACGTTTTTGCGTAAGCCTTTGGTTGGTGGTCCTATCTGAGACTATACGTGCGTCTCTAAATTTCGTAAGCGCGCAGATTAGCCGCTTGGATTCTTTTAATCGTTCAGCTAATATATGAGAGTCGAATCTGAACAAGACCGGGCACGAGTATTTATGGTGCTTTTTATTAAGTCGAATGCATTGGCATGAACTGTCTTGAAGGTTAGATGCTTTTAATATCGAATTCCTTACAGTTTTAATGAGGGTTCTGTCAGGTATATTATAGACAACCACGTTAGTACGAGAAATTATCCGCTCGGTAACTTCATTAGCGATAAAGTCGATAACAGATTCTGCTTTATTGATGTCATCAAGTTCTGCAGGGACGATATATTTGACAGGAGCAGCTTAAGGGGTGATGATGTCTTTATTTCTTGTTTCAAATCATCATGCTTCGATAAAAAGCTAGCAAGTGACTCAACTTTAGAACGCATGTCGGTTAGTTGTTTAAAGGCAGTGTTTAATTCACTCTTAATATTATCGATACTCTTTGATCTTGATGTGGAACTCATTATTAAATTAGAGACAGAGTCATTCAGCATCAGATGTGGTGTAAGGTCTATCCCAACATTATCAGCTTCAAAAGGAGTTGCAGAACATGGAGGATAGGTAATAACAGAATTGTTATTATCTGAAGTATTAGGGCTTTTCCGGGCTCGTTTTTTTGACAGTCGACCCATATCGCCTTAAGTATAGATTTTAAAGCTATTTATGAGCTATAAACTGGGATTCAACGATATTAAACAATGTGAATTAGATACTGTGTTATCTTAACGAAAAGCTTCATACGTACAGCGTCAATAAATGTGAGTATCACTTCAAGCGGGACTCAACTCTTCAGTCACTCGTTTAATATATGTGTGGTGAAGGCCATCTACTCTGATTCTCCACAGTGTTTAGGTAGATTCAATAAGCTTCTCCTTTCCACCCAGTCAAATGATTTCTAGCAGTCAGGAACGTTGATGTTTAGTGATTAGTTTCACTCAAACTATCGTTCAGCAATGATCTATAGAGTAGTGAAGATAATAAGGATCATCTTTATAGTTACCTGCATATTTGACGTAAATGATTCAGCTGATATATTGTTTGAACCTTCTACGTTTCCAATGTTGATTCGTCCCATAACTTCGCTGATTTCCTGGATTGTCGGTTGAGTAACGTCTAAAGAAAATCTGTAAATGCTTCTTCGATATCTGGTGAGTTCGGTGAGGCCGATTTACTCTGAAGCTCATCAAAGTGGTCTACACACCTGTCTAACTGACCTATCAATATATCATCTGAAGCACTGAACTCAAACAGAGAATTAACTGCCAAAATTCTTTACATTCTATTCTGAAGATTTGGAAGGAATAACAAGTGTGAATAACAGACTGGAAAGAAGGATACCTCATCACGATACCAAAGATAGAAGGTCTGAAAAATGTGAGAATTACAGATACATCACATTGCCTTCAGCATCAGGAAAGGTTTTCAGAAGAATGTTGCTGAACAGGATAGAAGATTGCGTAGACTCTCAAATTCCAGTTGATCATCGTTGAACAGTCAGTTGAATGGATCTGGTCACTAAATATCAACTTTCTTGATTACGAGAAGGCGTTCGGCAGTGTAGATAAGAGAACTTCATGTAACCTTTCTCGACACATGGGTGTACCTCGAATTATTGTCAACATCATCCGGAATTTATAAGATGGATTACACTGAGAATTCATGAATGGAGGACAGTTGACAGACGCATTGCAAATGATGACCGAAGTTAGACAAGTCTGCTCACGTTCCCCTATCCTCTTTCTTCTGATGGTTGACTGTATTATTAAGACCTCGACATCTGAGGAGAAGCAAGAAATTTAATGAACATCCTGGATGCATCTAAGCGATATGGACTTCATAGATGACCTAATTCTTCTCTCCCATACACATCAACAAATGGAGGTGAATAAAAACAGTGTGGTAGCAACAGCCTCTGCCTCAGTAAACCTCAAATTATACAGGAGAAAAACCAAGATCCTCAAATACAACAATGAGAAAACCATCAATGTTACACATCATAAAGCAACTGTGGCAGTATTGGAAAATTCCACGTAACTGGACAGAAACATCGATGAACAAGGAAGATCCGATGAGGACGTAATAGTAAGGGTTGACACAGAATAGACATCAATTCTAGAGTTGAAGAACATATAAGACTCAAAACGACTACCAACCAATATCAAATTCAGAATCTTCAATCTGAATGTCGAGGCAGTTCTATTGTACGTAGTGTAGGATTCAATAAATACCACAACCATATTCAAACATGTTCAGGTATTTAAAAACAGTTGTCCACTGAAGCTACCATCAGCAAAATCCTACTGTAGGAGAGAAAAAACCAGCTTCCAAGTGAATGGTGCATCAGATGCATCTCTTCACTCCCTTGTTTGCTTCTGTGTATTCGGCCTGTGTCTGGTCTTTCTCCGTTCCTGTTCGACTGTTTTTAATTGCTGTCGCCTTGTTATTCGTCTGTTGAACGGTGCCTAGGTTATTGGTCGAGATCCATTTTTTATGATGGTACGTCACGTGGGCCAGCATCTCCTGACATAGTCAGACTGTTGCCTTTTTCGTCCATTTACAGTTGTTATTCATAATATTCTTCTACTATTTGAGTGTATCTCGTAAGGTTTGAGACCTGTTGCTGAGTGCTATTTTGAATTCACCGAGCTTATTACTATCTGGTATGAAGGTTATATCGAACTCCCACATTGTTGCTTATCCACAGCTTCGTTAGCTTCTGTTTCAGCCTGAAAATCTCCAGATGGTGATCTGAAACTATGTCAACTCCTCTATTTGTTTTCACGTTTTCCACTGGCTCTTCTGAACTTCTCGATGACGTAGATGTGATTGATCTGGTTCTTTGTTGAGCTGTCTGTCGAAGCTCGAGTAGCTTTGTGAATGCGTTCATGAAGAAGAATGATGACATCTATGTCTTCGCTGTTGAAAGCAGATAAACGTGCAAGTCTTTTGTTGGTCTCTCAAAGATACACTCATACCCGTCACATTTAAGTCATTCTCACTCGCTGTCATCGATACTTATATTTATCGGTATTTTTATCATGCCATAGTATGGTTTTGTAACAAACGAGGTCAAACGCATCTCCCTCAGACCACATAAACTACTCAAATTTTCACCACCAATAAGAAATACAAGTCTACCTATCTCGTTTCTTAGTCACTATTCTGTACCTCTGGTCATTCTAATAATACACATTTAAACGGGAACTCTATGTGTTCCTGTTTCACCCATCACTTCTGTTAGCCTTCATGTCATTCGATTCAACAACCACATTTTATGGGACAAAAGTGATTCAATTATAAGGCATCAAAATTGAATGTACTCGAGAGATCATTTACGGTACAAACTGGTATCAGTTAAAGCATATTTCAAAATCAAGTTTCATTCGACATCTATTTTATGTTAACCAATAATGACTGTTCAACAGTGCACAAATATGATATCACACAAGATCAAACTCAGTCATCGTGAGTTCTTGTGGACGAACCGATGACGTATAGACCAATAAGTTTGGAAGGAATGTGCTGAATCAGTGGTTTCATTTAACTTCTAGTATACAGGGACCATTGACAAACGACAGCAATGATAAACTGTTCCATATAAAGAGTTTAAAACCAAGAAGTCATAAATCTTTATTTAGATCCCGAGGTGAGTTACTTCTGCGCACAAAACTCATGATGCTCATCTGACTCTATTCGTCTGAATTCAGTAAAATGGTGAAGTTTCGGCAAAACATTTTTCGTAGTAGGTGTTTTCGGTTAATTAAATGATATCAGGCTGTTTATCTAAATATTTTGTTACATTGGAAATGAACATTGGTCAAAATACGATAATGTAAATTATTGTTATCAGTCACTTACAATCATCAGAACTGTTAGTATCCAATAGTTTTCTTTTGGAATGTTGGAATGATGGTACTCATGAAACTACTGATGAAGATATTGAGTAATATGTTGATATTGAAGTGATATATTTTAGTCGTTAGTAATTTTAATTATTGATTACAATGTTATCAATCGATAGACTATTTTAGACTCATACAGAAGTTATATAAAGACTTTCTTACACACGCCTGTTACTCCTCGTGAAGGAGCATAAACCGCTCACCAGCATTCCCAATCCAACCCTGTCCTGGGCAATCACTTCCAGCCCTTTCCTGTTGCTATTCAAGATTTTCATATCTGCTTCCATTTCCCGACGTAATGTGTTATTTTGCACTCCTCTTTGCTGCTTCCATTCAGCATTCCAGGTTATGGCATGCTTCGTGATTCAGTTTGATGATTTGCGTAATTTTTTTCCTATCCATTTCCATCGTCTTTTCTTAATTTCGTCTTCAGCCGGAAGCTGGTTTGTTCTCTCGGACAATCGATGATGAGTATCTTGAGTAGACAACCATTTATAAATACTTGTGCCTTCTTGATAATGGTTGTAGTAGTATTTGATAGCAATTAACAGTATGTCATGCTACGTAAGTTACACAGCGAAAAGTGTGTTCAAGTTCATTCACTTAAACAACACGTACAGCCATTTAATATTAAATGTACATACAGTGAAAAATTGGCAAAATAAATACAAATAACATTAAAAAATATTTACAAAATAAGCTTGTCAAGCATATTTCCACACTTTGATGTCTGACTTCAGTGATTCAGCTGGTATGTTGTCGAGTCCTTCTTCCTTCCCGCTCTTGCTTTGTATGATGGCCATTCTGATTTCTTCCGTCGTTTGTGGATTGACCTCTATAGGACGATCTGTGTGTGCTGCTTCGATGTCCGGTGAATTCATTGGAACCAGTCAATTCAGTAGTTCCTCGAAGTATTCGACCCATCTGTTCCGCTGTTGTTGAATTTCAATGATTGACTTGCCTTCATTGTCTTTGACCGGTCTCTCTGGTTTAATAAATTTCCCTGCTGATCCCTTCGTTGTATCATAACGTTGTTTCATATTTCCTTCTCTTACAGCTTTTTCCGCCGTCGTTGTTAGTTCTTCCACATATTTCTTCCTGTCGACTCTAATTCTCTTCTTCACTTGCCTGTTTGCTTCTGTGTATTTAGCTTATGCTTGGACTTTCTCTGCTCGTGTTCGGCTGTTGTTAATTGCTGTCTTCTTGTTCTTTCTTTCTTTTATCCTGTCCAGTGTTTCTATAGAGATCTAACTGATTCTCTGTGGTGTGGTTTATGTAGCTTTGTGTACACGTTTGTGTGGAAATATTGTGCCGCCCATGACCAATATGTTGAATACACACAGATTTGCAAGTGTTTTCCTATTTTCGTTACTCTCTCACAGTCCATGTCGTTCCATGATATTTTCATATCCGATGTTGTCTATTCCGACTTTGAAGTTTAAATCTCCCATCAGAATGGTGAGGTTCTTTCTTGTGCACTTCGCGATGATTGATTGCAGACTCTCATAGAATTGGTCTTTTTGTCGTCGTTGCTGTCATTGGTAGGTGCATAACAATGGATAATATTCATTAAGATCCCCTCCTTCTTTGTTTTGAATGATGCTTTGATAATTCTGAATCCGTGAGATTCCCATCCTACAAGTGCATTTCGTGCTACTTTGGACAGCATAAGAGCGAATCCTTGAGTGTGTGGAGCGTTTTCCTCTTCGTGGCTGGAATATAACAGCATCTCTCCCGTCGCTAGACTTTTCTGTCCAGCTGATTCCCAGTACTGCCAAGTTGTATCTCCTCATTTCCGTTTCTATTTGACTAGTCTTCTCAGTCTCCCACATTGTTCGAACGTTGCATGTACCGATAAAAGGTTTTGCTCTGCTTCTTAGAAGAGGCATCGGCCTCGTGACTTCCGAAGAAACTCGGCTTTCACCATGAGGCGTCATAGTTCTTCTAAATGAAGACATTCTGACTTTCGAGTCAGAGTTTAAATGGTTTGAATTATTTTTTCTGGTTAGCGTTTTTTAGCGAGTTAGTTTTCTACCCAACCCTCATCCTTTACCCGGACATGGGACAGGCAGTAACGCTAGAATAGCTACAGCGGACGTTTTAGTTATAATAATAATAATAGTTATAGCTATAGTGTATACAAACTGTTCACCTGATGGCTACTTCTTTCATCATAGTGCCTATTCATTCGTAAATATTTCATGTAACCACATGTTCTCAGTGGTGATCCATACGATGACACATATGCTCAGATCTTGAGTCAGCACGTAATTTTAGATATTATCTATTTTTCAAGATAGTTGAAACCATGAACTGACTTGAGCCAGACAACCATTGGAAACCAGGAACCCAACCACACCTGACAGATGACACACGGTATTGCAAATTGAGCGAAGGCACAACCATGAATTGTTGGGTGTTAAGTCACTCGTATACAAACTTTCAGTGGATATAATGAAAGCACTGGATGTCTCACAATAAGACGAGACGGCAGTCAGTGTTTCCATGTTTTCCATGGTTGACTAACTTCAATTGACTCTTGATCTCAACTATCAAATTACTGAAATACCCAAAAACCCTTCTCTGATTATGATTATCATATGCTCACTAGTTACGGTCTCCATGAGTTATTTCATGGAGTTTTGATGAGAAGCCATGGCCAATGGAGTTCAACCGGGTCTGTTGTGAGATGGTAACTCACTGATTACAATGACTGATGTATCGCTCCATTTCGTGTATTAGTTGAATTTAGACATTAACACCGTTGGATGACAGCCGGGTCAGTGTTCTAGAGATCAAGGGTTTGCATGCAATACTGATGGGTCATAGGATCGAACCTCACGACGTGATATCGTGCATGCGTACTGCTGAGGAGATTCATACTAAGAAGAAATGACCGTCCAGTGCTTTCAGATTTTTCGTGGTAGTCTAGCTTTAAGTGACTCATGAGTTCAGTTATTAGATTACTATATTATCCACAAAATTCCCCTCCGATTTTCCATTTCATTGGAAATCACTTTGAAAGGAGGAAATATTCAAACTGAATTTTTTATCATGATTTTAAGTTTTTGAAAAAATGGACTTATTCATTGAGAATAGTTTAGTTGTATCTCACGTAAATTATTTTAATTCGGCAAAGAAACTTAATTGAGATCAAGAAATGATTGATGTTAGACCACCTTCAAAAACCTGGAAGCATCTGAAAAATCATCATTCTTTTAGAATTTTGTTTCATCCACTATTTCTGTGAAAGTTTTGTCCTTCTGTTGAATAAACCATTGTGTCATTGAAAATAAACAATATAGATAATTCAATGAAGAAAATTTTCTCTTTTCAATGAGATCATCTAATTGAGCTGTACATTTGTATTTATTGTTGTATCATGAATAAATGAGTCGATAGAAGAGTAGAGACTTCAATCATCAAATGAGGTTACTTTATAATCAATTACATACATATATACATACATACATACATACATACATACATACATACATACATACATACATACATACATACATACATACTTACTTACTTACTTACTTACTTAATTACTTATTTACTTACTTACTTATGCCTGTTACTCCTCGTGAAGGAGCATAGGCCGCTCACAGGCATATTCCATCAAATCCTGTCCTGTGCAATCCTTTCCAGCTCCTTCCAGTTCTTATTCATCCTCTTCAAATCTGCTTCTATTTCCCGACGTAATGTGTTCTTTGGTCTTCCTCTTTGCCACTTCCCTTCAACATTCCAAGTTAGGGCTTGCCTCGTGATGCAGTTTGACGATTTGCGAAATGTATGTCCCATCCATTTCCATCGTCTTTTCCTAATTTCCTCTCCAGCAAGAAGCTGGTTTGTTCTCTCCCACAGAAGGATGTTACTCATGGTATCCGGCCAATGGATGTTGAGTATCATGCGTAGACAACCATTTATAAATACTTGTATCTTCTTGATGGTGATTGTGGTAGATATCCAGGTTTCAGCTCAGTACAGTTAAACTAACTGCCTTGACGTTCATATTGAAGATTCCCACTTTGATGTTGGTTGAAAGTTGTTTTGAGTACCATATGTACTTTAATTTTATGAATAATCAGTAAGGTAACAGAAAAATAGTAGGACGAATATAATTCACGAGTCAGATAATTATCCAATTCATAAATCTGAAGAAACACGTAAAACATAAAGGTCATCATAACAACTGAATAATAATAATAATAATAATAATAATAATAATAATCACGAAAAATTGATAAGAGATAATTATAACGTTTGATGAAGTGTTGTTCTGTCAGCTGATTTATTTGATCATGGAGCTTCTACCTGACGTTTAAGCTGATGATGGTGTTCAGGAGAACGATAAAAGATCCACGGCCAAACCATCCAGCTCAGAGAACAGAACCTCATCACAATCATTCATTTGAACTACAAATCTTCTCCACTATCTCATATTTATAACTGTATAACACTAATTTTTAAAACGAAAAACATATAAAATATCAAACAATTTAATGAAAATTTAGAAACTATGCAAAGTTCAAAAATTGAGTAAAGTACAAACTGACATGTTGTACACTATCCTTGATCTATATCAGCATTTCTAAATTAATCTTCAATCATCAATGAAGTTTCTTGAATAAAATATATCGTTGTAAGTTAAGCTCACCTCATAAGAGAAAAAATATGAGATTAGGTGACATTTTAAAATAATAATGAACTGAGAAATATTGGTTTACTGCTAATGACAAAAGAATTTTATCAATACACTATGCTACATATTTCCATGATCGGACGATTTCTAATAGTAGTATCAAGGTAAATATGTATCTCGGACTTAATAATTGATTGTCATTATTAAGTTAATATAATTTATGGTCAACCACAGCCTCCCTGATTTCTTGGATTGCTCGTCCAGCAGCTTATATCGAACATTCTTTAAATGGTTCATCGATATCCGGTAGGTTCGATGAAGCCGATCTACTCAATAGCTCTTTCAGGTGTTCTACACACCTGTATAAATGTCCTTAAACTTTAGTCACTGGTTTACCTTGTTTCTTATTGACTGGTTGATCTTGCTAACCATATTCTTCGCTCGTCTCTTCACTTTACCATATAGTTTTCTCATATTTCCTTCACTTACAGCTTTTGCGTGCTTTTCTCATGATTTTCCACGTATTTCCACTTGTTGCATCTGAGGCTATTATCCACACTTTCGTTTGCGTCTGTGTATTCGGTCTGTGTCTTGCCTTCCAGTGCGCTTGTTCATCTGCTGTTGATTGTTGACTACTTGTCATTACTCTATTGAATGGTGCCCGTGTTATCGGTTGAAATCCATTCTTTATGATGGTGCCTATCGTTGACCAGCACATACTGACATAGTCAAACGGATGCTTTTTCATCCCATCTTCAATTGTTTTAAATAATATTCTTATACTCTTTGAGTATATCTTGTAAGCTTTGAAACTTGTATTGAAATGGTATGTTGAATTCATTGAGTTAATTTGCATCTCATTAGAAGACTACATTGAAATCTCATAATGTTGCTTGTCCAAAATTTCCTGTGAGTGACAGGCATTATTTTCTTTATCACTAGAGTATAATAAAAACTTTAATTTAGAGGGAAAATAAGTGACACTGATGGACTGTAAAAGAGGATATCTCATCAATATACAAAAGAAATGAAATCCAAGCAAGTGTGAAACCTAGAGAGAAATCACACTACCATCGGTACTAGGATAGGTTTTCAACAAGTGAAAGATCCAGTTGACGTCCAGCTTTGAGATTAACAGGATGGATTCGTAATAATTGGTCGGGTACAGTCCAAATCACGGCAGTATGGATTCTCGTTGATCAGTCCATCTAATGAAACTCGCCTCTATTTATCAATTTTGTAGTGACATTGGACCATAAACACACAATCCCCAAAGCTGAACACGAAACAACTCGGAAAATATATATTCAATATTTAACGCGGAGAAATATCGAACGATTGAGAAGGCGCGAAGAATGTATTGAATGAATTGAAGTTGATCGAGTGGCATAGCTCGGCCATGCAGACGTGGTCCCTACTGAATGGTACCTTATATTTTTATTCTTACTTACTTACTTACTAACGCCTGCTACTCCCAATGGAGCATAGGCCGCCCACCAGCATTCTCCAACCCACTCTTTCCTCCACCTTCTTTTCTAGTTCCATCCAATTCTTGTTCATCTTTCTCATGTATATTTCCATTTCACCGGCGTAATGTGTTCTTTGGTCTTCCTCTTCTCCTTCGGCCTTGTGGATTCTATGTGAGGGCTTGCCTTGTGACGCAGTTGGGTGCTTTCCTCAATGTGTGTCCTATCCACTTCCAGCGCTTCTTCCTGATTTCTTCCTCCGTTGGGATCTGGTTTGATCTCTCCCACAGTACGTTGTTGCTAATAGTGTCCGGCCAGCGGATCTGAAGTATTTTGCGTAGACAACTGTTAATAAACACCTGTATTTTCTGGATGATGGCTTTCGTAGTTCTCCAGGTTTCCGTACCATATAGTAGAACTGTCTTCACATTTGTATTGAAAATCCTGACTTTGGTGTTGGTTGACAGTTGCTTTGAGTTCCAGATGTTCCTCAGTTGTAAATATGCTGCTCTTGCTTTGCAAATCCATGCCTTCACATATGCATCAGATTCACCTTGTTCATCAATGATACTGCCCAAATATGTAAAAGTTTTTAGATCTTCCAAATCTTCTCCGTCAATTGTGACTGGATTGGTGCACTCAGTGTTGTATCGGAGAACCTTGCTCTTCCCTTTGTGTATATTGAGACCTACTGCTGCTGAGTCTGCTGCTACACTGGTTGTTTTCTCCTGCATTTGTTGTTGCGTTTGCGATAGAAGGGCCAGATCATCTGCGAAGTCCAGATCGGCCAACTGCATCCTAGATGTCCATTGTATCCCGTGCTTCCCTTCAGATGTTGACATCTTCATGATCCAGTCGATCACCAGGAGAAAGAGAAAGGGTGGGAGTGATGTTTCGGTAGTTATCACAGTTGCTGAGATCGGCTTTCTTCGATATTTTCATCAGATGTCCTTCTTTACAGTCTGTTTGTACTTGTTCCTCATCCCAAATCTTATTGAAGAGAATGTGGAGTATCCTTGCAGTTGGTGATACGTCTGCTTTTGGTGCCTCTGCTGGAATGTTGTCTGGTCATGCTGTTTTGCCACTCTTGATTCGTCTGATGACCATGCTGATTTCTTCGATTGTTGGTGGGCCAACATTGATTGGGAGGCCCGTGGGTGCTGCTTCGATGTTGAGTGGGTTCAAGAGTTCTTTGAAGTGTTCTACCCACCTGTTTCGTTGCTCTTCAATGTTGGTGATTACCTCGCCTTCCTTGCTTTTCACTGGTCGTTCTGGTTTGCGGCGATTTCCAGAGAGTTTCTTTGTTATGTCATACAGTTGTCTCATGTTTCCTTCTCTTGCAGCCTTTTCTGCCGTCGTTGCTAAATCTTCCACATTTTTACGTTTGTCGGTTCTGATGCTCCTCTTCACTTGTTTGTTTACTTCTGTGTATTCAGCTTGTGCCTTGACTTCTTCTGCTCTTGTTCGGCTAACATTGATTGCTGCTTTCTTGTTCCTCCTTTCTTGAATCTTATCCAATGTATCAACAGTGATCCATTCCTTGTGATGATGCTTCTTGTGGCTCAGGACCTCATGATATGTCGAGGTGATTGCCTCTTTGATTTCTTTCCAGTTGCTCTTCACAGTAGTTTTTTCTTCATTGAGTAGATCATGAAAAACCTGGAATTTATTGCTGAGGGCTAACTTGAAGTTGTTGAGTTTGTTAGTATCCTGAAGAAAGGCCGTATTGAACTATTGTGATATTGTCCGCCCCATTGTCCAGTGCTTCTTGAGTTTCGATTTCATCTTGGCGACCAGCAAGTGATGATCTGAGGATATATCAGCTTCTCTCTTGGTTTTCACGTCCTTTATAGTCCTTCTGAACGTTTTGTTGATGCAAATATGGTCAATTTGGTTTTGCGTGGTGTGATCCGGTGAAGTCCATGTGGTTTTGTGAATACGTTTATGTGGGAATATGGTGCCGTCTATGACCAGTTTATTGAAGGCACATAGATGTGCAAATTTATCACCATTTTCGTTCCTTTCTCCCAGTCCTTGTCGTCTCATGATGTCTTCCTATCCAGTGTTGTCCGTTACAACTTTGGCATTGAAGTCTCAAATCAGAATGGTCAGGTTCTTTGTTGGGCACTTTTCGATGATTGACTGCAGCCTATCGTAGAATTGATCTTTAGCGTCTTCATTGTAATCGTTGGTAGGCGCATAGCATTGGATGATGTTCATCGAAATGCCCTTTTTCTTTGTTTTGAATGAGGCTTTGATGATCCTTGGTCCATGAGATTCCCATCCTGTGAGTGCATTTTGTGCTTGTTCTGACAGCATCAGTGCAACTCATTGTATATGTGGGGCATTTTCTTCTTCATGGCCGGAGTATAACAGAAGCTCTCCTGAAGTTAGTCGTCGTTGTCCAACGTGTATCCAATGTGTTTCACTGATCCCAAGCACCTCTAGGTTCTATCTCCTAATTTCTGCAGCCATTTGTAGGGCTCTCCCGGTGTCCCAAATTGTACGAACATTCCATGTACATAAATGAATGTTCGCTTTGGTTGTGAGAAGAGGCATCGGTTTCGTAACTTCCGAAGGAATTCGGCTTTCATCATGAGGCTTCATAGCAAACATGAAAAGAATGATCACCAACTGGGATGAACTGGAATGGATTGCCCAGGACATAGTTGAATGAAGAATGCTATTAGGCGGTCTATTCTCCTTCACGAGGGCTAATAGACTTAATTAATTAAATAGGCACTGCGCAATAAAAATCACACTGGAAGTCGAAAATAATCAAAATATTCGCTTTCTTGCTGTTTAGATGATGAGAAAGCAAAATGGAACTCCCAGATCTTCTTAGAAAGGACCTCGTAGGGTGGTCAGTTATCAGGCTTTTCTAACTGAGTCCCCAGCAGTGGAAAGAGAAATTCATTTGCATCCCTCGCTGTACCGATAAAAACATTGGAAATCCCATGATCATGCAGAACAAACTGGACCTCCAAAAGAACACATTCAATACAATTGATGACTCATTGATTATTGTTTAAAAATTTTCCATGGCAATATCGATATATATTTATTTGTATATATACGTTTAAAATTGTGTTTGTGGGCTTGCTGGTTTTCCGGCTGTTTGCAGAATATGTTTTCCATAACAAGGTTGGACTTCTCCTTCTAGATAGAGGGGCTGGAACGCATCAATAGCTAGATTACTGGTCTTTGGTCACTGAGTCTTGTTCTCGTTTGCAGATTAAGTGAACTCGTGAAGCTTCAACCCTAACACCTTCCGTTATTATTATTATCATTATTGATTGTTGGATAGTGTAGGATGTTTGTCGATTTTTGATGCAGAAATATATTCACATTCTAATGAGGCTAATTGCGTATTCATGAATTCCAGCAGAATAGAGAATGGGAGGGAATCTAGTGTAGATATTCGTCTAGGGTAAATTATCGTCATATTTGTGTGTACAAAGTGGGTCGAGCGTTATGACAATTGCCCGAACTCCTTTTCTACCACAGTTTGAAGCTCTTGTTTTGTTTTCTCTTCTCTACTTTCACACACAACTGCTTCCCTTCTATCTTCTCTTTCGACATTTACCTATACTCACTTTCTTCCTCTTCATATGATTCTCACGATCACAGTTCATCTTAAATTGAACTTTTTACGTGATCACACTTAAGCTTACTTTACCAATTGTAATTCGTTATCTGTCTTCATGATGAATATTAAAGCACTTAACAACGACACGACTGAATGAAAATAATGATTTTACACCTTTGTCCATTTTATCCGACTGTTACGGTAATTATTAGAATTTCCAAAAAAACTATGTATATATTTGGGAGTTTAGGACTTTGAAAGTGCATTCATCAAAATGAGGACTCTTCAATGAACCGAGCTTTCTTCATTGATTGTATTCCGTTTACTGAATACATAACTGTTCTCTAAATTGTTAATAAATTGGATGGACTCTGATGTATTTATTGATTTTTGATTGAGGCAATTATCCAGTTTCTTGCAATTCATTGATGTTTCATTGATTCTCTCTTCCCAGAATTTCAACATTCTCTCAATCTAACATGTGTTCACAATTGTCCACATTCATTGATGTAAGTAAAAATATATCATGGCGCATAACAGCTAGTTGATGTTCATGCAGGCGAAGATGAAGAGGATGTCCATTTTATCCAATGTGCTATTCTCTGCAATTGGAACAGTTCATATATGGCTGAACACATGAGATGATGATATAGTTTTATCGGTTTGAGATAAAAGATGACAACTTTGTCATGTGGTACTTTGTTGCAAGAACTTATTACACTATAATTTGGATTTACATTGAGAACAGGAGCTAAGGTAACTATGAATAATTGGGAAGGTGAAAGGACTTCGTTTTTCTGAACAATAGGAAGCTACTACTTTTAAAACTTGAGTCATTCTGTAATATTTGATCAATCTTCATGAAATATTTCCTAAATACATATTTATACTACTTTATTGTTGATAAGTACAATTTGTCTGTATTCGGAAAGGAAATCATGAAGGTGTTTTGTTGCTCTAACCAAGGTTTATTTTCAGAACAGATGTTTTCATAACCTGCTCTGCTAACATCTAACTGTCGAACACTCAATATTTATCTCAAGGATCGATCAAGCAATGAGAAAAGGAAACTTGTTAAAATAATTTATGTTGAGAATTCTATTTTGTACCAGAAATATGGTATCGAAAAAAAGCCAATAATAATAACTGAATGCAGAGTCAAGGTAGAAAACCAATTCATTATTCAGTTCAGAATTTCAGACTATCTTAATGAATTCCAGACACCACACTCTAAATATTTCATATATGTGTCATCTAAGAGTTGTCATTTACATTCTTCATGATTCTCCCAATTATGTTTGTATTCAAATGTAATAATAATAATAATAATAATAATAATAATAATAATAATAATAATAATAATAATTTATTCTCAAATAACAGTTTGTTACATGAAGCATTCCATTTTACAGGCAAGATCAAATTGATACAAATGATACAATATACACTGTAATAAATTACATAGCTGGGTTGATAATTTATAAGATATGAATGTCGATGGTTTAAATCAGTACCACAGTTGGCGCGCTTCATGAAAGTTGCGTTGCGAATGTGCGACTGATGGTCAAGGATAGGTCCATTGAAGGTATGGGCTTCTAAAAATCGCAACCTTATTTCCTTCTGGGATATCCAAGGCTTTAAGGATGGTGCAGGATGAAGTCACCAGTTCCATATCTCAAGGGGGCTGAAAGAGGGAGCAAGTAAAAGAAAACACGAGAGGCAGAGTAGCCAATATTCATGAAGGAATGTTTAAGGTATGATTACTCAGTCTAATTTTCTTTTATTAAGGTATATGTTAAGAAAGAGCATGTAGTGGCTGTGCTTCGTTAATTAAACACCCTCGAACCGTTATCGTATAATCTTCAACGATGTTCGAAATCACAAGGCAAAAAGAAGCAGCTACTACAGTTTTATTTAGTAGATAATTCGGACCAGACAGCAGAGAGGCAAAATGAATGAGCAAGCGAACCACGATTGTAGCAGTAGCAAGTAGCTGTAGTAAATGGGTGCAAAATGTACACGTACATATATGTATAGGAAATTGGATGAGTCAGCGAATAGATCAAGCAGTTAATAATGAAGCTAGCAGAATGAATAAATGCGTAGGCGATAAACAATGTTCAAGCATATGTATTTCATACAAGCATAATAATAAAGATAGTACAACAAGTTGTTATATCATGGATGACTTTGTCCATTAAATAAGTTAACAAGAGACCTTGACTGAACTAAACTCAATTGCACGTGAGTCACTATACCAATTTCGAATCAGAATTATCACGCATACTCAGTAAGTTACAACTCTATTGATTCGTTTCATCAGCACATCCAATCCCAATCAAGATTGACAAGGTCATTCACAGAGAATCAGGCAGTTCGGACACAACAATTTGTAACAAACAGGGATTAGGCCTAACCGATGTAGAGAAGACCATAGAGAGTAGACAAGTTTGGTGTGACGTCCGAAATTAAAAACATTTATTTCGTCATGATAAGGATGTGTTTGAGTTAGGCTATTGTCGAATTCCGGGAGTAAATTTCGGTTGGTCTCATTTAGAATATGTTCAAATCGTGTGATTTAAATTGATCTAACCATTGTGTCAACAGTTATTATTGTTTGATCGATTGATGTTTACAGTGGAATACAGGATTCATGTCATATCTTATTTAGGATTCATCAACTGTGTTGATTTTTACATCGAAACTCAAATCTGGTGTCATTCACTTCAAACATACAACATGTTATCTATTGAAGCATTGACTTCAGTTAACCACCAACTTGTTCGATGTGCATGAAGAATCCAATAATTCATAAATAACTTATGACTCCATGATCATATAGTCCTCTCTTTGCTATACTGAACATTTATCCAATTTGACTGTAAATTTGCCCATATATTTGCTCGCATGTAATCCTCGAGGCCAAAGGAAAAGAGGAAGACTAAAGAACACATTACGCCGGGAAATAGAGACATACATGAAAAAAGTGAACAAAAATCGGATGGAACTAGAAAAGAATGCCCAGGACAGAGTGGGTTTGATAATGCTGATCGGTGGCCTATGCTACATTATGAGAAACGGGCGTAAGTAAGAAAGTAAATAATTTGCTTGCATATACTTATTCACCTCTCCACTTCGAATTCGCTTGATGTACGTGTGGGTTTGTGACCTGCGCTATGCACTAATAAACTGTTGTTGCAGCATCTTCTGGCTTCTGATATTAAACACCATTGAGATTTATATTATAACGGTTATCGGGGTTATTCATTGACAAAGCAAGGCCACTACGGAATTAGTGATCTCAACGCGCGAACACGAAGCAATTTTTGACAACATAATCTCATTTTGAAAATTCAACACGCTCTGTCTCAATTCGCATTATCATCCGGATTATAATAATGGTTGTGGATTTGTTATATCACCATTTTAATTACACGTACATTATCTCACAGACGTTATTGAATGTAATGATAATACTCATAATAAGTAACGATATCTCACAAATAATCGATATACTGGTGGTAACTCAGTAAGTCCGTTTTATGTTATAATTTGTATTCTTTGTTTTTATCACTCATTTTGTCGGCCCATTTCTCTTTGTGACGTTTAGATTATATTCGCGTATTATTAGTTAATGAATGACACAATCGGCCTCTTACAAATTTGGTTCGTGATGTCTAGGCGTATCACCACAGTAGATCAAAGAATTGATGAGTTAAAAAAGAAAACTAATGTTGTATGCCACAAACTGACGAAATAGATCATAATGACAGGCAAAAATGAATGTCACGAGGAAGATAAAGAGACGAAAGATGAGCATGTTCCACGATACGACTAGCTCTTACAAGTGATTTTACCATCATTCGTTTGGCCACAGAGCTCGAAAATGTATATCACCGTGCAAATTTGAACGATCCCACCATTTATCGCTAACAGCTGCGACAACTAGAACAGCTCTTGAACTCCTCATTTTCGCAGTAAAGTTGTGTAACTTCCCACTTCCGATTTGCATACCGAATAAGCCCATTTTACCTTCAGTTAACGTTCCCAATGTGGGAGAACCTTGAATGTCAATGGTTAGATTATGCTTCTGGTGTGCTATGTTGTGACGAATTTCAAGAGAACTATTATTTTCCATGTATACGCATAAGTTGAATGCTTGTTTGTTTGTTCTTACGGACTGTTTATGGAAGACATATTTTCCATTTTAAATCTAGTCTTCTCCGTCTAGTTAGTCAGGCTGTGGCAAAGTGGAACATTTTGGCCTCTTTCGTTGTTGCATTGCTGATATTCGTTGCATTAGCCGATACTAATCCCTCGAACATAGCAGTGGATGAGATGTATATCATTCAACATGAGCAACACTATGTTCGAGTCCTAATTTCAACTTCAACACTGGTTAAATGTTAGTTTGAATTCTAGTAAACTACTTATATTAAGAAACTCATGATGAATTGATACGGGTTAGTCCGTATTTATATATTTACCCCAGTTAGAAAAGTGAGTTTCAGAATCTCGAATGAGAAGGATAGATTGTATTGAACATCGGGATGTGCAGAAATCAGTTGTCATTTTCAGAATCGTTTTTCATTCATCGGTTTTGTCCACTATGTTCTATATACTATTTTCATTCTAATCAATCACTAGTTCAACCGTTATTGTGAGCGAATAATGTTAAAATTGAAACGACAATTTATAGGCATTTAATTCATAATTTTTTATTAGTTTCTTATACAAAAATAACCCAAAAACACAGACAAAAAAGGGCAAACTAGGATTTTTAAAAATGCACAACTTTTCAAATTAGAGGCACGGTTAAGAATGCAGGTTATTTACTAGGTTAACTCTAAGAACCTGTTCTTCACAGAGTATATTTGCTAGGTAAGGTATTATAGAACGTTTACACTTTTGCTTGCGTGCGTGGACTCGAATGTAATTACATCTTGTTCTACCAGAAGATTTACAAGCAGAAAGATAAGAATGAAGAGGATGGTTAGTATCTGATAAAATAACACCTGCCAGGAGTTGGCATGACTTTAGATGTTTATACGCAACCATATTAATTATGACTTCGAAAGTTTCATCGCAAATCTTGCTAACTGTTTTCAGCACTCTTCTCAATACAGCAAAGTTTTTTCTCAAAAGCCCGGAAAAGAATAATGGGTAACAGTAAAGAATAATATATAATATGCAAGAAGTGGCAAGTTGTAAAAAAAAACGAGTGATCCCATGAACATGCAATCTTTTTATGTAATAATTCAGATGAAAAACCTACTTCGATAACAATAAAAAGTGGGCAGACAAGGAGAGATCATAGGAAAATGTAAAACCAAGATAATTGACCTTCGACACTGTGTTTTTCAAGGAGTCTCCAATGGCACAAGCATTATGTGATCTCAAAACGGTGTATAGATGGCGTTCACGTCTCATGCTTAAGTTACCAGCTTGACATTTAGATGGATTAAGTATAAAACTATTACCAACAGTCCAACAATCAATACGAGACAAAAACTCATTCATTTCTATGGGATGTAAAGAGGAAGAGATAGACATACATACAGTGATATCATTCGCATATTTCACAAAAGTGCTTTCTGTGTAAGATGTCAGATCATGCAGAAGAAAAGAGAAAAGAGGAGGTGAAAGAATAGCTCCTTGTGATACACCTTCATGAGACAGTAGAGACTCCGAACACTTTCCTCCAAATGCAGTGTACTGTTGCCTTCCAGAGAGGTAGGAACATAGCCAGTTGGTTATACAGCTGTCAGTGTTGACGCTGAATAACTTGTTAATTAAGCGTTGTCTTAGTATGGAATCAAAAGCTGAAGTATAGTCCAGAAAAGCGCGTCGAACATACTTCTTACCCTTTTCTTAGTTGAACACTGTATTGTGATGACATCAATCCTTTGGTGGTGGTCACTTCGTTGTCCACTGAAAAGTAAGGCAAGATTGGCGCAGACCAAGGCATGGTCAGAGTCCAGATAGGTACTCCAAAAAGAGCGGCAGTCTTGTACACAACCACGTCAGCGGTAGCAGCTCGCGATGTGATCAATCTCGGTCCAGGCTTGGGATACAGAGGAAGGACTCCAGGTGGCACATCGGCGATGACTGTGCCGAAATTTAGTGCTAGCCAGAAACAGGTTGTGGTCTGTGCAAAGTTGCAGTAGACGGTCACCGTTATCTGACCTGCGACCAACGAGTCCCCATCGGCCACCTAAACGACTCTCTTCTGTGCCTAGACGCTCGACCTGAGCATTCAAGTCTCTGGCTAGTACTACAATATCTGTCGAACGCAATTTCTGGAGAACAACAGATAACTGGTGGTAAAACTCATGCTTGATTGCATCCGGGCTGCAATCTGTCGGCGCATAGGCGGAGATGACGAAAAGACATCGTTTCTCACGCTGATTTCTTCACATTTTGATGGAACTCTCTAATCTAACAGCACATAACCGACTGTTTATGGGGATCCAATCGATTAGTGCTGCCTCAGCTCTAGCGCTTAGTGCAACACCAACGCCAGCAAGACCAGACGAAGATGCCACAGGGTCGACGGATAAGCGCACGTAAAAGAAGCTTTTTGAAGTGACAGATGTAGAGCGAATTTGTAGCACTTCGCCAGAGTCTTGAATACGGGTCTCGGATAGACAGCAGACATCGATACGAAGACTTTCCAAAGACATAGCCAGCCCTAACTGTTGACCAACCTGCATAAGTGTGCAAACGTTGAAGGCAGCCAATTTGAAAGGTGCACGTGGTTTCAGAAAAGCTGCTTCAGTACTCCTATTCGGAAGTAACATACAGTTTGCAACTGGACAGTGACTCGAGAACGTTTAGATACAGTCGAACTTCCATCAAAGACGAGCCGCTGTATAAGTATAAAAGAGGGTGAATAATATGGAAAATAATAATAATGATAATAATAGTATTAATAATGACAATAATAGTAATAATAATAATTTGAATCAATTGATTGTTTTTCGAAGCGAGAAAAGTAGTTCCCATAGATATAGAGGGTTCATCATTTGTGAGTGGGCTTTGATACTGCCCGGGTGCCCAAACCAAAGCAGTTGGTTGACTCAGAGGGCCAATCCCCGAACCTTTGACCTAAAGGTCTGACCCACAAGGCAGTGGAGCATCGTAAGGAGATGCAACCCCATGGTAGCCGGTGACCAACGATTTGTTCGTAAGCCATTTGTTCCTTCAGGATACTGGAGCCAGCCCATGTGCACAATTGGTTTGTGATCCGGTTAAAGCGACGGATATTCGCTTTTCGTCCTCTTAATTTCGTAAACAACACACCCGTCACGATAAGGCAATGAATAGGAATTACCTGGCAGAGGCTGTATACGCGCAGCCATGGGAGAGAATTTCCAGATGGAGAGCATACTCCCCCCACTCTCGGCCGAACGAGGGCATGAGAGGGTCTTTTCTCAAAAGCCCAGGAAAGAATAATGAGGAACAGTAAAGAATAATAAATAATATGCAAGAAGTGGCAAATTGTAAAAAAAACGAGTAATCCCATGAACATGCAATCTTTTTATGTAATAATTCAGATGAAAAACCTACTTCGATAACAATAAAAAGTGGGCAGACAAGGAGAGATCATAGGAAAATGTGAAACCAAGATAATTGACCTTCGACACTGTGTTTTTCAAGGAGTCTCCAATGGCACAAGCATTATGTGATCTCAAAACGGTGTATAGATGGCGTTCACGTCTCATGCTTAAGTTACCAGCTTGACATTTAGATGGATTAAGTATAAAACTATTACCAACAGTCCAACAATCAATACGAGACAAAAGCTCATTCATTTCTATGGGATGTAAAGAGGTAGAGATAGACATACATACAGTGATATCATTCGCATATTTCACAAAAGTTCTTTCTGTGTAAGATGTCAGATCATGCAGAAGAAAAGAGAAAAGAGGAGGTGAAAGAATAGCTCCTTGTGATACACCTTCATGAGACAGTAGAGACTCCGAACACTTTCCTCCAAATGCAGTGTACTGTTGCCTTCCAGAGAGGTAGGAACATAGCCAGTTGGTTATACAGCTGTCAGTGTTGACGCTGAATAACTTGTTAATTAAGCGTTGTCTTAGTATGGAATCAAAAGCTGAAGTATAGTCCAGAAAAGCGCGTCGAACATACTTCTTACCCTTTTCTTAGTTGAACACTGTATTGTGATGACATCAATCCTTTGGTGGTGGTCACTTCGTTGTCCACTGAAAAGTAAGGCAAGATTGGCGCAGACCAAGGCATGGTCAGAGTCCAGATAGGTACTCCAAAAAGAGCGGCAGTCTTGTACACAACCACGTCAGCGGTAGCAGCTCGCGATGTGATCAATCTCGGTCCAGGCTTGGGATACAGAGGAAGGACTCCAGGTGGCACATCGGCGATGACTGTGCCGAAATTTAGTGCTAGCCAGAAACAGGTTGTGGTCTGTGCAAAGTTGCAGTAGACGGTCACCGTTATCTGACCTGCGACCAACGAGTCCCCATCGGCCACCTAAACGACTCTCTTCTGTGCCTAGACGCTCGACCTGAGCATTCAAGTCTCTGGCTAGTACTACAATATCTGTCGAACGCAATTTCTGGAGAACAACAGATAACTGGTGGTAAAACTCATGCTTGATTGCATCCGGGCTGCAATCTGTCGGCGCATAGGCGGAGATGACGAAAAGACATCGTTTCTCACGCTGATTTCTTCACATTTTGATGGAACTCTCTAATCTAACAGCACATAACCGACTGTTTATGGGGATCCAATCGATTAGTGCTGCCTCAGCTCTAGCGCTTAGTGCAACACCAACGCCAGGTAAGAACATAGCCAGTTGGTTATCTGGCAGTCAGTGTTGATGCTGAATAACTTGTTAATTAAGCGTTGTCTTAGTATGGAATCAAAAGCTGAAGTATAGTCCAGAAAAGCGCGTTGAACATACTTATTACCCTTTTCTTAGTTGAACACTGTATTGTGATGTAGAACAACAACAACATCTAAGGTGTTTCTTTTGTATCTGTAGGCAAGCTGATGCGGATCAATATGCTCTTTTATCGGAGGCTGAAGTTGAAGTATTATTAATTTGTCCATTGTTTTGAGGAAGGGTGACGTTATTGCAATATGTTTAAATTTCAAATTGAAGATGGCACAGGGATTCAGTGTTTGACAATGCTTCTACCAGTAACACCTTCTAATATTATTTGTACCCACCGAGAGAAATCAAAAGACAGAGTAGAGGGGATCGGAAGAGTGAATTTGGCGATTACCAATATTTCGAAATTCTCTGATCTAATCTGGCTAGCGATTGCGATAGGTGTTGAGCACAGCGTTACCACACGTGATCTGGTGCGGATGCATGACGAAGCGCCTTCAGCTAAATGAGTCCACTAAAACATATGGTCAGTATCCAATGTCGAAAACTTACACTGCTATTTATTTTCGGAATTTATTTACGTTTACAACATATTTATCATCAGATACTTTCTTGAGTACAGGGATTATCTTCATCTTTCTCCACATTTCCGGTATGAGATTATATGGGAAGGACCTGTTAAAGATAGTCTTGAATGGATAACATAGGACGTCAGAACATTTAAAATAAGAGGTTTTGGACACCATCAGGTCTTAAACATCGGGATGAATTAAGCGACTGGAAACATCTCCGTACATCAGTTTCAGTGAATCTAGGAACACAGCTATTATTCAAACCTGTAGATGTAACGAGCATCACAACAGATGACGTACAAGAGATTTAGTTAAGCCACAAACATTCAGCTGGTTATCACTCCTAATCTGTCTGTCACCTGGACGTTCTTAAAGTGTTTGCACACACTTGAGTAGTTTTTGCAAGACGAGGTATTCAATTTCAGTTTCAGTTTGTGAAGGACAGGAGGCTTGATGGTCAATGTTAGTCTTGGCAATTGTGGTCTCTCAGTTGAATCAACATTCTTTTGAAAGAGTCAACGGATGGAGCTCCAACCACGTGCTGAGTTAGTGAATTCCACTCGTTGATGTTTCGATGGGAAAGTCGATATTCAGCTGACAAGTAATTTGTTCTCGGCTTGTGAACATTTTTGGAGTGTCCTCGTAAATTCTCTGTTTTCGAAGACAAGAAAAATGAGGGCATGTTAGGTGCAAATTTATCACTAAGCAATTTGTAGACTGTAATCAAGTCGCCTCTAGTTCTGCGATATGACAACGGGAAAGGTTTCAGCTTGACCAGTCGAGATCCATACGGAAGCTTCGCTATTCCGGGAACCAGCTTAGTCGCCGTTCTCTCAACCTTTTTCAGAAGCTCACTGACTTTTTTTAAGCAGGGGCTAGCCGCTTGTATGCAGTACTCAAGTTTAGGACGAACGAACACTGTATACAAAGTCAAAAACGTCTTAGCGTCGACATGACTAAAAGCCCTACGTATTGAACATAACGTTCTAAAACGTTTGGCGGCTATTGCACGGCAGTGTGCAGTAGTCTTTAAGTCTTGACTAACGACAACTCCTAAGTCATTGTATGTCTGGACGACAGGTAGCTCAGTGTTATTTATCGTGTATGTATATGTGCCTTGATGACCGATATGCATCACAACACAATTGGAAGTATTTATCGGCAACTGCCATGTTTGAGACCATTCAGATAACTTCTTCAAGTCATTTTGAAGTTCTAAGCTATCACTCTTACATCGTATCGTTTTCCTTATCTTGACATCGTCAGCATATAGCAAGACAGATGATGATAGGAGACAAGGACGGTCTTTTACATACAAGAGGAATAGCACTGGCCCAAAAACTGTACCCTGGGGCACTCCACTAAGCACAGTTTCCCAGGTAGATAACTTTGAGTCCACCCGAACTCTTTGTTGATGCCCAACTAAGAAGTCTTTTATCCACATCAATAAATTGCCTCCAATCTCGACTTTTCTTAACTTATATAACAGCCCGTTGTGCGGAACTTTATCAAAAGCCTTACTAAAATCATTGAAGGCGACGTACACAGGTAGCTTTTGGTCCTTAAGAGCGCACCATCCTTCACGAGCCACTAATAAGTTAGTGAGACAAGAACAACCTATTCTGAAGCCGTGCTGCTTCTCCAAGAGGATCCGGTTTTTATCGAGATACTTAAACAGCTCCTTCCAAATGATCGTTTCTAATATTTTAAAAACCACACTAGTTAGGCTAACGGGGCGGTAGTTCTCAGGTTTGTGTTTCGTGCCTGTTTTGAAGACAGGATTTACTATGGCGTTTTTCCAATCTTTCGGTAAGCCACCCTGCGTAAAGGATAGGTTAAAGCATGTACTTAAAGGTTTTATTACGAAGTTAGATAATTCCTTCTGTAGCCTAGGGTGTAATTCATCGGGTCCCGTGGATTTACTTATGTCAAGCTTATTTAGCAGACCAAAGACATCGAGTGCTTTAATGGTCACGCTATCCAGTGTATGTATGGGGGGATCTGTATACGCTGACGAGAAGGGCGCTTCTACGATATACACGTTGCTAAAGTAGTTCGAGAACGCTTGAGTCGTCCTCCACTAATGATGAAGCAGTACTGTGCATGATGTCTGGTATGTTTGCTTTCCAGACGTTGGGTCTGGACTGGACTGACTCGTGCTCGTGACTGGCAGTTATATGGAAGTTGAAAGTCAATACTGCGTGGTCACTTTTAGCTAGAGGTGGCATATGATGGAGGTTCGCAACATCAGTATAAGATCGAGTAAGGATGATTCAGTGTCCGGATCGTACCTTGTCGCTTCTTTCACATGTTGCACTAGAGCACATGTGATAACCCCATCAACTAGTTCCTGCTCGAAAGAATTCTTCGACGATTTAATTCGCAGATTTTCCAAGTCTACCATAGGTGCGTTAAAGTCCCCTAGGATTAGACATCGACCACTTTGGGACTAAGTTTTGAGACTGCTTAACAGGATCTCATTTGCCTCACAGCTTTGACTGCGATAGACCAAACCAATCAGCAGCTCTTATCCCTTGCATTTTAAGCGAAGACTAACTAATTCAAACGTCACACTCTCATGGGATACACTGTCGATAATGGTAAATGGGAAAGCATTCCTAATGAATAGAGCTACTCCCCCTCCTTTCCGCTTTTGTGTTCTGTCGGCTCTTACTAATGTAAAGCCCTCGAAATCAAGTTCTATACTATCTATAGCCTATGTCAGCCAGGTTTCTGTTACTGCGATTATGTCTGGCTTTGTAGAGTCAATCTGTACACCTAGTTCCGATCGCTTATTAAGTAAGCTTCGTGCATTGGTGTAACAGATCCGAAGCCTCTTTAAGTGCCTTCGTGCTTCACACAGAGTGGCTTCGACATCATTCTCTTTCGAAGTCTTACAACCCGAAAATTTACAATTTTCAGGTCCTTTCCGCCAGCGTCTAACCTATGTTGTAGTTCTTTCTCGGCTTCCTGTCTTTTAACACGGTCTGTCAACGGTAGGTCCTATAGGATAAATACTCCTGAACCCTTTAATTTGTGCCCATTTTGTAAAATTAAGTCACGTTCGTTCGAAGAGCCGAATACTACTTTAAGCAGTGTGGAATGATTTGGATTCTATTCCGTTAGACTCCCTAGTCTGTACACCTTTAGCAAGGTGACCCCGGTCATATTTTGAGGCATGAGTTGATTAAGCAGCTGCCTAATCAGAACAATGTCATGCTCAAAACGAGCATTAGGTTCAGAGCTATTGCTCTCCTTGATTCTATGTAAAATAGCTGATCTGTCGCTATGATCAGCTTTCGATTTTTCAACCACTTTTACGGGGACAGGTTTCCCTTTTATATCCCTACTTTTCTTCCTTACAACATTTACCCATTCGTCAACGGCGCTGGTAGAAGCGATAACAGTTGCGTCAAACCTAGTGTTGGGTTCCGGGGATTGTCGACGACCCGAGAGGTCGTGTTATGTTTACCATTTGAAACCGATCGAGCCTTGCGATTGCGGCTTCTAGGTGTTTCCTGTTGGATCCCATCTGGGAGACTGGGAGCAGAAGACCCTACTTTTCTTGAGCTTTTGTTTAAGGCAGGCCTCTTTGGGGACTGCTTTTCCTTCTTTGACGAGCGTGAGTCATCTATCACCGGACTAACCTTAGTTTCCTTCGCGTTGATTTGCGTGTCGACATATCGAGTGCTGTTTGACGCGTTTCGACTATGCTTGCTGAAACACTTCTTTGCAGCATCAACCAGTGAGATGGCCTCAGTTAGCAAGCTGTTTGCATCCGAGCAGCAATGTTGACAAAGCCACACACAACCTTTCTTACTGTACCGTTTGAAAGCAGCAGGCGTTAAGTTCGTGCAAACTTCGTGGTACCAGCCTTTGCACTCGTCGCACTGCATGCCGCTTTCACCAGGATTACGACAACCCGAACGTTGACAACTGCTTTAAGGAAGCTACAGTCACACGAATTGAAATCACCACTGTAAGCAGTAACAGTAAACTCTGTGAATTGTGATGACACCACAATTACGATACATATTTTGACTAAGTAGGAATCGAAGATAGTCAATTTTGTTGATTAGTGATCGGCAGTTAAAATTTATCAACTTGGGAATCGACATACGATTAATGTTCATTCTCTTTAACGCTATATCTTTTATAGTACTTTTTGTAACGTGTGCAGCGCCTGTATCAGTTATCCGATTAATGGATATAATGAGACGTTAAAGCAAAATAGAAAATAAACAGATAACTTGTTGAAATAATTTGACGGAAGAAACAGATAATCGAGATATTCAAGTAGGCCACAAAATTTTAAATAATACAATCCTTTATTGCAACAATGTTTTTATCATGATCAAATAACAATGAATTGATATTAACGGTTAATATTGTTACTGAAAGAAGAAATTTGTGATTTGTTATTTTGACAGTAAATTAATTGTTACAATATATAGGTAAATGAAACATGAGTGAAGTCAGGATCATCGTTCCCAAATCCAAATTCATTTACTTTCCATAGTCATCTGGAGTTCAAACAAAAACATATGAATCATTATTAAAATGATAGATCATACAAGTGAACATCTGAAATGAACAACTGTACAAAAGTTAAACTGTCTGATTGATCTTGACCAACATGTATGTATTCATTTATTCACAACACGACGTAGATCCCACTGAAGTCATGGATCAAAAAATCACGTGTGTGGTCAATTGTGAAGTGGAATCGTAAACATTTATTCAATTCTATACTTCACTATTTGAACAGATATATCAATTCAACAGGAATCATGAATTGAATCAAATGAACTGAATTGAAGTAGTTTGTAACTTTATTTCATGCATTTCGATCATCCGACCGTACAGTATGTCGTCTTCATACAACATCCATTAAATATTGTTTCATATAATAAATGTCAGTAAATGTTATCCAATAGGTTACTTACTTATCACTTTGAGTGCTTGTAATAGAAGTCTATACTTAACTGAAATTTGAGAAAATGAAATGAATGAGAGTTTATTTACTTCAACATCCATCTCATCATTTATGAGAAGACCAAGAAAATAAATTGGTGATTGTTTGCTGCCTTTGTCTCATAAAGTATTTGTATAAGCAATTGTCCGACATGTTGTTCGCGTTCAACAATATTCATGCGAAAGTGATGTTTGTTCAAATACTTGCAATTTGTTTGTTGGTCTGCTTCATTCAAACTATCGAAATTGTCTGTAACGTATAAGTCTATCTCACTGTCTCCACCTTGATATTTGAATTGAGAATTATCACAAATGCGGCCTGTCAGTTGTGCAAGAATTTTCGAATTCAGATAAGTATCAATAAACTGTTTATCGTTATTAATGGCATCCGTGTCTTTGTGGCTAGCTTCATCCATTTAACCATCAGATTGAAGCTTTCACTGACATTTCATATAGTACCAAAATTTATAAATATTCATCGTTTAGTCAATTGCATATGGACCTGACAAAGCTGCTTAATAAATCAGTGAAAATATTGATGTTAGACACTATCACCATTGGATGCCGACCAGCTCAGTGGTCCAGTATGTTAAGAGTTCGCGGGCAAGACTGGAGGCTCTGCTTTCAAATCTCGAGAGCAGGATCGTGTATTCACACAGCTGAGGAGTCCCACGGCCGTCTAGTGATTCTAGATTTTTAAAAGTCGTTTACACATCAATAGTTTCATGATCCCAATCAAAAAGAGAAAATATTCAATTGGTTTTTCTCACAAAATTTTGCATTCATATCTCCAACTTCATTGTATTTCCAAAGAATCAACCGGTCTATTTCTTCTATATCTGAAACAACATAATTTCGGTTAGGAAAACACCCAGAAATATTGCTTATTTGATATCATTCAATGTGTTTTCAGCATCGAAATAATGCAAACCACTCTATTTTAATACTTGATGGACTGTGAAAGAATAACAAAGAGTCACATTGATCTCTTCACCATTTCCCCATATTCTCGATTAATTGGCAATGTGATTGTGAATATTTGGTCCTTGAAATCGAAATAGTGATTTCACTTTTGATTTCATTGTCTTAATTTGTGTTGTAACATGAAATACTTCCTTCATGAGTACTACACCCGTTGTTATTCATTTTGAGTTGCAATGCTACTCCAGGTGATGAAACTTCTGATTATTTCAACTTATTACCAAACAGGAAATAGACAGTACTAAGGTTTCCTGATTGAGGGAAATCCAGTTCAGCGTAAAAAAGAAAGACATTTAGGTATTTTAGAATACACGTTTGTAAATAAATAGGAAGTAGTGGTGAGTATGTAATTCAATTGACAGATAATTCCCATTTAAACATTAAAATTAAAACACGAATTTCAGCAAAGGGATCTCTTTTCAACGAATTTTTCGGTAAGGAATGTCAGGTTATGTTTGTCGTATTTATTAATTATGAATGGAGACAGTTTAAATAAAATTACCTTTCGTTCTGTATGGTATCAGCTCATTGCAAATTGTTTCACTGTGATCCGTCATCATTTCTAATTAGTTGATAAGAGAAACAATGAAAGACTATTCACCTCATCAGATCCATATTCAGTCATTTTTACCAGAAACCATGTTGATCTATGGGAAATGAATTATGAGCAGAAATGTATGGTGTCTAACTGAGGAATGATAGACTTCTTAACTGGATATCACTACATCCTAGGTTTAATGTTCACTTCGACATTCTACCAGCCACCATCCATCTCTGATAAAATCACCAATGACGTACATATGACAAAACAGAATAATCAGTTTTAGTCTTAAACATCAATGGAAAATTCAAATAATCAATACACACAAACTGAATAAATCCCAATATTGGATGCAACCTCGCAAACTCTCATTGTAAATTTAAGACGCCCTACCGAACCATCGGTTACATATGTCGACGTGATGTACTTCTGTTGCATAGAACCTACAATTAATTAGAGATGAAAGTGACACTTTCAAAATTGAAAATTCTCAAGATAGTCATGTAGTCCCGGCAAAACTATCGATGTTAACTAAGCACTAGATTTTGCGTACTGCAATTAGCAACGATAACACGGAAATAAAATGTGTGAAGTAGATGTCGATAAGACCTAATGTGGAATTAATTTTCTTTCGTTATAATCACATAAACGACGTTTATGCATCAACAACGCGTAAATGCTTATCACGAAAGCACTACTTGTTGTGAATTAGACGAACAGCCTTATATACTTGACAGACGCATACGAGGCTGTGAAAGAATTAAAACAACTCCATTTACTGAACTGCTGACCAGAAGTCATTTATAATGTGTTTCCGTCTGTAAACTATCAAACAAACGTAGTTATTGACAGGCAAACAACATGGATTAGATCCGATAAAAATATAAGAAGTGGTCAAATGTGTTGAGATGGATAGGAATGAAATACATGCACTTCGATATTTTGACTTACTTTCATGATGATCAACAACTTCCTTAATACATGCACCCAGTTCCAGTGAATTCAAGTAAACATACGCTGTATAGAATTCGAGAAATCGAACAAATATCAAACTACAACATCGTACAGAATTACAACATTTTAATGGAAAATAATGAGGTGTTATGGCACTTCGTGAACAGTGTTCAGAACTGAATTTGATGAGCTACTGTTGTCATGTGAACTTTCTGAGAGTATTGTCTGGATTTTGATATATCTGATATGTTGAAATATGTGAAACTCACGAGTCACATCACCTTCAGCTCGAGATCATCACTTGAACGCGATTTCACCAAGTATTGTTGTTTTCATGCAAACTTAAATAGATTTTGCTTCAAAGTGTTGATTTGAAACGAGAATTTCTAAATATGGAACTCAATGTAAACATTAACATTGAGATCGATATGTATCCATCCGACTAGTCTTAAGTAGGATATAATGGAGGTCTTGAGTTTCATTGGTAGACAAATACTAAATAACAGTGTAGAGTTGGGAGATTGTTAAGTTTTTGATTGACATCATGAATCGATGAGTGTCAGACCATTGATACTAAAAACATTAAAATTAAATGAACAAAATCATTCGTTTCAAAGAATTTCCGAAGTGGTATGAGATGGTGTTTCATATTTGTCTCTTCACTTCATGATGAAAAGTGAAACAGTTTTCAAAGAATGTCAATATGCTGCAAATGTTGAGAACAATTCGGTTATTAAATTACTTACGATACCGTTTTTTGTAATCTTTCTTTATCTTCTGGATAACTATGAAAAGCATCAAAAGCAGATTGCAAATGAATTTGTTTTGAATGTGGATATTAATAAATAAATTATATTATCAGAATGGGTTTTATGGAGATTTTTAAAAATTCCGCTGGTTGGAATCATGAGTTAATTAAAGCTAGAACAATATGGAAAACCTGGAAGCATTAGACGGCCATTACATCATATTGTGGGACTACCTAACATTGAGCATCCACGACCCTGTCCCATGGGATTCGAGCCCAGGACATATCGGTCTCGTGCAGGAGCGCTTAAATACTAGACCACTGAGCCGGCTGTCATTTAACAGTGTTAATGTCTAACTTCAACCAATCCACGAAGTTGCGCCACCGTACATCATTGTCTTCAGTGAGTTCCCATATCACAACAGACCTGGATGAACTCCGCTGGTAACGACTTCTCACTAGAACTGCAGGAGTATCTGCTGAAGTCAATCACAAGTTAGCAGGTGATTATTATTATCAGGATGGGTCTTGTGGAGATTTCTAGAAATCATGAGTCAATTGAAGCTAGACCACCATGAATTGCTTGAAGTTAGACATTAACACCGTTGGATGACAGCCGGCTCAGTGGCTTAGTTTGTTAAGCACCTGGCACCAGACTGATAGGTCCTGGGTTCGAATCTCGCGTGTGACGGGATCGTGCATGCGCACTGCTGAGGAGTCCCATGTGGGATAAGTTATATCTGGTGTAGTGACAAGTGAATGTGGTTTGATGAATGATTGAATATATTGCTAGCTGATTCAACAAGGAAATATGGACCGATAGTTAAACTCTTGGAATTGTTTCAGATACTTGTTAGAAATCGCAGTTTTATCCAGAAAAGATTGAAAAGCAATTAACGGATTCACTGAAAGAAATTAAACAACAAGGAGTTATTTCAGAAAAGGTGTTCGAAATGTTGAAACCTACAGGAACGATGACACCAAGACTATATGGCCTACCAAAAATACACAAAAGTGGCTTACCCCTTCGACCGGTTTTAGATATGAATAACTCAGCGTATCATACTATAGCAAAATGGTTGGTGAAAATTCTTAAACCATTACACAAAGAAATTGTCAAGCATAGTGTCAAGAATTCCTTTGAATTTGTTGAGAACATAAAAAATCTATCAGTCAAGAATAATTTCATGTTATCACTTGATGTATCATCTTTATTCACTAACATTTTACTACTAGAAACAGTTGATTTTATTTGCAATGAACTGACAGAGAGGCGCATAGAAACCCCGATTCCAGCATCCGCAATAAAACAGTTAATTCTTAGATGCACAATGAATGTACAATTCAGATTTGACAACGAATACTATAGACAGATAGATGGAGTTGCCATGGGATCACCATTGGGCCCTCTACTGGCTGATATTTTCCTTGCAAAACTGGAAAACGGACCACTTAAAAGCATAATTAGCCATTTACTAACTTATTATCGCTATATAGACGACACCTTCATAGTACTAGAAAAAGAAAATGATAAGGACAATTTACTTAATTCATTTAATAACGTTGATCCATCAATTAATTTTACATCAGAAGATGAACAGAACGACAGCATATCATTTCTAGATGTCCAGACGGAACTTCAAAAAGAGGGGTACACAGAAAGTCTGCAGCAGGACAATACACTCATTTCCATAGTGCAGTTCCAATCAGACACAAAAGAACTAGATAAAGATCTTGACACATCGGGCTAGAATGATTTGCTCTGAAGACACCATTTAAGAAGAATTGAATCATATTCGAAACCTACTTAGTATGAATGGGTATCCCATGAAATTCATTGACAAACATATGATGGAGAAGAAAACAAGGACAAAGATACCCACCGTCCATAAGAAGGTACTATTCATAAAAATACCATTCATAAATGACACCATTGAAGAAATCTTGACTCAGAAACTAAGAAGAGCCGTACAAAAAACATTTAATGCTGCCAGATTAAATGCCATCTTCTACAACTATCTCAAAATAAGAACAGCCAACAAAGACAGACTGCCTGAATTCGCCAAATCTATGTGTATCTATCGTTTCAACTGCTCTTGTGGAGCCAGTTATATTGGGCGTACAATTTGGCAAATCCGTCATCGTATTACTGAACATCATCTATCGTGGTTAAATAAAGGACAGGTAAAAGTGATTAAAAGTTCTATTCTCTCGCACTTGGTTGACACAGGTCATCAAGACGAATTGAATAAAGCTTTCAAGGTTATCTACAATATCCCATCAAACTTGCCACATGGTTTACGAGTGCGCCTCTTGCACATTGCGGAAGCCATCGCAATCCATGTTCATAAACTTGACCTTTGCATTCAAAAGAGATTCGTACAACCACTTTCTCTGCCCTGGCCATCAGTTTAAGATTTCCTTAAAAAGAACTATTTTTCATACTTCTTCCACTTGTTTTTTCTTGTTAACTTTTGTAATTTTGTTTCTGTTGCTTTTGAACTTAATAAATTCTCAACATTCATCTCTTGATTCTTATGTAACTACCATCCTATTGACCATCCGTTAAAATTCTGTTCCTTCTTTGTTTCTTACATTACACAACGTAGAAACTTCTTGATCACTTTGAATATTAATAATCCTCTTTCTTCCAAACAATCAATGTTAATTTAAATGTCATTATGTAATTATTACGTAACATATCTACTCCATGAGTATTATATTATTATTGTAAAACGTATATATATATATATATATATATATATATATATATATATATATATATATATATATATATATATATATATATATATATTAGTGTACAGCCATGATGAAAAACTAATTGAAAAGAAATTTCTTCGCTCAATTCGTTCCTTCTTTATTTAGCAAATGGACAAATGGAAATTTTTATCATATCGTTTAACTGGACTAAAGTATTGACCCACATCATGATATCTGGATGCTCTGGATTTATTATCAGTGTTGATTATAACATTTGATGAAAGTATTCAATTCTTTGAGACAAGTGTGCACTACGCTTCAAGTTGTGTTGATGGACAGTACAGTTGAATCCCTAACGAAAGGCATCTCTTTTCACTTCTTTTAACAAATGAATACTTCTACAGCATGTTTGCTTACAGGATAAGAATAAAACTTACACTAGCTTAAGCAGACCAGTTGTGATGCAACAGAGCAGTCACATATCAAATTGACGCATTGCTTATGGTATACAACTAGAAATAATGATCACAAACATCGAGGTTTAACACTTCAGTTTAAACCACAAACTAACGGACGAAACATCATCAAAGATAAACAACGGGGGGGCAAATTATTGGCATCAGTTATGCTGCAATCGTATTATTTTAGAATAAAATCGTTGAATACTGGACTTTGTTCTTTTACACATGTGAGATCGATTTGTGATCAACGAATTCAACAATTCAACATGTAAGTCATTAACAATGAAATGCTGAATGGAAATTAAAACACTGGATGAGAATAATTTCACTTACGAAACAAGGCATAAATAGCTGCATCACCTGTCCAATAGTTGGTTCTACAGCTGATATCTAAAATCATTCATGTAGGTAAGGAACACGATTATTTTTGAACATACAGTGATCGATTTTCTCAATTCCATTTGGATCGGAATTTTTGATTTTATCTGAAATGGACACAATAATTTTGTGCAACTCGGTTGAATAACAAGGTGATTTAGTTACATTTCAAAAATAATATTGTGCTGTATTCCAATTATTTATAATGTGATGTAACAGAAATAAGATGAATGCGTTTTGATGTTACGACATCTATCACATATTCTACTAGTCGTTTTATTGGAGAATATTGACAAGCTGAATCAATAGTATTTTGTTCATCAGGTCAGAGGATGTGAGACATCAATAATCCCTCGAATTTCCTCAGATCTTACAGATGGTACTATTGTCACACTATAATTTTATATTTTTAAATTACCATATTATTGGTGGGTGCATGGACAAAAGTTTCAACCGCCGATTTTGTAAACACTCAAATGCGTGAACTAATTTCGTTTCCTAGATGTGCATCAATTGAATAGCCATATCAGCCAACCGCATGCACTAACACACTCCCATCAAATATTTACAGTCTATCATGAATGGGACTACAGTGAAATTCAAGAAGTACCATCAAGCAGGTTCAAATAAACAAATCTTATTTTGATTTAGATATTCTCTTCTTTGTTTGAATGGTTTTAATGATAGAATGAATGTGCAAACAGAGAGGCGATTAATTTTCACAGAGAAAACTGAACGTGATAGAAATAATTTAACTAATCAATGAATCACATTTATAAATGTTTAAGGTTTGCAAATAATTGGATCAGTCGATCAATTGGACCTAATGAACACGGATATGCATTCATTGGGCGCAGTTTATTTTAGTAGTATAAACGATTATGTCATATAATTGATTGAATAATCAAATTACCTTTCAAAGCTGGTATTCTGTTGTCGAAGTCTCTGATAGTTTGAAACATAGTTTCCATCAGATCTAGAGATTCAAAACACACATGACAACGTGTTTTATTATTGCGTTTGTCACAGGATTTTCAAATCATTTATTTGTAAAAACATCTATTAAAAACATTGAAAAAACGATTTAATTGAAATGAATATATTAGATTTTGATTGTGATTATGAACCGATTGATGTTAGACCACAATTGAATACCCGGAAGTACTGGATGGCCGTTTCATTCTACTACGAGACTTCTCAGCACTGCGCATCCGCGATCCTGCTCGTGAGATCTCAGTCAAAACCTAAAAATCTTCGAAACCCCTATACTGATAATTACCATGTGCTCACTGATGACCAGCTTCGTGAGAAAATTCTCGGAATTCTAGTAGGAAGCCGTGACCACTGGAGCTAATCCGTGTCAGATAGAAACAGGTGTTTACCTCAGTGCAATAGAGGATGATTGCGTAACTTCGTGGATTGATTGAGATTAGACATTAACACCATTGGATGCCGCTCAGCTCAGTGGTCCAGTAGGTTAAGTGTTCGCGCGCAAGACTGTAGGCGCTGGGTTCGAGTCTCACGAGCAGGATCGTGGACGCTCACTGCTGAGGAGTCCCACAATAGGACGAAATGGCCGTCCAGTGCTTCCAGCTTTTCAATGGTGGTCTAAAATCAATCGGTCCATTATCTCAATCAAAACTTAACAATATCCACAACCCCTATACGAATATATCAGAGTCATTACATTACAGAACATCGAACACATCTCAGCAAATAATTAATGAACTAATATGATTTCAAGAACACTATTACACATGTATCAAATTCAAATCCTCGGACATAAACGAGTTGATCAAATTCTAATTCATTCAAATAGTACGATAGAATGTGTGTTATATGAACACGTTTGTTTGTATGATACGTTGTTTGTAAAATTAAAACAAAAGACGTTATCTACCTTTCAATGCAAAAATCTTTGATTTTAAGTTCTCAACATAGAGATCAAAAATGATCTGTTTTAAATCTTGAGGATCCTTTGATTCGACATCTGAAATAAGAAACACGATTTGTCACAACAATAAGTAGTTCAATTGATTTTTGAGAACTGACGTTCACATTTAAGTGCAGTGAACCAGATCACTACAGATAGATATGTGATTGTCAAGATTCAGAATACTACAGAATAAGGGTTACTCATAGATCATTATAGAAACATCACAATTGATGCTCGAAAGACAAAAACAAAAACGAGTATTTCCACTCAATCAATGTTTTGGTCAATTAGTGTCATGTGATTGAGTCATCACAATAAATTCAAACGGTATACATTTGTCTAGAACCTATCTTAGCATTATTCAGAGAGAAGGCAAAAGCGACAAATTTATAAAACAGACTAATATGCCCAAACAATAGTGGGAGTGAAACAAGCCACGTAAACAGCATACGCTTTACATCAGGTTTAAGTCATGATCAAAAGAATGATGACGACGTTGATGGCGATGACGAAAATGACAGTGATATGACTCTGTTTGTACACTGGATCAGACGTAAATATCTCATCACTTATTTGTAAAAGTGCATTTTAAATAATACTGATAACTTACCAGACTGTATGGTTGTATGAAGAAGCAAGAGCAGTAAACATACATAAACCAAATTTAGAGAGACCATATTCATTGAAACTACAGAATGTATTCTTCTGCTTATATATCATAATGAAATGAAGAGGAAAGATGGTGTGAATATTATTTACCATATAAAAGATTAATGAATGTAATTAACATTTAGAATCAATTAAAAGTTCAATGAATGAATAATGCGCAAACAGACACGTTGCACACTTTTTTGGATCAACATCGGCATCTTTAAAAGAATATTCAACCATCAATTAATTTTAAAATGAATAGAGTTTTTGAATAAAATCTATCGTTTTAAGTCAAACTGGTCTCAGCGTTACTAGAGAAAGAAGTCTGCGTTTTCGGAAAAGAGAACAGTTGAAATCAGACGACCTTTCAAAATAAGACAAATAAACTGAACAGTGTTATTTACTCCTAATTAGAAGAGAATTTTATAAATACACTCTGCTCTTTATATCTATCGTCGAACGACCTCTAGACGTAATATTCAGACAAATTATATACCTGAATAGTATATGTATTTTGTTTGATGAACAATAAACATTAAACGATTATTGATTTCTTTTGTAACTTACTTGTCTACTCAACCAACAACATCTTTAATTACATTCTGAAACTCACATATTTACTTATGTCTTCTACACCTCGTGGAACATGGGGCTCAGATCAAGATATTTCGAAACATTCTATCCTGGTCTCTCCTTTCCAGTTGTTGTCAAGTGTTATTCATTGTTTTGATGTCTGCCTCAGTCTCCTGACACAATGTTTCTTTCTGTCTACCGCATTTCCTATCTCATTGAGGATTCTAATTCGCAGGTTGACTGTTGACTCGGTTTGATGAGTTCCACAATGCAACTCCAACTAGCCTCCAGAGTTCTTTTATGAATCCCTCTTCAGCTAGAAGTTGGTTTGTTCTCTGCCACAGTATGTTGTTGCTGATGGTTAGTGTCTTGTATAGATCATTGTTTGTAAATGTCTGTATCTGCTGTACCAGCACATAACAGCTCCGTACAACACGGCTATATTGACGTTTGTGTTGAAGATTCTGATATTGTATTGACTGAAATCTCTTTTGAATTTGATATTTTTTAATCGTGACGATACCGCTTTTCACAAACCAGTCGACATTCAACAGTAAAAGGAATTCCAAGAGTCAATAAATGTGAGGATCACTTCAAGCAGGACTCAATTCTTCAGTCACTCGTATAATATATGTGTGGTGAAGGCCATCTACTCGGATTCTCCACAGTGTTGAAATAGATTCGATAAGCTTCTCCTTTCCACCCAGCCAAATGATTTCTTGCAGTCAGGAACGTTGATGTTTAGTGATTAGTTTCATTCAAACTATCGTTCAGCAATGATCTGTAGAGTAGTGAAGATAATAAGGATCATCTTTATAGTTACCGGCAGTGTGGATAAGAGAACTTCATGTAACCTTTCTCGACACATGGGTGTTCCTCGAATTATTGTCAACATCATCCGGAATTTATAAGATGGATTACACTGAGAATTCATGAATGGAGGACAGTTGACAGACGCATTGCAAATGATGACCGAAGTTAGACAAGTCTGCTCACGTTCCCCTATCCTCTTTCTTCTGATGGTTGACTGTATTATTAAGACCTCGACATCTGAGGAGAAGCAATAAATTTAATGAACATCGTGGATGCAGCCAAGCGATATGTACTTCACAGATGACCTAATTCTTCTCTCCCATACACATCAACAAATGGAGGTGAATAAAAACAGTGTGGTAGCAACAGCCTCTGCCTCAGTAAACCTCAAATTATACAGGAGTAGAACCAAGATCCTCAAATACAACAATGAGAAAACCATCAATGTTACACATCATAAAGCAACTGTGGCAGAGTTGGAAAATTCCACGTAACTGGACAGAATCATCGATGAACAAGGAAGATCCGATGAGGACGTAATAATAAGGGTTGATACAGAAAAGATATCATTCATTCAGTTGAAGAACATATAAGACTCAAAACGACTACTAACCAATATCAAATTCAGAATCTTCAATCTGAATGTCGAGGCAGTTCTATTGTACGGAGCGTAGGATTCAATAAATACCACAACCATAATCAAGCATGTACAGGTATTTATAAACAGTTGTCCACTGAAGCTACCATCAGCAAAATCCTACTGTAGGAGAGAAAAAACCAGCTTCCAAGTGAATGATGCATCAGATGCATCTCTTCACTCCTTGTTTGCTTCTGTGTATTCGCCTGTGTCTGGTCTTTCTCCGTTCCTGTTCGACTGCTGTTAATTGCTGTCACCTTTATGATGGTGCGTCACGCGAGCCAGCATCTCCTGACATAGTCAGACTGATGCCTTTTTCGCCCATTTACAGTTGTTATGCATAATATTCTCCTACTGTTTGAGTGTATCTCGTAAGGTTTGAGACCTGTTGCTGAGTGCTATTTTGAATTCACCGAGCTTATTAGTATCTGATATGAAGGTTATATCGAACTCCCATAATGCTGCTTATCCGATTGTCCACAGCTTCGTTAGCTTGTATTTCAGCCTGAAAATCTCCAGATGGTGATCTGAAACTATGTCAACCCCTCAATTTGTTTTCACGTTTTCCAACGACTCAGCTGAACTTCTCGATGACGTAGATGTGATTGATCTGGTTCTTTGTTGAGTTGTCTGTCGATGCCGATGTAGCTTTGTGAATGCGTTCATGAAGAAGAATGATGGCATCTATGTCCTTGCTGTTGAAAGCAGGTAAATGTGCAAGTCTTTTGCTGGTCTCTCAAAGATACTCTCTTCTCCATCACACTCAAGTCATTCTCACTCTCTGCCATCGATACTTATATTTATCGGTATTTTTATCATGCCATAGTATGGTTTTGTAACAAACGAGGTCGAACGCATCTCCCTCAGACCACAAAAACCACTCAAATTTTCACCACCAATAAGAAATACGATTCTACCTATCTCGTTTCCTTAGTCACTATTCTGTACCTCTGGTCATTCTACTGATACCCATTTAAAAATAACTCGATGCATCAATCATTACACAAACGACAACATACACTGACTTTGCATTTTATGGTTACTATCAATTGCAGGACAGCATTAAATATCACCTCTCGATCAAGTCATCATTTCATGGCTTGACTACTCTTATCCTACGAACGGGAACTCTATGACTTCCTGTTTCACCCATCACTTCTAATAGCCTTCATGTCATTTGATTCAACAACAACATTTTGTGGGACAAAAGTGATTCAACTATAAGGCATCAAAATTGAATGTACTAGAGAGACTCGTGCAACTTAATTCAATTTGGAGATTATTTACGGTACAAACTGGTATCATTAAAAGCATATTTCAAAATCAAGTTTCTTTCGACATCTATTTTGTGTTAACCAATGATTGTTCAACAGTGCTCAAGTATGATATCACACAAGATCAAACTCAGCTATCGTGAGCACTTATGGACAAACCGATGACGTATAGACCAATACGTTTGGAAGGAATGTGCTGAATCAGTGGTTTCATTTAGCTTCTAGTATACAGTGACCATTGACAGACAACAGCAATGATAAACTGTTCCATATAAAGAGTTTAAAATCAAGAAGTCATAAATCTTTATTTAGATCCTGAGGTGAGTTACTTCTGCGCACAAAACTCATGATGCTCATTTGACTCTATTTGTCTGAATTCAGTAAAATGGTAAGGTTTCGGCAAAACATTTCTCGTAGTAGGTGTTTTCGGTTCAATAAATGATATCAGGATGTTTAGCTGAATATTTCATTACAGTGGAAATGAACATTGGTCAAAATACAATAATGTAGATTATTGTTATCAGTCACTTACAATCATCAGTACTCTTAGTATCCAATAGTTTTCTTTTGGAATGTAATTTGATGGTACTAATGAAACTACTAATAAAGATATTGAGTAATATGATGATATTTTGGTCGTGAGTAAACGAAACTATTGATCCATAGACAATTCTAGACTAATCTTATACAGAAGTTATATAGTGATAGTAATAATAATAATTATAGTTATATTAATGTAATTCATTTACCAAATATGGATTTGTGTATACAAACTGTTCACCTGATGTTTACTTCTTTCATCATAGTGCCTACTTTAATGTGAATGGAGCTCTATCTGAACTTCTGACCTCTTGATCTTAGAGTGGATCAACTACAAAACCCCAGTCATAGTTAATAGATCACTAGACTTGAAATCATAAGAGTGATTTTTGTGTATGAAGTCGTTGCGAAAGTCCATGTCTCGTATCGCAAATAGTACTAACACTCTGTGATGTTAATAATCACAATTTCTTTGAGCAGACTCACAGCCTATTCGTTCGTAATCATTCAATGTACCAATATGTTCTCAATGATTATTCGGTTCATCCATACGAGGACATATATGCTCAGATCTTGAGTTAGCACGTAACTTGAGATATTTGCTATTTATCAAGATAGTTTAAACCATGAACTGACTTTAGCTAAACAACCATTGGAAGCCAGGAACCCAACCACACCTGACAGATGACACACGGTATTGCAAATTGAGGGAAGGCACGACCACGAATTGATGGGTGTAAAGTCATTTGTATACAACAGTACAGTGGTTATAATGTATTAGGTTCGATCTATGGCATAATACTGTGAGTGAATTGCTGAGGAGCTCCATACTCAGACCATGCATTCTCCTCGTGCTCTACATTTTGGTATTCAAAAAGTTAAAATCAGTCATATCTAGATAAAGAATAGTTAATCATGAGTAGTGTTGAATTTATAGTTGAAAGTGCTCACCGTAGAATTCTACATGAATGACTTAAAATATTATACTTTCAAAGGCATATGCAAGTTCTGGTCTCCAACGACAACAGAGCAGCTCTTCAATTCGTTATTGAAGATCTAGACTGATCGTTTTGTTAAACTAATGATAAACATAATTATGTAATCATAATTTTATCAAATGTCTGATACTGCTTCTTTTCTTTTTCATACTAAACATTCATTTCATCTATTAGTTAAGTAATCAGTAAGTGAATTCCATTAAGATTTTATGTTTATAATATGTACCATAATTAATTATTTCTGTCTTCTATTTTATCTTATCATTCCTACGTCTTTCATTCTACCTATCTTCTATTTGATCCTACAGACTTTAAATAATTTCTTTGTGGAATGAATATACATGTGTTATGACATTCTCTGGATTGTTGAGGCAGTTTTACTGTGGAGAATATCAAAGACATCTTACTGTGGGAGAGAACAAACCACGTTCTAGCTGAAAAGGAAGTTGGTAAGAGGCGTTGCAGATGGATAGAGAATACATTACGGAAATCATCAAACCACATCACGAAGAAAGCGTCAACTTGGAATCCTCGATGGAAACAGAAAAGAATAAAGCCAAAAAACACTGAGTCGGCAGTTGGAAGCAGACATGAAAAGAATGGATAGCAACTGAAAACAACTGGAAAGGATCGCTGTGTACAGAGTTGTATGAAGAATGCTGGTGAACGACCTCTACTCCTTCACTAGGTGTGACGGACGTAAGTAAGTAAGTAGGTAAGTAAGTGTGTTATGGTCTGGAATTTTTACGCATTCATAATCAAGTGTTTGTGGAAGTCCTAATAAAACTAAGTACGTTGCCAACTTTCTCACATTCAGGTTTGCTATATTGAGTAACTTTGAATTTCATGTAGGCAATCAAGAGTCAGTATTAAAGTTGTGGAAATTAAGTGTCATTTCTGTAAACAAATACACAATAAGATGATTGATTGAGATTGAAATTTATGATTATTCATTTCAAAAAATTCTAAATGAAATACTGTATTGAAATATTGTCCAGAATGACAATAAGAGAATCGCGATTTCAAAAATCTTACAACAAGAACTCAGCAACACTGAATGCATCCATCTGAACTACAAACATTTTCCATTTGATAGTTGAATTCATGAGTGAACTGAAGCTAGACCACCATGGAATACTTGGAAGCACTGGATGTCTCACAATAAGACGAGACGGCAGTCAGTGTTTCCATGATTTCCATGGTTGACTAACTTCAATCGACTCTTGATCTCAACTATCAAATTACTGATATATCCAAAAACCCTTCTCTGATTATGATTATCATATGCTCACCAGTGACGGTCTCCATGAATTATTTCATGGAGTTCTGAGGAGAAGCCATGGCCAGTGGAGTCCAATCGGGTCTGTTGTGAGATGGTAGCTCACTGATTACAATGACTGATGTATCGCTCTATTTCGTGGATTAGTTGAATTTAGACATTAACACCGTTGGATGACACCCGGGTCAGTGGTCTAGATTTTGAGCGCCTGGAGCGAAACTGATAGGTCCTTGTTTCGAATTTCATCAGGTGGGGTCATGGATGCGCACTGCTGAGGAGTCCCATGCTATGACGAAACGGCCGTCCAGTTTTTTTCAGGTTTTCCGTGGTTTTCTAGCTTCAATTGACTCGTGATCTCAACTATGGGAACAATATTTAACAAACTTAAAAGGGTACCTTTCTACTTAAGAAAATCTATTAGATATTTTCATTCATATAATAGGATGTATATTGAACTAGTCATATGAACAGAGAATTTCATTTATATATATTATGTAATTCATTTTTTTTAAATTATTTCATCAATATGCAATCAACCAATCAGAATAGAATAAATGAATAAAATTCTGTTGTATCGAAACAACCAATCAGAATAAAGTAAAAAAATTCCGCTGTATCGAATCAACTAATCACAATAAAGTAAAAAAATTCTGTTGTATCGAATCAGCCAATCAGAATGAAGTGGAAAGAATTCTGTTGTATCAAATCAACCTATTAGAATGGATGTTTAAAAATGGATGAAATAGACTTCATATAGTTATTAATCTGTTATTCAATGTTACCAGATTTTTATTGATAATTAAACATTGATTGATTCATTTATGATCTCAATCAAGAGAGCAACAACAACATAACAACAACAATCTTTATAATGTAAATTCCCATTTTGATATTTGGTAATTAAAAAAGGAATGAATTGAGTGAATAGATTTCTTTTTAATTTGTACTTTTTTTCATTATTGCTATATATATGATTTACAATGATGAAATAATACTTATCAAGTGGATACGTTACGTAATAATGAGTAATTAAAAGAAAGAGGATTAATCATAATCAAAGTAATTATTTTAAAATCAAAAAGTTACTATGTTGCATACTTATATCATCTTTTCATTGATAGTTATTAATCACTTGAATTAAAGTATCTACACGTAACATATAATTTCCTATGATCATATATAGTAGTAGTACAGATTAGAACAATTGTAAAGGAGAGGCTGAATGACTTCACTGAATAATGTTCCATTGTTGATATATTAAAGTTTATTTATTCTTAGTTATTTAAATAGACGTGTAATTAATCATGAATAAAAGTCATGAATTCACTCATATTATTCGTACAACTATTAATGCTAATAATTATCAATTACAATCAACTAATTTAACTGTATTATGTTTATGTATTACATTAATTATATTAACATGGTTAACTAATTGTATTCTACTTGGTGGTATATTACAAACAAAAGGAAATGGTAAAAATGTATCGATAGTTTATTATTTTATTGGATCACAAGCAATAGCTGCTTTACTACATGTAACATTAAATTTACCACCATCAATTGTGAATATATTATTTGGTAAGTAATTTTTCCTGATGATAATGGTGATGATGATTTAGATGATGATAATACTAATAACAGTAGTAATAATGATACTACAATTACTATCAATATTTGTATAAATTTGTTTAATTAGAATATTTTCCTAATCTGATTAGGTTTTTGTGTTTGATGAATTGAAACAATTAATATGAGCATTCTCTTTTACTTAGATACTTTTCAGATAACTCTATCTGTGATTTTGAGTAAACTTATACTTCAAGTATAATCTAAATATGAAGTAGCTAGTTTAACTGTTGGTGATTCTACTACTGAACTATTTTGGGGTTATTACCAATCTGTTTTAACACAAATATGTTTGTAGTCTTCTGTTTCTGAGTAGTCGTTGATGCTATATTTAAGCATTTTGTCATTTGAGTCCAGTCATTCAAAGTCAATAAAGTGTTCTTGATTGAGTGAGATCATGAATCGATTGATATTAGATCACCGTTGAAAACCTGAAACCAGTGGAAGGCCAATTGATTCTAGGATGAGACTTTTCAGCAGTACGCACTTGCGATCCTAGGACCATCGATCTTGTATGCAAATGCTCAACCTCTAGACCACTTAGCCGTCATCCAGCGATGTTCTATATTAGGACGGAACCGTCTTCTAGTGATTTCAAGTTTACAATGGTGGTCTAACATTGATCGATTCATGATCTCAATCAAAAACTCAACAGTCCCCACAATCCCGTATTTTCAATGAAATGTGTTTAATGATCCTATGTAACGTGATTCTTGGAATATATATTCACTTGATTATCAGAATTTAAGCCATACAAGAATATACAACATGACTTCGCGAAATAGCAAAACCATAATATAATATTTCATTTACAAAATATTCATTAATTGTCTCAGAATTCATTATTCCTTCATTTCCTTTCTGTTCTCGTTCTTTCCTCTATGATCTACTCAATCTTTTTCTGCCAGACATTCTATTCCTGACTCGCGTTATATAATACTTATTTCAATATAAGTAGCACACACCAAAATAGTTTACTCCAAATACTCGAATATATACACATTTTTTGGTAAAGAGAAATAATAATGTATGATCAAAGGTGTTAAAATTACCATATAGCTCTTACCATTATTTTCAGACTCATTGGTTTTTACCTATTTTATACTAATAACATAATTTAAACAAACACAACAAGAAATATACTCCTATATGTTTCCTATTGTCTTGAACTAATAATCCATCATGTGTTGAAGTTTAGGACTTCCATTGATCAGTCTCTTGTTGGAATATGTGCTATAGCACTGGGTTCGAGTTCTAGAGTGAACATTTACTCTGAGATGCATGTGCATCCAGTTGACGAGCCCCAAATACGACGAAACGCGCGTCGTGGATTTCATTGCTAGCCACTATCCATCTTTCTTTATAAAAAATTTTATTAGTTCTAATTAAGTGAAGACAATTTTGTTACATAATTAAATGATGGATCAACCATTGTATTGTTTTGGAATAGAAACAATCAGATTGTAATCCATACAATTGTATTGTACATTTTGTGAATTACACTATTTTTTCTCATTTTTGTTTAGATCTAAACTAGTCATAGTGTCCAGTATGTACTGCGAAATTGAACTACAAAGATTATCTTTAGAATGTGATTAATAACTTGAATAAATGTTCATATTTCTATTCTTTTAATTCATTTCTTTCTTTTACATACCAATAAACTGGTATAAACAATTGCAGGTGAAATGTGTTAGGTATTTGACAATCTTTTTTACGATTGTTCAATATTACACATTACTATGAAACTAGTCATCGAATGATGAATATTCTTGGTGATTTTAACTGGCCTTTCATATCAATGAAATACATTTCACTTACTTACGAGCACAGGCCTCCCATCGGCACTCTCGATCCAACCCTGTCCCGGGCAATCCTTTACAGCTCTTTCCTTTTCGAATCTGCTTCTATTATCCGACATAATGTGTTATTTGATCTTTCTCTTCTCCGCTTCCCTTCAGGATTCCAAGTTAAGGCCTGCCTCGTGATGCAGCTTGATGATTTGCGTAATTTATGTTCTATTCATTTCCATCGTCTTTTCCTAATTTCTTCTTCAGCTGGAAGTTGGTTTGTTCTCTCCCACAGTAGGTTGTTGCTGATGGTATCCGGCCAATAGATATTGAGTATCTTGCGTAGATAACTATTTATAAATACTTGTATCTTCTTGATGGTGTTTGTTGTAGATTTCCAAGTTTCCGCTCCATACAGTAGAACTGCCTTGACGTTGGTATTCAAGATTCTGACTTTGATATTGGTTGAAAGTTGTTTTGAGTTCTATATGTTCTTCAAGTGTAGAAATTCGGCCGTTGCTTTGCCAATCCTCGCCTTTACGTCAGCATCTGATCTTCCTTGTTCATCGATTATACTTCCCAGGTATGTGAAGGATTCCACATCTTCCAGAGTTTGTCCATCAAATATGATTGGATCGATGTTTTTGTGTTTTTGTATTGTCTTCAGTACATTGTTCATTGATAAACGTTACAATGTAATTATTTCTATCCAAAAGACGTTTATTTAGAGTTACAAATCCTTCTGGTAATATGTTATCATGGAATAAATCTTTTACTCCGACAGTAAAAATAAAGTGATTTCATAAAAACAAACATATCGATAATTGAATAGTGACTATCAAAGTTTACATAAGTGTTAACTGTAAATTCCTTTTATAATTATTTGGTATTTGTCATGCATATTCATTGCCTGAAATATGTACCATTACTACGAATAGCAAAAGTATCTTAATATAATTTATTAGATCTTAATCTGAAGAAAATCTCACTTAGTTCATTCATGGTTGATTTCAAATCAGTCAAAAGTGGAAATATTGGGAGATAGAATAACTATCATTATATGATACTTATATCGATATAAGTGGCACAGACCGCATTATGCAACACCTCAGTCCCAGACCTGCGTCGACGTTTGCAGAAAAGCACCTTCCCCACATCCTGGTTGACAGCGACACCAGATGTAGTGAAGGAGAAAACAAGTGAGGATAATTGAACACATTCAAATACAATCTTACAGAATCTCTTATTAAAATCTAAAAACCATACAGCAGATACATCATTTTCAAAATATCAGTCAATCGTCTCAGACTTCATTGTTCCTACATTTCCACAGCAATCATTTTCTGTTCTCTTTCTGTTTTCTTTGATTTTATTAACTTTCTGCATCCAGGTATTTCATCTTTGATTGATGATACATGCTACTTATATATCTATCGATTTCAGTAGTACACACCCTTTCAAGCATAACAACGTTTATCGATATTAGAAAATTTTAAATGAAATTTGACTAAAATTAGCAAATGTAACTACTTTAATTCAGATATATATTCAAATATTTAAAAAAAACTACATTGACATCCAAAACAAATAATTTACAAGGATACTCCAAAAAAGTTCACAAGACCAGAACAAATTACTTATTAGCTGACTGTCGACCTTCCCACCGAATCATCAACGAATGGAATTCATTACCTCAGCACGTGGTTGAGGCTCCATCCGTCAACTCTTTCAAAAGAAAGTTGGATCAACTGAGAGACCAGGACCGACACAAGCCATCAAGCCTCCTGTCCTTTCCAAACTGGAACTAGTGATACAATAATTATTAATTTGCATCATATTTTAAGCTGTATGAATCAAAATCAATGGATGAAGCATTGATTCTTTAACAACTTTATCTATCTTCCCTTAAATGGTGAGATTAAAATTGCTTCATATCTTTCTTCCTATCAATTAATTCTTTCTTCTTGTACTATATCTTTATATGCAATCTTTCTTTCATACATTACTATGATTGAAGTGACTACCTCTATGGATTCAGTATTCATCTTGTGCTAATGAGGTATGGCAACGTGCACCTGTACACATATGTGCCTGCTCCTACGTTCTAGTTGACTGACTGTTTAACTGGATGGTCTATGTGTTTTCTGTTTAATATTTGGTTGAAAGTAGTCGATAAAAAAACATGAACATGATTATCATGTTAGTTGACACTTGTCAACAAAAGAATACCTGTAATCCTGAAGGAATTGATGTTTCTTGGTGAATCCAGATGAGCCATCCAGTTTAAGATATTATCATTGAGCTATTTTGGCAGCAACTAACCTCCTACAAGATTATAATATGTAAGTTGATTAGTTGATGGATTTCAATGAATTCTATACGTATTCCTTAACACATGAACCAATTAGATGATCATAATTAATGATCAACTTAAAAATTATTATAATCCAATGAATCCAATGTCCACTTGCACCAACTTTCATTAGCTAACAACACTTATGATTTTTTAACAAGTAACATCATTAGAAATAAAAAGAAAATAGTGCACTGACATCATTTAATCAATCAACTTGTGATAGAAGTTTATAATAGTATGTTTTATGCTACTGATATCGACAGATATGAGTAGTATGTATCATCAATTGAAACTGAAATACCTGGCGGCAGAAGGCTAAGACGATCAAAGATCGAAGCGAAGAAAATGATAACAGAGAGTGAGTGGTGTAAAAATGAAGGAACAGTCAATAAGCGAGACAAAAGATGATATTACTAAGAGTGTAGTTAAGATCGTTTTTAAGTTATCATGACATGGTATAGATTACCTTTCAAATATACATTTGGGTAGAATCTGATCAATCATACTGACAGTAAAAAAATAATTGACTACGTAACTAAATAATATACTCAGAATGAAATTAATTTGATGGAAGATTATCTTTCGTAACAGTTAATACTATCAGGATAGTCAAATGAGAGTTTCCAGATCACTCGACAACTGAAGAAATTACATTGGACCTCTTATTTCTTAGTTATCATCAAACCGGTTCTGAAAAAAAAACGAGAACATTAGACTTTTCAACTCTTTTCAGTGATTAATATATAGGATCTAGTAAAATAGTGTTTATGAGAGAGAGGTTGCAAAGTTAAAAAACCAAAGATGACATCAGTTTTAGACTGTTCAACTATTATCGGTATAGATGTTTGTGTGGATTTTTTAGCATTATTGATGTCACTATATCATGTGTTCATTAGTGATTAATTTTAAGAGGTAATTGTCGACTTCTATTGAAAAGCCATAACCATTTGAGTTCAAACTGTGGCCGTTTAGTTTGCAATAGTACATATATTATAAATAACCATTGTAAAACACATAGCGTTAAACAGCTATTTTGTCATAGCATCATAATCGTCAACAGAGTTTGCCTATAAACCCCACAAGTGTTTTGATGTATACCTATGGATGTCAACTCAGTGATGTAAAGATGAGGCACTCTTCGTGATATCTGAATTCCTTAGCTTTGATCTTAGACGGGTCGTAGTTGTAAAGTGTTGAAACGTTTGATGCTAGGACGAAGCACCTATCCAATTCCTCCCAGTCTTCAATAGTTATATAACTTGTTGTAACGAGTGGACAGCAGATTGGATGCGCAGCGTATCATCGATCGATTCAGTGACAAGTAAACACGTACGGAGTCCCGATTGGACCTGCTTCGCTGTCTAGCCCAGCCAGTTTAGTCCAGAACCCAAGTCTTAGCCTCTAAGATATGAACTGTTATATTTCAAACATACTCTGTTTATATACCGATCAAGCAGACCATATCGTACCATAAAATAGAAAACAACATTTGTACAATATTTAACAAGTGAAACAAATATCGATCAATTGGGAATGTTCATTTTGCGTGCAAGGACACTACTAGACTTAACATGACAATTACCGGTATATTTTTCTGCACATCCTAACATAACTAAGGCACTTTGCGATGTACACTGCAACATTCAGATATCTTCAAAAAACCCTCATATTACCTGAAATCAGTTTGCAACGTCAAGATTGTGAAGCACTGAAGCTCGATATCTGGTTATAAATCAATAAATAGTTGTTCCATCGTGATATGGAACTTTTGAGCAACGTAGATACCAATAACTTTACATGAGCCCGAACCCACAGCATAGTTACGTTCTATGTACTTGATGACCTCAATCGTGATGCTTCCATTGATTTTCTAGGCAATTTATAAGTTGAACTGACTTCTTAATTACTGATTGACCTGAGTGTGAAGTATATAAAAATTCTCTGGTCTCCGTTACATTCCCTTTGTTTAACATTGTAACATTTTACTAGTCGACTGTATAGTTATAATTGTCTACATCCATCATTATTAGCTAAGATGCATTGTAGAGTTTGATAGCTAGTTGGAATTTATTCAGACTAAGATGAAAATTGTGATCACTTTGCTAGATGTTATTTGGATAAAGTTGACATATTTCGTTTTGTTGATGATAATCGACTATTCTTCTTATATCACTTCATCGTTCAGTTTGTATAAAAGTGACTAGAGTGATTTGGTTGATTCGTCTTATTTACTCATTCATTTATTTATTTGAACAGTAACGTTGATACAAGGAGGCACCAAATAGATATGCACCACATAAATTATTTCATTTGTGTGAGATCTGTGATACTACTTGTGTGTCCAGACCGAAGGAGGTGGTTTTCTTAGGGAGCCACACCCGAAGCCTTTGACCGAATGGTCTAATCCACAAGGCAGTGGAGTAACGTAAGGAAACGCAGTCCAATGGTAACCGGTGACCAATAATAGTTTCATACTCCATTTGTTTCCTTAGGATCCAGGAGTCCATGTACATAGTTGGTTTGTAATCACGGTTTTCCAACTCGCCTAGGTGGATCCTTGGTAACCACCACCCCAGTTAAAGCTCCAGACATTCGTTTTTCGTCCTCTTAATTTCATAATCAACACCCCCGCGTTGAGAAGGCAGTGGTTGTATGCATGTTGCCACTTGAGAGAGCGAGCTGACTCTCCCCACTCTCAGCCGTACTAGCGCATTTAGGGTTCGCAATTAACAATCATCCCTAATACCTTCCGTAATGTAACTGTAATTGCTGGCATATATAAATATTCTTTTCATAAAGTTACATGGGTAGCTATTTATCTTAATCATTTCAAAGTTAAATACTAGATATGGTAGACTCAATACGTAGATCATTTTCATTTATGCATGAAATCATTCATTCATAAATCATTCATCGTTAGCCATTTATACCCATCCCCCCAGTAGACTATTCATTAATTCATTACATAATACATCAGTATTGTTCAGAAATGATTAATTCATATTTTTCCCATATTATTGACAGTGAATGTTTGATAATGAATGTGTTACAATCGATTTGACAAAGAAATACGTTAGTTATATCTTGTTCTTATCTGTCTAGTTTTGACTAATGTAAAAACAACTAACGTAGAAAAATAATACGGATTCATGGGTGTGCGTGTGTGTGTGTGCGTATTTTTCCTTAAAAAACAGTATGTTTTCACTTAACAGTTCATTTGGTGTTGACATTTCTAAGTCTTTCAAGATAATCAATAAACGTTGAACATTCGATTTGTTATATCTTAGTTAATTTGTTGCTTTGAAAAGACTGTAACTAGATTCATCAATTTCAAAAACACACAATGATCACTTACTTACTTAATTACTTACTTACGCCTGTTACTCCTCGTGAACGAGCATAGATCGCTCACCAGCATTCGCTATCAAACCCTGTCCCAAGCAATCCTTTCCAGCTCCTTCCTGTTCTTATTCATCTTTTTCATATCTGCTTCTATCTCACGACATAATGTGTTCTTCAGTCTTCCTCTTTTCCGTTTCCCTTCAGCATTCCAAGTGAGGGCTTGCCTGGTGATGCAGTTTGATGATTTGCGTAATGTATGTTCTATCCATTTTCATCGTCTTTTCCTAATTTCCTCTTCAGCTGGAAGATGGTTTGTTCTCTCCCAGAGAAGGCTGTTATTGTTGGTATCCGGCCAATGGATGTTGAGTATCTTGCGTAGACAGCTATTTATAACTACTTGCACCTTCTTGATGATGGTTGTTGTAGTTCTCCAAGTTTCAGCTCCGTACAGTGGAACTTCCTTGACGTTCGTATTGAAGATTCTGACTTTGATATTGGTTGAAAGTTGTTTTGAGTTCTATATGTTCTTCAATTGTAGAAATTCGGCACTTGCTTTGCCGATTCTCGCACACAATGATCAATTTTTAATTTATTTTTAAGGAATTTAGTCATTGATAAATCTTCTAATTGAATACTTGTTATGTTCGTTAAACTTGAATGCTACCACTGATTCGTCTTACTCGGAACGGAACGAAGAATCAAGGATTTAGAAACTCGATAGGCTATACTGGTCCGTTGTCCCCGACTTAGCTAACTTGATCCAGAAGTCTTAGTAAGATGTAAAAAGTGTATTCTACAGACAATCAGAAGATATCAGGTCCATCAAACACACAAATCAAGCGTATTTATACAAAATATATATTATCGATATTGCCAATTTAAACATAAATGAATGATTGTT